>JAEIGP010000850.1:20410000-21022500 GCA_018904095.1 Zaprionus ghesquierei | reverse complement strand
AGGGTATGTGTAGGTCGCTGCTTATTTTCCACGCCCTTTGTTTACTTTCCTTTTGGTTGCTGCTAACGAGATTTATCTTTATGTGCCGTTAAATTTTCAGGCTACCCAACAGAAAATGTGCAAATTTATGACACCGAAACCCCCCAAAAAGCGGGTAAAACCCTCGTGGAGTAAACAAACCGCAAAGCGAATTCTGATTATTGAAAATCGAACCAAACTGCGGTTCAATTTTGCACTCTTTTTTTTTCTTTTTCATTTTCCTTTTTTCCTTCTTTTGTTTTTTTCGCACTTGTTTCAATTATACAAATTGGAAAATATAAACCCTAGAGAAAGTTCGAGGACGGGGAGTGGCTTAAAATGCGCAGCAGTTAGCAGGCGACATACTCCTTGGAGTATAGAGGGTTGTGGCCAGAGGATGGCGTGTCCCCAGTAAAGGTTCATTTTGTAGAAGGACAGTGGAACAGCAACAACTGCTCAATCCCTGCAGAGTTGTGGCTTCATGACATTTTTATTTGTGCAAGTGGAACGATTTGCATTTTGCATATTGTGCAAGAGAATATACAGGGTGCCCCCTTAGGTTGTAGTGCTGTCGAAAGCATCTAACAGAGTTGTATCATCTTAACCCGAAAGTAAAGTGCACTCTTTCCCTTTCCACTCCATTTAATTGTTCTCATAGAGCAGCATAAGATTACTTGGTGTACAAATAGATGGCCACAATAAGGCCATAGAGGCCCAGTACCTCGGCAAAGATCAGGATAAGAATCATGCCCACAAAGAGGCGTGGCTGCTGCGCCGTTCCACGCACACCGGCATCCCCGACAATGCCGATGGCAAAGCCCGCCGCCAGTCCGGCCAGGCCCACAGAGAGTCCTGCAGCCAGATGAATGTAGCCCTTTTGTATGGTATAGCTTGGACTCAGTGAGCCCGCAATAAGCACAGACACCACCAGACCATAGATGGCGATAATGCCAGCCATTACCACTGGTATGATGGACTTCATGATCAGCTCCGGTCGCATCACAGCCATGGCCGCAATTCCTGTGCCAGACTTGGCAGTTCCAAAGGCGGCGCCCAGCGATGAGAATATTATGGCTGATGCAGCGCCCATTCCTCCAAAGAATAGAGCATACGGTGGCTTATCGTCCTCGGAATTAGCGGTAGTTCGAGGCATTCTACGCGCTTTCGTTTCTGTTCCTCCAATAGCAAGTGCAGTAAGTCTAAATGTTTTCAATTCGGTTTGCTCAAAGATTCGAGTGCGTCTTCAAATTGATTTGACAGCCTTCTGATGGCAATTTTGATTGACTTTTGTTAGTTAGTGTAGGGCTCATTATTTTCTATGCACTCGACCAGTATTTGGTATACATGTACATAGCTAAGAATCGTATTAGTTTTTATTCAAATTTGATTTCGATCAGACATTAAACACAGAATTGAATTAATAAATACCCCGGAAAAGTACGATCGGAGTAACATTGCGCATGGCAACAATGGAAGTCCAATTAGATTTGCACAGTTTGCCAACACATATATACATCATTTCATTTTGTCAAAATCGGAATTATATCCTAGAGATTTATATATCCTCGAGCGTGCCCGACGAGTACATAAAAAGTTAATTTGAATTACTTTTGTGTTCATGAATCGATCGATTCGTTAGGTGAATATGGTTTATATTCATGTCTATATCGGAATGAGAGTTTCATTTCTATTACTTTAGATAAAAATCAAATTAAAAATGTTTTTCTTGATTTTCGGTGGGCGTGGCGTCAAATATTTAAAAGAAACTTTTGAATCAGATAAAATATAGAAATCTTTATGTCAAAGTTGCTGTTTATTGCTTTCATAAGAAATCTGATCTATGTGCTCACACAGACAGATAGACTTGGCTAGTGATCCTGAACAAGAATGTATTTTCTTTGTGGGGTCTGCCACGCCTCCTTATGCATTTGCACAGAGTTAGTATACCTCTTTTCGAATATTTCCAATGGTCGAAGGGTATTATTAGTCGAAAATTACAACTTTTATAAATCTTTGCATGGTTACCATTAATTCAAGTGATTGAAGCTGTTATCAAGCTATGTACTGTAAGAAAAAATCTAGGCTTGAATTAATCTCTAAACATCAAATCCTTAAGTAGCAAAGGTTTCTGTTCTTGTTTTATGATGGATTTCAGAATGTTTAAAAGAACCCTCGCAACCCTCGTATTGTTGTCGCCGCTTTTGATATCGCAGATTTAAAGATTTATGTTGCACTGCGATTTGGTTTAACACGAAAACTTGTTCCTGTTTCTAGCAGCAGCAACAACAAAAACAACAGCTACAACTATTTCTGTTGTTGTTGTTGCTGCTGCTGCAGCTGCTTTTGTTGTTGTTGTTGTTGTTGTTGTTGTTGTGCAACTATAAATCGTTTATGTATTTTGTTGAGTGCGAGGACTTATCGCTGGCGATGCGAGATGAGAGAAAGGAATCGCATAAATACAAATAAATCAAAGGCCAAATAGAATTGAAGGAATCGACAGGAAAGCAATACGAAGGCGCAGATATGTACATATGTCTGTATTTATGTACGTATGTATTATATAGTATGCATTGTTGTTCTTGCAAACTAGGCAAACTGTGCGAAAATTGATGTGTTCGCTCATAAAAATAAAAATAAGGCATCAAAAGAATCTCGACTCAGTTTCGCTTCGAAGTTGAATGTGTTTTTTTTTTTTTTTTTTTTTGTCGAAAGCAACATTGTAAATTTTATGACTTTTTTATGCGTTGAAATCTATAAATTATGTAAACTGACACTGACAGCTGTCAAGCGCGAGGCCTGGCAAAACGAGGCCCTCTCCTTGGAGGGCTCCGCTTGCAAGTGACACATGTGTCAAATGGGCCCGATTTGGCGCGACCAAAGGCAACGCCCAACACTCCCAGGAAAAACAAGAATATAAGGCTTTCCTCCGCTCGCCGAAAGTTTCATACCCTCAAAATATGAAACAGTTTTCAATTCCTTAGAAAAGTTTCATAGTAATACCATGAAAAAACTAGAAATAAAGACTACCTTCATATTAAATCGGCCAATCGGCCATAACGATATATCTGTCCGATTTAAATGAAACTTGCATAGCATTTAATGGACATACTTACGATATAAATACCATGATATCAGGAGAGTTTCACAGCGATATCTTAAAAAATAACAAAATTCGGCCGATAGGTTCTATGGCACCTATACGATATATTGGTTCGATCCAGCTCGTTCCGACTTATTTACGGCGTTCAGTAATTAGAAGCACGTGTACTTAGTTTAATTAAGATAGCTCTTGAGCTGACAGACTAGTTTGCATTACAATAGGCATACGGACAAATGGACAGACGGACGGACATACAGACGGACATGGCTAGTTTGACGTGCCATATTGATTGAGAATATATACATATGCCCGGAGATGTCTCCTTAGTTGCGTTGCAAACTTTTGGACAAAATTAATATATCCTCTACGAGGGTAGAGAAATGGAAAAACCCCAAGCAGGGCAAACGATAAGGACAGGGGGGACACAACTGATGACTGGAGATGATTAAATGATTGCGAGCGGCAATAAAAAATTGATGCTTCAAATTATTGCTAATATACACACAAATCGTACATACCGAATATATATATTACTATATAGCAGCAGAGCACATAGAGACTCAGTTGAGATATTTATCTTTTGCCAACTTTTATTGCACTTTCCTGTACCCCATTAAACGTTGCCTTGAAATAAAGACAAAAGTTTCGAGGAAAAAAGGAGTTCTTTAAATTGCCAGCATGAACATATATACCTATATATGTACATATATATGTTAGCTCCTGGTACCTTCAGATTTCGGAACTGAATTCCTTTTTCGTTCTCCCTCTGTGCCATTAACCTTTCTGCTCTATAAACTGCCTCAGTGCGTTCCCTGTCAAAGTGCAATAAATGCGCTGGGGTGGGGGTAGAGTTGGTGAAGGGGTAGGGGGGTACGGGTACGGGTACGGCTCTGCCTGGCTGAATTGTACCAAGTGGCAAAAATACTAAAATAACAAACGAAGGAAATTAAGCAAAAATAAATTAACTGGAAAATGCGGCCAAAAAGGGTTTTCATTTACGCTTTTCTTTTTGCTTTCTTTTCTGCCTGCCTGCCTGCCTGCCTCGGGGTGTCAACTGTCGCCTGAGTGTGCGTTGACTGCGTGTGTGTGCGGTATGTGTGTGTGTGTGTGTGTGTGTGTGTGTGACTCCCAAATGTGCTGGCAACATGCAATTTTTATTATTGACTTGCGTTGTCGTGTCAGCGCGCAGCTTTTCAGCATTTTCCGGAGTCGCGCAAATGCCATTACTGTCAATCAAGAGAGACAGAGACAGAAAGACAGAGAGAGAGAGAGAGAGAGAGAGAGAGAGAGAGAGAGAGAGTAGGAAAATCCTGAATGGGAATTAAAAACATTAAAGCGCTGCATATACACAAGCACGACTGCCAGATACTCTCCTATGGTCAGTCAACGAGCTATGCTCTTTCTATGCAAGGGGGCAGCACTCGGGGTGGACTGACTGCCTTGGCCACTCAGGTGACAGTAATTTCGCGCCATTGCGAAGACTAGCCAGAGGGAGCCAAGGATTGGGGTCTACTTTGCGTGTCATGCTTCCATTTTGCAGAGATATGAGGGGAGGTTGTAGGGGGGCGGGGGGCGTGGATTAAATTGAAAATTGTTAGACCGAAGAATGATTGCCAACATGCATCGCATATATTGGCGTGTCAAATCTAACGATTTTGGTAGTACATCTAGTTGGTTGATTCCCTTGCAGGATTTGTTTGCAAGCAACACGCTTGTTGAGCTGCCCCCCACACACCTTCTTCCCCGCCCCTGTTCTCGGAACACTCCACAAGCTTCACAACTGGGCAGAGTTTAGATGCTTCTGCTGATATATCTTTTATTATGTAGTTTTGTGTCATCGTAAAACCGTCGGCTATTACTTGATTGTCCTGCATGAAATGCCATAAAGCCGCTGACAGCTCCTCGAGGGGGGGCCCAACAACAACTGTGCTTAAGGGGGAGAGGGGTGTGGGAAGGGCGGTGCTGCCATTGTAAAATGATTTAGTCGCCTCCGCGTGGCTTCTCATTCATTTGTGGCCAAGTTGCCTAGGCCTAGTCTCCCTTCTCTGTGCTTCTGCTTCGCTTTTGACTTCGCCTTCGCCTTGTTCTCTACTCATTTTTTATGGCTCCGCTTCTTTTTACGGTCTTTTACAGTTTAACGACGCATTACTGACACACAAACTGGGGCTACACCAGGCGAAATCTATTCATTTTCTGAATACACTCACACACACACACACACAGACACAGACACACACACACAGAAAATACCCTACCCCTATTTCGTTTCGTTTTTATCGTATTTATTCTCTTATTGTCTATTAGGCCCCAGTTGATATTTGCCTTGTTGTGTGTGTTTCTCTCTCTGTTTTTCCGGTTCGCTTTTAATTTTTGGGCGTAGCAATTTTCTCTCTCGCATTTTTATGATTTGCCATTTCATTCATTTCTTTGCCTCGCACATTTCGTATATACTATATAGTACAATACTCACACACATACACATTTCTATTGCACTTTAATTTCGATATTCTGCTGACGCTGTAATTTATACTGCCCGTATATTGGAACAATTTCGGCCTAATGGAGGTCTTAAAAAAGCATTAGATTAATGAAACCGGATTTGTTTTCCCCATGCTGGCTCCTGCTGTGGTTATGACGAGCTGTTTTTCTTGGCAAATTGAATGAAAATGAAGAAAGGGACATCAGATGTTTTCCAGCTCTTAACCTTGTCGACATAGCGAGTGGAGTAGCCAAGGACTAGACTAGGACTAGAACCCATTGGCACTACTATACCATCTAAGAAGTCTAAGACTTTCTACCAGTGCTGGAGCAGCAGATAATAAACTATCGTTATCTGCGACACATACATAACCTAGCTAGTTTATGAGCTTCAGGATTAGCGCACCGTGCACAGCTGGAACAGGTGGAGGGTTTGAGGGTTTGAGGGTCCACCAGAGAAACGTCCTTATCGCCACGGCTTGTCAGCATAACTCGAACAGCGAAGCGTGAAGTTGTTGACATTGATTAGGGTGAACTCTGAACTCACCGCCGCCAACGTCGCTCTCTGCACCTGGAGTTAGGCCAAGAGTCATAGAGCCAGAAAGAAAGACAGACAGAGAGACGAGAGTTATTGTTGCACATTTGTTGGCGATAAGTCGAGCCTGAAGTAAGACAGCCCCCCATGCCACAACTTGCTTCTCTTTCATCACGACTCTTTTGCTTCAAATACCCTACAGCCATTGAAAATTCGGGGGGAGGGTATACACATGCTGTGCGTATGTATGCAACAGAAGAGAGGGTCGTGGTGTACCTTATTAGATATACAAGATCGATTTTGTCATGTCGGTCAATATGAACTCGCCAATCTAAGCAACTATACGAGCTAGAAACATCATATTTGGCATAAAGGTTGATTTTATGCTAATCGCGCCGAAGTTGTTCCCAAAACCATTCCGCAGTTTTAAGCAACAATTATTAACAAAGCGCAAAGGGTATCTTATGGTCGAACTTCCTCGTAGCTGTAGCTTTCTTTACATGTTTTCGTTTTTCGTGATTCGGTTTTACATTTAATGCCGTGTCATGGTTACCGCCCACACAGCTGACCGCCGGAACATATATTAGATAAATTAGCCGTAATTATAGCTAGCGTAGGGTATTACCACGATAAGGTCGCGTTGACAACGTCTTCTTTTCAGAAGTTTGTTAAGCCGATTAGAAGGATATTTAGCTGAGGCTCTGGCCAGCAGAGCATATACTACATATATTACTTAGATATTCGACGACTATTTGAATAAAATATAACATAAGCACGGGCATATTTATAGGGTATGCCCTATTCGCTCTCGACTTTACTGGTAAAAGTCTGTTAATTTTGTACCAAATGTTCATTTCATGTTGGATTCTCGACCATAAGTTGTATGTGTCATGGCTCAGACGTGGACAGACGGGGACAGACCTGTTCTTGGACAAGCCAGACGAACAATCAGCATAAAGTAAAAATAAAACCTCATATCATTGTTAGGCGGGTGGTGGCTCAAGTGGAACAAATTAATTTCATTCGATTTAATTATTTTCTTCATCGACTCTTCTCATTTCTAACCTCTCAGCTCTTTCTTTCTATCTTTGCTAAGTTGTTATAATTTGAAGGCTATTAACTCGCATGCTGTTAGGATCGGTTTATACTGGGATCATGGTTTGTTATTTAAATGAACTTCCATTTACATCAGAGCATCATTTCCATTCCTCATCTCGATACCGACCTTTCCATAAGCTGCAAATCATGCAGGTCATCAACGAAATCTAATGATGTTCCCTCAAAGAGATTCTCAACTATCATCGAAAAAAGTAATCGTTTTTTGTCAAGTTTATCGGGTTCTGAAATCTTTACTTTAAACTGTTTAACACGTTTTGGGTTGGTTAAATTATTCACTAATTTCTGCTTACTGGATTGGCTTGTAAATAGTTAAAGGAAAATTCACACTGGCAACATTAGCGAATTACAGGGGAGAGAAAGGGAAAGAGCGAAAGAGTGTGTGCGAGCGAGAGGCTCGATAACGAAGGTAACGATACACAAGTTTTTCACGCACTCTTCAACTGTTGACCCCATGACTTGTGCTTTGCGTGTGTGTGCCCACTTGAACCCGCTACGAAATTCACACCCAGCACACCCACACACACACACACACAACAGAGATTCGCACAAACTCATAGAGCCCTTGCGGAATATAATACAAGCGCACGCAATGTTTCCGCAGAGCCGAGCGAGAAGGCGAAAGGAGAAACAAGAACGAAGAAGTCGGGTCTAACCGTACTCCTGTGCCTGCAGTCTAAAGTGTCCAATCAAGTTTTTGAAATGAGACCTAAATAACATGTCATAATAAATAACCTTCAAGCGACCCAGCGAAATGGACACGACCACAGTCCAGAGGCCGGCCGAAAGCCAGTTGCGTAGCGGATGCCAGCTGCAAGGGGGCCCTCAAGCTCAAATGCACTGCACAAAAGGCGAAAATCCGAAATTCTGTAATTACAACGTAAATCCAAAATGTCTCAACAACACACACACACACACACACACACACAAGGGTGAAGAAAACTTAATTCATATATCAAAAAGTTTGTCGGACCGAGCCAAGAGTAGCAATTTACGCGCAAGTAGCCAAGCTCCAAGACGGCGTAATATATTGTACACACTTTATAGGTCCCAGGTTTGCGACGGCCCCGCCCAATGACGAGCGCCCAACCACAGTGTGGGCGGGCCGCTCCTGGTCAGCCAGCCTTCCTTGCCTTGCCTGCCATTCTCTCTTGTCGTGTCGAATGAGAAACACAGCAATTATGCAATTTGATAATACTTCATTCTCGCGTAATAAATATTAATTATTTTTGCGAATGTGATTTCATGTTCCTTCGTCGTGCAGTCTCTCTTGTCCCCCCAATTCCACCTCTATCCCTACTTTCTGCCATGCCCTGCCCTGCCTCCTGCCTACCGTGTGCCCACTGAGCGCGCTAGTTTAGGTTAGATTTATGGGACTCGCCTGCATGCGAAAATCAAATGAGACGTCTTGTTCTTATTTTCTCTTTCCTTCTTCTTTTCCTCATCCTACATTCACTTGTTTCGGCATTTCTCTCACCACATTGTTTTGCGGGATTTGCCACAATGTGTTCGGGTTTTGGAGCTGACATATTAGTTGGTCTATGTTGAGAATGGGCGAAAAACAGATGTTACTTTAAAGGTATATATGAAGGTATTGAAACATATTTATGGTATGCATGTAGGGTAATTAGGTACACAGCCACGTTTTGTTATCAATTCAGATAATTTTGAGGTTTCGCTGGGTTGATAATTGCGATTGGAAAGTCATCAATGCATCGGTTTTCATACCCGTTACTCATAGAGTAGAAGGGTATTATAACTTTGTTCAAACCGAAAATGTATGTAACAGGCAGAAGGAGACATCTCCGACCGCATAAAGTGTATATATTCTGGCTCAGGATCAATAGCCGAGTCGATTGAGCCATGTCCGTCTGTCCGTTTGAACGTCTAGATCTCAGTTATTACAAAAGCTAGAGACACCATGCACATTAAGGTTCTTGTATACCATAGGTAAATCGAGTTTATTTTCAATTTTTGATGCCATGCCCACCGCCCACGCAAATTGATAATTTTCGTATCTTACTGTCGGGCGCGCTCGACTGAAGCTTTCTTTACTTGCTTTTTATTTTAGATTTTGACTTTGCATAAATATTGTAAGTCCATGGCCTTTTACAGTCAAAATATGGTTGTAGCCGTTCTTCTTTGTTCCGCAAATAATTTTGATGTAGGAGCAGCTGGGTAGCAGGTATATTACAGTCGAGCACTCTAGACTGTAGCTTTCTTATTTGTTTGAAGTTTTTTTATACCATAGGTGTTTGACTTATCGACTTCAGATTTATTTACGACTATCGATAGTATACACACCTCAATTTGTAGGTATTTTAAAAACAGAAATGGTGTATAGGTTTGATCTTTTATAATTAAATGTAAAAATAAATATTTCATTAGTAAATAAAAATTAAGTTAAAAAAATTTGAGGATATTGGTGTTTCCAAAGAGATTTGATTTTCTTATAGAACTCAACCAAATAAGTCAAAAATATTAAGTAACATTTTTTGATTTCTCGTTTAGTTTAGTAAATATAGCCTTCGACAAGTTACCAATTTCCATACAATTTGCAGGCTTTAATGACCAGTGTGACCAGGTTTAAAAAATGCAATTACACATATTTTTACAATGCCGCGATGCACGGCCAATGGTCTTACTGTCAGCCACAGCAATGCTGCCAGATTTAAATATATTTAATTATGCCAAAAACATCGATAGCTGTAGATAAGCATCGAAAGTTTTGATAAATGTAGCAAACATCGATACATCAATAATTCTGTACTCCTATTAGCAACCTCCTCTAGGAAAGCTACCGTGTATAGTAGTGTACACTCTACGGAGACAATATCGCACTTTTATAAAAATGCTTTTCTATGTGCGGCGCACCCTGTGCTCCCCTGTTCCTTCTACCCTTGCCACCGCAGCCCTTTCCAAGTTCCAGTTATTGTCGTGTCTCGTACATTCTCGGTAACTTCCAGGCCGTTACCTTTTATACCGTTTACCCATCAGAAATCTCTCGTGCATAAGAAACATTTTAATTTTGAAAGGGACTGACTCCAATGGAAATTGCCATAATATCGTATCATACACACACAGACACTCGCACACACACACACACACACACACAGAGACACACACAGTGGGGTGAGTGTGCCTTTACATAAATAAAAATAACACAGCACGGCAATGAAATGAAGAAAGTTAAATTGAATTGTGTTCGCTCAGGATATTTACTTGTATTTCTTCTCCTCTCTCTCCCCATCTCGCCTCTTCTCTCTCCTTCTCCTCCTCTTGCTACACCCTTTCCGCCCAGCTACTTTTCTAACTCACGTTCTGTTTTTGTTTACCTTTTGGCTTACCAAAAAAATTCCTGCTGTTGCTCTCGACTCTGTCCGTGTGGTTCTGCACTTGAATCACTTCGCCCTCTCTTTCGCCATTCTTCTACTTCTTCGTCTTCTTTGCTAGGTGTAACGAAACTGTCAAAGTTGCTGAAATTCGAAATGTCCGCAAAGACAACTCTGCTCGAACACGATAAACCCGTCTGGCTCTGTGGATAACTCTTTATAAGATCATCAGCTCTTCCCTCAGTTGACATCGAATTATAACCGCTGCGCTTTATATGTGGACAATGGAGTAAGCCCCGATGGTTTCGCTTAAGCTCTGTATAAAATATGACCCCAAGCGAGGTTAATTTCCTACGCACCACATAATCCAAATGACCAACCTGTCGCCAGTAAATGGGCGGCTGTCACGTCATTGTTCTGGCGCGGTCTGGTCTGGTTTGGTTGGGTCTCTGGAATATCGTTTTGTTTGTTTGCTTTTGCCCAGGCCTTTTGAACATAAAACAAACCCATGTCAGGCTGCCAAGGCTCAAATCAATTTCCTTATACAAGTAGTATGTGGTGTGTGTTGTAGTCAACTAGCTGAGGAGTATGAAAATCAAGTGAATCTAATGTCTTGACAATATATGTACAAATGTATGTATGAAGCCGATTTTTAGCCTGCCTTCGAAAGTATTGTTAAATGATGCGGTTTATGCGAGCTTTGAACCACTGTAACCGACACACACATTCATGCGGTATTTACATACTCACACCACCACCACCACCCTACCCACCCCCACTTGTTTATGCCTTGATGTTGATATTCGTCGTGGTCACATTAAGCCATACGTCGCCATATTACAACGCCTCACGTCACGGCACGTCACGTCAGTTAGACATAATGTCGCGGCCATGCCATGTACTAACTGGCCGCACTGACGAACTGTCAACTTACTGTCAATATATTGTCGAGTTGGCAGCCCCATTTCCATGCCTGCCTCATCCTCATCTTGTTGTGGAGTGTGCATAAATTTATTTTCATTTCTTTTGTTTGACTTACGTACCACGTTCTATGCGGTTATCCTCCTCCTCCTCCAAAACACCTAACCCACCCGCCACACATCTTGTTTATCGTTTTTTATGTGTTACTTCTAGATCCCTGAATGTATTAGTATTCTACGGATACTCGTTTTAATTTAATTCTATTCGAATTCCTCTCTCTGAAACTCAGTATCCCTACTGATCGTCTTTCTCCATGTCTGCAGGTACCTTCGCCTTTTCAACGGAAGTGAAGTCTTTCCCAGAGTTAAGCGCTTTGTAAATATTCTAGGATGTCTTGTCCTTGATCATCTTGGCAACCGGTCTGCAAGTCAGTTCAAGCAGAGTGTTAATATCCAAGTAGTTAGCTGCCAGTATCAGTTTAAAGTGTGTGTTTTGATCAACTATAAGGAATTCGGCATCCCATGTAGCTTTGTTGTCGGTTCGCTACTCTTTGCTCTCATCGTCCCCTATGTGTTTTGGATATGCTTATCGGAAGACTGCAACTGAATAGTTGGCATACTGCTAGAAAGCTTTAGCAGCTACTACGAATATGTATACCCGATAACCCTGGTTAAGGATCTTGTGCTGAAATGCATATTGTAAGATCTGGCTTCACTTCACTACGGTTGCTTATAGAAATAAGACAAAGATCGTATATAAAATTATTTGATATCTTGGTTAGTTTAGGACTTGCCTTTAGCCTTTCACAAGTCCCCGATTTCCATACAGGTTTCAAAAAGCAAAATTCTCTTTTGTTAACTACGCAGAGATTCATGGCTATGGTCTCATTGTCATTCCGCTAAAAAAAATAGCAAAATCTCCAAATTCTTATAGAAAAGCGAGACCCTGGACGTTATAGACAAAGACTGCAATTGCTCCTATGGAAAACACAATGGCAAAATCTGATTTGTCTCCTAGACGAAATATTTAAGTTTTGGCTTTCTGATATAACCGCTTCCATTGCGACAAGTTGTTATTAGAGAAAAAATTTTAGATATCCTCCATTCGTGAGAAAGCTTTCCTAGAATTTTAACATTCCATTTTCCCGCATTAATTCTCAGTTTTTTTATGTGTATATTGTGCTTGGTTTATGCTTAAAAGACGCTTGATAATGACACCTACAAAAAATTCTTTAATTTTGTACTTAAAATAAAACAAGTAAAAAAGCTACAGTCTAGTGTGCTCGACTGTAATATACCCGCTACCCAGCTGCTCCTACATCAAAATTATTTGCGGAACAAAAAAGAACGGCTACAATCATATTTTGACCGTAAAAGGCTATGGACTTACAATATCTATGCAAAGTCAAAATCTAAAATAAAAAAAAAACATTTTTACACACATTTAATTTTTGATGCGGGCGGAACTCGAACCCGTAAATGCATAATAGTACTGTTCGTTTTGCAGTCCACAACTTAACCCATTTCACCACCATACACGCACACACGATTCGGCACAATGCTGCAAGCAGCGCTGCCGGCAGCGCTGCTTACAGCTGTGGAAAACATTAAGCTGAATAACTTCTGTGTTTATTATCCGATTGTTACCAAATTTTCAGAGATCATCTGGCTAGCTATAGTTATCATGTAAACCGAAAATGGACAATATGGCATCAAAATTGCACTTGTTATCAATGTTTTTTCGATTTGCGGGGGCGGAAGGGGGCGTGGCCAAAATCCAAAATAAACTTGATCAGCGTGCAATAATAACACATATTGTCACCAAATTTGGTAGTCCTAGCTCTTATAATAGCTGAGATCTAGATTTTCACACGGACAGACAGACGGACAGACGGACATGGCTATATCGACTCGGCTGTTGATCCTGAGCCAGAATATATATACTTTATGCGGTCGGAGGTGTCTCCTTCTGCCTGTTACATACATTTTCGGTTTGAACAAAGTTATAATACCCTTCTACTCTATGAGTAGCGGGTATAAAAACCAAGAAAGCAAGGCTACCTTCGGCTCGCCAAAGGCTTTATACCCTTGTAGTTCATCGAAACTTAAAACAGTTTTGAATATCTAAAGATAGCAAAATTATCGTGGGGAAATCAAAAAATATATCAAAATTCGTCCGATAAGTTCTACTGCTGCTATACGATTTATGGTTCGATATTGATAAAATTTGCATAGCCTTGCAAGGACATACCTAAATACATATATAAATAAGAGTTTTATAGCGATATCTTAAAAAGTTGTTTGCATTGCAAGGAACAGACGGAGAGAGGGACAGAAGGGCAAACGGACTGTCAGACATTATTAGTTCAACTTCCCTATTGAAGCTGATTAAGAATATGTATTTTTTATAGGGTCGGAGATGTCTCCTAAGAAGTGTTGCAAGCTTCTAGGCAAAATAAATATACCCACTGCAAAGGCATAAAAACGCACAACTTTTGAAGCAAAGATATATGCTTTAAGAAGGAACTCGGCCGAGAATGCGTCAAACAATATTGTAAGGAATTGAATGTTAGGGAATGAAATTCAATACGGGACTTTTTAGATTACAAGCCTTGGGCAATGCCTAATTAGATTTCTCGCGTTACGGTTACGGGCATAATTAGAGCCGGAGGAGCTTAGCAGATTTGGGAATCCACGGAAAGACGCGCACAGTGCTCCAAGTTGCTGTGGCGAAAGGCAGCTCAAAAACAGCTCCGTGCCCGATTTCAGTTGGGGTCGTCGAAGGCGAGTGGAAATCAAATTATTTTAATGATACACAAATTGATACTTTGAGACAAAATAACAAACCAAATGAAAATTCCTTGCAGCATTTGCGACTACTTTCTCTGCTCTCCCCGGGTAGCTATGGCAGCATGGTAGGGGCGTAAAGGAAGATTCCTGCGATGAAAATTAAGTGAAAATTGGATTCTATACATTTTGTTTTCTCTCCTTCATTTTGCGCTTTTATTTTCCTCTTCGTCGTTTTGCTCAGTTTCTTGCTGGGCAAATTGAGTTGAGGACGGGTCGAGAGTGGAGTGTTTAATACCTGAAGCGTGTGCAATTGCTATTATTATGTAAATTTTCCCTTTCATTGCATGCGTGTTTTCCTTGCTTTCCTTTCTCGCTTATTGTCTGTCGTTTTCCCCATAATTTAAATAACATTCCCAGAGGTTGCAATAATAATGAAAGAAGGAGAGACAATTGAAATGTCAATAACAACTATGTGAGGGACCGTTAGCCAGGCGGGATTCTAGGTAACTGGACATCCTTCCATAACATAGTGTACGCAATTTTAAAATCAGATTTTAGAGCAAAACTTTGCAATTTGTTCTACTTGTTCCGCATCGATGGGGTCTGACTTGACTGCGGCCTTATGCGTGATAGCCCAAGGAGCAGGGAGCGGGCAGAGTAAACAGAGCAAGAGGAAACTCATAAGATGATAATTTGAATAAAGTTACAAACTTTATAGACATACACATACATACATACATACGTACATGCACATATTAACCAAATTTGGCCAAGACCCAAGACCCAAGACTGTCCATGGATAGCCTTCGGCTCGCATTGCAAACAAACAAACAAACAACAACAACAATAACACCACAATGGATGCTTGAAAATCCTGACCAAAAGGCATTGGAAAAGTAAACATGCGATGTCCAGAGTGGAAAGGGGGGGAGGTTGTCGGAGGATACGTGTTTATCAAAAGCCACAGGGCATTAATTACGCATACGTAACTTTGCAGGAGTCGTGTGGATTGCTCTGGGGTTGGTCTAGGCTGGGCGAGGATTCGTTTCTGCTCGGTTAACTGGGCAGCAGCAGGTGAAAAGTTTTGACTGACTTTTTGAATGCGCCCAGGCTAAATTTTAATTAACCCAAGTAATCGATAAACCTTCGAGAGGCAAAGTTGCCAGTGAACTAAGCTATTTCAACGCACTAGCCATATGTATGTACATATATGCGATATTCCTGTGAGAAACATATCTGATCTATCTGGGTAGGGTGCCCTAACTGAGGGTCCAAGTCGATTGTGTGTGTTCGAAAGTTTTGCTGGAAACTCAAGCAGCGCCAGCGGAAGCGGAAGTCAATTTTTGCGTTGCAGAAATTGAAATGAAAATGAAAATGACAAGAAAATGAAGCCAGGCCAGCGAAATGAGAAAAGTTTTTGGCGTACCATAAAAGAAAATGTTGCACAAAACACATATACAATTTGCTACGTAAGATGTACAGCATACGATACATACATACATACATATGTACTTATATGTCTGTACATATAGTTGAGCTTATGCTCAGGACAGGAAGTGGAGGCAAGGTCGCACTTCAAACTCAAATTGGGCTGCCTTTTTGTTTGACATTATCGAGGGATGTGGCTCGCTGTTGTTGTTGTTGTTGTTCTTCTTCTTGTTGTTTTCGCTATTGTCAGTTCCGACAGATAAGCAAGAGATACAGGATATAGCATTATCAAAAGGAAATAAAAGCACTTTTGTGCGGGCTGTGCAAACAAGGATGACAACAAAACGAAAGGCGAAGAAGAAACAAGCATAGCGTGCTTTGATCTGCCGCCGAGAGAATAGCAGCAAGAGGACATTGAACCAATCCAGGTTCCAGGTTCCAGGTTCAGCTCATCCTGCACGTTGGCGAATTTACTCAATTACCCAAGTGTCCAGTCGAGCTTATCACAGTGGGAACAGCAGCAGCAGCAGCACCACCACCACCACCACTACCACTACGAGCAGGATTGTTGCATATGCCAGCCATTTTATGGGAATCCTTCCCCCTACACTATAGCCGACAGGACCCTCTTGGCGAGGCGAGGCGAGGACCCTCTCTGGCTTTGTTGTTGCCCGCTTTGATTAAATGTCAAAACAATTGCGCGCTGCAGCATAATCAAAGCGCTGCTTGCGTAATTGCCCAATGAAGCGCAAATTGCACGAATCCAGGACAAAAAAAAGATATATAAAATAAATTTAAACAAGTTAAGGGGAAGTGCTCGACAGCGAGATACCCTATGCACAAGAAACCGCAAAATGTAAAGCGAAAAAGCGTAAGTGGTTTATGCCAACTTTTACACTACGTTTTTGAATCATTTCTGCGTTAAAACAATTTGCGTAGATGTTAGGCATGATATCAATTATTTGTAATGCATATTAGACATAATTGATTTTTCAGAAAACCGCAATACCCTTTTGCATATAATCAAAGGGTATTTGAAACATCCACGGGTAATCGACACCCAGCTTCCACTACCCGCTACCGCTGGACAGGGTCGGAATAGAATTTTGCCGAGGGCACACAAAGTATATTGTGGATATTGTTATAGATTTACATGAATAACGAGCGAACGTATATATACACATATATATCGCTTAGTAACGCAATTAAGGATACCTAATGCACTTCATTTGAATTTGTTGCAAAATATCACTGACTTTTTAGAGTAAAGTAAACTTTTAAATGCAATTTCTCATCTGGTCATCTCTTCTCTAGCCAGCTAGCTTGATAATCTTTGCCAAGTTATCAATTTCCGTATGGCTGAAGTTGCCTTTACGCGTTCTACCCAAAACGAATCAGGGAATTAATCTTGCGAAAAAATGCCGCGAGTTGTTTAAGTAATTAAAAAGGAAGCACAAAAGCAGCAATTTTTGTTATGCTTTCAATTTTGTTTTACGATTTCGGATCGGGGAGAATGCATGAAAAATTGTACGCACTGAAGAAGTGCACACAATGAAGGGAAAAATGGCCGAAAAAAAGAAAAAAAACAAAATAAATTCATAAATATTCAAATGAAAAACCTCACGCCGGACCGTGGACCGAACAAATCAGCGTCAGCGAGGAGCGAAGTCAAATCAAATTATGGATAATTTATACATACAGTTTCCAGTGGACTTGCTGTTCCCGGTTGCAGGATAGCATCCATGGAGAAGGAAGAGGCTGCGCTGCGCTGCGACTGCGACGGAAACTGGCCGACGTTAGCTTCACTTCTGCCGCTTGATTGAAACTCATTTATCATCATAAATTAGAGCGGAGTGGGGCTTTGGGGTGGCGCCCCCAACTCGGGTTCCAGCTTGAAGTTGCGAAATGTGGCACGAAATCAAGGAAAAGATTCATCATGCGCCTGTCGTGGGTGTGGCAAGCTATGGCTACGTCTATGCCAGTAATCCTGCTCAGATTGAAAATTAATGAGGTCATCACGTTGCACACACACACACACACACACACACACACACACACACACACAGGCAGACGCACCCACAAATTCGTAGCTGTAAAATCGGCGACTACAAAAATTATCCAGCCTCGCATATTTCTTGTCTATTGTTGATTCTTTTTGCCAGGCATAAGACAGCGCAACAAGGACTACCCTAAGCCACCCAGCACCACCAGCACTGGCGGGTCAAAGCAATGCTAATGAGTATACCCTCACTGAGAATATGCGCGACGTGTCAAGCGGTTTGCAAGGTGGAACCGGAACGTCGGTTTGACATCGATGGAAAGAATACTATGGATACGTTTAAATATTTTTGAAAATTTGTCACCATTTTCATGCTGTACCCTTACCACTTTTGTTATATGTACCATTGCAGAGGGTATATTTAGCCTGAAGTACAACGCAACGCATCCTAGTATACATCTCCTATTCCATATTTGTAATCAACATCAATAGCGGAGTCGAATTAACCATGTCCGTCTGTCCGCCGGAACGAGCTGGATCGGACCGATATACGTGTATAGTCTAGCTGCCTAACGGCCGATTTTTCTCATTTTTCAAGATATCGCTATGTAACTTTACCTATCTATGGCAAAGTATGTCTGTGAAAATTATATCAAACTCGAAACGATATATCGTATAGCTTCTACGGAACCAATCAGTTTGAGTTTTTGTATTTTATTAGACATCGCTATAAAACTTTTGCTCTTTAGAAATCCAAAACAGTTTTATATTTAGAGTAATTGCAAGGGTATGGAATCTTAGGCGTGCCGAAGATAGATTGTCTGTCTTTTTTTTTGATTCGATACTAGATTGATTTATATTATTTTACAATATTATTAAATTATTTATTTTATATTTTATACCAAAAGTGAAATATACATTGATTTAAAAAACAAAATATTATAGTAAATTCTATTATATTTTGCTATAAGTTTAGTATAGAGTATTTCAAAGTCGGTTGTTCCTTCTTCAATGTGTGGCTATTGTTGGGAGGTGTGTTTATTGCGGCACACTTGTCTCGAACGGCGCCTGGACCCCGGAACACGTTTCCTTCTCGTTTTGGCCCCCAAAATGAACTGTACTGGAATAAAAATTAAACGCGGACATACTTGGTATGTGATCACTCGAGGGTGGCTCCTTGAAGGGAGGGGGGGGCGGCTTAGGGATGGTTGCTTGGGTATGGGTGACTGAGACTGGTTTGCCTCTACTTACATAAATCAAAATTCTGCACATTTAGGGCATTAGGCATTTTAATTTCATCAAATTTATTTACTTTTTTTCTTCGCATTTATTTTTTTTTTTACAGCCTCAAAATGCAAATGCGACGATAAGGAATGGCGTTCATTTGGGGGCGGCAATTACTTGCCCGCTTGTAATTATTTGAGGGCGCTTTATAGGGTGGAGGGGAGTACCTAGTGACAAATCTGAAATCTTCTTGTCGGATTACGCATTTAACAATGCTTCGAAGAGGGAAAACTTTGCAGAGAATATAAGGAAAATTTTGTTATTAAGCTTGCAACTCTAGCTATATTTGGAATCAAGTAAAGCTGACTATTCAATATGCATTTCAATGGCTGTGTGAAAATCTCAGATATTGCCATTCATTTGATTAATCTGGCTATAATTCAAATTCGGACGCCGTAAAAGCTTAACAGAATGCCCGAAAAAGAGTTAACCCTTTTCAGCAAGAATATAAAAATTTTGAAGCAGCCATTCACAGTCGGGGTGTGCGTGTGTGTGTGTGTGTGTGTGTGTGTCCGCATGCGAGTGTGGGGGTGTATAGCTGATAATTTATTGCCTTTCTCTGGTAAGGTAATTA
Source organism: Zaprionus ghesquierei (assembly GCA_018904095.1). Taxonomy (NCBI): domain Eukaryota; kingdom Metazoa; phylum Arthropoda; class Insecta; order Diptera; family Drosophilidae; genus Zaprionus; species Zaprionus ghesquierei. The sequence goes on along the minus strand of JAEIGP010000850.1, from coordinate 21,002,926 downwards.
TTATCTCTGGCCAACGTTTCGCATACGTAATGAATGGGGGCGGCTTAACGGTTTAAGGTTACGTGATATTTTTCGCGTTATTCCACTGACACATCCCGCTGCCATTTCTATACCACTCAACCATTGAAAATTTTCAAAAATGGTATACTAAGTTTGTGCAAATGTATGTTACAGGCAGAAGGAGGCGTGGCAGACCCGACAAAGTATACATATTCATGCTCAGGATCACTAGCCGAGTCGATTGAGCCATTTTCGTCTGTCTGTCCGTCTGTCTGTTTGTCTGTCCTTGTGTCCGTTACGCGTCTGTGTGAACAAACAGATCTCAGCTATTATAAAAGCTAGACAAACCAAATTTGAAATAAAAGTAGCTCCTGAAGTTTTTAAACTTGAGCTGTTATGCCCACTGGCTCCGCAAATCGATTAATAATTTTTTGAATTTGGTTTTAAAAGAAAGGAAAGTATTATAGTTTTAACTTTTTTCTTAAACACGCACATAGATATGTAAAATATGCATATATATTCCAAATTAAAGCCGATCGGATCATAAACACAAAGTTAACAGTGCGTAGGAATGATAGAGGCGAAGGGTATCTTACTGTTGGTTATACTCGACAGTAGCTTTCATTACTTGTTTGTCTTTCATTTTTACAGTTCAGAACAGTGCAATTATTTTGGCCAACAATTTATGGCTCTGACCTTTAAGTGTCGCATGAGGCAGCATTTCCAAGGCTGTCATTTAACTGTATCCCAGCTCAAGAACATAATGGGAAAGAAAGGTTGCTTTTGGCAACCCAATGGACTTATACCCTTTCTGCTTTATGCTTTATTTATACCCCAAGGGCCCTAGAGCGATGCATCGCGACGATGACGTCACGATATTCGCAAAAGTTGCAGGCAGCGCAACTATGGAAAACATTTTATTCAAAAAACTTCTGTGTTTATTGTTCAGTCGAATTGTAATTTGAGGGCTAGGTGCAAATTGCATCTTTGTGTATGCCGAAGCGGAAAGCAATAACTTTATTACTTTGCTTTATATTCGGAAATGATCGATTTGCATGGGCGGTGGGCGTGGCATTTTAATTTTGAAATAAACTTATTCTGCGTGGGGTATACAGAAATCTTCATGCCAAACTTGGTATCTTTAGCTTTTGTAGTAGCTGAGATCCAGACATTCATATCAACAGACGGACAGAAGGGCATGGCTCTATTGACTCGGCTAGTGATTTTGAGCAAGAACATTTATACCCTCTAGTATCCGCCACGTTTTCCCTTTGAATTAATAGTTTCATGTGTTTCTAATTTGAAGCTCCTAGTCAGCCATGATTTTGTAGTCTCTTTCCTCTCAGTTCAGTTATTTTCATGTGATTTGTAAATTTGATTTTCATCACTAAATTTGGTCGAGTTTGTTCTCAGAGCTTTTTTCCCTTTGTCTATTAAAGCTGACAGATGGCCTTGCCACGCGTTTTCTTCGACATAAGTGCCGATGGTGAGAAGCTGGGTCGCATAGTGATGGAGCTTCGTTCCGATATAGTCCCGAAGACCGCGGAGAACTTTCGTGCCTTGTGCACCCACGAGAAGGGATATGGATACAGGGGGTCTCCGTTTCACAGGGTCATTCCGAACTTTATGTGTCAGGGCGGTGATTTTACTAACCAAAATGGCACTGGTGGACGTTCCATCTATGGCAACAAGTTTCCCGACGAGAACTTTGAACTGAAGCACACTGGAATGGGCACCCTGTCGATGGCGAATGCGGGACCCAATACAAATGGATCGCAGTTCTTTATCTGCACGTCACGCACCACCTGGCTGGACAACAAGCACGTGGTCTTCGGCAAGGTTGTCGAGGGCATCGATGTCATACGCAAGATTGAGTTGATGGGATCGAACAGTGGAGCTACATCCAAGAGAATAATAATTGATGACTGCGGAGACGTCTAAGAGGGAGGGGAAGCGAAGTGGCTTGACATTTCTTAACAACTCATAAAAAAAGAAAGAAATATATTTAAAACACCAGCTGCCAGTTACACATTGATATGAACAGTTAGGGGAGGGGCTTCTGCTATGAGTTCCGACTCGACTTCCGGTTGCTCTGCCTCTCGAAGCTCAACTTTATCCGCGGTCTCCGGATCGAAGCGGCCCAATAACAAGGTGGCCGCCTTGCCATTGCTATAGTTAACCACGCGCTGCAGATACTTTCGGCAGACGCGATCTCCCACCTCACTGTTCTCTGAGTCTTGGCAGGAGCTGGGCTGGTCACCTTTGGCGCCAGACTTCTTTCGTTTGACCGGGTACGTATTGAGAGTGGCTAAGTTACTATAGCCGAAGGCGGAGATCTTGTGGCTAGCCACACGATTGGCCAAGTCCACGGCTGCGCGTAAACCCATTCCACGCATGTGGATAGCATAAATGAAGGCCGCAGTGAAAGCACTCCCCGGCGCCATATGTGTCCACAACTCGTCGGTTCTTATGAGCAGGCACTTCTTCGTACACGCCCTCGGCACTGAGGCAGCCCGCTCCCAGTTTGCCCCAGGAGCAGACAATGCAAGGGCGGCGCACGTTGATGTTTCGCGGCATACGCAAATCGCTGTCCACCTGCCGGCATGCCTCCTCGGGCGTTTGCCAGCCCAGCTGCTGTGCCAACTTTGCCGGAGATCAGCACGTAGTTGCACAGCATAAAGAGATCCAGGCACTGCGTGTAGTTCGAGTTAACCCTAATCGATATGCTCACACGCTGGGCCCTTCCATTATTGTGGTCCCAGACGACGCGCATCATTTGCGCCGTCTCCCGCACATTGCGTGCCTCGAAGTGCGCCCAGCCACAGTTGTCCAGATCGATGGCCTGAAAATCCTGCAGCGAGACATACGGAAAGTTTTTGTTGCAATTTAAAATGGAACGGCAGCTGCCTTCCTTCTTGGCCTCTATGATCGTGGTAAAGGCGGGCTGCTCGTCCGTCTTGGGGCAGTAATCAAGAACAATGTTGCTCGCCTCGCATCTCCTTGAGGAAGTCGAGCAACAGATTTGAACGACTCAGCATGCCCAGAAACACCACATGGGCCCCAAGTTGGCGCAGCGCATAGCTAACGTTGCTCGCATGTCCGCCGCGTCGCCAATGCGCCTGCAAACAGGTCGCATCCGATCCCTTCTGCGGCAGGTACTCGCACAGATTTATCAAATCCACCGATAGGGTACCCACACATATTACGGACTGAGTTATACTAAGGGCGTGGTACTGGTTCATGGCCTCAAAAGCTTTGCTATATTTTTAGCTATTAGGTTTTTTGACAAAATTTTGAAGGGGTAGCCTATCGAAACTGAACCAGCATCGGGTTAGTTCCGAGCCACTTTAGAAATTTTCTAATCTACATAACGTGGCCATCATTCAATTTTTTTTTCATAATAATCGGATGATTTTAGAGCATAGCTGGGATAATAACGTTTGACCGATATGAAGGTGCGGTGCTTTTATGAAAACTTTTTATATTCTTTTTAGACCATGGATTTTAAAAAAATACATGGTCTATTGTGTTTGTCGAAATGTGCGTAACAGGCCGAAGGAGGCATCTGCGACCCCATAAAGTATATATATTCTTGCTCAGGATCACGAACCGAGTCGATTAAGCCATGTCTGTCTGTCCGTCTGTCCGTCTGTATGAACGCCTATATCTCAGAAACTAAAAAAGGTAGAGCCACCAAATTTGGTGAAAACACATGTGAATCATGCGCTGTAAAATTTTTATTAAAATTTGGGACACGCCTACTTCCGCCCCCGTAAATCGATAAACCGTATAGCAGGCGCAATAATAAAGCTAGAATATTCAGTTTTGGTATAAATGATAACTATCACCACCAAAACGATCGCTGAAAATTTGAAAATTTCCGATCGGATAATGAACATAAAAGTAATTCAACGTTTCATATAGATTTGCACTGCGCCCACTGCAAACAAGCAAGCAGTGTTTTTTCCAAGCAGTGTTTTTTTTCAACTGCTTGGACTGCTTGACATCTAACTGAAAATAATATGTGTTGTTTATTAATTTTCTTTGAAAACACGTTTACCAATAACAGTTTTCTAAATCTGATTTTTTTCATAACCTTGAAAAATCGATGGTCTTATACAGTCAACGCTTGACTGTAGCCGTTCTTTCATTTTTGGTACTTAACTTAACCAAAATTGGACTTTAATATGAAAGTCTCTGATATAGCACAGTTATAAGCTACATTTTAAAATTTCTTGATTATCGGAAAGCTTCTTTATTTAATTTTTACATTAGAAAGAAGTAATGAAAGCTACAGTCAAGCATGGCTGACAGTAAGATACCCTTCAGTCATTTACTTGTTTTGCTATCTTACTCGTACATACTTAAACGACATCATCGAACGTCAACATGTATATTTAAATAACTTTTCGTTAATGATTCAATCAGTTTGTAACTAGGAATATCTATGCATGTAGCTTATATCTAAGTGTATATCAAAGCAAAAAGTTATAGTTTTATTATTTTTATTTAAGCTTCTAATTGAAACTTTAAACTTTTTTTTTATTTTTCAAGGCGTTGGGCGTGGCATCTGAAGCTCAATATAAACTTGTGGGGCAGACATTATCTAGAAACTTTGGGCGAGCTAGCTTTTATGTTAGCTGAGATCTGTGTGTTCACGGACAAACGAACAGACAGACGGACATGGCTCCATCGACGAGGCAATTAATCCTGAGAGAGAATATACACCTTGTAGGGTCTGCCACGCCTCCTTATGCATATTACAACAGGCCTTAATATATATAATATTATATTATTTCTGTGTACTTTAGATTAATAACAAAATAGAAACAATCAGTGTGGGGATTTACAATAAAAAGCAATTGCAAATATATGCCTCACTAGGCGAAAGTAAACCAATACCATTTTGAAAATTTGTAAACGGTTTAGTAGGCTCTGATGCTGTTACAATTTACAGATACACGGCACTTTCAAGTGATTTCTTATTCCGGCTTTGGCTTTAGGCCTGAACGGATCTTAAAATATATAAATTTTTATATGATAAAGCAACGAATTCGGTAAACTAGACAAACAGTTTAAAAGTATTAATTTTTAGTTGTGTTTTCACTCCGCTTTTTACCCTCTAGAACTGGCGTTTCTTCGTAACTTTTGTAACCAAGCAAAAATGTCTTTGCCACGTGTCTATTTCGACTTAAATGCCGGAGGTGTCAAGCTGGGTCGCATCGTGATGGAGCTCCGATCCGATGTGGTTCCGAAGACTGCAGAAAACTTTCGCGCTCTGTGCACTGGCGAGAAGGGGTACGGCTACAAGGGGTCTCCCTTCCATCGTGTCATACCGAACTTCATGTGCCAAGGAGGCGATTTTACTAACCAGAATGGCACGGGTGGACGTTCAATCTATGGCAACAAGTTTCCCGACGAGAACTTCGAACTGAAGCACACTGGTCCCGGCACATTGTCGATGGCCAATGCAGGACCCAATACAAATGGATCGCAGTTCTTTATCTGCACGGAGAAGACCTCGTGGCTGGACAACAAGCACGTGGTCTTCGGCAAGGTGGTTGAGGGTATGGACATAATACGTAAAGTCGAGTCGATGGGCTCCAACACGGGTACGACCACCAAAAAGATCATTATCGAGGACTGTGGCAATTTGTGATCTACTAAACATTTTCATTGTTAACTGAACACATTTTTACGAATATCTGTAATCATCCGTGAGGTATGTAAGCCATAAGTTTTTTCCATTGTTAACTAAGCATATTTTTACGAATATTTGTAATCATCCGTGAGGTATATAAGCCATAAGTTTACTCAATAAAACTGAACAATAGAAATAGGGAGTTTTGTACTATATAAACATCCTCAAGCGGATGGAATTTCCGAGACAACTTTTTATTTGATACCGACAGGCAACTGCCTATTTTGTTTTTGATTGTACCTCATCCTATTGTAGGTTTTCAATAAACATGGTTCTAAAGAAACCACTTCAAAAACGAAAGGAGTCGATTTTCCCCCATTTTTTAGGGATTATCGTCTCCTTACTTAGCTTCTCCAGTCAGTCAATCGGTAGCTTTCGATTTGAGTATTTCAAAATTAGTTAAATTCAGAATTTTATTGTGCCTCTGTGCAAGTATGGAGAACGGATACGGAAACACGGTGAGCTGGGCTGCCGGAAAGAAGAGGGTGCTGTGTGTGGGTTTCGCGGTTCTGGATTGCGTATCGGAGACGCGCAGGTATCCAAAGGTGTCACATGATTCCACTCGTTGCCTCAGGGGCCAGTACAGGATGGGTGGCCGAGCGGCCAACACTTCCGTGATCTTAAAGAATCTGGGAGTAAATGCGGAGCTGTTCGCCATGCTCAGCACTTCGTCGATTTTTAGCATTATTTTGAATGACCTGCATAAACGAGGAATATCCATAGAACACTGTCCCCGCACCGATCTAAATCCTCAGTTTGCTACAGTCATAAAGTCCAAGCATCCGAAGAGTCTCACCCTAATCAACTGCGCCACCACCTTTCCCTATGTCAGTTTCGACGATTTTCAGAAGATAGATCTAAATCAATATGGCTGGATACACTTTCGCAGTCTTCACCAGGAGGACACCATCGAGATGATGAGGGCCATAGAGACGCACAATGCGGGGCAAAAGGAGAAGATCGTAGTATCCCTGGACTTAGATCAAAACTTAAATGGAAATTGGCCCATGGTCGACTATTGTGACTATGTGTTCATTTCCAGACAATTGGCCAAGGATAATGGCTGGGACACACAAGAGGAGGCCTGCAGTAGAATCGATCAGATGCTTACTCTGCGCTCTAGCACGAATATTGGTCGACCTGTGGTCATCTTTCTATGGGATCTTCATAACGCCGGCTTGATGAATAAAAAGGGTGAATTCTTTAGTCCTTGCTGCTACGTTCCACGTAAAATTGTCGACGTCTTCGGTGCGGATGAAGTTTTCGTTGCCGCCTTTATTTATGCCATCTACTCGAGGAATCGGAGTCACAAAGTCGCCATGGACTTTGGCAATCGCATGGTGTGTAAAAAGTGTCTTAAAAAAGGCTTTGATCACCTGATTGACATTCTCACGGAACCAGTTATGTAGGGACTGCCAATTTCTGCACTCGTTATACTTCCTAAGAAAAAAATACATACTTGCCATGGCAGAGAATCTTCTCAGAAGAGTTTCGTGTATAAAGTATAAGAAGTGTAGCAAGGAGAGAGAGAGAGAGAGAGGGGGATATGATTATAAAAAGCGACGGGATCTGAGAGATTCCAAAATTGGGAAAGATGGATGGTCGGGTATAAAGGAACTTAAATTTGTTTGCCAGAAATTGTTGGCACTAGCTAGCAATAGTGTTGTAAAACGTGTTCTTGATATTCTTCCTATCTTCCTGAATTTATAGAAGCTATCAGCTGAAAATATAGATTAATATTATATTTTCTGTTGTTTTTTCTAGAAAATATATTTTTTTTATCTTAACAACAGTGTTGTACAACGTCATTTGTTGTTAATATCCAACTTCTTTAATGGAAGTTATCAGTTGAAAATAAAGATTAATATAATATTTTTTTTCTTTATGAACTTAATTTTAGACTTATAATAGTGTTAAAAAACGTCTTAATCTTTTTCCCAATCTCATTGTTTTTAGAAAAACAATCAGTTGAAAATAAAAAATAAATAATTAGAATTAAAATTATTAATAAAATAACCTTTTATTTTTATTTTCTAGGAAATTTATATTTCCGAATAATATCTTTGCCAAAAGATTCGTTTGCTTTAATTGGCAGAAGATCCTTCAGGCCTAGAAAATACAGGGTGCTTTAAAGTCGATCAGTCTTATAACAATACCACATCACACTCACACAGACACACAAACACAGACACCCCCTCACACAGGCACACGAGCTGGAGTTGGCCGCCATTTATGTAAATTAAAAGTTATTTCGACTGTAAAAATTCAGTGGGAATTGTTTTTGGCAAGCGACCACACTCGCTGTCTTACGCCACACACACACACACACACACACACACACACACACACAGGGAGAGAGCAGCTTGAAAATTGTGAAAAACATTTGCGCCTTAACAACATTGGCTGCTAAGCGGCGAATCTAAGGCATAGTTACGGCTCCCAGTGTTGTTGGCGGTTGTTTGGGGCACCACATGTGGCAAGTGGCATGTGGCAAGAAGGCATTCAAATCGCTAGCCAAGACTTCTCTTCACAAAATTGCGGTAACGATAAGTATCCCTAGTTACGATCTGACTAACTTATGAATATGGCGGCCCTCAAATACTTAGAATGGGCCCAAGAGTTGTGCCAAAAGCAGCTCGCAGCAAATTAACTGCCTGCCCAAGTGCTTGGCTAACATAGGATCATCCTCTCTTCCAGTGAATGGGAGTGCTCGAAAAAAGAGAGAGAGAGAGAGGCTTTTTCTGCTTTCTCTTTCTTTCTTTCTAATCAACATTCGCATTAAAGAAGTTTCAGTCAATTTTTAAACCAACTAGACAATTTGGCTTTTCAATTTCATGCAAGGCCGAATTGCTGTAGCGCAACTTTAATATATTCCCCTAGCATTTCGACTGCCCCCCGTCCCTGCTCCCTCCTTCTCTCTTTTGATGTGCTGTTGGGGGTGTTGGCTCTGGCTCTGCGTCTGCGGGTTCTGAATGTGAAGTGCATAGATTATGCAGTCGGCTTCAGTTTATGATTGGCAAATCCAATATACGTCGTGCACTTTGGCATGCAGCCGGGCCGCAGATTGGCAGCGTTTCGCCAGAGCAAAGGCCCAGGCAGAGGAGCAGGGCAAGGGGACGGGGGGCAGTGCAGCGACTGCAATTTCGACAGCGACAGCGCTGCCACTTTATGGCAGTTGCACGCATATTTTGCCCCTACCCAGTCACACACACTCACATATACAAAGCGCAGCGCAGCAGTGAAGAGAACAGAAACAAGATGGCGTAGATCCCATTTCCGGTTGATGGGCAACGGCGTGATTATCGGCAGGCGCGCGCGCTGGCAGAGCTCACAACGCAGGGCAAACCGCAGTCGAAAAAAAAATTTGATACAGCCTGCACGACTTTGACATATCCTGTTGCGCCACAACTGCATATTTTTCATATAATTTCGAGAGCTCGAACTGCTAGCTAGCATGTTTAAGGCGAGTGCGCATACTCCACTGCGAAAACAGTGCAGGGTATCACACCCTCTCACACACGCTCACCAAGCAGTGGCCCCAGAAAATTGCTGGCGCAGCAGTTCGCTGCGAATAAGCCAAAAATATGCGTTTTCAAGCCAGGCCAATATAAAAAGAAGGCAAAACTCGCCGACGACACACACAGCTGGCAGGACAGGACACAGTGGAGGTGAGCAAGGGGGAGGGGGGAGAGGGACGAAGCTGCTACCAACTGCAGTTGCCATTTTGCATTACTTTGCATAAGCAACGGCGCGCACATCCCGCTGTGTGTGTGTGTGTGTGTGTGTGTGTGTGTGTGACTCTGGCAAGGCAGTTGCCGACACGTCGCGACATGTCGCCCACTCTTCAGAGCTCCGAAGCTCTGGGATCGGGCACTTGCAACCATAAACTGCTCGTCCATGCTCATTATGTGAAGTTGTTGCTTCCTCTGGCCGAGCCTGCCGTGCCGTGCCGTGCTTATCTCCTCCTTCGGTTTCTGCAGTCTCCACACATTATTCTTATTTATCGCCCCACAACAGCCCCGGGCTAGACTCACGAGTGCCCCATTATATCGGCCATAAGCTGTTGCGTACTACAAAGGAATATTCCGGGAAGAGGCCAACGGCGCACTGGGATATTTGTGATACCAGAATAATGGAATATCTTGCCGAGCTACGGTTTTAATCGCCTGTCTACTTACAATATTGGAATTTTACTTTATACAACTGATAAGAGATAGCAACCCCTCGATCTTCGAAATTGTTCAAAAGGTTGCAGGAGTATTAAATCACCACATATTCGATTACAAACTAAAATACTCTGAAGATATTCGCATTTCTATACCCTACGGGAAAAAGTGTAAGCTAACTTTGTGCAAATATATGTAATAGGCTAAAGGAGGCGTGGTAGTATATACCAAGGTATATACCCTATATATTATATGTTCTTGCATAAGCCGAGTCGATTGAGCCATGTCCGTTTGTAAACAAGTAAGGAAAGCTACAGTCGAGAGCGCCCGACCGTAAGATACCATTCGACCTACTTCGTAGTTGCACTAATTAGTACTAACTCGCTCTCACACACACATACAGACACACACACAAAAAGGCTAAAACGATGCATGATGATATGCTGCAATGACGCGGGCAACGGATCTATGAAAAGCGTTTTCTTTAGGAACTTCTGTATTTATTGTCCGATCGGATTGTAATTTTGGGATTGGGTGCATATTATCAGCATCTTTACGTGTGGGCGTGGCACCTCAAATTTGAAATAATCTTTATCAGCGCATGATTTATAGGAACCATCATGCCGAATTTGGTGTCTGTAACTGTAATACTTTCCTTAATATTCGTAAGTTATCGATTTGCGTAGGCGGTGGGCGTGGCACTTCAAATTTAAAATAAACTTGATCTGCGTATGGTACTCAGGAACCATCATGTCAAATTTGGTGTCTCTAGCTTTTGTAATAGCTGAGATCTCGACGTTCATACAGACAGACGGACAGACGGTCAGACGGACAGACAGACATGGCTCAATCGACTCGGCTGTTGATTCTGAGCCAGAACATATATACTTTATGCGGTCTGCCATGTCTCCTGCTGCCTGTTACATACTTTTGCACAAACTTAGTATACCATTTTTGACCATATTCAATGGTCGAATGGTATAAAAAGCCTAAATAATCAATATTATATTAGGCAGAGTATTAAAGCTACTTCGACATACACAAAGATGACAAGGATGTGCATATGCACAGGTAAGATATTCAAGTTAATGCTTTCCAAAGAATGAAAACATGTTTGAAACGGTTTTTCGAGATAAGCCGAAGGGTATCTTACTGTTCGTCGAGTTCGTCTGTAGCCTTCGTTACTTGGTTTCTGATTATTAGGATTATTACATCATTATTAAGGTAACACTGGGAGGTAGTAGAAAAAGTTTCACTTTTAAGTGCATTGAGAATGGCAAATCTGGCCGGGCTATGGTTTTGTTAGATAGTTCATTGTCATAATTTACAAGTGCTCTGGAATTCCCAATCACAACATATTCGAATATAAACAGTGGGAAACTGCAAATTTTCGCTTGTTTTTCCAATTATTACGCTCATTATATCATCAAAAGAATGTGTCACGAAGAGAATGCCGTGGGGTGTGAGTGAAAAGAGTTTCATTCTCAGGTTTGTTCAGGTTGTGCCCTGCGCTATATGCGATTTTCCACGTACTTTTGTTTTGTTATTATTTTTGTGCTTCGCTGAGTTTTCACAGCTCGCCGGCCAAAGGCAAAGGGTGGATGCCGAAGAGGATATGGTGTGGGAAGGGGGGTTTGTGGCCTCGTGCAAAAGGAAAGAAAAGTCATTGTTTACCCTTTTACGCAGCGTTTTTCGATTTTGTCGCCAAAGAACTCAGCTCCGCCTCCCCTAAGTAAACCTATTCGATGTGCTGAAATCTTTTCCAGTCGCGGCGGCTGATAAACGCTAGCAGGGAGGGGGGAGGGTGAGGGGTGAGTGGAGGGGGCAGGGGAAGCTCTCACGCGAAATTCATTTGTTAACCCGGAAGAAGCGTCGTCTAATCCACTGACGCTGCAGTCGCGACCCGCCAAGGATGCAGGCCCAAAGTCTCCAGCGCGTGACAAGAGAAATGATTGATGAAGGTATTGGCGAAAAAGTTGCGCAAAGGAGGGTAAAAACACAGAACAGAACGAAAAATAAGAGAAGAGGAGAAAAAGAAAGGCCAAGTCAAAGGAAAATCATTTAAAAGCTTTAAGCACAATTTTTCAGGGCCCCAAACCATTTGAACATAACATCTATTTATATCTGGCAATCATTGAAGATGCTCTGCAAAGCGGAAAGGGTACGATAATTGGAATATTAATGTTAATACAGACTGTAAGGTTTATAATAAGATTACGGGTTTCGTGACCTCAATGGAAACTCAAAAGAAGGGTCCTGTAAGGAGCTTTATAATTCTTTAAAACTCAACAAATCGGAAATACTCTCAGGGGACCAAGGTTGTCGAATCATCTTTAAAGATATTTCAAATGAATTTAGGGGACATTTCTCTAAATTGCATAAAAAATGAATAAAGTTTCTCATCAGCTAGATCATTTGAAAGCTATACAAGTTGGGAATGTCTAGGAAAAAGCTTAATCTGGAAAGAATCTGCTGATGGGGTTGCTCTTTGTGCTTACCTTGGATGAGATGATTTAAAGTCGGGTTCTCGAAAGGAAGTTAGCATCCCCTGAGCACGGAAAACTATACTACACTTAATTTCGCTGTATACTCTTTATGTTCCGTATCATTTAATGGCCGCATAAAGTCGTTATTGGTTGAGGCGGAGGGGTGTGTATAGCGGCGAAGTATAGCGGTAATTTCTGCGTCCATTCATGGCCATCTCCCGCACGAGCTGTGGCTCTCGCTGCAGATTCTATTCCAACTTGGTCTTTATAGTTGACCATTTAGTGCTTTTATGGCTAGTTACTCTCCTCTTTGATGGCATCAACATAATTTATGTATGAGCACGGAACAACAAGGCACTCTTACAAAGTATCTATTAGCTCGTGACGCAAAGGCTCTGTTTGTTTGTGTATGTTTGCGTGTGTCTGTGTATGTGTGTGGGTGTGTGTGCGTCACACACACAAGGTAATCAAGCAATCGTAGACGATTCAATGGAGTATCAATTAAGAAATTAAATCTCAACAATTGAGATACTATCTCTCTCTTCGTGCTGATCAAGAGTATATATACTCTCACAATAATGTTTTTTAATTAATTATATAAATGTATGCCTACTTCCTCACCGAACTGAAAATCTTAATATTATATTATTATATTCTATGCACTTTATCTAGTTTTAGAATAAATCTATACCATACTTAAAAAGGTCGAAAAAGAATCTTTTATAGGCTAAAAACATTTCTCATTTGAATAGCCCTTCAATACCCAAGGTGTACAGCCAAGCGAAATAATATTCAAACGGTTTTCATACCTTTTATTTTGATTTTGTGCCATGCAAATTAATACTTAAGCAAGGTAATGTACTATGGAGCTCATTAAAGTTGAAACCTGCAAAAGTTAGAAAAAGACAGAATTCGCAGAAATTTTGAAGTGTTTGAAAAGTTGTTAAACTATTAAAAAAAAATTGTTGCAAAATATATTATTCTGCAGTAAAAATTCAGCAAAGTTCCCAGGGTTATACGTCCTGTTTTTACCTCTATATTACAGCTTATTGACCACAGTGCGCTGCCCACTGTGGGGAGTGAGTGTCCATACCGCTGTTTTATATACTCGTAAAATTTTCGGCTAGAGACCACATGCCGTGCCACGCCCACAGTTTTGAAGACCGCACACACACACACACACACACACATAAACACACGCGGAAAAAGCACAGAAATAAACATAACCATAAAAAAGAGGAACAGCGCGACATTGTGTAGCCCCGAAAGAGCGGGAGAGAGGGAGACAACGGTAGTTCCGGCTGCCATGACGGGCTCTTTCGCCGGGTACTTGGCATAAATTAAAGCGCCGTTAAGCATAAGCTCGTCCAATTACCAAAGTATCTTCTGCCATTATATTTACGGATTTATTATAGTGTTGACTGCCGTCGCAGTTGGGGCAGGGTAGCAGCAGGTCGGACCTGGTTGCGTCTAAACTGCAATCGACTTTCCGCGCGTGGCTGACAGGGGCGTCCCCTGTTAGCCCAGGTCAGCCCAACCCTGGACAGGGCAGCGTTGGCTGCCCATCCCACCTGGTGTTGGCCATGCAGCGGGCACATGCATGCATGTTCTTGTACTTTTATAGACCATTGTCATTTGTCATGTTAATTTAATGATTTCTGTTTTCCTACCTTCCCCTTCACTACTTCCCCCTTTGTCTCATAATGGCGCATTTCCTTCTCCACTGGGCCATGGGTTATGTCCTTGCGTGCATGTGTGTTTGTGTGAGTGTGTGGCTAATGTAACGGTGAATTTATACACAGTACAACGAAAGTTGTCAAACTCTTCTTGACGGATTTCCTGCACACTGCGATTAATTGCGTAGTTGTTATATAATGATCCGCCCGATCTGCGTAGAATCAAAAACAAGAAGGAAATCCCAAAGCCTCGTCGAAGCTTTAATACCCTTGCAGTTACACATTTAAAGCAGTTTTGGAAAGCCAAAGATAGCGAAAGGTTCATAAAAAGCAAAAGTAATAAAAAATATATAGAAAACAATTTTTAGCGATTTTATACCAAAATAAAAACAAAAAATTTGATAAATTTAATAGGTGATATGAGAGCTAAGTATATGATATATCAGTCAGATCCAGCTCGTTTCAACTTATTTACAGCGTGCAGCAAAAAGAAGCATGTATGTTAAGATTTATTAAGTGAGCTTTAAAACTGAGAGACTAGCTGGCGTTGCAACAGACAGACGGACATACTGGCGGACGGACCGACGGACAAGACTAGTTAAACTCCCCTATCGGACTTTATAAAATCCGAGAAGGCTATTAAGGTTTGTTACAATCTTCTGGCTAATATCGGTATGATATATGTTTAAATCTCTCTATCTCTATAAAAAAGATTTCTTCGTCCGCTCCGGAATCAGAATCAGAATAGGCGAGCGAGCGAAGCGAGCGTCCCGGTGCAAAGCGGAGGGAGACTAATGTATTTCATAAACATATAGGTACTAAAACTGGCGGTATGGCTTCTTTCGTTAGTAAAGATATTTAAATCAAAAAGAACTTTTAAGGTTCAATCCGAATAAGTCTATAAATTCCTTAAATCACCACTTTCTTTCAACTCTGCTCGCACTCACAATAGTATCTTAATATCGCTGCGCTTATACAATGCGAAATCTAATTGAAAAGCAGATAGCAACTCACCATGTCTGGCATATCTAACCGACGCTCTGTTAATTGAAATTTAATCTAGGCAACACGCACAAAGCGCGCACAAAGCACTCCACGAGTTGCGCATGCGAATGCGAATGCGAATGCGAGTCCGAATGGGAAGGTGATTGTGATTGTGGGAATGGGAATGGGAATGGCTACGGGATGTGTTTATCGGGCAGTTTGTTGGCGGCACAGATTAGAAACATTTGTGCGACTAAATGGCTATGGCTGTGGCTGTGGCTGTGGCCGAGTATCCCATGGATACGGATGCGACGCGATGCGATGCGACGTTGCTTTCTTTCAAAGTCTTTCGCCAATCATTTTCCCAGCCTCCTCTGGAGTCGTTGGAGGCCCCCTGCCCCTTTACCCCTGCCCCTGCTAAGTATCTGCTTGGCAATATCTGAGCTGAGCTCCAGGTTTGCCTGGACACTGGAACCTCGCACTGACTGGTCTCTTGCAGCAGCTACATTGGGTCAATTACTGAGCTTGGCTCCGTTGCTCCATTGTCGCCGCTTTAAATCAATCGGCTGGTCGTGCCATTAATTTCTCAAAGTGTGCCTTGGCTTTCTACCTTCTGTCTGCTGTCTATGTTCTACGTCTTCTACTTCTCTCTTCTGTCTTCTGCCGTCCTGCTAGCATTTCCTTTAATTTATCTGCGTTGCGTTTGGACTGGACTGCGTCATTAATGCTGCCATTGCACATACGCTTTCCTGCCCTTTGCCCCCTTTTCTTTCTCTTCTGGCTTGGCGTGTGACACTAACCCAAATTGGAAGAAAATTAAAACTTGCGCACAAATAACTGTCGAATGTGGTAGAGGAATAGACAGGAAGAGGGAAACAATAGCCTTCCTGCTGTGGCTTAGATCGATGCAGCTACTTCTATTCCAGCTAATAATATTTTACAATAAATATTAAACAAATGTTGCATATTCCATTGGCAAGTGTAGCTGACCTCATCAATTATCTAGGTAAGCAGGTAGGGTATTTGGCAGTCGGGTTGCTGTTGCACTTTACATGCAGATTGCGCTAGTTAGGCCAGGCGAGTTTGATTTGTGGCCAATGACTGGGCATTACGAGCAGGCATAACACATACACACACAGCCACACATACGGGCCACAGCTTGCGACAGCTTGGGGCAACTGGCCACTGCGACCATGTGGCAACGTTGCAACGTTGCAATGCAATTTATTTCATTCATTTGAAATCATTCGAAAACTATAGACTCGCACTCGTTCGCACCCGTTTCAACTCGCAACTTGCCCCCTCGGGCATATGTGTGTGTGTGTGTGTGTGTGTGTGTGTGTGTGCTTCCTTTCATTATTTATGGCATTTTGCTGCCGCTCCAGCAGCAGCAGCAGCGACGTACTTAGCTTGCGATTGTTTATGCTGACCTCAGTTACCCTTCCCCCTGCCCTCCCCCCTTTGCCGTCTCTCTGCAGCAGCTGAAATCATAATAATATTTTTGCATTGCCGCGTCCAGTGTCGCCTCCAACTGAAGACTGGATAACTCTGCTTCAACTCCTAGTCAGTTCCAACCTCAGCTTCAGCTTCAGTTGCCGCTTCAGCTCTTTTCTCTTGTCATCGCATTATTATTCCGCTTCGACGTTTTCTGCTCTTTTTCTTAGCTACTTTACTATTATGTGTTTCTTTGATTTCGTTTCGCTATGAGTCTCTCTCTTTTTTTCTATATGAGTTTTTCTCCTTTTCTTGCCATAAATGGTTCATTAAATTTTATACGCTCGTCCATAAAGGAAACCGTTTGCTCCACTTTCCACTCGCCAGGCCGGGCACATTGACAATAAGTTAAGAGATCTTCCAATCGAGCGACAATTTTGGGCGATATTGAAAGTCACACAGACAGGGGGGTTGCCAGGGGCTACAATTGATGCATATGGCCTGACCCCGGGGGTTATCTAACTCACAACTTGAATCAGTTTTATGCAGTTGGAGTATGCAGCAAAACAAGGGTAAATGTGGGTAGAATTTCCCCTGGATAAACAATCGCATATGGATTGGGATTTCATATCGTCTAGGGTTTGCCAACGAAGAAAACTCTTTAAGTACAGATCAGTCGTAAGACTTCATCTCGCGGGCTTTTCACTTCCAATTTTCCCCACTTTCCTTGCAATTGCATTGTTAAACCGAATGACACAGAGAAAAAACGCAAATGCTTTCGAAATCGTTTAAATACTAACTCTCTGTGGCTGCGGCTCGTATCTTCCACGTTGCCAAAACCAAATTGAGGGGCTTATGCAACCAGCCCAGCAGAGACAACAACAATAACAACAGGAACGGCAACAACAAAAACAGCTAACTGCAGCAGCAACAATAACTGCAACTGCAAAACACCCCAAATAAAACCGAAAAAAGCTAAAGCAACTTCGGCCAAATCGCAGTTGGAATCGGCTGCTTACGTGACCAGACGAACGACCCAATCTGAGGCAGCATAAATAGTGAAAAAGACAAAAAACACAATAAAACGAACAAGTCAGAAAAGCCTCAGTGGAACGGATAGCTTAGAGATACCCAGTAGTTAAACTTAAAGTTAAAGTATAAGTTAAAGTTATGTATGATAATTTGATGACAAAAAACTATCTCAATGAAAGAGCACACTGCGAAAATGTAGCTAACGCTTCATTTGTTATTCTAAAAGTTTACCTTGAATCTAAATGAACTGAATACTCTAATCTGGCCGTCTATTCTGATAGAACTAAGCGAAATCCTCCGTTGGATGTTTAAGTTAAAATCACAAGGAATTGATTTCTTGACTAGCTTTGTACATCAATATAGCATGCCATCTTATAGACTATTCATTACAAAAGTTGCAAACACATCCGCTCTGCTGCTTATACACATATAGGGGTACAGGGTATCAAAATTACCGGTGCATGTTGCAAGTCGTCACCAGTCGCAATGCCCGCAACCGTTTCGCCTACAGTGCAGCGAATACGTATTCGTATTTGTAAATGTATACGTATTCGTTGATTCGTTTATTCGTTTATTCGCATAGTTGTATCTTATTATCAACTCGCGCCACTCGGGCCGAGTTCGCTGGCCGTTCATGAACTACAAACGCCGCTGGCAGCGATTTTGCTTTGCATTCGACTGCAATTGGCAGCAAGGGAGGCTGCGGGGAAGGGGGCACGGTGCAAGAGGGGCGGGGGCTGTCCTCGATGCGGTTATTGGCTCTTTTGGGCTTTACAGTATCTGACGGATGCATAAGCGATACGCACTGCGTCCAAAAGCGTGTTGGCAATTGCAATGCTCAATTTCGAGATAGTTTGATATGGAAGCGATACAAGTGAAACAACTAAAGATTGCTATATATACCACATACCACACAGTTTAATATACAACTCTGTGTTTTGTGCAAATACATAGATAGCTCAAATTTCAAAACAGCAGATCGCATAAGTCACTTGGTTTTCAAGACATTAACAAAATGTTATTCTTCTGAAAAACTTTTAAACTTTAAACCAACTTTTCACATTATCTTTATTATAATATAAGGGATTATTTATAACTTCAAAACATATACAAGATATAATTCTGGAGGAAAATCGTCTGAATTTAAAATAGCTTATGGTGCCGAGATATGTTATCAAGGTAGAAGGCCCTGTAAAGGGCCAAATTGAAGTAGAGAAAACCTTATGGTACTTAAAACATTGTTGGGCCAACGAAGATAATGATGAGGCAAGCTCTAAATTTGGAGTGATTGACAAATATTGGTAAGGCGGTGCTCTGCGTAATTTATGCACTCTTCACACCCTTTTCAGCAGGTCTAACCTTCTCTGTAGCTGGCGGGGCTACACTTCAGTTACGTAGGCACTTGAGTAGCGAAACAGATGAAGAAAAGGCAGGCAGAAGTAAACAAAGCTAAAGGAACTGTAGATCGAAGGTACAGAAGGTCATAGAGCAATGTGCACCCACGCTATGTGGGGTTTGCAGCATCTATTGGTCACTTACTTGGATTGATTTACATTTTTTAGACAGATTACAAAGACGAAATTAAAATGAATTTTAGTTTAGGTCATGTCGTACAAGCCGTGCTGCAGCACGAGGTGGCGCAGTCGCTTGCAGCCGGAATACTGGACATCGAGCATGGCCTCGTCGAGGATTTGCGTCAAGATGTTCGCATCGAGTTGACGCCGCTCAAGTCGCAACTCATGCTCCAGGCAATCGAAGAGTTCTTCGCGTCCGAAGGAACGATAGTTGATGATGGTCGTGTCGACGGGCAGCTGCTGCAGCAACTCAAACTGTTCCCAGTAGTATTCCGTGTCTAGATTGAAAACGTATAGGACGAGCACAGTCTGATTAACCGCTGCACCGAGCTCCCCCTGGCCGTCGCCCTCCCGCTCCAGCAGTAGCTTGTTGTAGATGGGCACAATGCCATAGTCGCACGTGGACAGATTGTCCACGATTAGCAGATTCTGGCCGCAGTCGGAGAGCTGATCGACAAAATTGCGTATTATGTG
This sequence comes from Zaprionus ghesquierei, assembly GCA_018904095.1. Taxonomy (NCBI): domain Eukaryota; kingdom Metazoa; phylum Arthropoda; class Insecta; order Diptera; family Drosophilidae; genus Zaprionus; species Zaprionus ghesquierei. Next base: position 20,983,399 of record JAEIGP010000850.1, on the reverse strand, counting down.
AAACTTCTGCACTCCGTCCGGCACATAGGTGCTCCACGAGTAGCTGTGCACGTTCTCCGGCCAGGGAAACTGTTGTCGCAGCGCCATTGTGGTCAGGGATTTGCCCACGCCGGGTGGGCCGAGCAGGGCAACCGACTTGAAGTTCCTTTGGCTGCTGACGACACGCTCGAGGCGCGCCAGTGCCAGCTCCTGGTTGAGCACCTGCTTGCCAATCTGGCGGAACATCCGCATCGTGTCCAACTGCTGGGCACAGTAGAGACTACGCGTCGTTTCGCTCTTTCTCGCATCAGCCGTGCCTGGGGCTGTGCCTGTGCCTGTGCCTCCCAACCAAGTGACTCCATTCATGCCTAGTACACTTAGACTGCCGATCCATAGGGCCTGTAGCTGGCTAAGGGTGTCCTCAACCACCTTCAGTTCCATGCTGTGTAGCCACAGCACCACCAACATCGTGGCAAAGATCATCACCAGCATCAGACCCTGCATTATGTGCGCTTGCTGTGCGCTTTGTACCTGCTCGCGGTACGAGCGGCAACTTGTTTTCGGCAGGATGCCCCGTTTACGTAGCTCCTCGGCATCGCCATAGTGGCCCGGATGCAGCGTGTTAACCAGAGGATCACTTTGTGGAGCTACGTTTGCTCCATCTCGACGCATTGTCAGTTCTTTGTTTCTTCCACTTTTTCAATTTCTTTAGGGAATACGAAGAGCCTGAAAATAGGTTTGATATGTTGAAAAGATGTTTTGACTTGTTAAATATTTTTGTGCTTTAGACTTTTCGAATTTTTATGTTGAGAGTTTTTGAAGTGCTATCAAGTGTAGTGTACCCAATTTGGGTACTTATTAATCAAAACAGCATGTTTCGTTGCTAAGTATAAGTCGAGTTTCCCAAAACCCATCCTTTTTCTATTCAAGTCAGGTTGTATGTCTATAATGTAACTAAACCTTCTCTTCCATGCAAAGGCTATATTAATGATGGCTCGCAACGCACCTAAAAAGACATCTCCGACACTATAATGTATATATACTCTTAGCTAGCACCAATTGGCGAGTCGAACTAGTCATGTGCATCTATTTGTCCGTCCATTTGTTGTTCTGACCGTCCGTCTGTCCGTCTGTCCGTCCGTCTGTCTGTTGCGAGGTAAATAAGTCTCTCAGTTTTTGAGTTATCATAATGAAACTTGGTATTCATTTTATTGCTGCACGCTGTAAATAAGTCGGAACGATCCGGTGTGGACCGATACATCGTGTAGTTGCCATAGAACCAATTGATCGATTTTTCTAATTTTGAAGATATTTCAATACAATTTTTGCAATTTTTAGCAATTTAAAACAGTGTTATATTAAGTAGAACAACAATAGTTCTTGTAGTTCATCAAAATTATAAAATTTGATTAATCCTATCAAAAGTATATAAAACTATATACGTAATATTAGTATAACAACATTTAATGAAAACTTAGCTATAGACTAAAATAAAATAAAGACTTTCCCATATCTAGTCTTGGATCTTCTAAGCGTTACTTTGTGGGTATTAAAAGCGCTTACTCATCGTTATCAGACGGCAGCCATCAGCTGATTTTCCATAGCAAGAGAGCAGTTGGTTGGTTGGTTGGTTGGTTGGTTGGTTGGAGTAGCAGAGACAGGAAGGGAGAGGGGCAGGGGGGTAGATAGACATTGCCATTAGGCCAGCAATTAAGCTTAGACTCGGCAACTGGGCCACTCTTCGAAAGCAGTCGAAAGATCAGACGATCGTGATTACTAAGCAACTGAGCTGAACAACTGAACAATCAGCCAGGCAAAGAGATGGAAAGAAACCAAAGAGACGACCGGTCTGGCCACGAAGGCGAAGACGAAGACGAGACAAACATAGAGTTATTGAAAAAGGAGAGATGAAAGAGAGGGTGACGCGGAAATATGAGCCGTTGCTGTGCTTGGCAACAAACTTGGAGCAAAGACAACAAAACACTTCAATTCGCCGTCTTGTAATAGACAAAATTGAGGAAACCTTAAGCCGAGGAAATGAAACAATGATCGAAAGAAGTCGCACTGTGGAATACCCTAACCAAGGAGAGTACTTGTTAATTTTGAAAGGGAACTGGCCAGAAGAGTATGCAGACAAGTGTGTAAATTACAAAGGCAGCTCTGACAGCTTGCCAAGCGTATAGGGTACAAGCAAAAAGACAGATCGACAGACTGACTGAGCGACAGACAAACAGGCAGACAGACAGGCATAGCGACAGAGCGACAGACCGGTAGACAGGTAGAGCGAGAGACAGACTGACACTTGTTTGAGCGCAGAGACCCGTAACGGTTTTTTTTTCGAGAAAAAATCAAGTTGGGCGACTTGCAAAAGTGTCTTTCATAAATCAGTCAACGGTCTGGCTAACAGCGTCAGCTGTCAGCCGCAGATCATTTTGGTCGCTTGGGCTCAACTCTGGGGTTCGGTAATTATGTCTCTCTACACTCATAGTACCTGTCTGCGACGATATGTGTGTCATTATGATCCAAAACAGACAACAGACAACAGACAACAGTCAACAGACAGCAGACTCAAGAGCAGAGACTCGCTAGACTTGCCGGCTTTAGGGTAAAAGTTTGTTGGCCCTCAGCTTTTGGCCATTTTTGATTTGACTGCGACTGCTCGGCTGAGTCAGCGTTTTTAATTGTTGCCAAAAGCGGAAAAGTTTTGCAAGGGAAAGCAGTCAATGAAAAAGTCATTTGGTTAGTTCAATCAACCGAATGCACATGGAAACCTTTACGCTTTCTAGAAGTCTAACACAACTCTTCGCGCTCTTCTTTTACAGGGTATTGTTCTAATGACTCTGGGGCGGCGCTGTTGCATTGCTGTTGCAATTTATTGACGAGGCTTCGAACGTGTTTGAACGACTACGAACGAGTATGAGTTTGAGTACGTGTATCTACAAGATACAGATACAAGTCAGTCGGCTGTGACAACGCACACAGTATCTGATGGCAGCCGCTGTGCAGGCTGTGCGGCTGTCAGCTGCAACTTCAATTGAATCGCGTTTAATTAGTTTGTGCCTAATTTATGCTGCAAGCGACAACAGCAGCAACAGCGACGAAGCCACGCGGAGTACCCTGCGCGAGCTTAGGCTGCGGCTAGTCACGACCTATGGGCAGCACACTTGTGCGGCTAGGCACAACCTAAGTTATGTTTACTCTTCCTCTCTACCCTACATTTAATTCTTGGTACAATGTTTGAACTCAAGCTAGGGTCTGAACCCCGCTGTAGCAGATACGACAATGGCACTGGGTAGGCTCTACAATATGCCTCGGTTCTTCGACCCATCACCACCCCAAGACGCTTCGATTAATTTAATTAACGAATGTGCTTCGAACGCCTTCCAATTGACGCTGTGTCATTTGTTAAAATGTTTAAAGAACAGCATAAACTGGCACAGACTGGCAGCTAACTCAAAAGAGAGAGAGAGAGAGAGAGAGAGAGAGAGAGAGAGCGATAGCGCGCTGTGGACGTCATGTTTGTGCCTTACTTATTTTGATAGCGTTGCGGGGCTTCTGGGTAAAAATCCACTGAATGCGTTTCCATGATTAACTTTTATTTGATGAAATATTTTCATTTCGGCTTTCCTTGACACACCCCATCCTCCTCCTCCTCCGCTTGTCATCTTCCACAATTCATACCATCTGCTCTCTTCCCAGTCTGTCCATTCTATAGGGCTTCCAAGGGAGACCCAATAGCAATTGCCTTTTATACCACCCTCCCTCCCCCTCTTTGTTGCTGACCTGGGAGCTGGGGTCATGGGGGCTGCTTGAATTTTGCCACTCTCCCATTTTTCCTTGCATTCATTCTGTGTCGTCCAGGACTTTTAATATTTATGATACGAACTACAATGAGGCTTGTGGACTTGATTCAGGCTTACACGGAACCTATTGAGCTTTCAAAAAAAAATAATAATCTTCTTAGATTTAATATTTAGTTGTAATTTGATCTTTGATATCTTCATTATAAATGTGTTAATTTTCCGCAAAGATGTCTAAAGTATTGTGAAGGGATTGAGATTCGTTAGTTGTTTCGTGTCTAGTTTTCAGTAGTGTCTCAAGATGCCATTACATACTCCCCCCTTAGCGCATGACTCATTCGCAGTCCAGTTCAACTCGTACTCTCCTAGGAAACCAGGTGTATTCTTCTTATAGAGATGCAAATTGCAAGTAAAATCAAAATGAGCAGCAGCAACAACGCTGCCAAGGGGCCTGACTATTCGGCTAGCGAGAGAGAGAGAGAGCAGAGAGAAGTAGAGTGAGAGAGGGTAGTCGTATTTTCCGCAACGATATCGCTAAGTTGTTTCGACACCCTAACAGAGGGTATATTCGTTTTGGATAGACATTTTTGACGAAATATAAAGTGCATATTTACTTGGTCAGGGTGAACAAGAGAGCAATCTGTCACTGTAGGATAGTGGCGGGTAGTCTCCACAGGAATTCCTATGAAGAAAGGAGGAAAGAAGTTGAAAATTTAAAAACCTCTGTGTTTCCATCAATAAGTATCCCCTTAACCTTCCACGAAATCGATATACATAGTTTAAATCAAACTAAATGTTATCTAAATTTGGCAACATAAATCAGAAAACAAGAGTATTATATCTTCGGCATATTGTGAGGTTATTTCTTTCTGGTTTTATTATTATTCCTATTATTATCGTACAGCTTTATAGTGAAAAGTGCAAAAACAAGCTTGGAGCTGAGCTGAACTCAGCTAAACCGATTCGAACTGGCCCAACCAGTTGGTTGGGCTCTCCTTCCTCCCTAACCCCACTCCACTCTTCCTCTTCTCTTTTCGGGCCGAAGCAAAGCCGCTGGAACTACTGGAGTTACACCTACTCCCGCTGGCGAGTCGTGGACTTGGATTAAAGCCACAGTTTTTTTTTTTTTTTTTTCTCTCTGCGGGGTGTGCTCTATGTTGTTTACGTTTAGCGTTGATTCCTTCATTCCACGCTCGTTTGTTTTGATTTTTCAAAAAGGTTGGGTAGAGTACAAAATGTAGAGGAAAAAAAACTGGATGCCCTTGTTTGTTTGTACACGGTTCAGTCTTTAAATGTTTGGTCTTTGTTTCCCCCTCTCTCGTGGTCTCTCTCTCTCTCTCTCTCTCTCTCTCTCTCTCTCTCTCTCACTCACTCTTCTTGCAATCTGTCGCTCCCTACTTGGGCTAGGGTTCGGCTTTATTTTTTCAAGTTGCCATTGTTGTTGCTGTTCTTTGCGCCACAAAAGCAAAACAATTTTTTTCCCATTCTTTCTATTCACTCTTCTATTTTTCTATATGTCCATTGTGCTCGTCGGGGATTTGCCTTGGAGTTCAGGTTCAGTTTGGGCTTTAGCGTTGGCTTTGCATTCGGGTTTGGGTTCGGGTGCGGGTTAGGGTGAGGGAGGAGGAAGAAGGGAATGGGTACGGGATCTCTGCATCTCGTAAAAAGTTTGAGTGCCGCTTGTCCATCAACTAGTTACCCATTTGCTTTTTTCTCTCCCTCTTCCTCCCTGCCTGCCCTTTGCTAATTAAGATTCATGATGGGTTAATTTGTGGACGTTGCTTGGCCAGTGCCGGGTTGACTAGTCAGTTCTGCTTTGATGAGGAATAGCTAGAGCAAATCTAGTCATCCAGTTAATGAAACAGTTAGAGAAATTTCTGAACAGATGAGCAGGGACTCCTAAGTAGAAAACCAAAAAGAATTGGCATTCCTGTGAAACTGAAACATTAGATACTATATGATAGATATGTCTGTATCTAGCACATATCGCGATATGTTTTATCTCCTCTTTGCTCCTCTTTGTGTCAACAATAAGACTGAAATTTGTTATTATCTAATTGCCTGTTGTTGTTGTTGTTGTTGTTGTTTCTGCAGCTCCCTACAACATTTGCCTCCTGGGAGTTATGGGGGCACTCTCTCCCGCTACCGTTGTTTGCAGTTATTGTTGTTGTTCCCGTTGTTATTGTCCCGACTTGCCCCAATGACTAACCGCCACCGCGGGAGCTCCAAACAGAAATAATAAACACCAACAAGTGTCGTAAAAACAAATTAACGGCGCACAAGCAAACACTTGTACCTCCGCCCATACTTTCCCTCCCGCTCCCTTTCTTCTCCCTCTCGCCACGCCCTTTCGATCCGTGCTTTCCCTAAGTTTTAAATGGGCAAACATTATTTTAATTTATTGCATTGCAAAGCAGCACAACAGCGTCTCCTCCCTTTTCTCCCTTCCCCAACCCACTTGACTAATCCTCTACATAATAACAAGAGCTGAAGCGGAATCTACCCTAAGACCATCTCCCCCTGCCCTGTCGTACTCGCCTGCTCTCACGCCGCCCGTTCCCACAATCGCAGCTGCAGTTCAAGAGCTCATTCCCCAATTCCCTTTTGGGAGCTGATCATGATGATCTTCTCTTATTTTCAATCGCGAGTATAAGTCGAGAATGGGGAATGCCAAAAGGAAGAAGAGATAGCGAGACAGTGTTGTTTGTTAAGTTATAGGCTCATATAGTAGTATAAAACTGTTTCCATAGTCAATCTCTATCGGAAGTAAAATACATTGAACTATCGATAAATCCATCGTTAGAAGAGTGTTGGACAAGGCGCGAAGTGGGAGAGAGCGTCACTGTCACCTGACACCTGTCTAAATTACGAGGCAGACAAGCTTGAATTTAGATAATAGAACATCTCCAGAGTTATCGACAAGTCTTGCATATGAATTTAGAAAACAACTTAGAGTTATTTCGCTTTGGAATATTAATGTGAATTTTCAAACTTCACGCCTTTTATTCTATCGATAGCTATCGATAACAATAGCACATGAAATAATATATAATGCCTAGTGTTTATTTTTCCTACAATATATCAATGTAAGGTGTGCAATTCTATTGATAGTTATCGGTAACTGTGTCACATGACATTAACAAACAATTTAGGCCTACGTCGCCTGCTGAATATTAATGTATATTTTTCAAAAATCTTATTGGCACGTCTCAAGACGTAAAGATTTTTGTTTCAAAGGGGGTGTGTGGGAGTACTGTGAATTCGCCTTTTCGTTCCCATGAACACCCTATGAACGTGCCTCGAATTCGAGTATACTGCTGGCCAGAGTACGTTGGGTTTGTCACACCTATACTACAGAAGCCCGAATATCGGAGACTACCTTTTCATTATAGGGTATTTCAGCTTCGCTCAGTGCACTACTCGTCCATTAGTTTCATCGCGATGCCTATCACAATTCTACATGCCATTTAATTATAGATTTCTGCTCGGCCTGTAGTTTCTGGTCAACTTAATTGCGGCCATTTCACACATGAACCTAATTATTTTCGAAAGAAAGAAAAAATAACATAAATTTCCACGGCATTTCATTTGCATATAAAGAGCTCTGCTCTAATGGCGCGCATTAGCATAATTTTGTGGGATCTGCTCGGAACAGGGAGGGGGGACAGTGCGGCCAAATAGATACACACTTTATATGTTTATACAGTACCATTTGGGGCGCTTTGACTACCTGCTACCTGTGGCACACCTCGTACTGCCGATGCGCCCCCTCATAATTATAATTGCGTAATTATCGGGGAGCTCTAAAACATCGATAAGTACAGTTAATTGCCGCTTTCAGATGCGAGTTAGTTTGAGCCACGGGCTGATTAAAATGATATCATCAAAATAATTAAATAATGCGGCAGAAAATAATGAAATTTAGACAAAATTTGAAAAAAAAAACTTTATTAATTCTGTTGGATGTTAAAAGTTCTTATTCTGTTATCACAAGAAAAAAGTAATGAATGCTACAATCGAGCGCACCCCACAGTAGGATACCCTTCTCCCAGTTGCAAAAAAAAAACCGTTATTAACATGTTATCATATTTTTAATTGCAATAACAAATTTTACACAAATAAATCGAGAATTATTAAATTTGACCAGTTTAATGTATTTACACTAAATAAATCTTTAAGGTCTTTAAGTCCACTAAACTTTAAACACTTTCTTAAATGATCACAAATTATTGATTTTTGGAGGCTGTGGGCATTTCAAGATTTGAAATAAAGTTGTTAAGCATATGATATACGTAAGCCATCACGTCTCTAGGTTTTATAATAGCTGAGATCTGTCTGTTTACACAGACGGACAGAAAGACAGACGAGCAGGAAAGATGGGCAGGCAGACGGACAGGGCTCAATCGACTCGACTAATAATCCTGAGTATGAATATATGTATATGCAATTTTTGGGATCTGACACGTCTCTTTTTGCCTATAACAAACATTTCCACAAAGCTCGTATACCCTTTTTTGACCATTTTTATAGTCGTATTTTTATTTACTTACTTTCGTCGGGCGCGCTTGACTATAGCTTTCCTTACTTGCTGGATTTCTATACTATAATATTCTATGTATGCTATGTATTATAATATTCCCTCTTCCCCGGCTATACATATCTACATGGATTCTATATATTTGCTACATTACTGCATGAAGCATATGCAGATATACTACTCTATTCCATTTGACCTGCCGACCCTGCCCATTAAGCATGTGTACTTGATACTGATATCCCTCCCCCGCCCCCTCGCCATACCCCTACCCCGCTCCTCACTCTGCCACTCGTCTGCCAGGCCCGATTAGGCATGGCAGCTGTACCATCTGGACGCCTTATGCGTCATGCAAATGTCTGCCAACGACCCGATCCGATCCGCTCGGACGGAGACTGAGACTGAGATCGAGGCAAGGAGACGCACCCGATCTGCGCTGCATATGTTTTCACTTAGAGCATAATCAGTGCACGCAACTCTCCCTCCTCGCTCCCTCGATGGGGTATTTCTGCTCCGATGCGCTATTAACGATGCATTTCGACTTAAATTTAGTGGCAAAACATTGTTCGACGCATTAAGTAATTACGATTATAGTGTGTGCCTGTCTCTGCGTGTGTGCAGGCAACCCCTCCCCTTAGAGAGTAGCAAGTGCCAGCCGTTTGGGGCCATGTGCACTTTCAGAATTCTAGGTTCTCATAAATGGCATCGCTGCGAGGTACTTCACAAGTCTATCGGAATCTAGGCATAATATATGAGCATTTTAAATATTCGTGTACTTTAATCGGATTTCTGTCGTGGCCAAAGGGGACACCCCATTCATTAGAGGGCCACCATTTATCATGTGCGAGGCATGCCCTTTGTTTTACACCCCGGCCAGGACAAGGACCAGGACTAACTGCCAGTTATGGTCAGTTGCCAGTTGACCGCCGCGTGCCTGGGCAATCCATCAACTTCATGAGGAGCGAATCGCGCAAGTGTGCGTGTAATTTCTGTGAGGCCGCAAACTTATCGTAGCCCCAAGGCTGTAGGGGGGTTGGGGTACACCAACTACATGATGTAGGGCTGCAGCTCCCCAACTTCACTTCCAACCCCATGCTCTGTAGATGTTGTACATAAGTCCATCCATCCATCAGTCATGTCCATCAACTCGTTCATTCAAACATTCATTCCGTTCCGTTTTCTATTACAGTTATCCTTTTTTATACCATTCGACCATTGAAAATGGTCAAAAATGGTGTACTAAGTTTGTGCAAAAGTATGTGACAGGCAGAAGGAGACGTGGCAGACCCCATAAACTATATATATACTCTTGCTTAGGATCACTAGACGAGTCGATTGAGCCATGTCCGTCTGTCCGTCTGTCTGTATGAACGTCGAGATCTCAGCTATTACAAAAGCTAAGGACACCAAATTTGACATGATGGTTCCTGTATACCATACGCAGATCAAGTTTATTTCACATTTGAGGTGCCACACCCACCGCCCATGCAAATCGATAATTGACGAATATGAAGGAGTGTATTAACGTTACAGCTTTCTGCTTTGGCACACGTAAAGATGCTGGTAATATGCACTCAATCCCCAAATTACTGATCGGACAATAAACACAGAAGTTATTCATAGTTCCGCGGGCAGCGGATCGCCACGCATCGTTTCAGTCTTTCTGTGTGTGTCTGTGTGTGAGTGTGAGAGCGAGTTAGTGCTAGTAATTGCAACTACGAAGTTGGTCGAATGGTATCTTACGGTCGGGCGCGCTTGACTGTAGCTTTCCTTACTTGTTTATGTTTGCTTCTTTGTTTGTTGTTACTTTTTAGGGGCTTGGGGTAGAGGCTCACATCACAATCATAATAGTCCAGAGAGTTCATAACTAGACCGAGAGGGCTCGAGAATCTTTCAACTGCCTGTCATGTTCTCTCGATTCGTTAAAGATACCAAATGGATTACATTGTTTGAAAATGATTCAGTTTTCCATTTCCCCAATGGGTTTTAAAGTCGGATTTTTCCAGCGAATTCGCTCTATAACTAGGATTGCTGAATGACCCACCCGAAATCCCTTTGCCTTTCAGCTTAGGAAAGCCCCGCATCGCACGTCGCAACATCGCACATCGCATTTGATGTCGAGCTGCTGCCTTGCATGTCTAAGCCTGTCACAACCAGGACACGCATCCTTCAATCCAATCGCACCCCCTTTCCTCGTCGCCTCTGCTCTTCTCTCTGTTGTATTTTTCGAGTTTCGAATTTGTATCTTTTATTTGAGAAAGTCTGCACGTTAATATTTGGATTGCGTGTATTTGTATTTGTTCACTGGTTGTGCTTCCCGTGTGCCCCAAAATGCCAACACGGGCTGGGACTGGGATTGGGGCTGGCACTGGCGCTGGCGCTGGCGCTGGGTAGGATTGCCCAAAATAAATCCGCTATAAGCCCCTTGCACAAAAATGTTTTTCCTATTTTGCATAAAAAGTTGCGCTTATCCCTTTCGTATTCGCATATTTAAATTCGTTTCTCTGATATTTGAAATTCGATTTTTTGTACTCAGTAAAGCGGCGAGTGTGGGTATGATAGAGCTAAGATACCGCTCTCTCTCTCTCTCTCTCTCTCTCTCTCCCTTCTATCTCTGTTTATCTCAGCTTTGCAGATGTTTCTCTAGTTTGGTATTTAAATTCAATGCAGCGGCTCTTTGGTTTTGTACTACAGGGTATTTCAAAGTCAAGCACATACTCTAGGAAATTGCCGCTAATCATTCAATAGGTTTCGTGCCACACGTGTCTGCTTATTTGATGCTTCAAACACGCCACACATACCACGCCTCGTGTGGCTGCGTGTGAAAACTCACAAGTGGCTGACGTGGATTGGGGAACCTCGCTTGGAGCAAGATATGTCAGAACTGAGGATCCTTTCCGAACACCCGCCCGGCCAATACCCTATAATGATTACTTCGCCGTTTTGATTGAGTTGCCAGACGAAGTAAATCTGTACCCTGTCTGCATCTTGCTTGACTTGCCCCCACCCCACATAGGCGTGGCTGCAACGACGCGAAGGACACGCAGTCAGCCCTGGAGTGGGTGTGGTGCAGCCAAATGCAAAGGTCACTTCAAGGACAAGCAAAGATACCAGCGAAATGCACAAAAATGTTGCAAAGAAAGGAAAAATGAAAATGTTGCTCTTATTAAAATCGATATTTAGTGAGGAAAGACTAGAAAGGAGGAGGGGAGGGCGGTGAGGTCGGGTCGGGGTATTTGCATTAAATTATGCGACGAGCTGCGGAAATGTTTGCCATCAAATAGGGGAAGGAAAGGCAGCTGGCATGGGGAAGAGGGCGAGGAAGGGGGGTGTAACAGGGGGCAGAACTCGCAGCGTAGCATCGTTAAGTGCGGCGGAAACAATTTCACTCTTCAGCACAAGGAAAGCCATAAAAGGAAATAAAACGAAAGCAGCGTGCGTCGACAGCGACGGCGACGGCGACGGCGACTGAGGCAGCGACTGCGACGGCGACGGCGCTTTTGAAACGAAGCGGGCGGCAGCAAACAAATTGTAACTGAAATCCTTCAAACATCTGTGAATAACTTGGCTGCTATTCACGCACAGCTTCCCCTTACACTCTTCCCCTACCTCCCTCTTTCTGTCACTCTCTTTACAGCACTGCCATTCACACATACTCCCACACACACGCTCACGCACACACACACACGTACTTGTATTTGTAATTGTTTCCTCTTTGTTTTATGAGTTTTACATATATCGTGACAAGTGTCACCCTGCAGCCCCTTCCACCCTCTTCGTCTGCGCCGCCCCTGCCTTCTAGCTGCACCTGTGCCTGCCCACACCCACCCCCTCTCCTTCTGTGAAGTGCATTTTAATCGTCGTCATTAAGGCTGCAACGCGTGCAAAATATTTCTTTCATTTACGCCTTCTTCGCCTTCTTTTTAGCCCACAGAGAAGCGGCTCAAAGTGCAGTTACCGGCGCTGGCGGCGTAGCCAGAACAAACAACAACAACAACAACAGCGCGTTCATCTTCTTTGCATAAGGAAGCCGCCATCAAACTCCCCTGAACGGTCTATGGGGGGCTTTCTCTTAGTTACCCCCTCCCAGAAAAACCTTTGAGGAAACTATCTAAGTAATAAGAAGTTAATGGGTGGAGGGCGTGGCAAAAAAAAAAGAATCATTAGACACAGCTGGACACAGGCAACTGAGCTTGAGTAATAACTTTCTACTGCGGTTGTGAGGGGGGGGTAAGGCTGACGAGGCCTCGTCCTTGGCCGCCCCATTAAATATTTATAAAATGTGTTGTAAGTAGGAAATTGTGTTCGCTCGCTTTTCAATGGTCCACAAAGTCATTCAACTTGTGCCCAGCCAAAGAACTGTCCCCCTCATCAAGGAACACAACCAGCCCCCCCCCCTCCCATTTACCGACCGCTCCTCTCTTTCTATTTGCGTCTCAGCAGCTCCTTTATTTATTTATTTATTTATTTTATGCCTGTGCCTCGTATTGTGCGACGCTTTGTGCGGCATTTTTGGAAAAGCGCAAAACTTATTTTAATTTTAATAGAAATTAATGAGGTAATCTTCTTTTGGCGTTTGCTTTTGCCTCGTTTCGCCCTGCTAACATCCCTCCTCTCCCTCTTCACTGGCCATGCCAAAAGAACATCCTGATACGGGGCTGCCAAATGGATTTTAATTTTGTGCCGCCCGCAAAATGAAAAACTTTTTCAAGCCAAAAAGTTGTGGCGCTTTGTTCAGATTTATAATTGTTTGCAGCTGAACAGGGGTGTGGACTAAGGGGGGTGGGCCCGAAGTTGAACTTCCAACATATTGAAAATATTCATTTCGTTATGTGAACTGGAGAATATCAGAGGAAGAGACAGAGTGAGTGAGTGAGACTATGCAAGCGAGAGTCTCCTTTAAGTCTAAGTCTAGTCTGCCCCGAAATTCTAGGTTTTTTTTTTAATTCGATACAAATTATTCTTTTTAATTTTGATTTTATTTTAAATCTTTAATTCACCTAACTACAATGATGGACGATGTGGCAGAGACGGGGACTGCAACAACACGAAAATATAAGGAATCGGACTTTGTGAATTACCCACATTGGGGGCCCGACACGGATATAACAGCGATGATAATCGACGACATATCGTTTGAAGGCATTACCACTGATATTCCCTCCTTATCTAATACGCTGTTTATAATTGCGGATGGGATCGTCTACACAATCGTCATCTGCATAGTTATTGGAATTGTATTTCTTACAGTCATAGGGCTCTTATTTATTTTGGAAGATTATTACCGATGATTAATGTGGCTGCCAGCCACGTGTTTTTTACTTTTCATTGAATAGCAAATTTAAATAAGTGGGATTTTAAAAATAAATAACTAGCAAATAACTGAAGGTCTTAACATGTTTCTATAATTGTGTATGGGACTGTATGCAGTTCTATTATAGATCACGGGAAATTCTGGTTTTGAATATCATATCTTTCCCAATTTCCACAACGCTCTTTCAAAGCCCAAACTGCTTCCACTTGGCATCATAGAGCATGCCTTGAGAATAGTGTACTTTTTTTTTTAAATCTATATACAATTTTTTTTATCGACAAAAAATTAAAATTGTAAAGAAATTTGTAAAGTACTGCAATGGCTTCTTCCGCACGAATCGGTGATGAATTTCAAGCAGCTTTGGAACATGTAAAAAGCGGAGAAAAGGTCTATTCGCACTCGCAAGAGTCAACCCAAGTGGTGGAAGTTGTATTATTTTTAGGATACATTTTAATTCTGGTCGTTGCCATCATTTTGATCGCAACTTGTTTATATTTGATTGTCAACCACTACCATCCACACCATTGAGCCAAGAAATTGAATGAAATTGTTATTAAAGAAACTATTGTAACCCTTCATCTTTTATTATACCCGCTACTCATAGAGTAGAAGGGGATTATAACTTTGTTTAAAACGAAAATGTATGTAACAGGCAGAAGGAGACATCTCCGACCCAATAAAGTGTAAATATTCAGGCTCAGGATCAACAGCCGAGTCGATATAGCCATGTCCGTCTGTCCGTCTGTCCGTCTGTCTGTTCATGTGAAAATCTAGTTCTCAGCTATTGTAAGAGCTATTACTATGAAATTTGGTGAGAATATGTGCTATTAGTGCACGCTGATCAAGTTTATTTTGTATTCTCACCAGGCCGCCTGCCGCCCCCGTAAATCGAAAAAAATTTGATTACAAGCGCAATTTTGATGCCATATTGTTCATTTTCGGTTTATATGATAACCAGATGATCTCTGAAAATTTGGTAATAATCGGAGAATAAACACAGAAACCCAAAGCGCTCCAGGCAGCATTATGCATACAGCGGGTATATAACAGTCGAGCACATTTGACTACTCTTTCTTACTTGTCATTGATTTGTGAGTGTTCATTTTATTCTGGCTTTACAATGTGTCAGTCGTTGCACAGGGTATTTTATCGTTGAGCGTGCTCGACTGTAGCGTTCGTTGCCTTGCTTCCTTTTTCGCGTATTGACCGAACGCGTAATTTATGCAAATATTCCAATTTGCTGAGCTAAAACACTTTCGTAGCGAGCAGCGCTGCCAAAATAATTGTGTCGATTTATATGAGCGCAGTCAAGGGGGAAGAGGAGGAGGGGAAGCGTGCGCCTGCTGCTGCAGCTGCTCATTACCCTTTCTGGCTGCCTGTTTCCCTGCCCTGTTGCTGCGGCTGCTGCTGCTGCTGCTTCTTATAGCGTCTTCCATCAAGTGGGAATTTTTCGTACACGAATAAACTTTATGGCGCCATTGTCGCAAAGTGTCGCCTTCATCCTCCTCGCTGGCGACGCTGGTCGTCGCCTTTGGTCCTGCTCCGAGATGACATAATAAACTTGGATATTAGAAATTCGAGTGAATTTCGCAGAGAGGGAGAAAGGCAGTGAAACAGAGAAGAAGAAAAAGAGGGGGAGAGGGGGAAAGGGAGAGGGACGTTGCCCAGTGGCCAGTGGAAGCTGCGAGGCTTCATTATGTGTATTCTGCCTTATTAACATAATGAAACAATGAAATGAGAAGTGAAGCCACCCCTCCCGCCCCTCTTCTCCTCGGTTGGTCATCAGGGAGGCCAAGCGGCAAGTTGGAAAAGCTGTCAAATGAACGCGATATCTTTGCGCATTATGCTAATAAATTTACAACAACAACAAGAGAAGAGAGTAAGGCCAGCTCATGCCGCAGACAATGAACGCAGATTGAGGAATCACGAAGCACGACGCAGCCAGCAGGAACAGAAACAGAAACAGGCACCTGTCCCCAACACTCGATACTCGACTTGTTATCAGGGGGAGTTACACCCGCATTTGAAGCTAAGTAGTTCCTCGAGTCTCGAGAAACACAGTTAATTGCAAGGCAAGGCAGCTGCGTGTCCTTCCAACTGACGCCTCCTATTGGGAATGGGCAATCTATTTGGCAGCACGTGCGTGCTTCCTGCTTCCCCTCCCTTCCATGCTCCTCCTCCTCCTCCTCCATCCGCATCGATATGCGAACGCCGCCTGCCAGGACAGTTCGTCACAGGATTTGATTTGTGTCGTTCCCCGGGCTGCCTTCGGCTTATGCCCTCTGATTAGTTGTCCCCAATGTGCGAGGAAGCCGATGCGTCGCGACGTAGGTGGCAGCAGCGCAAAATATTTCTTTGCTTATTTACGATATTTCACTTTGGTTCGCTTCGGTTTTCAGGCTTAGACCCCACAAACTGGAGGCACTTCCTTCCACAGTTGAACGCAATCAGAGCTTAATGCGCGACCAACGGAGCGGAAGCCAATTTTGATTGCAAGGCAACTGTAAATTTCTGGGCTCAAACTAATAAGCAACCCAGGTTCTCCATGCACAGATACGGCCAAGACCCTATGTTATAATACAAACTGATGCGATACCACAGTTGTACTAAACCAAAGGTAGAATATTGATATGTTTCGAGCTTAGTTGAAATAGAAGAACACAAGAAATCGGAATAAAGGTCATTATAGAATCGCCTTAGACTTGCGTTGGGTCCAACAAAATAGAACCTAGGCGCTTAAACAAACAGACAGATGGTTTGACAAATCGGCAGACCTAGCTATATTGATTTAGTTTTTGATACTTATTCAGAATTTATATACTTTATAGGGTCGCAGAAGCCACCTTCTGCCTGTTATGCACGTTTCGACAAGCACAATAGACCATGTATTCTATTAAATCCATGGTCTATTAGTTTAATGACTCGTATGTCTACCCTAATACCCTGTTCAAAATTCAATGGCATATTCCAAACTTCAAATCACCCAAGACCATTTCAAATATTTTATTTGTGTATTCATAAAAAATAAAAAGTACCATCACGTCATGAACTACTCCTTTGACTTAACTCAACTTTTAAGAATATCTGAAGTAAATGATCTAGGTATTCTCTTTGATCAGAAATTAAAATTTGATCGACACGTTACACACATTGTTAACAAGGCTTTTCATGTTCTTGGTTTCATTAAAAGATGGGCCAAAGAATTTAATGATCCCTTTACAACCAAGTTACTTTTTACTTCTTTTGTACGTCCAGTTCTTGAATATGGTTCTTGCGTTCTATAGTTCTATAGACAGAATTGAGTCTGTTCAAAAGCAGTTTCTTCTTTTTGCTTTACGTAGTTTCAACTGGGTTCCAGGAGTAGATTTACCACCTTATCATAATCGGCTTCTTTTAATTAGCCTTCCTTCTTTAGCTAACCGTCGTATTATGTTAAGTGTCTTGTTTATCATAAAACTTATAAGATTTGAGGTCGATTCCCCTTCCCTACTCAGGCAACTTAACTTAACTTTTCCTTCTAGAGTTACCCGTAATTTTCAGCCATTGTCATTAGACTTTTGTTCTAGTAAATATAGCTTGCATGACCCTTTCCGTCTTCTATGCGATCAATATAATAAACTTTTTAGACTTTTCAACTTAGAGTCCTCTCTTTCTAATATAAAAATTTCTATTCTTAACTCATTAACATTTCATACTAATAACTAATATTAATTTTTCTGATCTGATTGGGTTTTTCTGGGTTTTCCCCAATCCATGGCAACAAATGTTGGATCAGCTAGAATTTTTGTTTTTTTCCCCGGAATTAAATTAAATTAAATTAAATTATAATATATTAAATTTTATAATTAAAATATTTTATATTCCATTTTAAAATTTCTTAAAAAATTAAAATTTTAAAATTTATACATAAAATCAATTTTCTTAGCTTTAATCAAAACTGCTCAAGTCGTTACATTAAATTTTTATCAGTTTCTCTGTAACTCTTACGTCGACTGCTATTAGTAGACTTTAAATTAAATTAAATAAATAAATAAAATAAAATTATAATAATACCATAACTGGATCGATAATTAGCGTGTAGAAATATTCGGAATATCTTAAGTTACACCACGCTGCGGCAGGCCCAACTTCTATAAGTCTTTAGCTCCATCTTTAACTCCTTCTCCAGCTCCAGCTCCAGCTCCAGCTCCACAGCTCCACCTCCTTCCCGATCTCCATCTCCCTTGCAATTTCTTTAGCTCAATGCTTAGTTGAAGTTTTCGTTGCTGTTGTTTACTGACTGCTGCCACGCCCCCCGCCGCATGTAAAATTGTCAAGGGGGGGGCGGTTGCGGCTGCGGCTGCGGCAGGTGTAAGTCTGGGCGCATTTTGCCGCCAAATGCTTTTCGCTTAATGAGTTTTCTACTTGCGGTTTCGAGGAAAATTTGCGCAAAAATGCGCCACTTTAGTAACAACATCAAGTGGAGGAAACGCGCCGAGGCTTTTACCTTCTGAAGCTGAGCTGTTCTGCTAGGCCAGAAAGGCGTCGAGAAAGGGGGCGTTCGGAGAGGCGTGGCGCTGCTGAGGCGTTGCTGGCTTTGCTGTGTTCGTTGTAAATGTTTTAGTGGTTACTGCGTTTAAGTCATTAGAGAAAATTCCTACCTAAAGTGCGGCATAAAAGGAGTACTAGGAGTGGGTTGAGCGAGGTGGGAGAGGTGGGAGAGGGCGTGCCTGTGCGAGGGCAGGTCTTAGGATTTGGCATCATTTTCAGCCAGGGGCGGTTGACTCTTGGTGGTGGGGGAGGGGGAGAAAGTGGAGAAGGGGGCGCAAGGGGCGCAAGAAGCCACAAAGGTGGCAACACCAAGTCTGGAAAATTTCTAAAAGCGATGCCTTGATCTAAAGCAGTTATGGCACCCGCTATACCCTGTAAATTGACACAACTACGAGAGACAAGACAAGACAAATGATGTTTGCAACAAGTTTAATTTGCAAATATATAAAAAAGAATCACTGTTCCCTAAGTCACACAATGCCAATAGGGTATACACGGTGTACGGGTGGCAGGGACTGCTGCAAATCCAACAAGAAACTTCATAGAAACCTAATTTGACTCAAATTCGCCTTGTCGCCGCGTTCTCTTAAGACTAAAGTTCTAAGTTGTTAATTAGCAGCAGCTGATAGCACTCAAAGTGGGTGAGTAGTGGAACGAAAGAGAGAGAGAGAGAGCGAGAGAGGGTGAAAAACAGAAGAGAGAGAGTAGAGGCAAAGAGAGAGAGTGCGCACTGCTCTTGAGCACAATCAAATGACACTCTTAAATACTCGCTCTCTCTTAAAAATTTCGCACTCAAACGAGCCCCGCTCTTAGACAAATTTTAACTCAACTAAAAGAGGCAGCGACCATCGTGTGAGTAAGCGTACTAGAGAGAGAGAGAGAGAGAGAGGGAGGAAACGAGTCTTTCGGGTTTTAAAATCCGCCATGATTCCAGTTAGCCAGGCTCACTGATCTTGCTCGCTTTGGGGTTTCCTTATTTTCCCACATGTTAAGGAACTTGAACGTACCGCACTATCCATGTTTGATTCGTTGCATATAACTATATAGTATTGTCTGTTATGCATACATATCATATCCAAGTAGTATATGTCGTGTCGTAGACAGCGCGTCGTAAATCTTTATTTTTCTAATTTGCCATCATTTTCGCCTTTATGTCAAATTTGCCAGACAACTTAAAATACTCAGTTACATATATAAATAGCTAGTAGTATTTAGCACATATTTCTTAACAAATAATGCAAATGAAAGAAAAATGGAGACCCGTTAATAAGACGTGGTCTGGCACATTCATATTTCTTATTTATAACCCTAGAGAATACGACGCGTTAATTGGTTAATTTTATTGTGTTTTATTAGTTTTATATGATTTGCATACGTTTATTATAAACAAAAGTTATACATATTAATTTGCTTTATTTTTATATTGCCTTGCAGAGGGCATATTCATTTTGGCCAGAAGTTTGCAACGCACTTTAGAAGACACCTCCGATACTACAAGGTGTATATATTCTTAATCTGCATCAGTAGTGGTGCATAGTGCGTCCATCTGTCCGTCCGTCTCTTTGTCATATTTTAAGGAATCGCAACGGAACTTTTACTATCTTTAGCAATCGTAATCTGTTTTATATTAAAAGAACCAAAAAATCGAAGTCCCTTTTATTTTCATAGATCTAATGCGTTTCTTTTCGTGAACCTTTTGGTATGGCCTAAGATGCCGCAGCTCATTGGGTGTGGGGGAAGAAGGGAGGGTTACCTACTTAGCCGTGCAGGGGGTTGGGGTCTCAAAGAGTTTGCCGTCGCGTCGAGTCGTTCCGTCCGGGCTGCGGCTCCGTGTTGTCTTTGGTCTTGTGTTCATTCGCAGAGTCAACTCTTATCGCCTTAGTCGCACAGATGGCACACACACACACACACACACACACACACACAGTCAGATATTCCTACGTGTTCACACTCGCGAGACGCGACTCTGTTGTTGCATTGTGCCCATTGTAGTCAGCCGAGTGCGAGACGAGAGCGTGCACGAGTATGTAAGAGAGTGAGAGAGAGAGAGAGAGAGCGAGCGAGCGAGCGAGCGAGCGAGTACTTTGCGGCTGATAAGCTGCGCGCGCACATTCAAATATTTACAATGGGCATTTGTACTAATTGCATTGTACATATTTAGTTAGTCTGTGAGTGTGTGTGGCTGTGTGTGCATGAGAGTGTAAAAGTGGAACAACACAGACAAGGCAGTTGACCGATTATAATTGCTGAAATACGTTACAAAACTCTCAATTGGCCCACAACGAGTGCGAAACGCGAACTCAGATAAGGATTAATCTCGTGTAGAGGCTCAATGAAATAGTCAAGACTTCAGAATGAACGACAGTGCAGATAGTACGAAAGAGTCTCTATTATAAACGTTACGGTCCTCTGATATTTGATAAGGAACTAAGTAAAGCCATTTCTAATACTTAAAAAAAAAAAACAATATAAAAATCGATTTTAGTCGAGACTTTAATTAGAACTTAAGTCTTAGTTCTTACCTCAACATCATTTGCAATCAAGATCTACGAACGACTTGGCACTTGGCACGATTATATGCAGCTCAAGTATCATATATGATAATTCATAGCCGGCGTAACTGTTTGTCGTGTAATAGGCAATCAAACCGGTTCTTTCTCGTTCCATGCCAGAGACTTACGAAATACTTTTTATATATTTCTACATTTATGTAAATATAATAAATATTTGTTCTATTTGTTTCGTCTATTTGTCATATTGATTCCCTATGTAAACTACCTTATCTGCACTTTATTATTTACAATGTTTGCCGTATAGCTTTATCAATTTCTTCTTGTAGACGAACAACACTTAGCATTGTCTTGGGGGTTCTCTCTCTCTCTCTCTTCTTTCTTTGGCAATCAGTTATGGTTCGGCTTCGTTTTCTACTGCCTGCACGCCTATTCTCGCCCCAAGTCGTTGCTCTTATCAAGCGCGTAATTAACGTGTTCTATTTTTAGATGTCGTCTTGTAGTTTCTGTCTACAGACCCTCTATCAATTGTATCATCAATTGACTTTTCAGTTTGCCCCGTTGTTGTTGTTGTTGTTGTCTCTCTTCTTGTTACGCTCGTCGTATGCGTGTGTAGACGTAGTGCGACTGCACAAAGAGATTATCATGTTGGAAAATCAACAGAAGCTGTTCGAGAGGTTCCAAGCTACCTAACGTCGACTGCGACTGCGACTGCGACTACGACCGCAACTGTGGCTGCGACTGGGGGCAGCATCTGTTGTTGATTGTTGTTATTTTTGCTGTTGATTTAATAAATTAAAACCCGTAAATTAACTGTGAAGGCAAAACGACGCGCGACAAATCAAATAAGTAAATAAATGGCAAGCAGCAAAGCAAAGACGAACAGAAAGAGAGGGACGGCAAGAGAGAGGGAGAGAGAGAGAGAGAGAGAGGCTAGAGAGAGATTCGCCAATTGATGCGACTTGTTCGTCAATTGGACAATTCCGAAATCATTGTACGCTTTGAACTCTATTTTTGGAAGCGCCTATGGGGTCAGTTCCATGTGGTTTCAACTAGTTGCAGCTGATTAGAAAGAAGAAGGAACCAGAAAGCAAAAAGAGAGGGAGATAGAGGAAGGGGGACAGACGATAGCTTGCTGTCTCGGGCAGAAAACAGAAAACTCCACGGGGCGATCGAAATGAGCCTAGTAAGGTCCTTTCATTTTGAGCTTGTCAGTTGCTATGCTTCCCACAGAGCGTATGGGCGGGGCTGATTGAGAGAGGATAGGTGGTTGGAGAGAAAACAGCAGTCAGATGTTAAAAGCCGAAAATTAGCACACGTGTGCGGGGTACTCGGACGAGTCAATGATAAACCCACTAAGCCCAAAGTTACGACCCCCGGGCACATCAATATCCCTCTCAATCACCTTCTCCCTCTCTGTGTGTTTGCTTAGCCTTTGCCGCACAGCTGGCAGCCCCGGCCGTCCGTTGACGACTTATCAGTGGGTCCCATCTGTGGTAATGATGGCAGGGTGCTCTGATAACAGTTAGCTACGTTCTAGGTATCTAAACACGTGCGCAACGAACGAGTGGGGTAGTTGGGGGAGTACCCCACATGGCGTAGCCTACTCCCTATTTGCACAATATCAGTCGTGATAAAACCTTTGGTAAACTACAGTCTATCGGGCAGTCAATCGTTGGCTTTGGCCTGGCAAGTCATTCACCCTTTTGGGGGCTGGTAATGCAGCATGATTGATTTATCGTTACATTGAAGCGGGTTCGAATGTGCCAGTGAATTATCTCGTTACTGCCAAGCTAGATTGATCATCGATCTGCGATCGAGCTTGGTGTGACGACAACTTCATGTAGAACTAACAAAGAATATGTTCAGCGTGAGGTCATCCCAGCTACGTGCTTCATCAATGAAATCTGTCAGCTGACCCCGACGCTTGGGGACATGTGTTGCCAGGCGCCAACTAGCGTTCAGGATGTATGTATCCACCCCGAGTCCTCCTTCAATCTCATGTACCGCCTAGAGGGAAGCAATGAGAAGTGCCGCACTTCAATTCCAATTCGGCCGAAGCCAATTTCAAATCGCAGTTGGTCCACGCTCGGCACCAGGGATGCGCCGCCACTTAGCTCCGCTTTTTGTTTTGAAGACGTTTTCCTGCTCCACTGCCCTGCAGCAGCTCCCGCTGTTTGTCGTCGCTAGTTTCTGTTTTTGTCAGTTTGCCTTATCCACTTGCGACACGGACAGCTGCAGCATCAATGTCCCTGGGTCGCCTTAGGCCACTGCAGTAGTTGCCTCTTGTTGAGGGCTCCTTCACATATCCTGCGCAGAAATTGAAAAACTACTAGAACAAACTTCAAGTGAGACGTGCTGCGAGTCGTCTATCCTGTCCTCTTCTCTGCTGGCCAGTCTGATTGAAATTCCATGCACAACAAGGCCCAAACGCTCTGGGCACAATTCATCGACACGGTGGCAACTCAGGACTAGGGACAGCGCTCGGATTACAACTAATTACAAGGCGCACGTCGAGATGCGTATCCGTACCGTATCGAGGCACTTGGTTCGTTACGCCTTTCGGCCAGGCCATATGCCGAATCGAACTCTTAATTATCCCCGACAATGAACAGGGGAGGAATGGCGGCTGCAAATGAAAGAAAAACTAACAAAATATTTACAGAATGCACTCGCAATTGCGATCCTCCTGTGGCCACAAGGATAGGCTTCGTCGGGGCATATGGTCCTGGTGAAATGTGAGCTACCCTCCCCCCCCAGCGGCAGCATCTCTCGACGGTCAGCTGTGCCGAATACGCAGTCTGCAGTATCGAATCCGTTGTCCTTATCTACCACTGCTGGACCTCGACCAGCATCCAAGGGGGTGGGTAAGCGTGGATAGCGTCAGGGATTACAGGAACAGAGTCGGGGCAACATAATCAATAAAACTGGAGGGCCGTGGCATTGTATGAAATATTTCCCAGAAGGAAACGCCTAACGCCTTTATGCTCCTGCAAATGGAAGAAACTTCCTAGTAAAGCTATCAATTGGCACACGTCTTCGACCCATATATGTTATATGTTATTGATAAGCATAAACATAGAAACTTTTATGCTAAGCTTCACCAAGATATCTTTAAAACTGAACGATTTGTTGACGTTGCTACAAACTGAAGAGCTGAAAAACATTGTAAGTTGGACTCGCTCTATTCCGCTGCATACCTTACCCTCAAATAGCATACCCTCCTAAAAGCTGGTATACCCTGTTACCCGGCCGCCAAACATGAAAGCTTCCTTTTCAAAACTTGAGAATCACCTAAGCCGATTATGTTTGATGGAAATCCGAACAATTTCAAAAGAATGAGGCAGGCGAAAGTCAACCGTGAATTAGGGAACTAAGAACTTTTTGATTATCCCCGGGGCTTGTTGCAAAGCTCTCCATTTATCATTTTCTCGAGCTTAACAAGACTTAAAAAATAATAATAAATACATTTAAAAGCGGCAGGGCAACAGCGTGCAGAGTGCAGCTGGAGTAGAGCGTAGCGAATCTATGCATGGGTTGGCTGCGGTAGGCAATGGTTTGCCTCACTAGTTTCATCAAAGCAATGCCAGGGTCAGGTTGTGGCCCCTTCTCAAGACCGTTGCTCCACGTGGTGGCCAGCGCACAGCTTGCTTTTGCCCTGTACTACGACTTTAGGTACGCCAAGCTGCCGGAAATGGCGCACGAGCTGCATCTGGAAGTTCCCATCGGTGGCAAGCTCAAGTATCTGACCGTACTCGTCGCTCTTCTGCAGCTGGGGTACTACCTGCTTGCTCTGGTCCATGATGTGCGACCAAAGCGGCAACTGCTTAAGCTGCGCGACTTCATGTTTGCCAGTCTGGTAGTGCCCCTCACGCTGACCGTAAGCGTGACCTTCTGGATCCTTTACTTCATCAATAGGAAGTACATATATCCGGCTTTTTTGCATCAGGTCTATCCGAATTGGCATAAGCAGACCATGCACTCACATGTGGTAGTGTACATGCTACTGGAGCTCTTCCTGGCCCCACATCAATATCCAGGAAGGGCCAGGGCCTTCAGGACACTCGCCATAGCCTTGGGCACTTACCTACTTTGGTTGCTTATGGTACGCCTTTTGACGGGCCTTTGGATCTACCTGTTTCTGGACAGTATGTGCTCTGTCTCGCTTTGCTTATTCTTTGTCCTGGTGACGAGCTCGTCCTTTGGCTATTACGTGCTCGGGGAATGGCTTAACCAGGAACTTTGGCTTGAATCTACACAGAAAGCAAATGACTTAATAACATAATAAAGCAATCCGGCTAAACAGATTGCTCAATCAGAGTTTATATGGCAGCAATCGTTGTGTACTAAACCGATTCCGTAGTTAGACCCGCAAGTTGCTACAATTTGCATAGAAGTCAGCGGAAATTGAAGGCAATAATGATGACAATTGACTTGTCAAAATGTTCCCGAGGCAAAAACCAAGACGAGCCAAGGCAAACCCATTCAAGGGTTGCAGTTTTCTTTCTTCTTTGTTGTCGCATTTCTTTGCCGATTTCTCGGTACTCCCTTTGCGGTTGACGAAGCGTAGAATTTACTTAAATCGATTCGCTCTACTCGGCGAGGAGTGTTGCCCTGTCTGGGGTCTTAGTTTTAATGAAGTGTCCACTTGAAGTTTTTCTGTGTAGTTGGCAGTACCGAGTTAGCAGTTTGTGTCTGAGGTCTACAAAACATCGGGCATGACTAGCGGTTTTTAGATTAGAAAAGAAAAAACTATGAAATTGAATAATGTGTAGCAGTAATCGATCAAGGTCTTCATGACAAGTTTGAAAACACATCCAAGTATGAAGGACTTTCTTCACTCTTAATTTGAGGAACTTTGATGAAACCCCCTTTATACGATAGAAAACTCTTTCTTTGATACATCATTGGTCAGTATTCCTTAGTATCATTTCGACTTAATGATAAACCTACCCTACCAATCCAAAAGTGGTTACATGCGTTAATGCGTTTAATGGCAAATCGATGTTCAATCGTAATCGATTAACCCACGCGACGCATTTGGCATGTGCAAACAAACCCCTTCGGCTCGTCTGACTGGCGTTTTTGATACTTTCCCAGATACCAGATCTATAAATCAATGTCGGACGGGGGCAGCTGAACTAGTCACGTGGCAGTTTTCAGCCGGGATGCAGCAGGGATACAGCTGAAAATATCAGAATGACTCATTTCCAATCCTTTGAGTCGAACACATTTTACGCAGTTTCCTTTGAAATCGCAGCAGTTCCTGCTGCGGCACTTGTGCTAAAAATATTTCAATATTGAAAGAGAAACAGCTGAAATCCATTGAGGGATAGGAAGAGAGACACACCGAAATCCGGCGAAGCGTTACCGGAAACCAGCCTCATACAGCCCAGGGAGGAAGTGCCGCCTGTGTGTGCTCTATGAATGGGACAAGGCACAGACTCTCAGGTACTCGAAACGGGACTCTCAGCATGCAAATGATCCGAGAATAGTCGCAATCGAGCCGTGTGGCGCATGCCTGCCTGAGCGCAGGATGTATCGAGCCCGCTCTGCCAGCTGTCGATCCTCGGTCCCTTCTCCGTCTGTGTGACTACTGCCATTGTTTGGTTCCACGCACGATTGATCCCTGTACCCTGGAAGGCCACAATTTGTGTGTCGATTTCTGAACTCGTATCATCGCTTCTCATTGTTCTACGGTTAGCTTTCAGGGCCCTCTTCCTGGCCCTGCCAACGAATTTATGCAATATTTTGCAACAATGGAACAACCACACAGACACACAGGGCGCACAAGGCACACAAGGCAGAAATTTGTCAATTTGTCAGTCGCGTGTGAAACTCAGTAACAGTTACGGGACTATCTTGCATCCATCCTAGCGGAAAATTGTTTATTTATGGCACTCGCAATGCAATTTCACGTTTAATTGTCCACGTCCGTGAGCTCAAGCGGTTTTGCATGCACGGGCGTAGCTCGTCGTGGCAAAACCCTCTGGGCACCCTGTAAAGAAGCCTATGGGTTGCAGAAGGCAAAGCGACAGGACTGTATTGTTAGTTTGTTAGTTGGATATATTTATTATGATATACTATTGACATTGATATATCGATAAATAAATATATTGTTACACAGATACACAAAGGAACTGTATTATTTTTAAAGATTAAAGTAACAAGCGACAGCATTTTAATTAGTCAGAAAGTCTTTAAACTGCAATTGCCATTTTGCCCCTGGGAAAGTTTCCCTAGTTTGGCTCGCCTGCACTTAGGTCACATCCCTTGCGAAGCGTCTTCAGGTTGCTGCAACTTCAACGCGTTGTCCCTCCCCCTCCCTTCGTGGCAGTTGCGCGTTGCATTGTCTTCTGTCAGCATTGATTAAACTTTCTGTCTGCGCTTGTCTTGGCTTTCCCCCTTTTTCCTCTCTCTCTCTCTCTCTCTCTTCTCTCCATCTCTCTTGACTCGCTCACTCTTATTCAGTCTTTGTCAGTTGCCCCTCAGTTGCATGCGTGAAATTTTGCCCATGTTGCACAAATTGATGTTGCATGCCGCTGACTTGTGTTGTTGCCACCGTCGAGTTGCCCCTTGCTACGCTGCAACACTGCTACGCTGGTGGCATGTTAGCGAAAAGTCATGCGATTTCCTCAGACGTGCGCAATTAAGGTGGGCGGATGAAAGACAGGCACAAGGGGCGTGGCAGACAGCGTGACCGGGGGTTGAGGCTGGGGCGCAGGGTCCCCCGACAAGTACGAGTACGAGTACGACCCTACTTGTTTTCCGTTCCACAGCAAAGTATTCCACCGCGGGCGCACACTATTAACCCAATTAATGACTCAAGTTTAGCAGCTCCGATTAAAATCAGCTGAAACATGTTGACTACAAAGCGTAACGACAGCAGCTACGCAATTCTACAAGACACCCTCCTTTCCAGCTGCTCTTTCACCTTTTCTAGACAATCTGTTTACTAAGAAGTTCCTTTTACTATTCAAATCATTGGGAAAGCTTAATTACTTTGATTATTTCTATCGAGAATTACTTATAGTTTCAGAATTTTAAATATAATAACGTATATGAGTTACACGCTTTGTAAAGGACTTACCCCTATCATATAGTTCACCTTCCTTGCGAAGTGTTTGTTCCACACTTATCAACTCGTGACATGACTGAACGCGTTGATCTACCCCGACAACAAAGCTAGGGAAGCGAATTTACCGACGCACCGGGTACGTTTGAAAATAAAGCGAATTTCTTCAGAAATTTGTAAAAGTAAAGAGGGCTAAACGTGTAAACAACGCATGAAGGATGCAGGGTGGTTGGAGCATGGCACATGTGATGGATGCCAGGTGGGCGTGGAGGGGCGGCGCATATCACGATTGCGGCAATCAACAAATGGAGCGGCAACCTCATTAGTCAAAAGACGGGGAAGAAGTGTAGGGTTTTGTCGCCCTACTGTTTCTATCCCTTTCTCTCTCACTCTCTGGTGCTCGCACTCTTTCTTCTGATCCGCCCCTACTCTCCGGGCACCGTTGTCCATCGCTTTTGCAAGGATGTGCGGCATATGTGGCCACATTAGTCGTCCGTAGGTCGCTGGGTGGGAGAGCATGACAAACACACGCACACATGCATACACAAACAGACTCACACTCACACACACACTTACACGTACGTGTTCGCGAAATGGTTTCGTTGGGGTAAACGCAGCGGAAATTGTAAATTTTTTACTCGCATGCGAAAAAATAAATCATATGCGTGAAATGTTTGGATTGGCCCCGCGCGCCGCTGGGCAAAGCGGAAAGCAGGATAATAACATCAGGCGCACAGTGGGGCAAGAGTTGATAGTTGGAAGATAAAGATAAAGATAAAGATAAAGATAAAGATAAAGATAAAGATAAAGATAAAGATAAAGATAAAGATAAAGATAAAGATAAAGATAAAGATAAAGATAAAGATAAAGATAAAGATAAAGATAAAGATAAAGATAAAGATAAAGATAAAGATAAAGATAAAGATAAAGATAAAGATAAAGATAAAGATAAAGATAAAGATAAAGATAAAGATAAAGATAAAGATAAAGATAAAGATAAAGATAAAGATAAAGATAAAGATAAAGATAAAGATAAAGATAAAGATAAAGATAAAGATAAAGATAAAGATAAAGATAAAGATAAAGATAAAGATAAAGATAAAGATAAAGATAAAGATAAAGATAAAGATAAAGATAAAGATAAAGATAAAGATAAAGATAAAGATAAAGATAAAGATAAAGATAAAGATAAAGATAAAGATAAAGATAAAGATAAAGATAAAGATAAAGATAAAGATAAAGATAAAGATAAAGATAAAGATAAAGATAAAGATAAAGATAAAGATAAAGATAAAGATAAAGATAAAGATAAAGATAAAGATAAAGATAAAGATAAAGATAAAGATAAAGATAAAGATAAAGATAAAGATAAAGATAAAGATAAAGATAAAGATAAAGATAAAGATAAAGATAAAGATAAAGATAAAGATAAAGATAAAGATAAAGATAAAGATAAAGATAAAGATAAAGATAAAGATAAAGATAAAGATAAAGATAAAGATAAAGATAAAGATAAAGATAAAGATAAAGATAAAGATAAAGATAAAGATAAAGATAAAGATAAAGATAAAGATAAAGATAAAGATAAAGATAAAGATAAAGATAAAGATAAAGATAAAGATAAAGATAAAGATAAAGATAAAGATAAAGATAAAGATAAAGATAAAGATAAAGATAAAGATAAAGATAAAGATAAAGATAAAGATAAAGATAAAGATAAAGATAAAGATAAAGATAAAGATAAAGATAAAGATAAAGATAAAGATAAAGATAAAGATAAAGATAAAGATAAAGATAAAGATAAAGATAAAGATAAAGATAAAGATAAAGATAAAGATAAAGATAAAGATAAAGATAAAGATAAAGATAAAGATAAAGATAAAGATAAAGATAAAGATAAAGATAAAGATAAAGATAAAGATAAAGATAAAGATAAAGATAAAGATAAAGATAAAGATAAAGATAAAGATAAAGATAAAGATACCTTTTTCTCCACTGTGCTCCTCTATGTCATGAACACGAAACAAACCCGTACTTGCATATAAACCTGCAGAATGGAGGATGGAAAGTTGAATGTATGGAAAATCTCGTAACACAGTCACAGACACAATTACGATTTGCTGCCGCTGCCATAACTTGCCATAACCAAAGAGCGAAGAGAAGCCAGAGAAGGAGCGGTGGAGGGGGCGGGGGAATTGCGTCTCCTGAAGGACATGTGGCACTTGGCTTGGATCGTGCAACGCGCTGAAAAATATTTACATATTCACAAATGCAAACAATCCACAAGCTGAGCGCTGAGCTCCTGCCGAAAGCGAAGGATAGCACTGGGGGCAGGAGCTCCAGGAGCTGAGCGACGCACAACCGTAGAAGGTGGCAGGAGGCAGGAGGTAAGATGAAGATGGCGAAAATAAAAACGTCATGTTGTTTGAGCCTCTGCCGCATGATGAAGAAAGATGCGAACGATAAATTGCTGTGTCGTTGATGGCATGGATATAGCGAAAAAGAAGGAGCAAGAAGGTGGACGGAGTAGGAGGGAGGGGGGAAGGGTCGGGAATTGGGTGTGGCTGGCGTTTCCACTTGCCACTTTGTAAAGTGCGCGCACAGACGAAATGACAAAAAATTTGCAATGCTTCTGTGAAATCCATAAGCAGCAAGTGTTTCCTGTGGGAATACGAGTGGAAGGAGGAAAAGGGGGCGGGGGGGGAGGGTTGTGGTAGCGAGAGAGAGAGAGAGAGAGAATGCAGGGGTGGCTTGAGGGGGGCGGTGGGGGGCGGGCACAGGCATGGGATGAACAGGATGAGCCGCTGTTGTGGTTTTGCCCGCTTCGTTGCTTGCTTGTCAGCTGCTATCATCTCACACACACTTACACACACACACACACACACACACACACACACTCGCAACACCTCAGCGCTTTGCATAAAGTAATTTCGTGTCGCAAGCGCGCATTGTTGGCATTTTCGGGAAGCCTCGCCCTGCCAGCGCTGCTTATAAGAAATTCTATTTCTGTGATTGTCATACACACAGAAACACCTCCAACCCCTCGTCCCCCCACTCCCTTTCTTCTTTGCTTTCCGTCCTGCGCCTACATAAGTATATAAATTATGTGCGAAAAGTTTTTTGTGAGCCACGACACAGGTGCGCCAAGAGTCGCGCCGGGGGGCAACTGCCCAGCGTGGGAGGGTGGGGGCGGTCTGACAGGAAGTGGTGGTGTTTGGGGAGTGGGAGCAGGCTGTGGTTAGAGCAAAGCAAGTGACATTTTTAATTATGTCGCACTTGAAGTGGCGCTGGGGATACCTTTCCAGCCTATTGCCTGCTGCCTCGTGCCAAAGTTTATTTATTTAAATGCATTTTCCGAGCTGGCTCTCTCCCTTTCTCTCTCTCTCTCTCTCTCTCTCTCTCTCTCGTCTTTTTTGCTGCCTCCCACCGTGACCGAACACATCAGCTGTTGTCGCATTTCAATTTATTGCCTGTCCCAACCTGATGGCAATTTAAATAATGTCCTGTCCCCCCCTGAACCTGAACCCGAACCCAAACCGGATGCCTCCTTCATTTCCAATTGTCATGTTTGTCGCAGCTGCGATGCAAAAATTTATTTATTTCCGCATCTGCGGCAACTTTCCGACGAGGGCCGCCAGCACATTAACTGTATTAAGTGTCCCGTTCTACAACTCTCTCTATCTTTCTCTCTCTCTCTCTCTCTCTCTCTCTCTCTCTCTCTCGTGTATTACGAGTATTAAATGTGTCCAAAAATGTTTTATTTTTTATTTCATAAAAATTATTTATTATTATACATTATATATTTAAAGTTCTTTGAGAGACCAAGGCGGTTCTCTGTTATTTCAACACAAATTAATGATTTTATATCTTCTTTAAATCACATACATATATATCTAAATTTATTCTTTTTATATCGACCTATAATTTAATATGAGAGCCTGCAACAGAATCTTTAATTGAAAAGCAATTTTATGATTTAATATTATCTAGTATGGTATATCATTATGATAACATTATAATGGTCCAACCTATTGCGAGTTTAATATATCACGTTAATTAAACGTTAATTTTAGAATTCAATATCATTCAGATCATATACATATGTGAATTTTCATTATTTTTATCGCTGGCTTTTTACCAGATTGTTCCAATTTGCTTGCAAATATTCCTAAGTTCAAATTTGACAATAACAATTGCAATGCGAAAACCAAGAGGAAAATGCGAAAATGTTGAGAAGTTGCAGAGCTCGTTGGGGCTTTAATGTATACCCAAAATACAGTTAGTCGTAAGCTACGGATACAAGTTGTCGGAATGGCTCATATAGTCGGCAATTGTCCTGTTTGGGCATAGTTTTTCTCCATTTTGTTTGTTTGTTCTCTTCCCCTCTTCCTTCGTCTCTCCCTCGCTCTCTCTCTCTCTCTCTTTGTGTTTTTGCGTTTTTGGGCTCAACTTTTTGAACTCGGTGAAACCTGACACTTGAAATGGAGCCAGGGCCCAATGCCAAAACAGGCAGTTGTTTGGGGGGTCACACACACACACTTGTACACACATATATGTATATATACACACACGCACACACATAGCCAAAGAATTCTCAACTTTAATTATCAAAAAATTGTTTTCATGTGCGACTTACTACAAAGTGTGGGCTCTGCCAAGTTGCTCAATGTTTTGCCACAGTCGTTTCTGTTGTTGTTGTTGTTGTTGTTGTGACTGTTGTTTTAACAGTTATTGTTGTTGTAGTTTTAGTTTAGTTTTAGTTTTAGTGCCAGGCAACAGCAACAGCAACAAAGTTGGCACAAAGTAATAAGTGCACGCCAAGGGAATTTAAATTAAGTTACAAACTTTGCATATTAAGCGCCTTACACACACACACACACAAACACACAAACAACCGAGACACACACACGCCCACCACACCCAGCTAGCTAAGCAACTCACTTACAACACAAACAACAACAGAGAAACCAACACAATCACAAGTGCTGCCAATGAAGTTGCCAATAGTCGCAGCAATCCATTCCGGAGCGCACAGTGGTCCACGCTGCAGGGTTTGGCACACACACACACACACACATACGTGTAATGTTCTCCAAAGTACTACAATAACAATAAGTAATAATGTAAGAGCATGACTTGAAATTCGACTGACACATACCCTGTGTGAACATAGAAAACTTATGCGAGGTTAAATTCACATTGCTCCACTGTGTAATACCTACAGGGTGTATCAGGTGCACAGGGTATTCCAACATTGTCATAGGCCACTCCAAGCGTCTATTTTACCACAAAACGTAATAATGCAACAACTTCACGCGCGACTTGACTCTCAAATACCCTGCATGAATAAAAAAAAGCTAGCTCAAAGATTCACATTTTTAAACACTGTTTGCTCCGCTGTTTACCACGTACAGAGTATAAAGATGTGTTAAGGGCTCACAGGGTGTACCGGTTGCACAGGGTATTCCTACATTTTCATAGGCCATTTCAAGCGTTCATTTAGCCACAGAGAATGCACTGCTTGGGGTCAGGGTTGACTGTTGGGGGCACACACAACGTTGGGCAGGATTGGGGCAGGATTGGGGCTAGGTGCTACGACTAATTCGGCAAACGAGGTCTTACATGATTTTCATATTAATGTTTCAGGCGAGTGCGACGACTGTGTCGCCATTCAAAGTGGGGCACTCAAACGGGGCAAGCAAGCCCCACGCCTGCCATAAAATATAATGTCCAGTGTCCACTGTAGGGATGAGATTTTAAGTATTTGCGTCCCACTGTGGTCCAGATTGGATGTTTCTCTGCAAGATTCTCTGACTCGCATTTTTATTGAAGCTTTGTGGGGGGAAAAAGGGCAGCATGAAGGTGCTTCTTGGCCTGTGCGTGTTTTATCTAACCCTCCTCCTCCTCCTCATCCGCTGGGACGGTTGCTCCAGAATTTTATGATGTGTAAATGGCAAATTAAAACCGACAGACCATCAGCGGTCGTCCTCTGACCAGTCCCAGCCCTGTTTGCACCGTCTGCCCCGTCTCGATATTGAAATAAAATAATAAAATATTACAAGTTCTCTGCGAGACGATATGATACGATATGCACGTAAGCGTTCGACACGCTTCGCTGGGGCAAATCAAGAACGGAAGCAGGTCGTAAATGGCAACAACTTTGTGAATGCTTTTGGCACTATCTGCCTTTCCCTCTCCTTCTCTCCCTCTCTCTCTCTCTCTTAGGCCGCCCCTTCCCTGTTGACTTTTGATATCGTTTTCTGATTGTCGAGTGTAGGAGGCATTAAACCGCACGCGTCTCGTTTTATTATTCCTGCAGAAAGAGCTCGCATCTGATGATGTCCTTGTTGCCTGTGTTGCTGCCTCTGCTGCTGTGTAGGTGAGCCAGGACCCCGTGCGAAGCTGAAAAACATCCCTTGCCACGACGACGGTCGATGACAACAAAATAATCAAGTGCAATCAACTGTTAACAATTTATGACATTTATTACATTTTTAATGCCGACTTCAGAACCCTCATATTTGCGCCCTCTCGATCTCTTTTCTCTTTCATAGCGTATCACACTTTCGCTCTTTGTCAGCCTCTCCATTCCAGGTACAGTTGAGCTTTGCCCTTTAGTATTAGTTCTTCTCTATCTATCATTTCTAAATCGTGACATCTTTTCAATTGGCATCGTTTTCCTTGTGAAGTTGCAGAAACCCCAAAGAACTCTGTGTATAACCTTATAGAAATAAATTCATTCGATTACACTATAGCAGACCTAGAGCAAGTAAGCCCTTTACCTTCAAACAGTTAAGGCAGTAAAAATCTTAGTTAATTATATCTGATTATATCTTAGTTAATTATATCTAAATAATGATTTAAAACAAGTAAGAAAGCTACAGTCGAGTGTGCTCGACTGTAATATACCCGCTACCCAGCTGCTTGTACATAATTTATTTGCGGAACAAAAAAACGGCTACAATCATATTTTGACCGTAAAAGGCTATGGACTTATAATATTTATGCAAAATCAAAATATAAAATAAAAAAAAAACATTTTTGCACAAATTTAATTTTTGATGCGGGCGGGACTCGAACCCGTAAATGCATAATAGTACTGTTCGTTTTGCAGTCCACAACTTAACCCATTTCACCACCGTACACGTACACACTATTCGGCGCAATGCTGCAGGCAGCGCTGCTTACAGCTATGGAAAACGTTAAGCTGAATAACTTCTGTGTTTTTTATCCGATTGTACCCAAATTTTCAGAGATCATCTGGCCAGCTATAGTTATCATATAAATAATGAACAGTATGGCATCAAAATTGCGCTTGTTATCAATTTTTTCGATTTACGGGGGCGGAAGGGGGCGTGGCCAAAATTCAAAACAAACTTGATCAGCGTGCAATAATGACACATATTATCACCAAATTTGGTAGTCCTAGCTCTTATAATAGCTGAGATCTAGGTTTTCACACGGACAGACAGACGGGCAGACGGACAGACGGACATGGCTATATCGACTCGGCTGTTGATCCTGAGCCAGAATATATATACTTTATGGAGTCGGAGGTGTCTCCTTCTGCCTGTTACATACATTTTCGGTTTGAACAAAGTTATAATACCCTTCTACTCTATGAGTAGCGGGTATAAAAAGTAAATCATTTAAGAGATAAACCCCGTAAGGCTAGTAACTTTAAAATTGCTCATTCTCTGATGAATTATCAAGTTAAAATTGGCAAACCATTTATAAGCTTAGCTTGTATACTTGCCTATATATTTAATACACTCTTTAGATATATTTCCACTATAATCGGATATAGCGTCTTTAGAACTTTGCTAAAATACGTACACCTAGCTTACCACAAAGGTGTTCAATCGCTGTGGGAGCGAGACAGACAGTGTGTTCAAGTGTGTGTGTGTGTGTGTGTGTGTGTGTGTGTAGAGAGGGCAATTATTGGCACATGCCGCGTTGGACTGTGGGGGCGCAATTTGAATATTTAATAGTTTGCTTAGGAGTAGTAGGCGAAATTATAGAGGAAAGTGCGAAAGTGGAAGGGTGGGAAATAGAAAATGGAAAATGGAGAAGCGAAAGCCGGCGAGCTAAGCGATTGCAATATTCACTGCATTTTTTAATTGTAGACCCTACGGGGAACCTATTTTTTCTTTCGCTCGCTCGCCTCGCGATGCGACCGATGGGAACGCACGCAGACGGTGGGCGTGGCAGTTTGGTAGGCGTGGCAGTTGGCAGTGGGTAATTAAAGCATCAATAATTGAAAAACTTGCGCCAAATTTGCTGCGTAACTGGAAACTAATTGGCAATTAAAAGTTAAATGAGCAGCATCTAAAATTTATAAGCCAAGCGGCTAGTCCAATAAAATACGAAAATGCACTGCGAGAAATTGGCCAAGGCTGGGCGAAGTGTGTTTGACCCTTTGGAAATGGGTCAGTCAGGTCACACTTCATCTATTTACTTTGTGCTTCAGCTGTGACCAGCAGTCAGCTAAACTACCCCTGCTTTTCTCGCAGTGTAGCCACGGAGCTAACCCAGCTGAAGCACTCGGAACATATTGCCAACAATTTGAATATTTGAATATTTTCGTAACATAAATCCAATTGCAAATTTCTTGTTTTGCTCGACTTTGTCCGCATTGTTTGGATGACTTATCCCCCTTCCCCCTTCCCCCTCCCCACACCACTACCCCACTCGGCCCCCTTTTCCATATACTGCTCGCCCCCCCTTTCCTTCCCCACCAACCTCGTTGAATACAATTTTCTAATACTCGTTCTAAGCGAGTAAATTATCGCTTTGCACAAGCGAAAATTGATGAAAGCTGCCAAAGGGGGGGAGGGCTAAGCACATGGCTTGGTTCTCAGAGCGAAAGTGTGGAAAAGTGGGGAAAAGTGAGTAAAATTGGGAAAGTGGAAAGTGGGAAAATGTGAAAAGCAGTCGAGTTGAAAGGAGTCTGCATTTCGCATATCATTAACGCGCTCTCCTTCTCTCTCTGTCTCTCTCTCTCTCTCTTATCTGTCTCTATTAAAAATTCAAAAGTGTTTCGTATTCAAATAGGTTCGAAGAACCGAAAGTTGGGGAGGGAAAGGAGGATGGGGGGGGGGGAGGCCGCAAAATAACTATATATCATGCGGCACGCGCCCATGCACACAAGGACTATACGGAAAAACTTTGACTATAAAAAAGTTTGGCAAGTTATGGCAGGGGAGTCGTAGTATCCCTGCATGTACATATATTCCCCATGAGATTTACGAGAAACGTTAAAAAAGATGAAAAATGCAGAGAGATAATAACAAAATTTCCAACTCGACGTAGTATTAAAGCCAACCCGACCACTTAATCCCAGATTGAGAGCGCTTTTCACTCCTCCGATAGTAATATCTCTCGAAGTTTAGTGTCTATTTTAGTTCGCTGCACACACACGTCGCGCTGCACACGCTTACCATCAAAGGGAAAGAAAAAAAAGCAGAAAGAAGAGGGTAGAGAGTAGAGAATAGCGACAGAGACAGGACTAGAGGGTCTGAAGAGGACTAACAGTTTGAGGCTCTCGGCGTGTGCGTTTCAAAAGGCAATGCGAGCAAAGTTCTTTGCAAACGTGTTTGAAAATAGAGCGGACCTTGCCAAACAATGCCCGAGAGGAGGGGCTGCAATAGGCAACCATAATAGAAGGCAACCATAGAGAATGGGCCAGTGAGGACACTGTGCGCACTTTTGTGCGTTTTGCATGAGAGCGGAGAATGGAGAATGGAGACGAGTTCCTGACTTGAATGCGAACTATGGCAACTACGTGCAACTCGCCCAGCTGAAACAATGCGAGCAAACAATGCCCAGAGCCGACAAAACCCTGGGCAAATAGCCAGTCACAAACACACACACACACACACGTATGTACATGCACACCCTCACA
The DNA here is from genome assembly GCA_018904095.1 of Zaprionus ghesquierei. Lineage (NCBI taxonomy): Eukaryota > Metazoa > Arthropoda > Insecta > Diptera > Drosophilidae > Zaprionus > Zaprionus ghesquierei. The sequence continues at coordinate 20,945,753 of JAEIGP010000850.1, read as the reverse complement.
CACCCTCATACACACACGCAGCGTGGTAAATACTCCGCATGCAGTACAAGTTTATTTGCAAAGCGAAGCCAACCACACGTTCGCCTCTGTTTCGACTTGATTTCAATTTTGATGAAGCAGCAGCAGAAGTCAGTGGCATGCGCAGTGAGGGGTGAGGGGTGAGGGGTGGAGTGTGTGGAATACCTGTGAGTATTACTTAATTCACACTATTTATTCACAGTTCGCTCAAACGCATAGATTGCAGCGGCGCCTTATCTGCCGTGGCGCGGCATCGCTTATCGCAGACACAGCGTATCGAGGGGCACTACCCGATACTGATCCTAATGGCCTGGCCGCATTATCAGCGTATCATGCCCCCGGGAGTTTGCCTCGTTTTCCTCGTTTTTTCTGTCAATACTTACGCATTTCTATTAGCCGACTATCAGAAGTTGTCGTTGCCATTACCCAACCCGAGCGAGCCCTCGCATCTCATTTGGCCAAAAGCTTTCCATTTGCCTCGGCCGTTTTTCTTTTCCTTCTTTCCTGTCCCACTCACTCTCTCTCTCTCTCTCTCTCTCATGTGTGGGCACATGTGCTTGCCTGCGTCCGCATTACATAAGTATTTTTCGCTCTGTTTGCAAAATACGCACATTTTTACTCAATTGACATTTCAGCTAAAAGTCTTTCGGCTCATTCACCGACAGCGGAAACGGTGGGCGGGACTGCCAGGAGCGTAACGGAGACCCTTAGACCCCGAACCCGAACCCGAACCCAAGCCCGTAGCCGAACCCGTACCATTTGCCGCACACACAAAGGTAGCGTTGCTTCTATCTGCTACACTGCAAGCCATGCCATGTCCTTAGGTCCCATTTTCCCCCCTGCAACCCCTTGCACACCCTCTCGGCACTTTGTTAATGGTGTGTGCGCTATAAAGCTGGCTAATGCCCGTAGAACCCTTTTTGCAGTTTTTCCTTTCAGCTCGACTTCGTCGCTGCCCTCTCCCATAATTGCCGTCCTACGTTTCGGGCCTGCGAAAAAATAAGTATAGAAAATACCCCCTGCCCGTTCTCGCTCCGCTCTCGCCAACGCCCTCGCTCCCTCTTTTCTTGCAATGCCTTTTTGTCAAAGGCAACAAAGGTCCTCCTCTCAAAGGAAAATATAATTGAATGGAAAAAGTAACAGAGCAACATTTTGTTTCATTTATATATATATATTGAGCCCCGGACAGATTGACGGTTGACTGACGCACTCGTACTTCATACTTTGTGCTGGGGCTACCCTGAGGAGGTACCCCGGCGAGTGCTGTCATGCCGTACGTCGATAATTGTGAGTTTTCGTCAGGATATCGACAATCAAAACAGTTAATTGTGGCCACTCTGTGGGCAAACAAACAGAACCTTCGACTGTGTCTCAGTGGGCGTTGCCTGCCGTACCGTAAAGAACTGAGTAAGGCAACATGAAAAAAAGATATAATCCGTAGTAAATATAGTCATTATAAGGCGAAGCGTGCAAGTTCCAAACAGTTTAAAGACCTGCCTTGATGTATGAAAAAGTTTTCTCAGACAGTCCAATTTGAACATGCTATACCTTACTCTACTTTCATAATGCTTGCAAAACGGATTTCAGGCAATTAAAGATTTCCGCATTTGCTTGTTTCCATCTCAACGTAAACCTATTATAAAGATTTGGGCAGCAGCGAGAAACTCAATTAGGGGAAAGTTTCAGTAGCTCCTGGGGGAAAGAACAAAGAAGCAGAGGGATCAAAAAAGGGGGTAGGGAGGAGGAGGAGGAGGAGGAGGAGGAGCAACGCAACAGTTAAATGGGTCATTTGGTCTATTTATCATTTTTTGACTGGGCCCAGGGCAAGGGTGAAGCTCGACTGGGCCTGGTGTTTCCTTGGCTGGTTGACTGGTTGTGGAGCAGCAGTTGGTCATTCAATTTGTGCGCTGTAACTGGCAGCAATCAATCAAAATGCGAAATACTCTCTAACAACGGCTGCCCAAAGGGTATGAAACCCTTTTTCTGAGGAACAACTACAATCAAAACACGTGAAATTGGGTAATCGTTTGTGCGACTGAATTGAACGGCCCAAAAGAGTCAATTCGGTACTCCTCGTTTATCCCTTGGATCGATACTTTGCAAGACAAATGGTCCGATTTTCACGCAGCTGCCCGTCCCAAACGGCGTTCTTCCTCGGGCCATAATAATACAAATTTTGTAGGCAAACAAATAAATTTGCCTATATCGACATCCTTCACATCGATTCGCCCATGTAATTCAATTCCAAATTGAAACTTAAACCTGGCAAAAAAAAACATTCTCATTTGCCGCAAATCGAATTTGATGCGAATCGACTGCGAACAGTTTCCTTTAAGTGCATTATAAGGATTTGAAATGGCCGCAGGCGAAGAAAAACAAAGAGGGAAAGGTTACTTTCGGTTTACCAGAGGTTTCATCGAGACTTTTCAATGGAAAATTTACCTAATATAATGTATACAGTTTCGTTTCTAAGAATTCTAATTTGTATTGTATCATTTTCGATTTTTTATAATGGTTCATATAAAAGTAATACTGTTAATATATGGCACCATAAAAATCGAGTTGATACGGTTTATTTGGAGTACTTTCATTAAATATTGCCAGGCATAAGAAGGCGTGGCAAATCTCACAAAGTTAATATACACGTATTCTTGTTTTGGATCAGTGGCCGCGTCTACTAGGCCATGTCCGTCTGTCCGTCCATTTGTGCGCCTGACTGTCCGTCTGTTTGAACACACGTACCTCAGCTTTTATAAAAGCTAGAGATACCAAATTCGATATGAAGGCTTATGTATATTATGTGTTTCACAAGTTTACCTACCGCCTCCGCAAACCGATAATTTAATTTTAAGAATTTCATTTGTAAGCAAAGTATTGTAGTTACAACTTTCTGCTTTGAAATGCACATAGATAAATACTATATGCATCAGTAATCGAAAATAGTTTCCAGCTCTCGCTTATCGATTCCAAGACTGCTACCTTGCATAATTGAGCAATTTAAATAAAAATCGTACAGAATATTAAGAAGACAGACAAATAATTATGGGTTGAGTTTGATTTCAAGATGTGAAATAAACCAAAAATCTACCAATAGTTTGCCCTACAGTTATACGATATAATAATCTTATTCGGCTTGTCTCGACTTACATCTAGCTATAGGCAACCCGATTACTAAATTTCATCAAAATGAAATAAACCCTAACGAATCGCCTTGCAATACCCTGCCACGTAGAACAGTAGAGGGTATCTACCGCTTGACTGGCTACAGAAGCCAAGCTACAGAGAGCTACAGAGGGTGCTGCTGCACACCTGTGCCAGGTAGCGCGGGATAGCCCTAAGCACTATGAGGCACCTATGTCACTTTGGGTCTGCCATTGACCCTGCTGCATTGTTGGCTCGTTGCATTGTCGGGTGCAAGGCTCGGCTTCCAATGGGGATTATTATTATTGTCAGTTCTGAGTTTCCCACGCTGTGAGAAGCGCGCCAAACCTGCAGCCGTCACCTGTGCACCCTTAGTTCCCTCGTATTCCCGAGGTCCTTAGTACGATTTTCTCTATTTTTACTATCGCCTTTTTGTGCACTTATGGCACCCGTCTCGAGCCCAAATAGGTTCCCAGGCACTGAAATTGGCGCGCGTCCTAATCCCACAGGAATCTCTGTCAGAGATTGTGTTGTTCTTATTTATGGTCAGATAGCAATCTCAGATACCTGCCCCGGCCGAGCATGTGCCTGGCAAGTGTCGATTCGCAGATTCGCCTGCACTCTTGGACTCCTGTTGCAAGTCAAGCTCTGCTTAGCTCAGATGAGATGCTAAACACCTTCTCCTACACCTTCTCACCCCAAAGTCTTGGCCCGATGCTGATTCAGCTGTGCAACAACCCTGGCTGGGCAACTGTAGCCCATGCCAACTGGCCATGGTAAGTATATCATACATGCAACATTAAGCCCGCACACACACACACACACGCACGGACACAGACACAGACCAACTGTGAAGTCAACACGTAAGCAAAATCGCAATCTGTGCGAAAGGATTGCACTGTGTCTGAGAAAGCTCCTGTCCCTATCCGTGTATATGCATGTGTGTTTGCGTGTGCGTGCGCGTGTGCTGACCTCAGTATATTTTGTGAATGTCCAAGTGAAATCCGGGCATTTATCATGATTCGAATGAATTATTGAAGTATATTTCGCTGGCATTCCCCAATGGGCCATCTGAGCTAAGCCACCGCACCCCACTCCGCACTGCCCGTTGCTCTTCCCGTTCCCGGACCCCTTTCTCGGGTTAGGTCACTTGGTCATTGTTTGGTCACAGGATTTCAGTCTTTTGGCCTATGATTTGTTGTTTGCGCTCAGCTCTTGGCACGCCAAGTTTGCAAAGGGATTCGCATTCGAATTCGGATTGTGATTCCGCTTCCACATCCGGCAGTCGGTGTGTCGTTAATTTATTAGTTACCGTTAAGAAAGTTTTCAAATTATTACTTACTGGGTTAGAAACAGATCGCATAGCTTGCCCTACTTGGGTTAAGAAAATTACTCAAGTAATTGACCAAGTAATTGCGTTGCAGGATTAAAGAATTCAGCTTGCTAGCATGTACGGTGAATACTTGAGTAGATGGTGCTGGTATTGGGTTGGAATTGGGCTTAAGTGGTGTAGAAGTTGAGCAGCTAAGAATGTACTCCCTTTGGAAGAAACTTGTTTTGGACACAGTCAGGTAAATTGTACTATTGAATTAAAGAAACGGTAGTGCAGCTAAGAAGGTTCTCCTTTTAGAAAAAGTTTCTAGTGTGTTTCAGTTCTGAATAAAGAATGGGTAACCCCTACAAGATGTTTTTATAAATTCTTTCAAATTAATTTTAGCCTTGAACTGCGAAAAAGTAGTAGAAGAAAACGTATATGTATATGAAACTTGTCTTTTAGGTTACTCTCGGACTATAATGAAGCAGAAGTAGTGCAGCTAAGAAGGTACCCCCTTTACAAGAAGCTTGATTGGAACTATTTTAGGTTAGTTTCAGACTCCTTTTACAAAGAGATTGTTTTGAATTTTTTCAGGTGAGTAATAGGAAAAACGAGGAAGATACGCATTATTAATAGTATATGGATTTTGTTTTTACGTTTTTAACTTACCTTTGGCTTAGAATAAAGGAGAAGTAGTGCAAACAAAAAGGTACTTCCTTTAGTTTCAACTTTTTCAGGTTAACCTCAGCGTCAACCTCAAATAAAAGAAAAGCAGTGCAACTAAGAAGGTACTTCTTAGGACAGAATATGACGCTTGTTTTGAGCACTTTTAGGTTACTTTTGGACTATAATGAAGCAGAAGTAGTGCAGTTAGGAAGGTTCCCTCCTCGGGAATCCAAAACAATTTGCATTATTCAAGTCCATTTTCCCTCTGCGTGCGACTAACGAGTCAAACTGTACAAGAAGGACACATTTGCATGTCACGCATTCATTCGATTGTCCTGTCGATTTCTCCTCCCTCAACAAAATGAAACTAACGGGGCTGGGTACACCCTGTAAATTACTTAATCTGCATGCAAAGACAATTACCAGTCAGCAGGATATTAAGCGTTAATCGCTTTAAACAATAACGGAGCAAACAGTTGGACAGTTGCGAGGCACGAAACGCGCATTTACTGTATTTAACTAAGTTCTTTTTCGGGAGGTGTGGCCAGGGAACGGGGGTGGACGAAAGGCAAATCGAAGACAAGAAACGATTTTAGGCAATCAGTCAACAGCGCAGGGCGCCTTGCGCCCGCAGCTCTCACCCCCCCACAAGACGTGTCCAATTTTACTAATTAGAGCAAATATTTGTGTACTTGATAACTTTGCCGGGGCAGCACGAGGCGCGGGCAGCGGGGGGCCGGGGGCGTTAACTGAGAAACCTCTCTCATTACAATCACGCACACTTAAGGTTTGCCCAAGCCCGTGCCTTGCTTGCCTCCCTCCTCCTTCTCTCTCTTTATTTTTCTAGCCCTGCTGGAATTTAATTACGCGCCCAGGTCGAGGAGACAAAAATCATTCAACCCAAGGGAAATTACCCACCCTCCACAACGGAAACGCTTTCATGTGTCCCACAAGTTTTCAGGAAGTAGCTCCTAGAACCCCCTACCCTCTTCCCCTTCCATTCCATCGTCTTTGTGCCGCTTTCACTGTACTTGTACTTATGTAATTAAAGATTTGATTATGTTTCAAGCATTTTACGACGCCTATAGTCAAGTTTTAATAACCCCAAACCGCAGTTCTTATTAAGCTTTACAATCAGCCATACCCTGTAATTGGATTACGCACATAAGGGTAGGTCACCATGGATTGAGCCATTGGATCATGTTAAGCAACTTTCCTGGATATTCATTATTGGTAGCTTTTAATTGAGTAATAAAGAATGATTCAAAATAGAATCAAAATTTTCTCAACAGGGCATTAGCCTGCTTATAAACTGTCTCGCATTCCACACTGATTTATAGCACGGTTTTAATGTTTCCTATAAGTGTGGCATCATTAAAAACACGATACGTCTTTTATGAAGCCCAGGACTTTTGTTTTTCCTTAATATCCTCGTAGGAGTTAATTAAAGGTGCTGTAAAACATATCTTGATTGTATGTCTACAGTCTAAGGACGGAATGGAAAAATTGTAATTAGTTTGAGCATAAAATCTTAAGCCTAATTCAATATTCCACAAATATTTTTCAAGATTTTTCTAAGCAGGCAAAAGAATATAAAGTTTTCGGCAAAAGTAGCCCTTATATTTTGTTTTATTATCGAAAACTATTTGCAAACTAATAAATCAATTAATCTTCGTCAAAAGACGCGCTATACCTATAGCTATGACTATACCCATTTACAATCAGATATAGGTAAGTATGAATAAGTTTGCTTGTTTTCTAGAGACACGTGTGCTGCCCACGCCCGACGAAATCCGGCCTAAGATTTCTACGCCAATCTTGCTACTAAAAACATCGGACGACAACAAGTAAATAATAAATTAGTTGGAAAATATCTTAAATGACAAAAGTTTTAATTCCATTTGTCATGAGCACAAGGTAACATATCTAGGTTTTTTTTTTATTTTATTTACATATTTTATCTATTTTTCTTATTTGACGCCGCTGTCAAGTCACCTAATTAGCAGATTTTCTAAAGAGCTCTGGCATTCATTAAGTAATTACGTGTTTATGCGGCTGGCTATAAACTTCTACGCGTGGCTAATGCGTGAATGCTACGTATTCATAGTTTTGGAAACATTTTGTTTCTTTAGCAAAATTAAATATTCTATTACGGTTTTAGTTCTTAAACTAATCGAGAACCAACTCACTTACAGTAGATTTGTCAGATTACAGTGTAAAGCAAGAAAAAGGCTATCCGAAGTTTTCATACCCTTTCATCCTTTAAAAAACAACATAAATTGACCAATCAATTCTATGGCAGCTACATATACAATATATCGGTTCGTTCTCTATCGTACCGACTCATTGACAGAAGAAGCATGTATAGCAAGTTTCATGAAGATAGCTCTAAAACTGAGGGACTAGGACATAGCTAATTCGGTCAGAGATGTCTCCTAAGATGCGTTGCAAACTTAGGGTTAAAACTAATATACTCTTTGCAAGGCTATAAAGATTATAAAGCAATTCTATACTCGTATTTTAAGCATTAAGTTTATTCGCCATGTTTCCATAGCTATTTCACTCTCCCCTTCCGCAGACTTTGCATTCCAAACCATAAAATTATATCAAATAAACTCTAACTCCAAAGCAGACTTAAGCCAGAAAGTTGAGAGCAAACAATTTTGTGGCTTGAAAAGGGTTCAATTTATTATATCCTTGCTATGTTGTATGTATAATTGACAGAGGAAAAATTACTGAAGTCTTAAGGCATAAACTGTAAGGGTATTTTTGACTTTCAGAAGTTTCAGTTGATAAAGAATAAGTTTCTCAAAGTTTAAGGTAGTGCCAAAGCCATATCTCAACCTGCCACCTGGCACCTGGCACTGGCCATTAAAAATAGTGTGCGGAAAAGTGTTGCGTTTTGAATTTTCCATCAGTTTTTGTGACGCGGCGCGTAATCAGCGCGAATGAGTCACCAGGGAAAACCGCATAATTGCTGCGGTATCCGCTGAATTGTCGACAATTAATGTGTTCAATTAAAGGATCCCCATGCCGTGCCGTGCCGAGCGGAGCCGATGCAGACTAGTTTTATGGGCCTCCGCTTCATATTCAGTTGCCGTCGTTGTCGCTGTTCCCGCAGCGTGCGGCCATATTAATTGCCCTTTCATTGCAGGCGAATTAATAAATTCGAGCGAAATAAATACGCATTATAATTGGTCGGGGGGGCCAAAGTCAACCAACAATATGAGAAATGACCGCAATTAATTTTCCAACACTATTGTATGTGTCAGGTGTTCGTTTTCTGTGCTTTTGTGATAGGTAAAGAAAGCTACAGTGGCTTATAATGTGCGTTTTGTATATAGATACCTTCCTTTCAAATTTGGTATCTCTAGCTTTTACAATAGCTGAGATCTCTGCGTTCATACAGACCAGATCAAGGTTATGCATGCTTGTATTTAGCTTGACAGGTGCGGCCTATGATTAAACGCGAGACTTTGCCGCAACACACACAATTACCTGTTCCGAAATATACCTCGTTGTCCAAAACTTCCGGCGACAATGGGGCTAATGATGTAGTAGTTAAAGCAAATGCTGTGAAAATGCAGGAAAAACACTTTAAAATGATGCTTAAAAGTTCGCCCTGATTGTAAATTAAATGCTGGGAAATTCGAGGGACAAATTTAAAATAAATTATGAATTATGTTAACTAGTGGAACTTGTGGATAGACCCCCAAGATTCACCTGTCACTGGCAGCAAAACAATCAAGTGACAAGTCGTGCATATTAACATGTACTATATAGTATATAGTATATCTGTCTATCTGTTCTCAGAATTTCTCTCTCGAACCGAAATAATTTCTTACCTCATCTCGAAAATGCCTGATCTCGCGTGCCAGAAGCTAAGACACACGAGTGGACAACTTGTTCAGAAAGTGATGGGAAATGCGATTTATATTTAAATGTGATGTGCAGGTCTAACAAATGTTCTATACTAAGCGCTAACATGGTGTATTCCCAATTTAAATAAAATAAATACAATTATCTTTGACAGTGCTAGAGACCGAGACCGTATGGTATTCCCCCTCCTTGACATTGACAAACCGAACGGCGAACGACAGAAAGTCTCCTGATGTTTGCAACTAATTTCAGACCAAGTTGGGCTACTCTATGTGACCAAGTAGTGGGAGCCCTATCGAGTGGCGATGGGGGATATCTCTGTGGGAAGAAGCACTTTAAACACTTTGTGTGTGCGAATGGAAAAGTTTCAGAGTTTCGAATTTGTTTACAATGCCGAATTTGTTGTTGGCATGTTTACAGCGCCAAATAGGCAAACACAGGAATCCACAAAAACACATTTCGAAAGTAAGAGCAGAAAAACGGGAAGAAAAACAAAATGCAGAACTGAATACAGTGGACCACAAAACATATGTACATATGAACATACATACATAGAAGCATAGATAGATAGCTAGATACTTATCTATGTACATTTGTATTCCCCACAATATATGTACATAAGAATTTCGAAATATTCTTTGGGTGCTCAAGCACTTTCGGTTGTCACTTGAACAGACCCTGCCTCTTACACTCCTCTCTCAGCCATCCTCACAGAACTTTTCCATAAAGGCTGCGAAATGTCAAAAGAGACAACGATGCGCAGAGTTTTTAACAGTTCGATAGGAAACCCTTTCAAAATGTTGGGTATATGCATGTGGAAAAGCGTATCTATTGGGTCGTAAATACCCCAATTTGCAGGCTGCACATGCAAGTGCACATAAATATGTGAACATAAGTGTACTTACACGTACATGCACGTATGCAGCTGCATTGGCAGAAGTTGAATAACTTGAAGGTCAACGCAAAGAAACAGCTGAACGTGTGTGGATGCACACTCACACAGCATCCACAACAGCTCGATGCAGCGTTGACTGCGACTGCGACTGCGACAGCGACTGCGACAGCGGCGACTGCCATCATATTCTTTCTGTTTGTTTATTTCGTTGTTGTCAATTTAGTCGTATTTTTTGTCACCAAAGGCGACATGCATTAAAATTGATAGCGCAAGACGTGCGAGAGCGGGATGGGGCATGCGGACAGCGGGGGAAGACGCAAAGAAACTGACAGCATAAGCGGCGAGCGGAGGCGGCGGCGGCGGCGGCGGCGACGGCGGCGGCGACGGCTGCCAGAGAGAGACTCTTTAGAAGCTTTCATTTGTTCTGCATGTACACACACACACACACGCACATGCATATTTTTGAGCATACATTGTACACTTGTTTGTGTTTTGCAGTTTGCTTTTTGCCGCCTGCTTTGGCGTTTTGTGGTTCCTTCTTCGTTTTGGGTGCCAAAATGTCTGGCACAGCACAATCCCACTGTATGTCTTATGTGTGTGTACACATACTTATGTATGTGAGCTTTTAAATGAGTGTCGCTCTGTCTCCTTGTTCTCTCTACCTGTCGCTCTCGCACACGCCTGCAGAAAACCTGACGAAGAAAAACAAAAATTATCGTTGTGAAACAGCTAAAAAGCAAAAACACCGAAGTTTGTGTTAAGCATAATTGAAGCACAATCCACATTAAGGGGATATGCAGGCCTTTAGCCAAAGATTTGTTAAAATTTTTGTAATTTCAAAATATTTATATTTACATCAAGGTAAAAGTTGATTTTCTAGTAGTTTAAGTAGGAAATTCTTGAATTCTTTATTTGAAGTGGAATGGAATGTTTGATTGATATATGTAGAGAAATTTCAATCCGATCAAATTTATTTCTCTACCGATTTTAATTATTTTTTTTTTTTGCATGTTTCTACTCGTACCTCTGATTTTGCATGAATGAAGTATTTCAGCGCCCAGAGCTAAAGCTCTGTCGATGTTTATACGTATGCACTCTATAATCCAGTGAAATTCTTCAATGAAATTATCGCTTTTCGTATCTCTAGATCTGGTCATTCACCTGACATATAACGCCCACGCTGAGGCGCCACCTGCCAGCTGCCTACTGGTACAACAGAAATATGTATGTATATTTCTGCAACAATAAACAAAATACTTAAAAATCTGAAGATCTGCATTAGCTTCTATCCAATAAATCATAAGAAATTTTTTTCCATTATATATGTATTTTTATAAAAATAAAAGACTATAGGCTATGTTTTGACGCAATTCGAAACGTTAATTATAATAATGTATAATCGCAATTATTACCAAAATTTAGAAATTTTTCCAACAATATAAGCTTCACAAACTAGGGTACAAACCTTTCGGCATGCCTAAGGCAATCCTTCTTTCTTTCTTGTATCTCTATAGTATTTATTTATTTATTTTACCACTATAAATTTTAGCTAGATCTTCTTCAATAAACAATTGGGAAAGGGCGTAGGGGAGCAAAGAAAGTGATGGAAAAATGTTTGCTTTCGTGTGTCGAGTGTGAAAATCGATTGGCAATTTTCCATTCCATTCCACACTTTCAACTTTTCCAAACACTAAGGTATTATAAATTCAGATTTTCGTATTTATAATAATTTATACTCCATTCGGAGATCGTGTTTCGTAGCGCAACCCCAAAATTTGTATTTATTCTCGATACCTGGCGGAACTTCCGACGACCTTGGTCTTTATACCACGTTTACGTTTGTTTTTCAGATCTTAATTAATTTTCAGTCACGATTGATCGATATTCGTATCGGCAATCGATCGACTGTCTCGATTTGCATATCATTTCGTTATTTATTGAATTTCAGCATGCGAGATTTATTTCTCGAACTCGAATGCAATAAATTTCCCCATGAAAGTGTGTCAGATTTACGACCGAAGATCGAAAAGATAGACGAAGATGTCGAAAGAACAACAATGTAATTAGTCAGTTCCCTGGCAGATCTCAAACTGAATCTCAATGTGAATTGTGTTGATTGCATTTACGCATCGTTTGCAGACTTTATTCAAAGATTATATATGGTATAACTAAATCGTTTACATGGGATTAGAAGAAATTCAAGCATGCACAGTTCGTTTTAGTTTCAGTTCCAGTTCCAGTTTGCCCATCCTTTGGCTTGTTTAGTTCACGCCCTGACCCAATCGGCGTCTATTGATGTGCACCAGACGCTCATCGTCGCGGCGGACGCTTTGAAGATTCTCCTCCTGGCCAATATCCCGCTCCCGCTCCCGCTCACGGTCCTGATCCTCGTCCTGCTCCTGCTGGCCAACCACTCGACGTGCTCCGACCTGACGCTCGCGATTACGACGCAGCATCTCGACAATCTCCTCGTCGCTGAGCTCCCCTAGACGATTGTCCCGACGAATGTACTGCACGATGTCCTGTTCCGTCACGGGATCCACATCGCCCACACGACGACCCTCTCCAATGCGATTCACACGACGCGCAGCTACGTTTTCTCCCAGCCGACGTCGGTTGATGTACACGAGACGCTCATCGTCGCGGCGCACACTTGGCAGATTGTCGCTTAGCCGTTGTCCCTCATCGTCGTCCCGCTCTTGCACACGCTCTCGCTGCAGTTCTCGCTCCCGCTGCTGCTGCACTTGCTCGCGCTGCGATCCGTAGAACTGTTCGCTGTTGCGTTGGTCAAGGCGATTATAGACACCGCGCTGTCCCTCCTCGACACGACGTCCCTCTCCAATGGCAGCAATGCGGCGTGGAATGATGCCAGCGCGAGATTGATCCAGACGGCGTCGGTTGGTGTACACGAGGCGATCATCGTCACGACGCACTGTGGGCAGTTCACCTTGTTCCCGCTCCTGCTCCACCCCTTGTCCGACACGACGTGCCTCGGCCTGCTGCTGCTGACGCTGACGACGGAGACCCTCGACTATTTGCTCATCGCTAAGTTCACCAAGACGATTGTCCAGACGAATAAAGCGCAGGATGTCCTCTTCGGTCACGCGGCTCTCATCGTCCACTCGGCGGCCCTCTCCAATGCGTGCGAAGCGACGTGGTACTACATTCTCCTCCTGGCGGCGTCTGTCGAAGTAGGAGCGTCGCTCCTCATCGCGCTCTACGCCTCCGCCGTAAATCTCACGACGTTGCTGCTCTAGGTCCTCATAGCTGCCTTGACGGCGTGGCTGATACTGATCCTCGCGACGCTCTTCCTGCTGCATCTGCTGCTGGCGACGACGTCCAACATGCAGAAGGCGACTGCTGTCCTGGCTCACCGTAGGCAGATCGGCAATGGTGTTGCGGCCGATGGGAACACGGTTGTAACGCGCTTCCTGCTCGTACTTCACACGCTCGTTATCATCCTGCAGGACCTCCTCTCGATCCTCATCCATCCGATAGCCACGTTGCCTGTTCAGCCCCTCCCGTATGGGATTGAACAGCTCAAAGAGCGAGAAACGCCTACTGCCACCCACCAGCTGGTAGGGATAGCCGTTCTCCGATTGGGGAATGCGTCCTGCACCAACTGCGCCCAGCGCAGCGCACACTAAGAGCACCAGAAGTTTAACCATCTTGGAAGTGCTTACAAGATGAGGAACAGAACAGAAGATGACTGCGTTTCGATCTGCCAAAGCACGGGGCTTTTATACCCACATCTAGGGCGAAAACACCTTTATCAGTTGCAAGCAATGCCCCCATATATTGCCCGTCTTTGGGTCTTAGACCGACCCCACGGGTCAGCAGATTGCAGAGCCGTCAGATTATGCTGGGTTGGTTGGCTGAAAAGCTTCCTCGTTGGGTGCATTACCTCTACTCAAATCGGTCACGAGTTAAAGCAACCAGTGAATATATCTAGTTCCTGAATTCACAACCCATATAGAACTATACATATGACTCCTTTTAGAGGTGCAGATTTGAGTGAGTAGCCTCATTGAAGTTTCCATTAATTTAATGACCCGCAATTATCTCAAGCCCCAAGGTAAAGTGCCTTGATTCCAATTATCCATACTCACTTAGATGTATATCGCGCTTAGCATTGCCCGATTACGTAATGCCCCCATAAATAAATGCGTTACACAACTTCTGCCCCTTTGCACAGTGCCTGCCCAACAAGTTCATCCCGTTTGGGAGTGAAAGAGTAAAAGTGAAGCGTTAAATTAGGCTAAGTACATTGCGCAAATAGAGAATAGAGAATAGAGGAAGGAAGAATACCAGAGCAAAAACATTGGCATTTCGTACTGCTGGATTTATGTGCAAAACGCAGCTGCTCGTTTTGATTTATGGCCGCAAATATTGACTTTGCGTATTTAAATATACGAAGAAGCTTTTTCATTAAAATCATAGAAATAGAAACTAAATAAATATTGCTTATGACAATAAGCCGATGTGCCTCGTACTTTGTTTACTTATTGTTGTTGTTGGCTAAGGTTATAAATCAAATTGTCAAAATAAAAACAAGTCACGAAAGCCACTTTCCAAAGCGCTCAACAGTAAGATACTCTCGCTTCAACTATTACAGACCAAGAAATCGCAAAATAAATGTTTAATTTTTGATTTTTATGATTGGGTGGGTGCGGCAACCAAAATTTCAAATATGGTTCTTCTTTGTCAAGTACTCAAACTGCTTCATACTAAATTTGCTGTCTCTAGCTGTCATACTTGCTGAGAACGACGCGTTCATACGAACAAATAGACAGAAAAACAGACGAATATATCCATAAACCCCATGGCAGAGTATCATAAAAGTATTTATTGGTGATTTGCGCTTATCGCACATGCGAATCAGCGAATCGCGCCGAGTTCTTAAACAAATATTGAATAGTGCCAAATAAACGAATTGGCTCCAACGGGCTCCCAGTTTGTCTCCAATCCGCCCCCTCTGGCCCATCCGAGCGAGATTTCCTCCCTGAAAACGACAACAACTGGCAGACAAATTGCGATTTTTGGTACCCCAAGTTTATTTATTTAAAATTCTTATTTTTCCTCAACTGGCATCGCTCTGACGTCAACGCGGACGGGCGCGATTTCGCCGCGCACTCTTCAGGGCGCGTGCCATGGGCTCGTGCGGAAAAAAGGGGAGGAAGGCAGCGTGTGCCCTGGCAGAGATCTTTAGCATATACATACATAGTATCTATAGTACAGGGTACTCAACTGACCGATCGATCGACCGTCGCGTTGGTCACTTCGTCGTTCGTTTAGCTAGCGTTGACCTTGGAAAAAAATCGAAAATTTGCCTTGACTTGGCATAAATAAGAAATTTTACAGAAACAAACCGAAATCGTCGAGTAACGGCTAAGAAAACAGCTGGCAAATTTATGCCATGGGGCTTGAACTTGGTATAGAGAATCTTAGAGAATTCTGAACAAAAATAATTACATTAACAGGGTTTTTATTCCAACTAATTCCAATCATTATAGTTTGTATCTATGCATAAGGTTTACATGTTCATATATATCTGTTGTATTTTATATTAAACTTTTTTTATATTGAGTCAAAAATTCGCATTTCAGTTTCCATATTGCGTTGTTTTAAATTTGAAATTTCGTCCCACTGTGCCACATCTTAAGCAAATTCTTCAGCCGCTTAGCAACAAGGGTCGCACAGGAAGAGGCCAGTCGACCCAGAACACTTCAATTTCGACCAGTGTAACTGACATGCATGTGGTCGAGGCTGAAGTAAACAACCAATTGTATCTGAAAGATACACAAAATCCTATTTTGCAATTACATGAGTGTGCTTATTCATGTGTGTGTGTGTGTGTATTGGAAATTCGCTTTAGCTGATGGGACACCGCGTGGGGTCAGCCAACATATTTAGATACTCAACGCTGACAGCCCCCGCGGTGCGCAACGTCAGGTAATTATAATTTTGGCAAGGGCCCAGATACTATAATAACTTTGAATCTTCCCTTAACCAAAAGTGTCCCGCGGTGCATTGGAAACTTTTAAATAAGTAGAAACATAGATAAACTGAAAATAGGAAACAAGCCCCCCGTCAAGCGGGAAATTTGAAAAGATTTTATGAAAGAAAAAACTAAACAAATTTTGGTAAATATTTTAGAAAAAGGACAGCTTATCTATCTGCCACTTGATACAAAAAGAATACAGGGGTATTCCTGCTTCTATATAGTACGCATCTTTGGATCAGTTCATAAAGGGTATATTTGATTCTTTAATCAAAACCTGCACAGCAAAAAAATGTATACAGATTTGTAATCTAAAGTAGTTTGCACTAAAAGCACACACCCCTTATCTGTATTTACCCCCCCTTCATCACGATCTTTCGCCAAGGGATCTGGAAAATCTACAACGAAATTTCCCCACTCGACCCACTTAATTGGCAATCGGTCGTGCGACGTCAGTCGCATTGCCCATTAGATCATTTCATTTCGTTTTCGCCTTATTTTTCTTTCTTTTTTTTTTTGTGTGTTAATAACAGATTTCCGTCAAAACAAACAGCGGGCAAAACGTGTTAAGGCAGGAGAGAGACGAAGTAAGGGGGAGGGCCGGGGTGAAAAAGATTTAGCGAAACAACAAGAAAAGTGCGTCAGCAATGCAAATTTTGTTTTTCTGTTTTTCGATGCTACGCCTTCTTCTTCTTTCGTCTTTCTTCTTTCCTCTCTTTCCTCTATTTCCTCATTCTTCTTTGCTCTTTCGTTTGCGCTAGACCCACCTAGATACTTGGCTATCTCTTTGTTTTCCCCTATTTTTATGCGTTTGTTTATTTGTCTTGCGACTGCAGAGGATCTTAACCTTTAGCACAGACGTGTCTGTAGGCGATCGCTCAGTGATCGCAGAGTTTGAGATTCGAGTTGGTAACTATAGAGTTTCTTTGTATATAAGAGATCATATATTATACATTTCATTTGAGAATATACACTTAAGAAATTATTCTCTCGATTAAGTAATCGCTCAGTGATCGCAGAGTTTGAGATTCAGTTGGTAACTATAGAGTTTCTTTTCCACATGATCAGATTTATTACATGTTTTAAATTGTGTAGAGTATATGCTACAGCATTATTTTCACTCTCTCTCTCTCTCTCTCTGATTAGATTTTAATTTAGCTAGTCTGTCTATCGACGACTATAGCTCTTTGTAGCCAACTGAAAGGCTGAATGATTCATTTCGCCGTTGTCGGGCAAACTGAGTTCATTGCCAATGTCACGTAGTCACCCAAGAGGCGAATGATGAATGTGTATTTGACAGCTTAAACGCTTTTTTGACTATTGATAGAGTATTTACAGTTAACTTTTCAATATAGTATATACCAAATATAAATAAAGATAAAGCGACATTGGCTTTGTAGCCCCGTTTTTGGCTTGAAAACAAATTTGAAATAAACTTTTGCATTTCTGGAGGGGTTTTTAGACCGTAATAACTTTCTCTTGGCGCTTGGCAACACTGTTTTGTACAGTGGGAGTTGCGCATGTTTTTGCAGGCACTCAATGAGAAACGTTTTCCACTGTACTTTGAACTGTTGCTGACGTCAAGACAAGCTTATCAAACTATTCAATCATAATCAAATCGCCGAGGCTCACTGATAAGCTACAGCCAAATACCCTGTAATAATTCCACGTAAAATAGAGAGTATGCTCAGTAGAGTGTTTATTATGTAATCCAACTTTGTTTGCTTTGCTCTATTTACAGATGAGGCTAAACTCTGCTTTTTTTTGGCGAGAAAGTTGGATCGTTGAACGCGTCCATTGTTCGTCCGCTTGGATGCTAAGCGGCGACGCGTTGGTGACGCAGACTGCGACGGCAACGGCGACGGCGGAGCGTTGATCGTCTGCTGCTGCTGCTGCTGCTGGCAACTGCCGCTTGGCAACAGCTCACGTCACCGATCGGTTGTGACTGCTTTGCGTTGACGCCAAGAAGGAAATGAATGTCAATTACTCACGCACAAATACATATGCGCATATTACGTATGCATCTGTATCGCCTCTGTATGTGTGTGTGTGTGTGTGTGTGTGTGTATACATATGTATTAGATATGTATGCGCATAAATTGGCTCTCTTGTCGACAGAGGCAAAGGCAGTTGGCAACTAGCGCTCGATTGCAGCAATCACACTTCGTCTTGGCATATCGGTCGAATTGGGGAGGAGGGAACGGGAACGTGAATGGGAACGGGAACGGGAACGGGGCGCAACATTTGCATAGGCGCCACAAAGATTCGTTAACCTTTTCGACTGTCTGCGGTGCGACAGAAACAGAAACACCAAATAGACACAGATAAAGAAATAGAAATAAAGTGATATAACTAGAGACACGATTGCAAAGATGCAGATGCAGATTCAGATACATTTAGAAATACAATTTGAATTTTAAATTTATTATTTGACAACTGTAAAAAATTAAATTACTATATGCCATATAACCTATTAGTCGAAATATATTCAAGATATTTCTCACCATCCTTAAAGATCGCTTGTAAGAATTTAATATTTTTATTTGACATTTACAATAATAAAATTTCTTAATGTCATATCTTTTATAGGGCTGATATGATCAGTTAAGATACAAAATAATGCACATTATTTTCATTTACGATGGCTTATAAGGTATTTTATAAGTATCTATATATAGTATCTCAATCATTTTTCTTCTTGTCATAATTTAAACTAGGTAAACAAGCAAAGTTATTAACGGTGCACTATGTTTTATTATTATTATATCTGTATATGCAATATATGTATTTACAACCAATGATCTTTTAAATTGAATATTTTTCCATATATATATGCAAAAATAAAGTGATATAATTATGGATACCAATGCAGATTCAAATACGATTGAAGAACAACTAAATTTTGTATTGCATTATTATTATAATTAAATGATTTTATGCTATATCTATCATATCAGTCCAAATAAAAGACGCTTAAGTCCAACTAATGATCTATTTACATTGTACATACATGTACAAATACAATTGAAATACAATTTTCAATTATTTATTTAACAAATATTTAAGTCGATCTATACGATTTATATCTTGCATATTAAAATAAAAGATCACTTTCATTTACATTCCCAATCGCTTGTAAGGCTTTATTATTAGTATTACAGCTGCCCTTGTTTTCTGTAATGAATTAACCAACGAAAACAAGCAAAGTCCCCTAGGACGTACTATATGTTATTATACTATATAAGTACATATGCTATATCTGTACCATATACAACGGATGATCTTTCAATTTGTTTACTTACAACAGCCGAAATGCTGACGCAAAAGAAAACGACGCGCTGCGTCGAGAAAAACAACAAGATATCTGTTATACATATATACACACACATATATGTGTTTATATGTACATATATTTGCACGACGCGGCCCTGTCACATATTCAGCGATAATTAGATCTGCATATATTGTATATGTGCAGTGTCTATATGTAGATCGCCTCGATCACAGATGGCCGGCTGTCCACTAATTGCATCGATCAATATGATTAAACATATGCAAACAGTGAAAGAAAACTTATTAATAAATATCGAACAATCTTATCAATAAATAATAAATAATACGCATGATCGAATGCTTACAAATAAATAGAGTTTTGAATGGGTAAACAAGCTGGCAAAACGTTGATGATCTCAGTTAGTTTAGCTAGAAGAGGCTCAGTGCGAACGATCGTTTTGTTAGACAAGAACCTATATATAGTTATAGATCATAAGACATGCTTTTCATTTAACATGGTATCATTCTTTCCATAATTATTCACGCTGTCGCATGTAATATATTCCTGGCTCTACCTGGCTAGGGGGTCAAACGCCGCCGCCGACGTTGCCTCTGCCTGCACGTGAGCTCGTGTCCGTCTGGCCGTTTAGCTTGCGTCACAGTTTATCCATCACCTTTAGCGCCTCTGACGTAGTAACAGTGACGCCAGGTACACTGTGTACCCAAATCCCCCCTTCCCCACTGAAACCCCTACGGCAAACGGTCCCAATGTCTCGCCGTCTCGTGCGTGTCCGTATCCGTGTCGTTGTCCGTGTTCGTGTTCGTGTTCGTGTCCGTGTCCATGTCATGTGGGCAACGTGTCTGTCGTCATATTTGCGGTTGGCATTTACCACTGGGGAATTACGTACGTGACTCTCGATACGTGTCGCAGTCAAAGGTTGCAAAATTTGCTAGCTGTAAATTCGTTTTTAATAAGCATTAAATTCTGGAATTCGCTTACAAATTTCACCTAAGCCATTTCATCAGCCTTTGTGCAGGTGTTGAGTGAAATTTTCGCTGTGCATGTATTTGAATGTGGACCGAACTTAAAATGAGACAAATAGCGAATACTACAGTCGTGTATGGCCAAAAGTTAAATATTCTTTGCTCAATTTTTTAGCAAATTTTAACTTCAATATTTTCGTTACAATCTAAGTTTTAAAATGTGATTACCGTGGCAGCTAAAATTTTAAGTGAACTTGTAAAACATACAGCATTCAGAAATGTTCATGCCAAATTTTGTGTCTCCAGCTTCTATAATAGCTGAGATCTGTGCATTCCTACAGACATTCAGACGGGCAGAAAGGCGGACATGGCTCTACCGACTAGGTCGCAGCTAACTCATTTATCCGTAACTTACTTTGGGTTTCCCCTTTCAAACTCCATTGCAGCCATAGAGCTTAACCGATTTTGATTCCGTTTTCGATTTTGATGCTGTATCTATTTTATGCGTTCCACAGCTGACGCCGCTCTAGCCTAAATTGTCGAGCTCTTCGAACCCATAAACTTAATGCCCAAACAGCATTTCTGAGTGCTCAAATCCGATGGCAATGGCCCGGCAAACAGCACAGATGCATCAAGTGTAAAGCGCACAAAATTGCCACCATAAAATTGTTTAACTTCGAATCCGAAAAAACTTTCGCCCATATGTAGAGGCAGAGACGGACAGAGACAGGCACAACGGCAGCTCGTGCTGATAGGAGATGCCAGATAGTAGTTGGAGTCATAAAATGGGAAATTATGATCATGAAGGCGGACAGCGAAGAAGGCACGCCCAAATCTTTCACCTGTGATTGCACAACACATACCCAGTAAATGTAACAGACGAAGAAAATCGGCACAAAAGAACAGCAAGCAAACTAAGATTCGAGCGACTTTAAGCTGAACAAGAATATATATATAAGTTTATATATGTATATAGACTTTGTGGGACTGTGAAGTCAAGGTGTCCCTACGCGTTGAAAATGCAGATAACGCTATGGTACCAAACTCTGCTAGAAAGTATGTTAACTGCGATTCGAATACCTTTATGCGGAACAGGAAAGTATATAGCATATATGCCTTGTGCGGTCTCAAAGTCAGTGGAAGCCTATGCACAGATATGCAGATACAGCTACAGATACATTTAAATAGAGCATCTAAAAAGTAAGCCAACTGCAACTGATGTGACTTTATGTGGAACAAGAACCTATATTGCATATATACTTGTGGGGTCTCAAAGTCACTGCGGCTCAACACACACTGAAGATACAGGTACAGCTAGAGATATAGATAAAAACTGATAGAAAATATGTAAACTGCGCCTTGAGCAATATTATGCTGAACAGGAATATATATAGTATTTACATAGTGGGTCTTTAAAGTCAGTGTGACCCTCTGCAACACAAACGGGTGCGCCAAATATGCAGATACAGCTACAGATACAGATACAACTCTGCAGCTGCAGATGCGAGGCGAGGCGAGGCGAGGCGAGGCGTGGCGTGGCACGGCGGGTTAGCTCGTAAAAAGCGCTCGCGTCTGGCGTTTAAATTTATGACTAGTCGAGGCGAGAGTGACGCTGATAGATGATAAAGCCCGCCACCACTTATGTGCGTACTCTTTCACACACAAACACATACACACCCAGTAGCCTGGCCATATAAGTATTTCACGGGTTATGGTCGCAGTCGTTAAGCCAAAGAGGGGGGGCGGGGGGCGGGGAGGGAGTTTGGCATCGGTTTTGGGCAATCGATTTGCCCATAACCTACTTCCTTTACACTGCATCAGCCTGTGCAGAGTCACCCTGTGCTGTTAGCTGAAAAGTTCTAACGCCTCCAATCATTTCTCACTTGAGGTGACACTGGTTTGGGGCGGCCGGGGGCGTGGCACAAGTTCATTTATGCCTTTGTTATATGCAAAGTGTTGCAGCTCAGTTCCAATTTCAATTCCAATTCCGTTCCCAGTTTCAGTTTCACTTCTGCATCCGAATTACATTTTCGACTAGACACACTCAGTCATGTTCGCATGTGTGTGTGTGTGTGTGGTGCGTGTGTCGATGTGTCGCATGGTTGGCTGCATGCAACGCACTACAGAGTGACAATGGGCCAAATGCTGCTGGGCTGGCCAGGGAAGCGTAGCCGTATCCAAAGTTGCCCACAATGGCGCCCGGTTTGGTGAAAAGTTGAGCGCATTTTCCAAACCCAAAACAGACAAAAGCCAGAGGAAAAGGCCAACATACAAACATGCACACACACGCACACGCACACACGTGTACCTTGTATACATAAATTTGCTCCATTGTTTCATATGCATCTCTCGTGCCATGCAGAACAGTTGCCCGTCGAGAGGAAACGCCAGACAATGCCCACAGTTGCCAGCAATTAGTTTGGAACACACACACACACACACACACGCACACACACATACAGCTGCAGCTTTACAGTGGCGAAAGTTGCCCATTGAGAAAGCAAGATCGAAATTCTACAGCAAAATTTGTAGATAAGTGACCCACATATGTTTTATCGCAAGCAGAAGTCTAATCTAACTCTATAACTACGCTTATGTGCCGTAGTTCATGAATTCTTGTATACGTGAACTAAGCATGCTTGTTTGTTTATGCGAGCCTAAACGAAATCATGCAATGGTCTTAGCAGCGCCTATTCTGCACAGAGTTTCCTAGGCATTACAGTTAAATGTAAAGTTACTGTAATTTATTGTAAATCATACAGTATTCTTTTAATTCATTAAGTGAGCTACGCATAAACGTAGTTAATGAAGTGTTTGCCCTTTCGCTGCCTACTTCTCTTGATTGAACTGCAACTTTAAATTTTTTGGGTATTTAAAAACCTTTTGTTTTTATGGCTGAATAACATAAGTTTAATTTTTACTTTCAAAATAATCTATCTCTCTTTCTCTCTCTACCTCCTCCCCGCCCCGCTTGCTCCCTGTCCTCCATGGTCACTTGATTGGCCACAGCAATGGCACAATCGAATCTGTTACTGATCACATATGCATGGTATAAACTTTACGATTAGGTTTTATGGTTCTCCATTTCAGTCTCATATCGCCCAAACTACGTATAACCCATAAAAGCCCCCTCTCTCTCTCTCTCCCTGTTTCTCTGCCTTGAACTCCCCCACTTTGGCTGTCCCTTTCCAGGGCCTTTCCCCCTACTGGTTACATAAGTGCTGAATGCTCGCTGCTGATTAAACCACAACATCAAACATGACAGAGAGACAGACAGGTAGACAGAGACAAGAAGAAGGCGAGGGGGAGAGACAGAGAGAGGCGTAAGCTGACGCGCCTGTCAGAGAGAGAGAGAGAGATAGAAGCCCCACAAAGACGCCCGCAGTAGCGTACCCTGTGACGTCTTAAACCGTCTCCACGCAGGTGGTAAATGTGCTAGGGCGGTGGCCAGGCAGAGCAGGGGGTGGCAGGAGAGGGGAAGGAGGCAGGGCCATAACACCGCATGATACAGGCAATTAAACAATTGTAAACCAATTGATACACACGCTCATTAATTAAATTAAATGATGGAGAAGCAAACTAAGCATACACAGAGAGAGAGAGAGAGAGAAACGCAACCACAACGCTGCGCAGAACCGCCACAGTGGGGCGTGAGGATGAAGGGAGGCGGAGAGGAGGAGAGGAGCACCACAACAACAATCAATCATGCCAATTAGTTAAAATGGCCCCTCGCACAGTAGCGGTCCAGATGCAGCTCGAGGAAGCTGCAGTTGCCAGTGGCCAGAACCGGCTGGGAAGCGCTCAATGCACTGAGAGAAATAGTCGAGCAGGAATATTTGTGAGTAACTGCAAGTAGTTTGCAATTGTTTAAAGCTGCTCCGCACTTGCATTTCTCTCAGTGTAGGCGCGCAACCTCAACTAGCTGTGGCCAAGACCAAGGCTGAGACAAGTCACTGGGAAGGCGGCTGAAGTGCAGGGGTGGGGCAGGGGCTGGGTCTGGTAATGAGCACAGCGCCGTTGGCTGGTCATTAACTTTAACGCCTTGGCCCCCAACCAGGCTGCAAATCTGGCATCAGATGCAGCCTGTTCTCTACCTCCCCCTTCCCCCTTACCCCCAGCCTGCCTACGCCTCTGCTCTGCTTGAGCCTTTTATGTTATAGCCATAAAATTTGCTCAAATAGTCCACTACAGCGCGCAGTGAATGCTGCAGCTGATGACATGTAATCAGCCCCAACTCCTCCCCCTCCTCTCACTCTCTGGGCTTGCCCCCTCTTGAGGCAGAAGAGAGACGACAATCAAGACACTCAACGGGGCACATTAAGCGTCGGCAATTAAATGCAATTCGTAATTCCAGACCCCATTTAGACCCACTGAGTGAGTGCAGCCCGGCGTGAGTCACGGCACGACAGGCAGACAGGGAAGACGTTCACCTCTTGGCAGCCCAAAACAGGCAACAGCATCCAAGACGACCCAATCTGCATCTGCATCTGCATCGGCATCTTCTGTAGCCGAATGGAGGCTAAGCCAAAATGGGCAGAGTGCCAAACAAGATTGTCGCAAATGCAGATAATCCCGAAAATATATATAAAGATAATACCCCATAATATATTATGGTATATGGTAAAATATTTGCTATATATGTGTTCTACTTTATGGATCACCCGGCATCGATAATTCCAATGCAGCCTTAAGATGATGTGGTCTTTATATTTACGTGTAGAGCATCAGCAATCAAGAAGTTCCTGGGGTGTCCATATCAGTGAAATACCTTACTCATGAAGGTCTCCGTCTGCAGTAGCCACATTAGGTTCTATTCTAAGCTTCTGCAGGCAACCCTGCGGCAGCCAAACGTAACCCTTAAGTGCTTTATTTGTATACCATTGACAATGGTCAAGAATGGTATACTAAGTATGTGCAAAAGTATACAGGCAGAAGGAGACATGGCAGAACCCATAATATGTATATATTCTTGCGCAGGATCACTAGCCGAGTCAATTGAGCCATGTCTGTCTGTCCGTCTGTATGAACGCCTACATCTCAGAAACTAAAAAGGAAATTTTTATTAAAATTTGGGCCACGCCTACTTCCGCCCAAATCGATAAACCTAATAGTAAGCTACAGTATTCAGTTTTGGAGTATATGACAACTATCACCACCTAAACGAAAGAAACAGAAAGAAATGTTTGAGAGACAAAAGCAGCATACAACATAAGGATAAGTTAAAAAAATTGCACTCTAAAATCACAAAGGAATCTTTTTTTTGCAACACGTTCATTAATTTTATAAAAACTCTCTTTCCTAACGTTCTCCAAGTCGTAAATGGTTTATTATCAAACGTATCTAACACAAGTTGTTAGTACCTTCCGCAGTGACCGATAAGCTACAACGAAGAAGAGGCAGCGAAAGTTCAATCAAGTTTAAAATTTATCTAGCCCCGAAAAGGAAATTGAGCAACTGCTGCTAGAAGTGCATTTGATAATGATGTTCTAGGCGGATCGACAACCTCTTATCGAGCACTACTCAGTCAGTTGACCAAATTGCCTGAATCGTAATTATTTGTTCCTCTTCTGTTTTTTTTTTTTTTTTTTGGCAGACTTTGCGTGCATTGAACTCAGGAGTGAATACTCTTTATTCAGTACTTAGTACTCAGTGTGCAGTGTGCGGTATTCTGAGTGCTTTCGTTCAGTATTTTATATTGCCAAATTTTGGGTGCAATGCACCCAGGCAGGCAATTTGACGGTAGAGTCGGATGATAACTTTGCTGCCGATCGTGGCACGCTAAGTAAATAGCATGAGGCGCAGTGTTTGGGGCATTTTCACGGCCTTGATTCGCGGAGTTCAAAACGGGTTTGATTCAATATTTCAACAGCTGGGGCGGATCTTAATTGGAATTTAATAACTTGACAACACGAGCTTCACGCCAGATGCAATTGTATAAGGTAGATGAACCCCCAAGCTAGTTAAACATGGTACACACGATCAATTTTGGGGAGGGATTTAATCAGATCTAGCAATTAACAATATTTGTAGGTATAAAAATATCTACGATTTTCTTGAAGGTTCAATGAAAAACTTACAAAAAACTGTGCTTGCCTTTGCACAGAAGAAACCCTATTTACAGAGTATCTTGAAGCAACAGCAGTGCCAGGATAGACAACAGGGTATTCCTAAGCACAACAACATCCTTCGCATCCCATATATGTGAAATGAAATTGCCATTTCGCTTTACAGGATATCTTCCCCACTCTTCTATCGTGTTTTCATCCAATTTTCTGCCAATTTCTCAGCCTGGTAGCCTGCTAAGTAATCACTTTGATCGCTAGCTGACTCGTTTCTTAACCGTACGCCCCCGCCCCTGCCTCGAGCACCTCCCCCCCTATATTTAGTGGGTTTATTCACCATTGTTGTTGTTGTTGTTGTGTTGCGTTAGTCTATTGTCGATTGTCGGCCGACGATATGTTGCCAAGCGAAACTTTCCTATTTTTTGTTGTTTCTGTTTTTTGTTGTATTATTATTTCTCCTATTATTATTTTTTGCTTTTCTTGTGTGTGTCTCAGCTGACGCGACGCGTTGAGCTCACTCGCACTGCCCTCGCTCAGCGACTTGTAGCTTGCTGTCGCCGCCTCTGCCGCTGCCTCTGTCTCTGTCTCTGCCATTGCTGTTGCCTCGTAATCAACGCTAACGATCGCTTGCCATTGCCAGAGTGCGCTACGCTTAGGTGGCGAGCGGGGCATATCGACAGCTACAGCATGTTTGACGATTAGCAAAGCTAAAGCAAAATGGGAGAGAGATACAATTTATTGATCGAGGAGGGACAAACAGAGAATGTTACAAACTTGATTTATTTTTTAAACCTCTTCTAACAATTAATAATTAATCTTCTGATCTATTGGGTTTGTTTCTTGTACAAATGTGAGTTAAGATAAATTGTTACAAATCCAAATAATAATTAAAATTATTTCTTACCGCTCTCAGAATTTATGTATTAATTAAATTATAAACACAAGTTGGATTTTTCGTTTTTTAACCTTTAATTTCATGAATATTTCCATATTTTTCTATCCATAAAAACTCGTCATTATCTTAGAATTCAGTTATTAATTTTTGAATGAACATAAGTTTAATTAATAGTTTATTTAATAATTTCTACATATAATACTATATTCATTTTTAACACATATATAATATCATTAATTAAATTAAGTTAGGTAATTTCCAAGTCGTCTTGGCCGCCCCCAAACCACACCGGGCAGCACCGTCGCTGTTCCCTGTTTCGCTTTAACAAAGTTGTGCAGCTTTTCGTTGTTTGCAGCGTTGTCATTGTCGTTGTTGTTGTTGTTGTTGTTGGCCAACTACAATACAAGCAACAGCTGATGTCTGTCGGCAGATAATGATGAATAACTGCGCCGCTTTAAGGCGGGGGAGGGGGAGCGGGCGCAGAGCAGTAGCAAATAGGTGAAATCCGAAAAGTAAGTTAAACCGTCGAGCCCGCACCCGAGCCGGAGTAAGTGCAGCCAAAGCGGCTAACTGGAACAGCAATGGTTGCCTGTTCCACTGTCCACGGGTCCAGGTTGCCTTATCCGATGGCGATTCGAATTCAAATCCGTATCTAAAGCACCTAGTTGCATTTGACACTCAAACCATAATTCACCACGAAGTGTGGAACGCAGGGAAGAAGGGGGCTAGGCTTGCGATAATTTGGTCACGAAACGGGTTTCCTGGCAGCTCTACGAGGCAGAGAAAGAGGGAGAGGGAGAGGGAGAGAGAGGAAAAAACTGATGCTCCACATTGCGCATTTATCGATGAATCATCTGAGTCAGACCTGAAAGCAGAGCAGAGCAGGCATTGTTTGTCCAAGAGACCTTCTCTTCTCCCAACTCCATGTAGATGTGCCAACAAACCCCACAACATTTGAAGCTAACCTGCCACTTCAATTTCCATTTATTAGGGAACTACTTTGCTTTTCTTTTCCGATTTGCATCGACAGAAACGTGATGAAATCAGGCAGTTTAATTAGTTCTCTACGAGGGAGGCACGCCTTGACAGATGGCAAGAAAGCAGGGAAAGTCTTGCCAATTGTAATTGAAATTATTTATAGAAACTTCTAGATTAGGTTTAGCGCAATGCTCGCTTATCAAATGAATTCCGAAACCGTTGAGATTAGTCACGTTTCGCTTTTGTCCGCTCGTTTGGGGCCTTGGCAACAAAAACGCACACGCAGATGAGTCAACGAGCAACAGTTTTGGCCATGTTTCCTCAGCGAGGCAACTGCATAAATTAGATCGAAGGGTAACCAAAGTCGCAAGCTGAAATAAGAGAGGCAAGTTGTGGCAAGTACGGATGGTTAACCCATCAGTTTGCATACCCTGTTCACTCTCCCTCATTACCTTTTGCACTTTCCCAGCTCTACATAGCCCTACCCTACCCTACACTTACTTAGGGTATACAGCGTCGCGTGACCACTGACAATCTTTGCTTATGCCAAAGCTAACGAATTGTTTAAGGTCGAACCTGCGCTCGTGTAACTGTGAAACTGTTGCCAGGCCCCGCTGTGGGAGGGGCGGGGCTGCACTGTTGCCAGCTTGTCTGCGGCTGCCAATCGATTTTGCTGTGTGTTTTCCAAGCACGACGCGAACGCTCCCCCCCCTTCTTTGCACCTCTCCCTACCTCTCTTTGCTCGGTTGGTGCCAACTAAGCCAAGCTAACTAGCCGAGCTAACTGTCTGTCCGTCCGTCCGTCCGTCCGTCCGTCCGTCCGTGCGTCCGTCTGTCAGTTGGCCACTTAGAACCTGCGACGGTGACTAACAGTACTTTGTTACTAACCAACTGTTGTTGTTGCCTCTGTTGTTGTTGGTGCTATTGTTGCAGTGCCTCTAAATGTAGGTAATTATCTGTTGAGCCTTCAACATTCGTTGCTCGCGTGCTGTGCCCCCCCTTCTGCTCCCTTCCCCCTTCAAGCTCGGGCAAGCCTAAGTCAAGCCAACCGGTCGATGAGTAATCATCAATCATGCGATATCATTAAATGTGCTTCGTCTTGCAATCGCGACGAGCGCGCGCACACGATCCAAATCGCATTTGATCTGTGCGAGTAGAGAGAGAGAGAGAGCGCTAAGATCGACTAGCAGATACCCCTTTGAGCTTACATACATAGATAATTCCGTCATGTATACGCAACATGATGACTGTGAAAACTTCTTTAGCCCCAATCAATATGTAGTTGCACTTGCGATAAATCTATCGCCCTCTGTCGATTTCTGTCGAGGGGGTTTCTCAGTAAAACCTCCGCTACCCACCCCTCAATGTCTCTTCTAGCCCCAGCCCCAGCCCCACCCTAAAACCCAACTACAATCGACCCCAATGCGAACCCACCTGATACAACTGAAAATCACACGCTGCCGTCAGTTTGTCTGGCGCGATTTTTGCTTAGTTGCTACCTCCGCCGGTACCGCAGCCGCTGCCGCTACCTTTGTCGCTGTTGCTGCTGGCCGTGTAATTGCAGGCAAAAAATATAAATAAAAAGGTGGCACAAATGTCGTTCCCTGTCCCTACTCGACACACACACACACACACACTACTCACGTAATTGCGCCCTGCCCCTCCCCGTGCTACCTACCCTCTTTGCCAACTTGCTAGAGCCCGAGCTCTTGGCACCGACAGTGGCTAATGCAATGAGCTGATGTTGTTGCTGTTGCTGTTGCTTACGTAAGCGCCAAAGGCGGTAAAATGAAATGAAATTGTTGTAATGGGCGATTTTCATTGCGGCATTACACGCCAAAAGCGCTTGCACCGTCACTTGCGCTAGAGATGGGCCAATTGTCAAGTATTAGCTAAAGTTATCGAGAGACGGCTGCTCTCTAAGCGTGTCAGAAGTCCATCTCTAAGACGAAGTACAATTATTCGATAGACCGATCAAATGTTTCCATTTCGAGTGTAATCGATTGCTGCTGGAGATGGGCAACTAGCCTAAGTTATCGATAAGCGGCCCTCCCTAATCGTGTCACGCACGCCCGGCTGCCTCACGCGTTCGTCTCGAAGACGCGGCACGTCACGCGGCATTCGCATGAATGGATTGTGCACACTCGTTTGCCCATTTTGGATCCCATCTGAACAGGCCCGCACTACCCTCTCCCCAATCCCATGCCCACTCCTAAGCCGGCTCACCCGCAGGCCCCACCCTGGCCGCGTGTTATGTGTGTATTTGTTCTATAATTACAGCCTATTTGCGCTCTATTCTCGGTACACATGAAATTTTAATGGACCTCTGGCCTGGCCGAAGCCAGCCAGCCCGTTCGACTTGGGGGCCTCGGGGCCCGTGAACCATACCCAGAGCATACCGCACTGGACACTTCCAACTTCCAACTTCCAACGAATTGCCTTAGCTAGTCGGGTGGTCTCTCGTTGGGATCTCCAAACTCCGATCTGCGATTTGGTCATTGGGATCAGAGGCGACCGAAACTCGACTTGGCTCTGACACTTACATGGCCAATTTATATGAAAGGTTCATAGCGGGTTTACTATATGTATACACAAACTATCTTCACATCTCTTCTTTGCTTTGACGTTTTTTGCTGTTGTGTTACTTTTTGCTTAGAGTCTTTGTTTTCTCGTTTTCCGCAACGCTTTCTTTGTACTTTCCATTCAACGTCTTCTGCGTGTGTGGTCGCCGGCTTAGACTGCCAGCTAATGGGCTTTACGGCGGTGCTGGGCGGGGTCGGGTCGATGCAGTTTACTATACATACATTGCGGTATGCGACGACATGAGCCGCAACTAATGGGCAAAAGAACAGAATGAGCAAGAAACCGCAAGGTTTACGCCGCAGTGGAAAAGAGAACAACCTCGATTGCGTTGCTGGGCGAGAGGGACAGCGGGGGCAGCGGGGGCAGCGGGGGCCAAGCTTTATAGCATCGTAAGTTCCAATTTTAGATACCAAACGTTCTGCAGTCTTATACTTTATTCCCGTAAAAGATACAGTCCTTAAATAACCTTTCCATTCGAATCTATAAGCATCAGTGGGTGGGTTAACCTATCTTTCAGATCTTTCTACTGGTTGGTCTCCGCTGAGGCTTTTTTGAAAGAAACTTATCAATCATAGATCGTAGTTTGACAGCTCAACAATATAAACTACTTTTCAAGCCATAATAAAGCTTCTTTTTCTTCCAAATTTATTTTTAGCTTGCATTTGCTTAGGTTCTTTCTTGTTCATCTAGTCAACCTGTAACACAAAAGTTTGACTTTAATGTATGCGCAAAAATATATGACCACATATCGTATAGTATATAGCATATTAAATAAAGCCTCCAAGTACCCGTGTTCATATTCGTATTCACAATTCTTATTCACGTTCTCGCTCGCATTCGCATTCGCATTCGCATTCGTGTTTTGCGCTTCTTATTTTGCCATAACAATCGCATTTTATACAGCAATTAGCTCAGGTAGTAGCTCAGGTAGCGCGAGGCTTTGTGCACACATTTTGATCGTAGTTAAGATTGTATGCAGGTATTAGCCGCAGTTAATACGAGTGGGTAAGTATGTCGTGACACGGCCAATGCGGAAAATATAATATCTAACTAATTATTTCACCTGTTTTGTTGTTCTCTTCCTCTTCCCCCGCTTCTCATTTGGCTTTGTATTCCCCATTAGGTTTCATTTAACAACTGATCGACTATAATTCTCGATAACTTTATAGTAAAGCCTGAGGTTATTTAGAACGCAGAGAATCGGGTTATTCCAGAGAGACCTTTGGATGGTAAATTTCCCGATTCGGATTGAATTTTAGTGTCATAGTGAATATCGCATATAAATGATCTTGCCAGTATCCCAACAAATAAACCAATTGTTTTAACAACTGATCGACTATAGTTCTCGATAATTCTATAGAGAAGTCTGGCAGCATCTAGATCGCAGGGAATCAGATTATTCCAGAGAGACATTTTGAGCCTTTATATTTCGATTCGTTATGAATTTGAGTGATATCTGAATAAAATAGAAGTGATCTTGCAAGTATCAATAAACCAATCGATCATATCCTTTCTATAAATCCTTTTCTTTTTCTAAGCGTTTAAGTTTTTAGAGAGGGTTTTCGTTCTATATAGTTCAACTGTTGCTTTCTTTACTCGCTTATACCGAGTATACACATCCATATATTTACATAAATGCAGTGAACCCATTTCCTTTGCCCTCTCTCTCTCTCTCTCTCTCTGGCCCCTCTCGTCGCTCACCTTTTGGCCGCTATTCAAATGCAAAATCGCATTGATGGACGAGCTAAAATGTTGTTGGCATGCGGTATAGAGAATCGATTGGGGTACCGAGAATGTGGAATAGCAACAACAACAGCAAAACGTGGCTAGAGGCAAGTGCAATGGAGAGAGGCAATAGAAAAAAATCGTAAACTGATGCAATTCGAAATGAAAGTTGCCAAATCGAGTGCATAACGTGCGTCAGGTCGGAAAAAAAAAAAAAAAAAAATTTTTTTTTTTTTTTTTTTTTATAAACCTTTAAAAAGAGTAGAAAAAAAAGAAAAAACAACTGTAGGTGTGTAAATTCCCTAGATAAATATTTTTCTTATTTCAATCTTGACTAAGGTTTATTATATTATAATTCTGAACATTAACTATTGATGGATTTTTATTACAGATGGAGAAGGTGATACTATGATGCCTGATAACTGGTACAGTAACTCCTATATCTTTTAGTAAATATGGTCAAAAATTTACCTAAAATCATTTCATGGTATCTATAAATGTGTCCACTGCTGTATCCGCTGCAATGTTAGCTAACAAACACACACGAGTGCCCCCAGCCAAAAGATCAAAAGATATCGCCGCAGTCTGGCGCTCGTCCCAAAACGCCTTCTACACGCGCCTTTCCCTTTCTATCCTTCTCATACATACATATGTATACATGTTTGCCTAACGTATACGTGTATGTTTATACTCGTAATATATGTTTGACTTGCTTTCTTCTGAGTTTGCTTCCTTCTCAAAATGTTCATTTGAATTGCATTTGACTTGTGAATTTAGCTTGAATTTGCAATTTATAACAAAATAATAATAAAATGTTAAATATAATAATAAAATTTACCAAAAACATAAGTCATATTCATGAAGCTTTTATCTGGCCCTACAGGGTATCTGGCAGCAGAGAAAGAATATCAACAAACATAGCGCTTTCTAAATTGACCGATAGCTAAATAGAATTGACCTACACAACATATAAACACACACACACACACTGCAGGGGCGCACACGCTGTATCTGGTGCAGATTACACAAACATAAGCACACACATACACACATACAGTTGTTTGTATGTGTTTATAAGGTGCAATTGAAAATTTCTCGCTTTATGAGTTTCGTTGACTTCGCAACAATTGCACGTAAATTTCACATGATTTTGCATGCGCTCAACGCTCTCTGCCTCTGCCTCTGCCTCTGTCGCCGCTCTCTCACTCTCACGATCTCCATTTGTTTGTGTGCGCGTGTGTGTGTGTGTTAATTTAGTACGCACACACTGACACGCGTATGCAAATTGCAGTGGGGCAGGTCGCAAATAGCGAAACGGCGACTTTTGCTCAATTGTTCAAGAGCGCGTCTCTAGCTGGAAACGGCTAAGCAGCGCCAGAGTGGCTATAGCTAGAGCTGCTTTAAGCTAGTCAATTGAGAGTATACATATGTATGTTATATACTGTATATACGTGCACTTATGTAAATACATATGGTCATGTATATGGCTAATAAAAGGCAAACTATAAAAATAATTTTGTACCCAATGTACACACATGTATTTATGTGCATACATAGATACATATGTGTGTGTGTGTGTGTGTGTCTGTGCATGTGCATATGCATAGATTTTTATGTACAAACGTATGTATGTATCTATTTATACTTTCATACATTGTTACCCTTCTCCTTCCACCGTTTTGTGCATCTACAAAATGCGCTATTTATTGTTTGTCGTAAACAAATGCGCTTTTTATATGTTGTTGTTTTTTTATTTTCGTCGTTGCTTTGCCCTGTTTGTGCGCTACGTACCTCACATATATGTATATACATATGTACATATAAACATACATATGTATGTATATACGTTTGCCCCATACTACCTCAACCCGTTTATTTGTTTGGCGTTCGCTCTCTCTCTCTCTCTCATTTGCTGCCAAACTGAGAGCGGCGCTCCCACCGGCGCGGCGCGGCGATCGCAGCTGTGCGCGCTCACGCCTTCTCGGACTTGCTCAGCTGACGCAGAGTAGTTTGCGCTCCGAGTGAATTACTTACATATATACAAACATACATATGTTTGCTCTTTGACTTCTACTCTCTTCCCTTTCAAAGCCTTTCTCTTTGATCATAGTGTATTTTCCGTTTCCACTCAAACGCTCTTCGCTCACTTTGCACGCTCTTAACAACACAAAAGTGACTCAACTGCAGCAATAACCCCTTCTTGTAAAGAGTTGCTCTTATTGTCTTGTCTCTTTCACTCTTTCGAGTGCCAGCTGATTCGTTAGCCCGTCTGCCGCTTCGCTCAGCTGGACCCACCAGCAGCGAAAGATCACTCGACCCAACGAAACGTGAACGTGATTTGGCTCGCCTGCTTCGCCTTTGCCTCGTCCATACCCTGTTCCACTCAAATGCGGGTATTTATAGCTTGCCTGCATGTGCGCAAGTGTTGGCTGCAGCTGTTTGCACCAGCGTGTTTTGGGTACAGAGTATCTGTTTGTCGACTAAAATGCTTCCTTGTATTTTGTATTTGTATTTGTGTTTTATGTGCCATAATACAATTTTTGTTGTTGTTTATTCGCTCATTGCCTGCCGCTCCTTTGTTCGCCCGATCGTTTGTCCGCCGCTGCCGCTGCTGCTGCTCCACCCTCGCCATCCAACTTGGAGCAAACTTTGCCTTCATCTTCGGCCATTGTTTTTGTCTTTGTCTTCGTTGTGGTCGTTCTTCGCGCTTCGCATGGGGCTTCTGCCGCAGCAAATGAGTTTTGTCATGATTTGCGTTTGTTGTTCAGCCGACTTCGTTGTCGCTGCCGACGCCGAAATTTTTGTGGTTGTTTGTTTCTTTCTTCTGTAGGCTTACAGACAATTCTTAGGCTTGGATTCTTACCTCCTTATGTTTTCTATAGTACGCAAATTTCTTTAAACCTTCTAACTATGTATGCAAACAAACCGAAAGTTAACCTGCTTGTAAGTGCAGACTTGCCAGCTCAATCAATCGATAGTCTTATCGGTTGTTTGCAAGATCCCTAACATGCGATAGACGTCCCTCAACGAATGCTCAAATAATAATAATAATCGAAGTATTGAAAATTTCGATGGTTGGATTTAAAGACATCGATATTTGGCACTATTGAAAACCTGGCCACACTGGTTATTTTGGCTTGCAAACTGTATGGAAATCGGTGACTTATCGAAGGCTATATCTCCTAAACTAAGACAAAAATCGAAAAACTTTACTAAATATTTTCATGTTATTTCGTCGAGTTCTATAGGAAACCGTTGCCAGATCTTGGCGCCACAGAAACAGCAATATCCCCCGATACTTAATCTTCGAATTCAGCAAAATGCAAATAAGCTCTGCAATGTCAATCGAAGAAACTATCGATAACAAGGCATTCATCAACAGTATTTACTACCTGCAATTAAAAGAATTGATTTATTTTTTTAAAATTTCCTATTTTAAAAAAAATATACACAGTATACTTTATAATACATATGAAAATTGTAATTCGTGCAACTATCGCCAGATTAGGGTATATCCGTGCGGTAGCAAGATTATTCTCCTATTGGCATATTTAACGATTGTTTTATTTTTTGCAGATCCAGACAGTTGGGAAAATAAATGCTTCGAGGAGGAGTC
The DNA here is from genome assembly GCA_018904095.1 of Zaprionus ghesquierei. NCBI lineage: Eukaryota > Metazoa > Arthropoda > Insecta > Diptera > Drosophilidae > Zaprionus > Zaprionus ghesquierei. The sequence goes on along the minus strand of JAEIGP010000850.1, from coordinate 20,909,723 downwards.
GAGTCGTAAAATAAATCTTCAATTGCCACTTGACGCCCGCAGCAGCAGCTTCTGCGACTCCTTGGACTGCTGCAATTTTCGGCGCAACGATCTTGTTTTGTTTTCTTTTTTACGACCCTCGAGTGCTGCCAGCGGCGTTTTAAATTATGATTATGGCTCTGAAGTGTAGCCCGAGTAGGCAACGATATCGGATCGGATCGGATGGGATGGTATGGGATCCAATCGACTAGGATCGGGTCGCATGGAATATGCGTTCAAGTGTTCGACAGCAATAAAATGTGCTTGGATCGATTTGCGTTTTGCTCTCTAATCTAAATGGGCTGTATTTTCGTAATTAACGCCATCAAATAATTTGCCCCATTCAGAGGGAGAGAGAGAAACGATCGAGGCGATCGTAAAGTTCAAAATGAATGGCGTCGTTTGTTGGAATGGAAATTGCTTCAATGAGGATGCTCATCTCACTCGCAAACGACGGAGTCTGTAATTGCATAATGGCTCGAGAGTGCGAGTCCAAAAAAGGAGGCCATCAGAGTGGAGTAAGTAAGTTCTGGGCCGCCGCTTATCGGAAAACTATAACTCAACTTTGTAGAGCACTTTGCGGTTCCCTGAAAATCGAGAGTACTTGATTTATGGCCATATACCATGCCTGAAAAATTGGTTGTTTGTAGTCTTTATGAACAACTGTCATGGGTTTTCAGTTCAGATAAACCCAGTAGTCAGTTCGTCAAAGTTATTGGGGTATTACTCCCAGGAACAACCCCCTTCTGCTCTCCCCTCATGTAAGTTTGGATTAGAAATAAACAAATCAGGCCCGGCTAATCTCAATGTGTGTCAACGTGACCCGCATCCGACCCTCGGCGGTGCTGCTTCGGAACGCAGATACGATTTGCCGGAAGCACCTAAGTCTCTCAGCGTCAACGGTTCGTCTAGTGCCCGTGTTCTCGTTTCAGTTGTTTCAGCGGACTCGAGGTGTCAGCAGCGTCTCAGCCATGCACGCATTTGAGACTGGAATATTGGGCGTGCGTCCTCAGTCAAATGTGCCGATTGTGCCACCAGTCGAGCAATGTTTTACCTTTACATCCGCACAGATGGAGACGCAACTGGAGGATCCCAACATCGCACAGCTTGTGGCCAATAAGACTGCACACGGAGAGTTCTTCTACGGCATCGAAGTGACGGCGCACACAAAACGTCTGACAACCTGCGTGAACTTCAATCAATTCCTGCCCATGATGCCGCTCTTCATTAGCGTTGTCTGGATATCAGCCTACTCGGAGGCACTGGCTGCCTCTACGATGGATGATGTAGCCAATGTTAAATTCACCTCACTGCTCAAGTCGCGCATACCAGCCATGCCTCACCTAGCACTTTACCGGTTGAGTAAGAAGCAGCTGGACGATTTCTTTGCCCTAAACCTAACCAATGTTTTGGTAATACGCGGCGATAAGGTACACGACGAACAGGCCTATCGCTATGCCTACCAGGCCGTCGAGCACGCTCGGCGCCAACGTGGTGGTAAGTTACACTGGGAGTGCGGCTAGGAATCTAGAATTCATCTGTCTTTTCTTTCTGTAGATACAATATCCATCGCTGTGGCTGGATACCCGGAGGGCTATACCAGTCTGAACAACGGCACCCAAGACATGGCTGAGGTTACGCAGTACCTCAAGAAAAAGGTAGTTTGAGTAACTTCTCAATTCGTAGAACTCTAACAAACTCAGCCTAAGTACACAATATACTAAGTATGAAAGCTTTACTCTTATCATCCATCAACCCTTGCACAACTATTGACTACCTCAAACCGAGCAATACCTAGCGAAAGCTTTTTTTCTTTTCAGATTGACGTTGGAGCGAACTTCATTATGACGCAGATTTGCTTCGATGTCGACAAGATTCTCAGCTTTATTCGTGACACTCGTAACGCAGGCATTGAAGCACCCATTATTCTGGGCATGATGGTGCCACATACCTATGAAAGGTATCTGGCGATCGAAAGAATCTCGAGTGTTCAGCTGCCAACGAATTTGCTCGCCAAGTTGGACAAGATTAAGCACGACAAAGCGAAGACGGAGAGGTTCTTTGTCAACTTGGTGGTGAACACTATTCAGAAGGTTCTTAGCTCGGATCTGGGGGTGTATGGGGTACAATTCTACACGCTAAATAAGTTTCCGCCCGTTATCAAGGTACTCTGTGAGCTGCGCCGACTGGGCATCCTCAAGAAGCCAACACCTGCCCCTTGCGATGCAGCCTAAGTCAAGTTTCGCCAGATGCTTTAGCTGTAAATAATGTGTTCCTAAATTTTTCCTACTGAAGTTATTAATATTATCGATATTATTAGACCAATAATAGTATAAATTTTTGTGTACCCCAATTTTAATTGATTGATTTATTGCAAATAAATAAAATAAATATTTATTTCCAATTTAAGTTTTTTTTTTCAATTTTAGTTGCATTTTCCTATTTGAATATAAGCACGTTTGTAACAGTTATCGATTAAGCACACACACACAACTCAACATTGTTATCGTATAGCCTCGATAAATATTTGTTTACTTTGCAAAAATGTGGTGTGGACACATTGTTCACGACGAGCGCCAATCAGCTGTCGCTGCAAGCTTCCAATTTAAATAAATACTGAATAATTTTGGAATGAGTGACGATCAGGATGACATATCGCCAGATGTCTATATGAGATTTCTGCAGGAGCACGAAGAAGTTGTGCGCGATGAGGTTACCATGCTGGGCTTCAAGACGGCCATCGAGGCGAATGCCAAACTCTTTCGAGGCGCCACAGTGCTTGAGCTGGGCTGCGGCAGTGGCCTCTTGTCCCTATGGGCAGCCCAACAGGGCGCAGAGCGTGTCATAGCCGTGGAGTCAACTGCCGTGTGCCAGATTGCGCGCCAGTTGATCGCTCAGAATGGAATGCAGCATCGTATCACGGTGCTGCAGTGTCCGGTGGAGCAGCTGGAGCTGCTGCTGCGAGAGCTCACGGTGGACATCATAATTTCTAAGTGGATGGGGTGAGTAGTTGGCGACATTGTAGACTCATTTTAAACAACTCTAACTCCATTAGCGCCTGCCTTATGTTCAACTCTCTGCTGGAGGATGTGATCTACGCCCGCGATAGGTGGCTCAAGCCGGGCGGCAGCATCTTCCCATGCAGTGCGAAGCTTTACATGACCGCAGCCGAGCAGCCCCGCCATCCATTCGAAGAGGTAACCAGCGCCAAGCGTTATTGGAGACGCTACAACGGTCTAAATCTGTTTCGTGCCTGGCGTTTCATTCAGCAGAAGCCTCAGATCGCATCCATCGATGCCACGCAGATACTCTGCCAGCGCCAGCTGCTACAGAGCTTTGACATGCACTCGCTGCATCGCGACCAGCTAAGCTTCACTGTACCCTTTTGCCTGCAAACGCTGCGACAGGGACTGGCCAAGTGGTTCGTCCTTTATTTTGACTTCCGCTTTCCTGGCAAGCAGCTGCCCGCCATCTCGAGCAGTCCCAGCGCGAAGCCAACCCAATGGAAGCAGACACTCTTCCACATCGATGCGCATCTACCGCTTTTACTCGGCGACCTGCTTGGCGGTCACTTCCAGGTCCTGCGCTCTCCCCGGCACCTGGACTTCCACTTCGAATGGAGCTGCCACAACGAGCTGGTTGAGATTGCCATGCAACGCCAGAGCTATCGCATGCAGAGCGAGTCCAAGCCTCGGGATATATAGTATCTATAGCTCTGTGAATCTCTTGCACCAAATATAACGTATCATCTACGTTTGTCCGAAAAGCATCGCAAGGAACTGCAAAATTGACAAATGGTGCGACTGTCATCGGAGGCAGCTGCAGCCGAGGCTCTTGACCGTGGCTGTGGTGGGTAGCCAAATCCGTTTTGGCTTATGCAGAGTGAAGTGTTTGACGTCTTCGATTTGTCTGCACGGCCAAAGGAGCGAAAGGGTCACAGGAGGAATAAGGAGTGGGCGTGGGCGTGAGCAGCAGCCACTTTCTGCGTCATCATTGTCATTAATGTCAATCAATGTCAGCCAGGCTGCCAAGCTTCAAATCTTAATGCGTAGATATGTATTTTTTCCCGTTTAAATAATAGAATTGTTGCGTCACGGCACCTTTGCGCTTGGCTGTGCGGGTTGAGTGACGAGCACAGCGGGAGCGGGCACAGGAGCAGCAGGAGGAGCGGCTTGGCCGCAAGGGTTGCCTCTGGCAGGGAAGACGCATTGAAAGCCTTTTGACAAAAACAACATTTGACATTTGTAACTTGCGGTTGATCGGCCACGGAGAAAGGATGAACGCCAGCTCTAGCGATGCCTTACCCCTCCTCCCTCCATCTTTTTTTTCGAAACTCTCTAAGGGTGGCCTCATACACACACACACACACAGAGAGAGAGAGAGAGAGAGAGAGCGAGCGGGCCGCACACTTGAAAGGTTTGCCAGCATCATCACGCTCCGAATCCTGCTCGTTATTTTTGCAGCTGTTGTTATCGCCAGTTGAGCTTGAAAAATGATGTGCGAATTTTTGTGTTTTCTTTGCGACAACAAACAGAAGCAGCAGCAGCAACAACAACACAAACAGCAAGAATAACAACAACAAATACTGCGTATATGCCGCGACGGCGCACTTTCTACAATTATTTATCGGCAATTAAGCTAAACAAATGACGCCGTTAGAGAGCGAACAGCCTGCACATTACGCATACGCCGCGTGGGCTCCTCCCGCTAAAGCTGAGCATCTTCTCCGCTTTCCTCGTGATTTGTTGCACATACATTTCAAGTAATTAATTCCCGTTCCAATATTATTATGTCTTTTTTATGGGGATTGTTAGGTTTATATATTTGGCTGTTTTGGAAAAGAAAAACAAATCAATTATTTGCATTCCCTGATTTGTACTCTCTCTCTCTCTCTCTCTCTGACCGACTTTAACTATTTTAGTAACTGTTAATTGGCAAGGTTATTAGCCAAGGCTTCTTAATGGGTGTGGCGCATAGATTAATTTACAAACGAATGCGAAGTGCTCAACCAGTTGATTGTCTTTATGGATATCATCACGACCCCGTCTGGCAAGGGGGGCTCGTTGCCTGGTCTATATAATATTCCACTTGGCCCGATAAGAAAGTTGAGTCATCCGCCTGGGGTAATTGGATCTCCACTGCACCCATTAGACTCACATACCATACCAACAGTTATCTCTTTGAATTCAACTTGAAATTGCCCCATTTTCAACTTGTTGCCTATGGGAATATAAAATTTATTTATATATTTATACAACAGCTCAAACTATATAGAGACATATGTATGTAGCTATACCTACATATGCATGATATGCCCATTCCCATTTCCATCGTGCCGTGGCCTGGCAGTTTTCGTGCCTAGAGTTGACGGCTTTTACGAGCTGACATTAATAAAAATATTTTGTTATTTGTGATAATTTCAGTGATATAAAATTGTTTATGATTATTAGTGCTGCTCGCTTGTGAAACAACCCCAGACACGCAGACAATGCGGCAGGATGGATGGAAGAAACCTGCCGACGCGGCGTGCCGACGTGGAGGCGACATTGAGAAAGTGAGCACTAAATCAGCAGCGTAGCCTCCACCTCCACCTACTCCTTCATTCTTTCTTTCTTTCCTTTTCTTTCTTCTGCTCATCCGCCAACGTTGCGACGCGGCAACGTCTTCAGCGCCTAATTACAAATTTGATGCAGCTGCAGGCGGCAGGCGGCAGTCGACGATGCCTTCAGCGGACCTTGAAATATATTTCGGAGCACATTAAAATTTGTTCCTCTGCAGCACATGTGGCGCTGCTGCCCTTAGGATCGTCCCGGCCATTAGCTCTGTCTGTCTGCATGTATGCATGTGTCTGTGTGCTGAGTGGGATCGGAAATGCGCCGCATGAAACCTGTTCTGATTTAACTTTGTTAGAAGGCCATTCTAAAATTAAACAGCGTATCTGTGGGGTAGCACGGAGAGGGAGAGTGAGAGTCGGAGTCGTATTGGTCTCTAATAGGGAACAAATAAACATGAGCATAAAAATACATACAGAATGTTGCAAGTTATTTCCTTAGTTCCAATTTTAACTTAGTTTACAAATTTCTTTTGATTTTTTTCGCGGCGTGGGAGACAATTGTGAATCAGTGTAAGCGTTGTCAGACATCTTAGTTAAGGCTGTGAAAAATATATCAAAGTATCGATATTTCTTCGATATAAATATATATTTATATTATCATATTTTTTGTGTCCAAATATCAATCTATCGCTATCGCTATTTTTGATAATATATAATATCAGATTAATCGATAGTTTTAAGGTGATATATTGTATATTAATTGTTTCGATATTAAAAAAAAATGTATCAGTGATACAATATTTAGAGTATATTGTTTGCAACCCTAAACTGAGTTCGAATTAACGTGGGGATAGATATCGCATATAAAAAATATATCGATAGCATGATGGACCGATACTCTCCTTCCAATTGGCAGCAATTAGCCATAACAATAGGAAATAAATACATAAATTTCTTGTTTTTTTTTTAAATTACCTGCTCCGCTTTGGGTCCCTATGATTAAAGAGCTGCAATGTGATGGATGTGTGAACAGGTCCAAATGAACATCAGGTAGCATGGAAAAAAACCCTTTAGTGGGCTCCTCCGATAGAAACGGATCTAATTCTTATTATACATAGTCGCCCATGGAAGCGCCGAGATATCAAATTACAAATGTGTTTGCTACACGTAAATCCGTGCCCCAAGCAAATGGGGGGAAATCTTTGATGATGTACGGCAACTCAGCATGTTCTCCTACACATGGTCAGGCTTATACGCAAGACACCCTCACCCCACAACCGCCAGCTCCGGCAAGGTGAGAGGGTGAACGCATGAGATACTTTCTGTTGCGATGCCGTAATGTACGAGGTACTTTGCTCTGTCTAAATTAAAAAATTCCATAGAGAGCGAGGAAATTGTAATTCTACAGGATGAAAGCCGAACGGGGCGACAAGACGGAACGAGCGAGCGAGAGAGAAGAAAAATGTAATAAAGACATGAGTTCTAGAATTATTAAGATGATTATGAAAAACGAGACAAGTCGCATGGAATCTTGGCGAGAACGAACTCCGGCGTTTTATAATCAGCCAGAGAATAACCAAGCAGAGAGGAAATATGATTGCGCTGGGGTAGCCTAGGAGAACCCTAAAGGCTCACGAGGGAGCGATTTGCTCTTTGGTAAGTCTTAAGATATGCGTATGTATATTTCTTAAAGCTAACTGCTCTTTGGGATTCTCATTTTAAAGCCTTGTATGGAAATGATGGAGAAATTGTACTTACGACCTTGTAAAGAATCATAAAATGAATACACACACATCCGTACACCCATTATCAATTCAATTTCTGTATTTGCACGAAAGTTCCTCAAACTTACAAGCTAAACTTTTGGGCTCAGCTTAGTAGGCCTGATTCAGCTGAGTAAGTGGAATACCCGAGATGAGTAGATCCGTATACATATAGAGGTAGAGGCACATTTGCTTGTGCGGGCTGCGTGGAATTTTCCATAAGCTGCACCACTAAATTGGGGGTTGTTATCGCATCAGCTCGGGGGTGCATTCACCATTCACCATTCACCATTCTCGATTCACCACTTTGCCAGATGCCGGGCGAAAAAGCGAAATTATTTTACCTACGTATTGCGAAGGGCGAATTTTATCGCTTGTTGCTAAGCGCCTTGCAAAGGACACACAGGACAAAGGACAAAGGACTCGGTAACTGGGTGAGTGGGCTGCCTCTGCCGCTGGTTTCTGCTCTCCCACTGACTCACTGACTGACTGAACGAATGAGTGGATGACTGTATGACAGCCGTCGCACTCTCTTTGGGGTGGTTGCAGCCCAGAGAACTGCGAACGCAACTCGCATCATTAAAATAGCTGAAAAATCTGTTTAAACAACATGAATGTGACGACGGAGCCGGCTGCATGAAGGTCGCAATAGCACGTCAATGTTGACGATGGATGGGGAGGGGGGATCGAATGCTTTTGCTAGCAACCCTTAGCTGGCCCGGACAACGTGTGGTTACGGCGGCTTCTGCTGCAGCACCTTTTTCGGGTTTCTTTTATTGTTTTCAGCTTGCAAATCTCTGTGTATTTGCGTCATCATCGCAACATCCCTTCGTTGTTGAAGTTGAACGTGCCTGGCACGCATTACTCTCACTTCCTCGCCCTATGGCCCACTCGTCCTCGTCTCACCTAGCCGGCAAATCTCGTATGAGTAACTGACATAATTAGGTCTTAACTGGAAGTCACGCGCGGCGCATACGTAATCCGAAGCCGATCCGATCCAGGCGGCCGCGTTGCGTGGCCTCCATGAAGATATGACGACTCGCTCTCTCTCTCTCTTTCTCTCTCGCTCGATTTTCAATTCAAGGTCAGGCGTCGTATCGGGGTGACACAAACTCAATTAACCACTCAGCTGGCCATGCAGTCCCGGAGCAGCTGTTCTGCTGCATGTGCAGTTCCTGCAGTTTAGTTTCAGCTTAATTCATAATTATACTATACATATATTAAAAACGTAAGTATTGATATAACCAACCGACACAGTTTCATGAGCAGGTAATCCTCGAAAGAAAGGTCATCTTTTGTTTTCGTGGTTTCTTGACAAATTACAGAGGTTCTTCTTCGTCTATTCTTAGCCACTTCTCTATCCCGGTATTCCATACCAATAGGGGTTATTATGAAATAAACAAAAGAAATTTGTATTGCCTCTCCTGAGGTTTTTCGTCTGCCGGAGAATCACATTAATATTCGAGGAAATCCAAGATGCAGTGCATGCATTCTTGGCGTCCGATCCCATACGCGGGCGCAGGCGTGCGCTGCAAATAAAACGTAATTACTTAAATTACAAAAATAACATTTCGGTGATTACATATTTTAAATTTACACATGGCGCCAAGGCATCGGCTGAAGCAGAGGCAAGGCGTATTTGTTTCCCAAGTTTTCCTCGCGCGGCTCGTCATGGCGTCGTTGCTGCTGCCGGATGTGCTGGATGGAGTAGGGGACGTGGAAGGGGTGCTGCGGCTGCGGCCTAAGGCCCAAGCACAAGGCGCATACAAAAGAAAAGCAAGTCAGCAGGCGCTCCGCTCACACACACACACACACACACGAACACGAGTGCTTGGTTGTGCGTGTGTGTGTGTGTGTGTTGCTCTATGTAATTTAATTATGGGCCCGGCCTGGACAGCGACGTTGTGAGGCGGCAGCGACGCGTGCGGCGGCGGGTGGCAAATTGCCAAAAATTGTACGCATATCCTGCTGTTTAAAAGTCCCACAACATTCACACACACACACACACGCACGCGTGCATGTGCCTGTGTGCGTGTGTTTGTGTTTTTTCCTGCCTTTTCTGCCCCTTTTTTCACTCGCATTGTGTTGCTGTTGTTGTTGCTGGCATTTTGTTCGCCTTATTTTGACTCAAGCTGTGCACATTTTCGGTTTGATTATCGAACACAATATTTTTTCCGCTTTCGTCGCTTCCTTCGTGTTTTTTTTTTCTTCCTTTTGCTTTCGTTTCCATTGCCATTACTTCTTGTCGACCCATAATTGACGATTGCGCCATGAGTTGCCACAATTTGCGCTCCTTCCTCAGTTACCGCCCCCGCTGCTGTACGCTTCACCTCCTCCTTCACCTACGCCTTTGCGCCGGCCGGGCTTGTCATTTAGGTTTTCTTTTTTAATGAAATTCTGCATCGGCGGCTGTTGGTCGTGCAAACACATTAAACAGATTTAAAAAATTTAAATATTGCTCTGCTGCGCGGCAGAGGAGAATTAATTTCCAATACGGAAATTGCGAACTGTAATGGAAAACCTTACGAAAATGGCGGCTGCGCTAAATTTAATTACAATATTTATATAATTCTGAGTTGTATGTGTGTGCGTGTGTGTGTCCGATTGCTATGGACGAGGCTGCCAGATTGTTTATTCAACTCCTTCCACGAATATATCGTAAACAAATATCGCACAATTTGAATGAATCGAATAAAACTCATGGAAGAAAGAGCCAAAAACTCCGATAGTCTTATACCCTGCCATTTATTGACTTGATTCAATTCAAAAACTGAATTTGAAAACTCGACCTGTGTACATATGCATACATATATTTTTGCAAACGAATTTTACGTCCCCCAAGGAGCTGACAAAACTTCTGAAGAGACAAAGTCATGAAATTTGATTAGCGTTTCTTATCGATATCGTATGCATAAGTTTCAAGTTGAATATAAAATCAAATCGAAACCAATTTCGGGTTTCGTGGTTTCTGCGGCTTGCGTTAACAATAGATCATGAGCCGAAAATGGAAAATACATACATTAATAATAATAATAAAAGTCGTAAAAGAGCAGTAACCGTTGAGTCCAAGAAAACCCGTTAAGCGCACGAGCAACACCCACACAAACACGCACACACACAGCCACACATGTATATGTTTGTATGTAGATGGCAGCATAAAGAAAATAACAAGAAATATTGGTAGTCCAATGGTTGAGCCCAAAATTGGTATTACAAAGCCACACAAACTACACACACACACACATGCGCACACAGATACGTATATTGAAGACTTTTTTATGGGCTCTTGCGAGTTGCTTCACTCGGTTCGTTCGTTTGTTTCCCAATTCTATTGATTTGTGACGCTGCCTAATCACAGGAGAAGAAAATATTGTAAAAAAAAGAAACGTAAAAAGCCACAAAGAAAAGGTGCACGAAAATATAGAAGCGACAGCGCTAAAATACCCCCATCCCACACACTCACAGCCATATATGCATACATATATACGTTATGTACCCTGGAAGTTATGATACCTTGGTGAGAGCTCTGACAATGCCCAGTGCGAACAGAGGCAAATGCAGTCCCAAAAAGAAAATAAAATCAAATTGTTAAATGTCAAACGTGCCCGCAACCTTAGCCCTTTTATTATTTTTCCGTCTCTTTCATTGATTAATTTTTGCGCTTGCCAATCGGAAAATTGATTTAAGCGATAGTGAAATGAATCGAATTTTGAATTTTTAAAATGTCCTATTTACTGACATCGATATTCTATCCAAATTTTACTGTCATCGATATTATAACTCGATATTCAAACGATCTCAACATCAATAGTCGCATATGTGTATCAATATTTATTACATATGCATGTATGTATTGACTATATTTATATGTGTGTGTGTGTATATTCAGATAAATACATTTTTCAACATTATGGCTATTTTTATGCGTTTCTGTGTGATTCTCGCTTTGTTTATTCTTCAGTTTTTTTCTTTTTCTGCTTCTCTTATGGTTTTACGGACTGCATGCATTTTGAGTTTTGTTTTTAGATCTTTTTTGGTGAGCTATTGTTGTTGTTGCTGTTGTGTTTTAGGGCCACTTAGAGGCGAACACAGCGCTGTTGTCGACCAACAGACACCATTGGGGACGGGCGGGACGGACGGACGGACGGACGGACGGACGGACGGGCCGAGTGGATGACTGACTGATTGCATGACGAACTAACGAAACTAACGAATCAACCGACCGAGCGACGGCGCAAACACATGAGTACAAACAACAACAACAAACGACAAACACAACAACAAAGGCGACCTCTTAAAAGGCTGGCAACGTTAAAGAAACACAATAATGGGCTCGAGACGTGGACGAAGACGAAGACGATGGCGACGACGGCAACGGCAACGGCGACGTAGAAGACGAGGACCGGGCCTAAGTTTACTTTGCCTTTTTCACTTTTGATATTTTGACATTTTCATTTGACAGCTGATTGAAGGGCCGCAGCGCTGTTGACTGCGACGTTGACGTCGACAGCGGCAGCAGCGACGTGTGGTTCGATTTCGATCGATGTGTGGAACGGCATGGAAGGAGATGGAAATAGGAATGGGAAAGCGAAACGGCAGCAGCAGCGGCAGCGGCAGTGGCAGCGACACGTTACTGTTGCTAGGTCCGTTGTGGGGGCAGAGCGACGGTGTCAAGTGCCGCACAGTGGTGCAAGTGAATGATGAAATGCCAGCTAAAATCAGTAAGTACATAGTTAAGCTTGCCTCTTTTCGAATTTTTTGTGGGGCAAACTTTATAAATAATTACGTTTTAATAAGCATAACAAATTAATAATATACATACATAATAAAATATAAACATTATTATTTGCTGTACGCGTTCCACTGTGCACTACGCTGCTTGGCGGGGTCGTCGGAGCGTCGTGCCGTGTCAAGCGCTGCCCATATGAATGTGTGACATGTTTGTCGAAAATGTTCCAAGTTGTTTGCCTGCCGTTGCCGTTGTTGTTGTGCGACTATTGTTATTGGTGTGGTGAGGGGAAGGGTGGGGGCGGTGTAGCTGAGCTACGGCCGCTGCAATCGAACTGCGCCTAATGGCGTCGCCGGCGTTTACTTTGGGCGTCAAGTGTCGCATGTGTTGTTGTTGTTGTTGTTGTTTCTGTTGTTGTTGTTGTAGTAGCTCGTTCTCTTTTTCGCCGTGTTTGTCTAACTGCACTTGACAGTTGCTGAGCATTAGCCTTATTCAATTTGCCACTCCCTCAACAACAGCTCCAACCCCGTTTTGAAGTCGAAGTCGAAGTCGATCTTTGCGCTTAATTGCCACACAGTGGGAGAGTTGGGAACTTTTTGTTAGTTTGCTGACTAACTTGGCTCTTAGTGAGCCTGCTTGAACTCATTTTAGGTGCAGATTGTTGTTATACCCTAGAAAATTGTCGAAAAATAGGGTATGCTAACTGCACAAGGCAGAGGGAGGCAGAACTCACAATGTATATATGTATTTTCTTGCTCAGGATCAATTAAGTCATGTCCGTCCGTTTGTCCGTCCGTATGTCCTTTTGTTTTTGTGTCCGTTTGTCCGTTTGGTGTCTAAGCACACGGTTCTTAATTATTATAGACGCTTGCATGAAGACCTGTGTATATCATATGATTCATATATCAAGCCTAAGATGCCACGCCCACCGCCACTGCAAATCGAATAAAAAAATGCCTGAATCTGATTTGCAAACAAAGTATTAAAGCAACAACTTTCTGCTGCGATATACAAAGAGGAATATACTATATGCACCTATATTTTAACAAACAAACCTAACGTATTATAAAAAACAAAGTTATACAGGTAAACATCCGCTCTGTTGCAAGTTGTTGAAGTGCACTTTCTACTCACTTGTTGTTGGGAGTCGATCACATGTTTGCAACCGTTTTTAGTCTTTGGGTGAAGGGTATTTTACTGTCGGTGCCTGACTGTAGCACTAGGAGAAAGTGCCTAACTCTTTGCTCTTTTTGAAGGCTATAGGAAATCTCACAAAGTACTTCCATCTCTCTCTCTCTCTCTCTCTCTCTCTGTCTCACTCTCTCAGAAACTCCACTCTGGCACTCCAAGAAGTATAAGTATAGTGCATATAATATATAATTGTAATCCCAGCGGAAAAACAGCAGAAAGCAAAAGCTTCACTGCAGCAAATGCGCCGAAATGGCTTGGAAAGCGGAAAGTGAGAGAGAGAAAGAGAGAGAGAAGGGGTGAGGATGAGAGAGAAAGAGGGAGGGAGTGAGATGAACTAAAGAACAAATTACATTGCCATTTCCACATTTGTGTCCTTCGTCCTGTTTTGTGCCATTCTTGAGTGCTTCAAAGCAGCAGAGGCGGCTGGCAGGGGTGGTTAGAGGGGGGGGTCTCTGGAGAGGGGCTGGACTAGGCGGGTAGCTGGACGAGTGTTTGGAGTGGCGTTCAAAACGAATTTGCCACAGCACTTGAGCGCTTAACAAGCTGCCGCGGCAGGACGAGACACGGCACTAAGGAGCATGCCCAACGCTGGCCATGCAATATTCAACAACAACAACAACAACAAAAGGGGGAAGGGAAGTGTGGAGGGGTGGTGGGGGTGGGGGGAAAGAAGCACTGAGGCAACAGCGATAATAATGACGGCGAAAACAATTGCAACAACGGTAAACAAGGATTCGCTCGACACGCTCGACACTTGAAAGCGTACAAGAAGAGAAAGGGAGACAGAGAGAGAGAGAGAGAGAGAGAGAACAGGAGTGTGTGCACTGCACGCAATCGCGCGCAGCGGGCGAACCCGTCGAAATGGGAGGCTGCTGCGCGCGCTTTGTTGTTGTGCAATAAGCATTAATAGGGTGCTGCACAGGGTGCTTGGCGGGGTGTGGGACAGTGCAGGCGGTGTGTGCCTGCCTCTCCCTATTCATTGCGAAAGTTGTTTTTGTTTATCTGTCAACATGCAACGGCGGCTGCACAAACAACTCGCCACCGCCACCGCCCCGCCAGAGTGTTACCATGGGACAAGGCGGCCCATACACATATAGACACGGCTTACATAGCATCTTCCGCTGAGGGGTTTAATTGGATTCCGTAGACGACAGCAGCGAAATGTGCCCGGAGATGTTGATGATGGCAATTCCAGCGAAACGAACCATGTTTGTCACTAAGGCAGTCAAGGTAGATTCAATTCTCTCTATAAAGAGTAGAAAATTATTTAGATTATCTACATGTTTTATCATAAGCATGTATGTTATCGTGCCCACTGTGCCACGTCATCTGTCATAAGGCAGTTGCCAGTCAAACGTCATCTTCTTCATGGTATTCCTAGTCCCTCTCCTTGCCAATTTCATCGCTTCGTCATCATTTCATCCCCGTTTTCATATTATTTCCTCGTTATGCCCTTGCAAAGGGTGTATTGATTTTGGCTAGAGGCTTGCAACGCACCTCAGAGGGCATATTCGACACTAGAAATTATATATATTATATATTCTTAATCAGCATCAAGACGGAAGTCAAACCAACCAAGTTCGTCTGTCCGTCTGTCCGTCCGTCCGTCTGTCCAAAAAGTCTCTCAGTTTTCTTCATCCTTCTTCTTAATGAAACTTGGTATATATTCTTCTTTTTGCTGCACGCTGTAAATAAGTCGGAACTAGCCGGACCAGACCGATTTATCGTATACCTGCCATATAACCTAATAGCCGATTTTTGTAATTTTTCAATATATTGCTATAAACCTTGTTCTATCTATGTCTAAGTAAATCATTTAAGGGCTATGGAAATTTCATTAAAATCAAACCGATACGTGCATATATCGTATATCGTATATTTTTTAAGGTATTGCAAAAGTGTTTTATATTTAGGGTAACTTTAAGGGTAACAAACAGTTAAATGTAGCCTTTCTTTCTTGTTTTCATCCTATGATGCTTCGCATTGCGTTGTTTCTTTCGTATTTCTATCTTTCTAACAGAGCTATGAGCATTATGTTGAGAAACATAATCATTATGATGATGATGATGATGATGACGAAGAAATTGGTAGGCAGCATGATGAGAATGATGCGATGTCTCAGCAGAGCGTGTGAGAAATCATCCTTTTAATTTTCACATTCAAATGTTGCTTTTGCTTCCTAACACGCGAGAGAGGGAGAGGAGAGAGGCAGAGGCAGAGGAAGTGGAAGTGGCAGTGGCAGTGGCAGTGGGGGGCGGCAGGCTAGCACAGCTGGTCAAAATAGAAGCCGCTTTGTCCGCATGCAGGGGAGAATTGCTGGGCAGAGAAGTGAAAGGGGGAGGGGCAAGCTCATGAGTTTTGTTTTTGTGCGGTTTATTACACGCAAATAAATTAATTTTATGTTTGTTTCCATTTCCAGAAGCACCCCCTACCATAAACATCACGAACAGCTCCCGCTCCCGCTCCCCTCCTCCCCTTCCCCATGCGGAGTGTTCACATTTGTTACCATTTGTGTTCGTATTTTACTGTGCAATTTCGCCTACTCTCCCCTCGCCCCAGCACTGAAAGAAATTTATACTGTAGTCTGGTATAAAGTTATATGCATGTATACTGTTTAGATTTTATTAAAATTTGAGCCCTATATCTTAAGGCTTATCGTAAATAATTACATAATAATTAAATAATTGATTTATGAAATCATTATTGACGACAGAACAATATGTAGTAAAAAAGGGTTTTTTAACTGAATTTTTAAATTTATCCAGGAGTATCTATTAAAATTTTTTAAATATTTCTTTTAATTTTTATTATTTATATTTTATTTATATATTCTTAATATATATTATATAATTCTCATTTATAAAAACGATGCTTATGCCTAAACTTAAATATTGTTGTCACGCAGCCTATAATTTCTCTCAGTGCACTCTCTTGTCTCTTTGATCCCCTTCAATCGTTTGCACTCGCCTGCCTTGGCTTCTTGTGTTGTTTCTGTTTCTGTTTGATTGTCCGCAGCTCTTTATTAATTTGATCATTTTATGATTGTTGTTGCTCTGTTGTTGTTGCTCTGTTGTTGTTGTTGTTGTAATTAACCTTTTGTCTTTGCTCATTTGTTCGCTCTTTGCTCTATTTGCCTGTCCAATGGCACTTTCTCTTTCCCCCAACCCAAACCAGGCAGGCAAAAGGTCGCATCGAGGGTCTCATTGTAGCCGCATTTAGGCCCAACTCGAAAAGGCTCGAACCCTTAGCTGTTACCTCACCTTGTCGTTGTTGTTGTAGTTGTAGTTGTTGTCGCTGTTGTTGACTTCTATTTTTGTGGACAGTCGAGAAGGAAAGGAGACGGAGACGGAGAACAGTTTTCAGTGGGCAATTATGCGATTGACGTTTGATGAGGGCCTTTCCTTTTTGCCCCTAGCAGGTACTGCAGTACCTGCTGTGCATCATATCATATCACAACCTTAGTCACCTTTGCATCATTATGGATGGAGCATTAGATTACCGAAGGTAACAAAGATAAAAGATATACAGAAAGTTCGAGAATAATCCTATATGAAACATATTTCAATCCCTTCTAGGCTCTTATGAACGAAATACTACAAAGGGGAACTCGGTATATCGAATTTAATTTAATATTGCTTTATTTTATAGCATACAAGTAGAAAAGACTTGGAATACGTTTAAAAAGAGTTTTTAGAATTCCTTTAGTTGTTTGCCTTAGTTCCAATTGGACGGATTAACATCGTAACCGATTTTAGAGTTTCGGGATATTTCCAGTAGATCGAATTGTGCTCTGTTGTCTTCTCCTGACTGTATGGCCCATTTAAATATCTTATGGTTGGAAATATGATTATTATAATTAGTCTTCTATATGTTTCCCCTAAATCGGATACTTACGTTTGACTGCAGTCGTGGAACCACCAGCCTCCTTGTCGTGTAGCTGCGCACGCATTGTTGACCCGATCGGAAGTGGAGAACTTGGTATAAATCAATGGGCTAAGCTGATCATCTGTAGCGTTGCCCGAGAAGCTGCCCACACTGAGCAACTTGAAGTGATCTCTCTCGCAAGCGATGGCAAACTGATCATAGCGTGCAATCTCAACGTTTCCCTCAAAGTTTTCCATAAGCACGTAGAGCTCATGACGCTGATCCATGGTTAGACGATGGATCTTTTGAAGGCCCAAGAAGAATTCACCCTGTTGGGAGCCGAAACCTTTGCTATACTCTATCCAACTTCTGTTGAAAGACTCAGATCCATTGATGCGTCTTTGGATAACGATCCAAGCAGCACCCTCTGTTGCATTTTCACACAGCACATCGAAGGGTTCAAGATCGGCCACCTTTAGCTTGAGTACTCCCACTTTGGTAGCGCAACTGTTCGGAAGCTTTAGATCATTAGAGTCCTTCAGGGTTGATGCATCTACTTTCTTCGTTTGTTCCTTTAGCTGAGCTTGCAGTTCCTTGATCTTTTCCTCCTTGACGGAGATTTCTTGTTGGGAATCCTTAATCAACCTCTCGTTTTCTAGGGACTTATTTGTCAACGATTCAAAATCTGTTTTCCTCGTTTCAATTGATAGTTTTTGCTCGGAAATCTGATTCTTTAACTCCGTTATTATGTCGGCATTATCTTTGTCCGATTTTGTGGCATTTGCTTCACAGAGCTTCAGAAGTTCACTCTTCTGAACAGCTTCCTGAACTTGTAGCTGTAGTTGAGTCACATTTTCTTTAAGTTCCTTGATTTCCCGATTCTTTTCGTTCAGTTTTTCGTTATTGCAATGCGGAATATCGGTCGGCTTCACGCTTAGCTCCTCAGCCAGAGCTATAAGCTCCGAGCAACAGACACGTGCATACTACTAGTAGAGCCCACTTTAGATCCATTTCGACGCAGTGTCTATTCGTTTCGTATTGAGGTCTAACCCAGTTTCGACTGCCTTATATAGTGGGGCGCATCCGTAGTCTGACATTGTGAAATGTGGACTACTTAGTGCGTTCATTGTGTCTGCAATTTAGGTCTATTTAGGTCGTGCGCATTTTTAGGAAATTCGTATTATTATTATAATAATTCCTCAACAATGTCCCAAAAACTTGTCGCTCTGTCTCCAGGGGAATATTTAGACTAGATCACAATGAAATTAGATGAAATTTCCCTGATGATTCACATAGGAGCGTCTTTTCATGAAGGCTTTATCACTTCTTAAAAGTTATTCTGTTATAAGCTCTTTCCTTTCATTTAAAGTAATTGAAATTTCTTAACGCATTTCAATTCTTATAGAAATTTTGTATTAAGATTTCTTCACCCCCGACGTCAATTGAGCATTAAAACGCCGAAATGTCAAAACGGAACGGAACGAAACGGAACGGAACAGAAACGAAGCAGAGCACACGCTACGAAGAAACTCATTAAAATTTTACGAACTTTGGGCACAGTTTTTCATATTTTATGACTTTTGCGCGCAAGTCGAGGCACTTTGTCTAATTTCATAGCAAAAACGACTTTCAAGGACCTTCAAAAGAAATTCCGAATTTCGATCACGTTACGTTTTTTAATTGTTCCCCTGCGGCGTGGCTCATTTAAAAGACACCTCCCCAACCTTCCCTCGTAACTTTGCTCCCTCTGATTTCGATTTTCATTCTCATTCGCATTCTCATTCCCATGCCCTTTCCCTTTCCTTTCTTCCCTGCCCCCACTTGTAATTGAGACCATAGAGTGCGTTGCAGGAACTCTCGTATTTAAAACAGGCACAAATTACTCGAAACTTTTATTGACTTTTTTTCGAACAGATATTTCTTTTTTTATTCCTCCCCACAGCTAGAAAGTTTTACGAGGACACCCAACGTGCTTGTCAGCGATTCGGAAATTAGCCTCGGGCAATTGAAATGCTGTAAAAATATAAAAATAACACGAGTTGGGCGGAGATTCCAGTCCAATCCACGCCCTCCTCTGGCTTCATATGCTCCATCTCCGTTGGGTCTTTGGCCTTCGGGTTAGTCCTTGAAGCTCGCTTAGAATGCAATTATTCTTATGCGAATTGCCTATTAACCGACAAACAGTCCCATTTCAGCCAGATGAGTCACTTTTAACGCTGACATAAGCTTATTAGCGATACATGGCCTGTAAAAGCAACGATTTACGAGCACACTGAGAGAAAATTCGCAGCAGCTCACACTTTTATATATTCTTTTTTTTTTATTTCAGCATGAAGTAAGGGAAAGCTCAACTAATTTTTCTCTCAGTGCACTATAATGTACATATCTTCATACAAATTAACATTAGCTGTTCTCTTTAAACGTTTGCAAATCTGTTTCTAGCAACAGCTTTAGCATTTTTGCAATTATTTTCAATTAGTTAATTGAAACTGTCACGTTTCTTGCGTATTTCTTTTTATAAGGAAGTGTGGCGCTTGGAGAATGAAGAGTATACGGTCTTTATACCCCTTATAACCCATAGAAAAGGGGTATACTAACTTTATGCAAATATGTGTAGAAGGTGCAAAGAGGCGTGGCTGTTCCTATCAAGCACACACATTCTTGTTTAGGGTCACTAGCCGAGTCTATTGTCCGTCTATTCTTCTGTCCGTTCGCCTGTCCGTCTGTCCGTTTGACCGCCTGTATGTGTGAACACTCAGATCTCAGCTATTTTAAAAGCTAGAGGCACCAAATTTCGTATTAAGATTTATGCATAACATAGACTTCGCAAGTTTATTTCAAATTAAGTATGCCACACCCACCGCCCCTGAAAATCGAAAAATAAATTTATACATATAATTAGCAACTATATTTAAAATTTCATCGTTTGTATCATGAAGAAGGAAGTTATTTAAGTAGACATGTTCTGTACTTTCCCTGCCTGTGCTCTGTAGTCAAAGGGTATGCTCGCTTGTAGCTTTTCTTACTTGTTAACGCTAGGGGTTTTAGATAAATCAGCATATACATTTTTCTATTTATTTATAATACAATATAAAAATATGAATATAAAAGATTTTGTCAGGTAGAACAAGGATAAGTTATTATATTATAGCAGTACCTTGTTTAAACACTTTTGTATTAATAACCCTAACTTAACAGATTAGACACCACGCTTTCGCCTGATATTTGAATATTCGCCTGATATCTCATAACCAATTTGCGCACTATGCAGCTCCAAAATTGCCAAATTCGACTCAAAATCATAAATATTGCTGAAATTGCTCTAATTATCTGCGCAAGTGGCAGCAGCTGCTCTGCGGAATATCTGCGCTGAAAGGGGAGCCCGACATGATAATTGGGGGAGTGGAGGTTATGAAAATTATGCCTTATGCACGTGACCTGAGCTGATGTGGCAACGCTTTCCGCTCTGTCCTGGCTCAATTCACGTACGAATTTATTAGATTTTCATCGGAATAAACAATGCGTCCAAAGGCAATTAAATGCTTAATTTATTAATAAACAGAAGCTTGGCAACCAGCAGCAGCTGCCAGAGCGGCAGAGAGGGAGAGAGGGTGATAGTTGCGTAGGAAGTGGGGCAAAAGTTGCGTAACAAATTCGATTTTCATCGCAGACTCACAGAATTTTCGTCAATTTTCGCACAGAGCCCAAATGAGTTTTCCGCCTGTGTGCGAAATATGCTACGTGAGAGGGCGTCCAGAGAGGGGGACGGGGACGGGTACTGAAATGCGAGGCAAGTCCTCTGGGAAAATTAACACTCTTTGATTAGCCTGCGCCGTCTGCTGACGGGCTGCTTGTTATGTACACGCCCTAATGGCAGTCAATCAATGGACACTTGAGCCTGGCGTCAAGTCCGCTCACCCGACACGCACGCGGATGTCCTTTGGCAGTGTCACGCCCCCGCTCTGCTCCGCCCACTTCTTCTGCTACTGCTGCTGTCAGGCAAAAAGTTACGCAATTTTTGCTTATTATTTTCATAATCAATATTCAATTTGGGCAAAACACTTGGCAGGCATCAGAGCGGCTTCAAAGCATACGCTCGGCACAGTGGTTCGAGACTAACGAAAATTGTACATTGTAAACAAGTTTAAAGTTTTTGAAAATCCTTATCAATACCCCAAGATTTGTGCAATTTTTTAATTTTTTTTTTTATTTTTCACACTTTCAAATATGTTTGCAACCACTGTGCCGCGTAAATTTCCCTAGTGGCAGGCACTGACGCGTCGACGAGTGCTAGTGGCAGCAGCGCAGCTTCGGGATTATAATTAAACATGGAAAACGTGGAAAATGTGGCAAACGTAAGCCCGAACAACAACAGCAACAACGACAGTTCAACTGCTGTTTTGCGAGGGAAGAAGTGAGGTTAAGGCGCAGCGGAGAGCGAAAAGTGTTGAAAAACAATCAAGCAAGAAAGGTTATGTACCTTCGACAGGGCAAAATTGAATACCCTTAGAGCTGATGTTGTTGAAAATAACGAAGTACAGCTGATTGTATATTGATTGTGATTGATATATGTATATGGTATGATAACTATATGTTGTAGTGATTTTAATTCAATTTTAATGGTGTATTAAAGGCGTAGTATAGAGAGAGAGAGGGAGAGAGTTGAGCTGAATTGGCTGTAATATCTTTGCAAATGCCGAAAATAAACCGATAGTTGTAAAAAAATGGCCTATCGTTCCTATGTTAGATATATGTATGTTCTAGTAGTTCGATTTAATTTAAATTTTGTCGACATATTGCAGCTGTAGGAAATATTAGATGCCCTGAAATAGGTTGCGATACCTTTAAAAAATGAAGAAAGTAGGCCGATAGTTACCCGAAATATGGGACTAATTCAGCGCGTTCTAGCCCTCTGCAAGTGTATAAAAAGCTGCATTCGATTATTACATTCATCATGGCATCATATTTCAGAGAGAGATACCCCACCTTCCTCTTCCCATTCAATCGCATCAACTCTGGCATCCGTACAGCGAGTGATCATTTCATTAGCTGTATTTCCAGCTTTAGGCATATCTAAGCAAATTTGCGTAATATTTTGCTCATTTACACAACGTTGCCTAGTCAACTTCAATAACAGCAAGGGGGATGGGATCAGAGGATGGGGGTGGGGAGGGGAGGAGAAGGGGCGTGTCCTCTGACCGAGCATAATTGAACAATTCGAGGCTCGGACGATGCTAGGAAGTTGGCGTGGAAAACCGCTCCCAGCGGAGCATTTGCCTTGCGTAGCCTCTGATTGCTGTCAAGCGAATGATGTGCGTAGCATAGCTCTACGTCCCTCCTCCCTGCCTTGGGTACTCCCTGAACACCCGCAGTGCCATAGTTAGTTGGCCAGTTAGTCGCCTCCAGCTGCCAACTATCGATACGGATGCAGATTGGCATAAGAATGCACACACTCGACTACCCTTTCATTAGCATTAATAAACAGTTTCTATGCAATTCCATATGCACAACTGCCCCACGCACCGCACTCTGCCTTACTTCCCCCTTCTTGGTTTGGTCCTACCACCCGTGGGGGGACTGGACTCAACCGAGTTGGTCGTAAAAACCTTTGAAATTTTGATGAACCAACAACTAGCACAGCTGATGATGAGGAAATCTCTGCTGCTGCTGAGCAAAGAATGTAAGCACGACTAGCAGATACTCTGTAATAGTTGTGGCTGCTTATGCCTTGACTTATTTCAGGTCAAAACCTAAGTTTGTCTTAGCTCAAATTTGTTATTCACTTCCAGTGACAACCTAACAAATCATGGAACTGTTAACAGCATCAATCTCAGGAGGGGCAAGGGTGAGGGGGTTAGGGGGTTGGGGAGGTCTAACGAAAACAATCATTTAAATCTTTGTCTCTTCGAAAGTGTCTTGTGTTTGTCTTCGATAAATTTCGAGCTAAACTCAACACCCAAACACAAAGTGTAATTAATATTTCCGAGCAGAGCATTTATCAAAAACACAAAAACTACCCAACCATTTTTTGGAAAGTTGCCCCAAGTGGAGACCGAAAACAATTAATGGCACACTCCGAATGGTCCCCTCCGACTCTGCCGACCCCTTCCCCCGCCTTGCCAGCAACTTAGAGTTGAACAACTCGCTGGCTTTGGGAGTCCAATAATGTTAAGGGCCAGTTAATAGACAAAAGACAGACACAGTAGCCACATGAATATGTGGACTGCCCCTTCCTCTCACTTTCCCCCTACTTCCCACGTCTGAGACTGTCCAAGTTTATCCAAGTCGTATGTTGTCGTGGTCGAGTGTATCCACGGCTTATGTAAAGCCCCATAAAGGGCTGCAACTGATAGTTAGTTGGAAGGGGGAAACTGCTGAGAAGAATATGTTGGTCTAGCTGGAACCGGGGAATGGGGGAATGGGGGGAACGGGAGGTGTGAACGACTGCGAAGGCGACGGCGACGGCGACGGTCTGTCGAACCCGTTGAAGCCAACTGTGATTAGTGTGGCAATCATAAATTGGGTTTCGGTTGTTGTTGCTCTTTTTGTGGCTGCTTTACCATTACCATTGCCTTTCCGAGTGATTTACGAGTACGAAACGTATTCCAGTGTGCCACAATACGTTCTTCTTAAGACGCAGTAAAATGTTATCTGCTCAGAAGAACTAGTTCCACGTTTCGAAAAAGACTCTCTGTCGAAAAAGACTTTCACGCTTACAGACTTCTCTTAAAGCCAAAGAACGAAACCTATGCAAGTATTTCCCAATATACTCTTTATTCATCCACGTAGACTATAACCCGCTCGATCGAAAGGACTTCTTCCACTTTAAAAAAAGGGGCTCCCTCTAAAGGCCGAGAGAACGAAGCATATTCAAATGTTCTTCAATATGCTCTGGTTGATAAGTAGAACTAGTTCCACTCCAAGAGGTTTTCGAAGATTTGTTACCAACTTGGACCTATTTGTGTGGCTCTCTGGGGTCTCTAAAAAGTTATTTTCTCTTCTTCTAAAAGAGCTGGTAGTAAACATTTCTCTTGTACCTGGAACCAGTTTTCTTTTGAAATAAGTCCACGAATCAACAGGTCCGAACAAGACATATTCAACCAGATCAAAAGATTTTCAAATAAGCTCCCAGCTCCTAGCCTCAACAGTTTAATTACTTATTAAAAGAACTAACTCTAAGAAAGAAAATTCGTGAAGCTGGAACTAGTGTTAGATTGAAAAGACTTGACAAACCAAGAGACCCCACTTAGAGTCAAAACTACAGCGCAAACAACGACACACACAACCAAACAAAGAATGAAAGGAGAGAGGCAGAAAGGGAGAAAGGGACAGAGCCAGCGACAGAGGGAGAGAGAGAGGGAGAGGACGAAGAAAGACAACAAATCAGTTTTATTATTGTCAGTTGGTCATTTGTCTACCTCTGTGTCTGCTTTATATTCCATTCAGTCAGTTCCAATAGTCCGACTCCCCACACCTCTTCACCCACTGTGCTAATGTGCGACTGTATACTCACACACACATGTGTAGACTGTGTGTGAGTGTGGTGTGAGTGTGGTACGTGGTATTCATATATCTTTAATGGCATATTCATCAGTCAGTCGTGATAAAATCGCTGTTCACTCTCACACACACACACACACACACACAGAAAAAGACACACACACGCACACACTCGGCCTGGGCAAGGCGCAGTCATTTAGTTAAGTGGCAGTTGATTGGAACCAGTCGCAGTCATCATTATAATCATCGTAATCGCAATCATCGTCGCCATCATTATTGTCGCCTTGATTATGACGGCGTCGGTTTCTCTCTCTCTCTCTTCAAACAGTTGTGGTTCCTCCATCGTCGACAAGCTCAAAGGTTCCTCTTGCTAAGCCTCTCCCCAGCTCCCTCTCTCTCTCTATCTCTCTCTTCCCAAACAGATGTGGTTCCTCCATCCTCGACAATCTCTAAGGTTCCTCTCGCTATGCCTCTCCCCATCTCCCTCTTCCCATCTGCCTTTCTCTTTCTCTGTCATTAATGAGTTACAGATATTACACTTTTATAGCCGCCAGACACGGTTATCCACTCTTCATTCTAATCGTGTCTTGCTGTCTGCTGTCTGCTGTCTGCTGTCTACTGTCTACCCCTCCTCTCACTCCTCCCTCTTTATCTTCCCTTTTCCTATCTTCTCAAGCTACTGTTTGGTTAATGATGACTTGTGCGTTCTCTGTGCTCTGTTATTTTTCAATATTCTCGACTTTGTTTGCCATCGATTTTGTGGCTACCGTTTGAAGCGGTTTCTCATTCTCATTCTCCTCTGCTCTTCTTTTCTACGATTGATTTCGAGCTTCGTTCCTTAATGTTCTCTAATTGATAGCCAGTTCTTGCGACAGATCCCCAAGACCCAGCTCGACTGCTATCTTTCCTGCTCCATCAATCAACATGTTGAGTAGATCTTTCAGGTCAGCTCCAGTTTAGATCTTGTCTTGTCAGCTCGATTAATTCGATCACAGATCTCAATTGAAATTTGAAATTTGGAACAGATTCAAGAAAACTAAAGAGCTGAGGAAAAAATCCACAGATCATAGGCGATGTTAAAACGTTTCTATGCTGTAAATTCAAGAATGGCGACCTCTACTCAGCTCCTCTTTGTCCTTTTGACAGCTGTCAATTGGATCGCAGCCAAAGGGTTCCTCAGACCATAAATCAAGGCTGATTAGTTCATTCTTTCATTCTTTCATTCTTTCGGGCTGTGCGACGGGGACGTGTCGACAAGTCCAAAGGGCGTCGCAAAAGTTAATAATATGCCTAACGGCAGTAGCTGGGATGGCAAAACTGGAGAACCAGTTCTCGAACATGTGTGAACTGTACCCAAGCAGAAGAAGAAGAAGAAGTAGAAGAAGGACAAAGGCCGAGGAAGGCAGTGCGCATATTAAAACCGGAAATAGTTGAACCAAGTGCCTGGCAACCGACTGACGCACTGACACACATTTCAACAACAAAGGAGTTGCAAGAAGAAGGGGAAGAGGGCACGAAGAGAGACAACAACAACAGCAAAGAGTGTAAGAAAGAAAAAACAACGAATCAAGGCGAATAAAATGCTCAAATAAAATGCTTTGTCCAGGGGCCTAACTAACCACCCTTAATGGCAGCAGGACATGCAGGACAAGCAGGACTGACAGGACGTGCCCGGGGCTACGTTTATGTTACGTTGACGGCTGCTGCATATCGCACACATACACACGCACACTCAAACACACATATTCGCACACACATTTGCACACAAAAGAGACCGCATAAAATAGAGATCATAATAATGCGACAACTTGAAACCAAGGATACACGCCAGGATACCTGCCAGCAAAGCTCTCACTCTGCCTCTCTCTCGCTCTTGCTCTCTATCTCTCTCTCTCACACACTCTCTCCCTGTCTCTACAGCTCAGATTGCATCATAAATTCTAAGGATATGAACCCAAAAGCGAGCTAAAGCGGTAGAACGACAAAAAGAGAATAAACAAGAAGAAAAAGTTACACTCAAGTTGCCGAAGATCTTATACCCTTTCATTTTCAAAAGTCTACATCGATTCTATATAATAATTATTATTATAATTATAACTAAAACTTGAAACTTAACGCGTCTCTTTTTAAATAAGCAGAATTTTGATGCTTGCAGAAATTGAAAATAAAGTGGGAAATGCAACTGATTTTTCAGTTGACTTATCAAGCATATAGTGCAGTATCCAAATAATATAAAATGTTCACAGATGTGTAGTACAAAGGGAACTACAAAGTTAGGCCTGTTTTAGAGTAGTTGGAAAATAATAAAAGATTTCATAGCAAATCATTTCAAAGGATGATCGTTCCTATGGTAGCTAAGTATGCATATATTTTAGTAGTTGGATTTTGATGAAGTTTTTTGTTGGCTTTATAGAAACCAAGTAAAAAGCAGTAATGATTATTAATTTCATATAAGTCGGCACTCAACTATACGATATTTCGCTCCGATTCAGCACGTTTCTACTTGTAATGCTTTATTTCGCCTGTATATATGTGTTCAATGATGTCTCATCCTATGCTTTGCCAACTTTTTCACAAAACGTATACGCCTACAGCAGGGTATAATAATAAAAATTAACTTATTTGCATATTTCAGTGAGCGGGCGAAAGGATATGCCACTGGACGCACTCACTCTCTTACACACACACACACACACACACACACACACACACACACACACACACACACACACACACACACACACACTGACTGGGACATGGACATTCATGTAGCTGAAATTAAATAAAAACCAAACGCGCTCACGCCAGTCCAGACCAAAACCCCGAGCCCGAGCCCGAGCCCGAGCCCAAAGCCCAGAGCCAGACCCAGCCAGGCCAGGCCAGGGCAGGATGTGCGCAAGGATGTGCGTGCAGTGGCGGCTTAACCAAGCGTATGAACATTGCGAAATCCTCGCACGCAATTTTGTTCGCCCTTTTTTCGCTGCAAAGTAAGTGGAAAACCCTTTGGGCCACCAGCACGACCAGCACGAACAGAGAAGTGCGCTACGATGGCATACTAAGTGGAGTAGCTCGCAGAGAAGAATGTGTAATATTTCATTACGTATTTAGAATCACTTTAAAGTATTGTGGATCTTCTTTATAGCTTATTTATATAGTAAGTAGATTATGTAGCAGACATTGTTAACTTACTTACTTGAACTTAGCAAAAACTATGGAAAACTGACCAAATTCAGTTTATTTTGTAAGGAATTAATAGAAAAAAACAAACAAAAATAATATAATATACAAATATAAATAAATAAATAGTATTTTAAAACACTTTACAATTTTTTTTAATAATTTAAAGATTTAAAATGAAAACTCAAACTTCTTCAAAAATTAAAAACATTTGACAAAGTCACAATATAAAAAAAAATCATGGACAAACTATTTGCACGGCTGACAATGCATACAACAACTAACAGATTAACTTATATTAAACTTTAAAAAAAATATTTTTTAGAATATTAAATATTATTACATACAACAAAATCATAATAATAGTTAAGGAATTTGTTAATAAAATACTAAGTTTGAAATATATAAAAAAATCTAAAAAATAAATTTTTGCATTTGGCAGTCAATTGAAATACATATGCTCCACAAACGTAGGGTGCAGCTTGTCCGAAAGAGCGCGTGCGAGTGAGTGTAAGAGTGAGAGAGGGCGAGAGAGAGAAGGCGAAAAAAAATCGTCAGTGTGGTAGCGTGATTAAGTGATGGACGTGTATGGACACATGCAGCGTTATATTTAGCATACAAACCCCAAGCACACAAACACACGCACTCACACATGCATAAATACATATAAACATATGTAATGTATGTAAATGGCGGGTGTGTGTGTGTATGTGGGGGGTGATGTGTATGTGCGTTGACGAGTCCTTGCGCTTTTAATCATAAATAACAAAGGACACATGGCGCGTAGATGCGCCTGGCAAAGCATTTAGCCACGCTCGAGGGTCCTCTCTGAATGTGTGTGTGTGTGCCTGTTGATAATACTCCAACCAACTAGTGACCAGCCTCTTCTTCCAGTCCCCAGTCTCCAAGCTGTTGCCATGCGCTTTTCATTTCCGCCTCATGGACGCCAAACATGCCACTCGCTGCGATTCATAGGCTGACCTGGCCCCAGGACATGAGCGGAGAAGGAGTAGTGGGAGGGGGGGGCAAATGGGCAACGTCCTAAAGAACTGCGCAGTTGTTGCCTCCCCTCTTTCTCCCCACCTCCCCCCCCCACCCTTCGTACTGTGCTGTGTGTGCGGAATTTTTTGATATTAATAGCTTTGGACAGTTTTATAAACGCCTTTCGGGGTTAACATGTTCAAGTGGTATTCATATTTTCCACTGACCGACCTGTCACTTTCGTGTGTGTCAGTCTTCACTGTACGTCCCCCAACTCTCCCCTCTCTCCCTCTTCCGCTCTCCGGTTGGTTTAGATTTTCAAACTCTGGTGTGGAGCTGCTGCAATTGCAGGCGGCAAAGCTTTAACAAGAACTTGTAGAGTTTGCATGAGCCCAGGGGGAGGAAGAGGGAAAGGAGGGGAGTCAAGATAGCGCTGGACAGGACTGAGACACATATCCTACAGCATAGATATGCCAACGTATGCTACCACTCAGCCAGCACGGCAGGCAGGAACTGTACCCGGCCACAGCGCGATGTCGCTTGATTGAATTACGACTTAGGCAGGGAAAGGAAGAGGGGTAATGGGGAAGGGAGAGGGAGAGGAGAAACGGGGACAACAATGGCAACAAACCAATGTTGGTACAGGCGATAAAATCGAACGCTGCGTTACGGTAGTCCCAGGCCGAGCCCATCCAAGGACAACGTCTTAGGGGTGGTTACAAACAACCGGAGGGTTGCAATTGCCGCGGAGCAGGAAAAGAAGACAACGCAGTTTCCCGAATTGCGTCTCAGATGCCGCCTCTGCCGTGTTCCTCTTTTTGGGTGGGAAAAGTGCAAGCTTTGCGGACTAACGGTACAGTAGTCGTCGCTTACGGCCGTCAAACCACCCCACACCCCACCCCACCCTCCCCTGCCCATCCTCGCGCGCTGCGCAGCATAAATTACGCATTTGCCACTTTTATGTTTCGCTGCGACGCAGTTGCGCGTCGCTTTCGCAGTTGCTGCCTATGATTTATGTGCTGCGCTGACACACAGGACATCGGGCACCGGCTTGGAACTGAGCTACAGTACAGTTGCAACCAGCTCCACTGCTCCCACCTGCCCCACTCGCCTCTTTGGGCTATGCCTGCTGCAGTAAGAATTACACGCAAATTGCACGCAACACGCAAGTCGCGCACAAACTTCGCATTGGAAATGACGGGAGAAAGCGCCAGCACTCATGCATGCGCGATAGTTTCTGTCAGCGGTGGAGCCATGCCTCCTCCGTGCCTCCCCTACGTACGTACATAGCTCCCTATCAGCATTAAGTCATGCGTCATACCCAACAGGCGACACATGCGTGCGTGGCTGCGGTTCCTTCTCCTTCCAATCCTTTCACTCCTTTTACTCCTTCCCCACTTTCTGCTCCTTCACTTCCTTCCTGCCTTGTGCATAACATAAATACGCCGCTAATGATCCTGGCGAGGATCCTCCGCTCTCTTATGAGTCACTGGACCCAGGCAAGGTGCAACATTGTTGCGGTTGCGGTTAGTTCCTGGTGCCAGTTTCAGTTTCAGTTCCCGGTTCCAGTTGCTAGTTTTATTGCATTATCTCTGGAAAAGATGTAAGATGTAACCAAGTCCCTGTTCTCTTTGGCAGATCCTTAACTTTAGGTGTTTACTTTGTGGTATCATAAGAAATTTGCATAGTTTAATATGTTGGTATTTTTAAAATACTTAAATTCGGAATAACTGAAATACTTTCATTTCCATTCTTAGTCTTACTCTATTTCATACCTAGCTATCAATATGTTAGTTCACTTGAAATCTCCACATTAAACTCTTTAAAGTTCTTCGATAAAAACAGTTGAAATTTTCAACGATTTTCTATATGCCGCTTACATCTGGTGGTGCGACAGTTTTCCACTGTGTTTGACATTTTTATGGCAGCAAAATATGAGGCACAAAAAACAATCAGTTAAGAAAGCAAGAGTCGAGCAGGCTAGACAATAAAATACCCTGCGCATTGAAGTCTTAAGTTAAAATAATATTTTATGAAAGCTGTGGGCGTGGCATGCAATATTTAAAGTTTACATTAGCTGCATATGATAAATATAAATCTACCTGCCAAATTTGGTGTCTCTAGCTTTTATAGCTGCTAAGATCAACGCGTTCCTACAGACACTTAGGCAGACAGACACACGTAAGTCGACTTGCCAGTTGAAGCGGAACAAAAAAATACCCATGCATTATTCTGTAATCAATTAAGCATCCTTCTGCTTGTAACATAGATACGCACAAAGCTAGCATACCCTTTCGTGTGCCTCCCCAATGCACCGTAGGGTATAAAAACCAATTTAATAAACATGTATGGGTGCGTGCGGCACATGTGAGCGTCTGTGTGTGTGTCTGAAAATGTATGTGCTGGGCGTGTGTGTGTTTGTGTGTGTGTTGGATGGGCAACCACAGTTCAATTTTTAATCACTTTTCATGAGCTTTTAATTACAAGTCCGTAGTTGGCCCGAGGAGCGAACGTGGTGCATGCGTCCTCAGCGTCCAGCTGAGGCTGTGGGATAAATATAAAACAAGTAAAAAAAAGCAACAACTCAACTGCAAGAGACCCGTGCACAGTTTATAGAGAGAGAGAGAGAGAGAGAGAGAGAGAGAGAGAGAGAGAGGGAAAGGTGCTCTGCATTTGAGCTGCCCCGAAGGCAGTTGCGCTTTTAAGAAGGAAGAGGCAAAGCGAAGGAAATAGGCTCTAGGGTAGAGGGCTATGTAATTGGACTGGAACTTGAAGTTATACTGAATATGTGATTTATGTATGTATCTGTGTGAGTTTCACTTGTATACTACGTGAGCTATAGAGCTCTAAATGTAGAAATATAAAAACCTATTTCAAGCTGAATAAATTTATGGAAAGTAAAAGTAAAATTTCAATTGGACGTTTATGGGGCTATAGGGTATAGCTTCATGTACTTTGTGTGGCACATACATACATACATAGGTATACATACATTTTATGACATTCGTATGTGTGCGTGTACATATGTACGTGTGCACATTCCCCACTCATTTCCGTAATAATAATGTGTGAAAGGATATTAATTATGAAACAAGCGAGCGGTAGGAAGCGCCGGCAATAAAAACAGCAAGCGACAGGCAACACCATGCGTGACCAACAACAGCAACAGCAACAACAACAACAACAAGCAATAAATGGCAATACCCATTACAACAACAACAACAACAACAGAAGCAATGGCAGTAGCTGAGCTGAGACGGAACTTGTACAGGAGCAATCTTGTGTACATATATTGTATTTTATGCGAGTGGCCACATGGCCACAGCCCGCAAGGCTGCACGGCGTGGGGTCGGGGGGAGCGAGATGGAAGGTGGGGTTGGGGTTGGGGTAGGTGTATGGGGGCTCCTTGCTGTGGCGCAACGGAAACAGGAGCAACATGTCGAACGGAAGTGTCGGCCATATTCAACACACGCACACACGGTCACATGTAAGCCTAAATAGGCCCACGTCGCACTCTGTCTCACTCGCTCGCTTCTTCCTCTCTCCCTCATTCACTCTCTCTCTCTCTCTCTTTCTCTGTTGCACACACAGGACAAGAGTCATTAGGAGCCGGGCCAAGTAGATTTTTATGTAATGTCGCTTGGTTATTGCTTTTATACATTTATTTTATTTCATTTACCCGCACACACACACACACACACACACACATACACCAGAACACACACTCCACCCACTCACACACACACACAGTCAAAGACATACATGACCACATACAGACACATGCTGAAATTTCATATTTTTATTGTGCTCTTTTGTATATTTTACAGGGTATCATGAATGCGCACGAATTGTAATGTAGTACGACAGAAATTTTAATGCAAATATTTCATAAAGGTTGTAGGGTTAAATTTAAAATTTTATAAATGACACATTTGTAAATATGTTTCATATTAAATAATATTAATTATTATTCTAACTAATTATATTATTATAATTAATTAAGTATTAGGTACGGAAAACGGAAACATGGATAACTTCTGCGCTTATCGTCCGATTAGATTGTAATTTGGGGAATAGATTTATATTGCAATTATTTATGTTCATACCAAAGCAGAAAGCTGTAACTTCAATACTTCTCCTGATAATTGAAAACTATCGATTTCCGTGGGCGGTGGGCGTGGCATAAAAAATTGAAAATAAACTCGATCTACCTATGGTATACAGGAGCCTTCATGCGAAATATGGTGTCTCTAGCTTTTGTAATACCTGAGATCTAGACGTTCAAACGGACAGACGGACGACGGACAGACAGACGGACATGGCTCAATCGACTCAGCTAGTGATCCTGAGTCAGAATATACATATATACTTTGTGGGGTCTGCCACGCCTCCTTCTGCCTGTTACATACATTTGCACAAACTTAGTATACCATTTTTGACCATTTTGAATGATCGAATGGTATAAAAAACAAATGGAAATGAAACATAAAAACCGTTGTAAATTTCCCCGTTGAGGAATGTGCGGAATCGAGACATTCGGAAAAGGTATTCGCAATTCGCATGCCTAGCAACGACAAATGGGCCATGGCAATGGGCGGGGAGATGGCGTTACGCCTGTCAATGACAGCGCCGACGTCAACGGCAACGTCAACGTCAGCGGCAACGGCAACGGCAACGGCAACGGTAGCGTCAGCCTCGACGTCAGCGTCACCGTCGACTGACGTCCATCAGAGTTGTATGCGTCAGTCTGCCCGTGCCGGAGTCAGACATTTGGTTGAGCACGTTGCCGCTTCACGTGACACTGACGAGGATGCGGCAGTTGATGCTGCTCTGGATGCCAGGGATACCAAGCCGGCTAAGGCGGAGAGGGAGAGGCAGAGGGAGTCGCGGCTGCGAGTTGCGGCTGCCTCCTGCGTGTAATTGCCGTTGTAATGTGGCTCGAACGCGAATATAATTGCTAAAATGTTGCCGCGCTGACAGACGTGCCAATGGCCAATGCCCGATGCCCGATGCCCGATGGCCATTGGTCGACGTGTCCTGCCGCACACGCCGGCAACGACACTTTTCCATTTGAATTTAATTTTAATTTACGCCCAACGGCCGTTTTTGTCCCCCGGAAATTGGCAACGGCAACGGCAATGGGCAATGGGCAATGCGGCCGAGTCCGAGTTCGAGTTCAAGTTTGACTCTACCCCACCACGTGGCACCAGCTCAATTTGTGGAGCCTAGCTGCTTTTGGTCCGTTGTACTTCGTGCCGTTGAGTTAATGAGAGAAACGCCGCCAGACATTTGTGCAACTGGCCAAATTGTATGAGCAAGTCTAATTGAAGCAGTCCCCTCCCGCTCCCCCTCTTTGTATTCCCTTCCCTGCTTCCACCTCCTAGCAATTACTCAATAAATTGAACTTGCCCGCCCTTTTGCATGCGTAGCTAAAGTTGGTAAAGCAGTGCGCTAAGTCAGCTTTAAGGCACAGTCCGAGTAGGTAGATTAGAAACGAAGTAATATATGATATTTTCGAAATCTGCCACCTCCCCCAGCGTATCCTCCTCGCTCCTCCAGTCAATTACTCCCTAAATTGAACCTCACCTATAGTTGCTAAGGCAGTTCGCTACGTCAGCTATAAGCACACTGCAAGTAGGCAAGTATAAGCAAAGTAATATCTAAGGTTTACTAAATTTTCCACTATTCAATTAGCCACCTTTTATGATGAGTAGCAGCTGGCGCAGATACCCCTACGCTTTCCCCATTTAGGCCTGTTTATTGCCCAGGCCTAAACTAAAGTAGTTTTCCGCTGCCCCAAAGTCGTGCAGACAGACAAACGCCTCAACTCATTAATCGTATTGATAATTAACAGTTAAATAAAAGTAGAATTTGAGCACAAGCAATACGACTACGACATACCCTAGCCTAGTGGGTCTATAACTGTTTTCAATTTCTCGCGAGAAGGGGCGGAGGGCCTGTCCGTCTGATGATGAAAATTTGTTTTCAAATTTAGTAAAACTATTAACCACGCTATGTTAATTCCATTAGCATCTCTTTTCTCCCTTTTCTCTCCTCTCTTTTCCTTTGTCTGCTCTCCGGGCCTTCTCTTGTTTTAGTGACCGGCTTTTATGTGTCTATATTTACATTTATCTCATTAATTGCGCTAATTAGTTGTCCACTTAGCGTGTCTTTAGCGCACTTTTCGAGTGTCTGCTGTGGCCAAATTGTGTCCCCCCCCCTCCACCTCTCAATCTCTCACACTGTCTTTGCTCTGACGTCAACGTCTCGCATCGATCGCACGATGTCGCCAGTTTAATAAATCAGTTTAAATGAAGCTGGTTGACAACTTTTGGAGAAGGATTTTTTTTTAGGAAACATTTAAGCCAGAAAAATGTGAAATAGAAACTAATTTATAAAACTCATTTTATTGCATATTTAAAGTAAAGTTAATTAAGAACTAAGGTCACAAGCATCAGAGCGCGTTCTTGCGTTTTGTTTCTGTGCTTATGGCCAGAAATTGTGTCATCAGGGTGTTTCGATCGAGAAGCAGCTGATTCCGCTCGCGCTGTATTTGATTGGATTCTTCCAGAGCCAAGCGTATAGCGCGCAACTCCTCAACGCGTTGTATCTCCAGTTCTTCCCCCAGACTCATGAAGGGACTCTCGGCATGCAGCAATTGTTGTTCGAAGTTCGTTTCGTTCATAAGTATCTCAGGTACGGAAGGCACAGCTTCGGGTTCCTCTTTGGGCACAACTTTCGGTACATTGTTCATAGATGTCGTCGATTGACGCGGTGTCTCTGCGAGTATTTTCTCCATAATGTCAAAGTACTCCCAGCTGGAGGGATTGGGTCGCTTTTTTATATTGAAATACGTACGCTTCATATTACGAAACTTTCGATCCAAACTAATGTAATTCGTTCTCAATCCGCAAGCCTGCAGCTCCAGCACAATCTGTTGCCAGATCTTTGAGTTCTGTTTGTGCCGCCCGTCGAACTCCTTCTTGTGCTTCAGATAGTGACTGAGCAGGAGATTGATTTCCTTTTTCTTCCAGGTGACTGCGAATCAAAGATAAATGTATTTTCATCTATATCGAGCAACAATTCTGTAATAACTTTTACTTACGCCCCATTTCGACAATTGTTTGCTGATTTCAGTTGTTCAGCTGTGACAGATAAGTATCGATACGAATCGATACTATCGAAGGTTGCCAGAGGGTTGCAATAATGCGCATCTCCAAAAATCGATAAGTTTGCAAGCTAAGGCCGAATCGATAAAAAACAAAATGTGGGCAAACACATGACCTCTCACTTTATTGCTCTATTCAAAATAAAAATAAGAACTAAGCATAGAATAACTAAAAATACAAAATTGGCTTCTTTGAAGGACATTCTTGGCCTGTGACTCTATACCTGTTTATCTCCGTTTTATACATATACGCCCTACGAGGCTGGCTTCTGCTGCACTTTGGCTAAGAACTCCTTCCATGTCAACATGGGCTCATCGCCGTCATCTTCATCTGCGTTTACCATGGCTCTATCGGAGCTATCGCTGAGAGAGTTCTCGAACTGAGCGAGTTGGTCCAGGCGATGAGACATGCGCTCATCTAGTTGCTCCTCGTCGTAGGCAGAATTAAAAATATGATTGTCTTCAAAAGCGACGTAATCCCCCACTTGGTCTTCCATTAGCTCTGATTGTTCCAGTACATCCGATTCGGTAACTACCAGACTAATGGTAGATGTGCTAGATGAGGCATCTCCCAGACTGAATGTGGTACCGGAAGCATCGTCTTCTCCTTCGAAAGACATTTTAGAAGTTTGGAATTGATTGGGATATGTGTGTGTTATCTTTTTGGAACTGATTTAATAATTTTCTTTTTTTTCTCGCTTGGAACACGACAAGTTGTGTGGAGTGATTTGAGTTGCCTGTTTTTAGTTAGCTTGTATATTATAAGACAACAAATTCAAAGCAGCTACAAATTTAAAGATTTCCAAAACTAGTTAAGAGTGCAGATCTGGCTGCCCATGGCAGCCCGAGCACCTGTGCCTGGGCTACCTGGGGTCTCTGGCCAAAATGCCAAGGCTTGTTCGCTGAAAAATATCAAAAGTTAGGTAAACAAATAAACAAGCTAAGTCTGTCTTTGTGTCTCTGTGTCTGGACACGGTGCTGCAGTCACAGTTGCAGTTGGTGTCGCAGTTGGAGCTGGAGTTACTTTTGGGCTCGTTCGGCAGGCACACACCCATATTTCGTAGAAGAGGAAAACAAAAAAAAAAAAAAAATGGTTGGAAAAACTGAATTTGGGTGCGTTAGTCGAACAATGATAAACATCATAAGCTGGAGATGAGAACCACAGCGCGGCAGCCGAACGTGTCCGAGGCGAGACCGATGGGGTATCTAGACAAGCCACAAAATATATTAGGCCAATTATGGTTCGCCTTAAATCCACATGGTACTTGCATCAAGTGGCCTCCATCTCTCAGACCCCCTCTGCTCCCTCTCCTTTCCGGCACGCCTTAGTCTTGCACTTGCGATATCACGATTCGGGCCCCGAAACGTGCAACGGCATAAGCGAACAACCCAACGAACCATGATGGGAGCGGGCTGAGCCTGTGCACAGCGTTGAGTGGAGAAGATAGGGTAGGGCAGGGAGGAGAGAGGAGGGCAGAAGTGCACTGGGGCACAGTTTCTAGGGTCTCGTGCAGCACATGCTTACCTACTGCAAGAAATGGTGGCCAGACATAAGCATGACTTGAGTTACACGAACAATTTACAGGGTATTGGCAGCACGACTTCGAAAAAGATATTGTAATAAAATAAATAATTAATTTGGAGGATTTTCAGTTCAGAGATGATTCGCGATAAGAACGTCTACTCAGAATTTCCTCGTTGCTTTAGACACGTAGCACAACTTATGCATCGGGCACCTGTCAATGGGCCCCTTAGTTCTACACGAGTTCTTCAGCTAAATTAATTTCGCTCAGTTTATGGGTCAATGAAGAACACTCGCTAATAATTGGATAGCAGTCTAGAGTGCTAACTGATGGGACAACGTACATAGCTAAAGAGAGTATTCAAAGAATAAAGACACGTTTTGCTTGCTATAGC
Organism: Zaprionus ghesquierei; assembly: GCA_018904095.1. Lineage (NCBI taxonomy): Eukaryota > Metazoa > Arthropoda > Insecta > Diptera > Drosophilidae > Zaprionus > Zaprionus ghesquierei. Next base: position 20,871,861 of record JAEIGP010000850.1, on the reverse strand, counting down.
CTTGCAGAGCGTCGGTCCAGTAATTTTAGCCAGATGTGTGCGACGCACCTTTGGAGACATATCCGACCTCATAAAGTATTTCAATTCTCAATCAGCATTAATGGAGCGCTCGAACTAACCATGTCCGTCTGTCCTTCTGTCCGTTCATCTGTTTGTCCGTCTGTCTGTCCGTCTGTCTGTCCGTCTGTCTGTCCGTCTGTTGCAACGCAAACTAGTCTTTCTGCTTTAGAGTTGTCTTAATAAAACTTGGTTTATACGCTTTTTAACGCTGCGCGGTCAAAATAAGTCGGAAAGTGCCGGATCACATCGATATACGATACCGTTTAGCTGCAGAAGAACCTATTGGTTTTAGCCTTCATTCTTTTTTATTTTTGACTTTGTATAATAAGTGTCGAACTTATTAAAGAGTATGCATATCTTGAGAACTATACAAATTCTATTTCCTGAAGAAGTCAGTTCTTTGAGTACATCTGATTCTCAATTGCCTCTATTTATATTAGGGATAATGGCCAATTTTCAGCTGATATTGTCTCTTTGTCTTTGTTGGGCATCTGGCCCTTATCGGTTCAATTCCTTTTTCGAACAGATTTGATAAATGCGCGCTATAAACAAGCTTGATAAGTTGAAATTTATCAAATCAAGATGAGGCTGGGGGGAAAGGGCAGAGTACCATTTGCAGCGACTGCAAATAGAAAATGACTTTCGACACGGTTATCAATAACAGGCTATCGATATTTTATGAAAGTCGATGTGGCACACACCCACAGACGGAGGCACAAACCCGCCCTCATACGTAGTCCTCCCTGCTGGGAAATAAAAATAAATAATAATAGACATTATTACAGTTGATGCCATTCTAAATAGTTTTCGCCCCACTTCTCCTGGGCTACGACGTTGGTTTTCGCTTTTTTCGGCCCTCACTCTTTCATTCCTGGAGGACCTTCTATAAGCGCACTAATCCGTCAAAATTTATTGCCCTAACTGTGCGGCCAAAGATGAGACTGGAACCGTGGAGAGAATGCGAAGCGATGGGTTCAACCAATTGATAACGCGCGTGTGAAATTTATCAAATAAATTGAAGTCATAAATGTCAAGGCTGAGCATGTTTCATAAACAGAGTAGGAGGAAGAGTGAAAGAAAAAGAGAGAAGAGAGAGAGAGAGAGATGGAGGGAGATAAAACTGGCTAAGAAAGGGGAACAACAAGACTGTTCCGTTTAAAAATCAAGTTGACAAATTTTCTTAAAGCTTCCATTGCATTAGATATTAGGAAGATATTATATTGGGAGAAAGGAACTTACTTTGAAGTTAAATTCCGTATACTATTGTTGAAAGTTAAATGAGTTTTATAAAAACACTATTAAAACATATTACAGATCAATTTGAGGACCATATACTCTTGCTTCCATGTGTATATCCATGTCTGCTTGTTTGTTTGATCACACAGATCTTAGGTATTATAAAAGCTGGAGATATAAAATTTGACAAAAAGATTTTTGTACATCATACACAACTAACGGTTATTTAAAATGTTAGTTGCCAAGCCCACCTCCTCTGCAAATCAATATTTTCATTTTTAATTTCGACATGTAAGCGACATTTTTAACATACAACTCATTTCTTCGGCATATAAGTAGTTAGGTTATTTTGAAATTTCTATAGATCGGAAAATTCAACAATTTAGGGATGCTAATTATTATAATTTATGTTTCTTCGCTTGAAAATTATTTGATGACGTGCTTGGGCACTAGATGTGTCTGCATATGGTTTGGGAAATCCTCATGTTAAATTTGGTGATAGAGTTTTAATAGTTGCAAACAAGTACACTTTTATACTTAAATAGATGTGCTCTACAGATGCTGACTAAGCGTACATATTTACTTAGTTAAAAAGGGGTAGAACTCCTCCTAGTTTACCTCTTTCTGGCCATTCTCAATTAATTTATTAAGTCTGCAAACCTCTACCCAAGCTGAATCTGCATGTGATGGCAATGCCAATCTGGATTCAATGAGAGAAGCTGAACTGAGCTCTTAATAGAAGTCAATTCGGGAGGGGGCATTGTGTGTTGTATGGTGTGGGCTGTGTGGGTGTTAGGTGGCATGGGGTATTATGGGATGTTGTGGTCTCCCGTTTGGGTCTCGTGCACATTTGTAAATTTGAATAAAATGTCTTTTTATCGCACTTAGAGGCCATTTAGTAAGGCTAAATTATACCAAAGAGCAGCAGGGGCTTACGACCAAAATGCTAAATCCAATGCCGAAAAATAAACGCAAAGTCCAAGCCAATGTCCGAAACCCCAGAAATCGCAGTCAAATTGGCCATGTTAAACCGCAGAGCATTTTAGCCTGGGCTCTCGCTCTCTCTCTTTCTCTCGGCCATTGTTGTTGTTGTTGTTGCAATTTGTGTAGTTGACCCGACTTATCTTCAAGTGGCAACGGGGCAACGTAAACTTGCCACAAAATTGGCCAAGAGTTGTTGCTGCCGTTTCGACTGCTGCCGCTGCTGCTGCCACAGCTACTGTTGCTGTTGTTGCTGTTGCTGTTGTTGTTGTTGTTGTTGCTGTTGGTACTGCATAAGTCCAATTTATTTTCGGTTTTGGTCTCTTTTTTTTGTACTTCAAAGCAAAAGCAAATCGAATTAAGTCAAAATCTACATAAGCTTTTCTCTCTGTGTGTGGCTCCCTTCCATATCTCTTGCCCCTTCCCTTGGCCCCTCCTCCTTCCCTCCCTCCACCCCCTCCAGCTTTCGCTCCATTTGTCCCGCTTTGTTGCTGTTGTTTTTCTGGGCCTGAATTACATTTCTCTTTGCATTTGATTGTAGCTGTTGCTGTCGTGTTCCCTACCCTAGGCAGGGGCATCAGGAATTCCCTGGTCAGTCATGCTAAGTTCAATTCGAATTTCTCTTACAGGGTATACACGCGTCGGCGCTGCCTGCTCCAAAATTTACCTTGTTTTGTTTTGTAGTATTTTTTCTAAATGCTAATTTATGGGCATGTGTTGCCATTTGGTTTCCGTTGGGTAATTTTAGTACCTAAAGCAACATCGACATGGAGCAACAGAAGTGGCAGCGGCAACTGGAAACAGGAAATGCAGCAAAGCGAAATAAAAAAATAACTGAGTAAATTGCATATTTATGAATATGTCAATTGTTTATAGTACTAACTTTTGCCACGACGTGTCGCTCTCATAACTAGTGAAGTGAAGGAAAAGCCTACGAAATGATGGGATCAAAGCGTGAAATCTAAAGGTTGCCTAAGGTGCTTTCTATGAGAATCGCATAGAAGAGACTTAAGTTATATAAACCTTCTTAAGAATCCGCGTGAATTTTAATTTTACTTAACATATTCTAAATGGAAGAGGTAACCATCTATTCCTCTCATCACCAGCAGAAAGAAGGAAAGGATCGAGTAACCTAATGATTACCTAAGGTGACCTTAATGAGAAACTCATAGAAGAGTCTACGGTTTTCAAAACTGGCTATGAGTCTTAGGTATATTTAAACATATTCTTATGATTGTAAACCGAAAAAGTTACCATCTATTTCTTTCTACCTCAGACCTTAGTTCAAGAGTCGATTATACTCGTAACCTCGGGCTAATTGCAATTGCTGTCATATCATGACGCAGCACTACCACCCGTTGCTGTTGTTGTACCCGTGTCTTGTGGCATGCAGCATTTTGGCATTTGCAATAAAATTTAATCAATAATCCGAACAATACAACTTCTACCGTACGCGTGTGTCTGTCTCTCTGTCTACCAGTTTGTTCTTCCGTATTTTCTGCTTGCTTCGCCCGTCCGGCTGTCGAATCTATCTGTTCCGGCATAGAAGGGACCGGCATCGGCAGCGGGACCGCGTTTCTCACTTGGCTCTCGCTTCTGTTTGGATGTGTTTTCCATTTCATGCGAAAGGCATTAAACAAGTCGAAGGTACTATAAACACAAAGCGGGTGGGCCGAGAGAGAGAGAGAGAGAGGGAGGGAGAGAGAAAAGAGAGAGAGGAGGGGTGTGAATGCAACCGAAACAGTGAAACAAAAAAAAAAAAAAAAAACTGTAGAAATTCCTTCACAGAACATTTATTTCTCGGTTGCTTTTTCGTTACACACATTGATTTTCAAGGCGGTTCTGGTTCTACGGTACTCGGGATCTTTGATTGGGCCCGCAGGGGGAGAAACTGTTGGCCAAAAAAAAGAAACATTGTTGCAATAAGCTTGGCAAAGGTGAATGCTAAATGTATTATGTATCTTTCAGCAGTTGAAAATGTAACAAAGTATTTGCATTCTTACAAAAGAAGCAGAAGAGATATGAATTCAAGAATTATATATATCTATACTTCGATACTTAAGTTAGACACTTAAAAGAGAAATTATGGCTCGATATCTCGAACTTCATATTCTTTACCCCAATTGTATTCATACATATAATATCTTTATCGGCGTGACATTAGAAGGCGACCTAGAAAACACTTAAAATAATTTTTATTTTCTGATACTTATAATATAATATACTGGGTCTAAGCATTATCAGAACTTCCGCTGGAAAAAAAGTGTTTTCTATTTTTAGCAGAACAAACATTTTTGTATGCATATAAAAAGTATTTAATTTCATGGAAAGAGACGTTATCTAAATTTCTGTATATATGTATTATGTAACTATTTGGTTGTTAATCAACTCTGGCTCTGATTAGCATTTGTACTTTTGTGAGATTTCTATGCGGTTTCCATAACCTGTCTGGAACATTTGAAAAGCGCCCATTTAGGTTACTGTAAACAACAAAAAAGCACTTGAACACACATTGTCATGGACTCTAAGAACTTAACAAGGTTACCAATATCCACAATCATCGTACCACCAGCCTCCTGTCCACTCTCTTGCGCATTCCAAATCATTATCTCTATCGAAGGTGTAGAACTTCTTGAGCTCGTGTACTCTCAAATTGTCCTTATATAAGAACCTTTTATATTTTTTAGTAAATTTGCCTAAGCTCAAGAGGCGATAATGATCGTCTTCTTCAGCTACTTCGAATCGGTCATAGCGCGCAAAATCAGAATAACCTTCTTGTTCTTTTTCCATATTAATGTACAGATCGTGACGATAGGAACTTGTGAGACGATGAATCTTCTCAAGACCTAGAAAGAAATTCCCATCCAAGGATCCAAACCCAGCGCTGTAATTGGCCCAGTTCCTCTGAAAGTTCTCCGCTCCGTTTATGCGTTGTTGTATCACGATCCATCCAGGTCCAGCCACCTCACTGTTACACAGAACATCAAAGGAACCAAGCCCAGGAATACTTAGCTGATGTATTCCCGAAGAGTTCCCAAAGGGAATACAACTGCCTGTCTTAAGAAAACATTTATCTGCCTTGACTTTCAGTTCAGTAAATGTTTTATGTTTTTCTTCGATTGCCAATTTCAATTCTGTAATTTGATTATTGCGTTCTTGGATTATTTTGGAATAGGCATCTATAACAGTTGAATACGAATCCTCCTTCTGCTTTGCCTTAAGTTCCTTCTCCTTTCCTCCAAATAATTTTTTGAAGAATGATGAGACTTTTGAAACCTAGTAAATAATACCGTACTGTATATTCTGGTAATCAAATTTGTATATTATTTTATTCTTTACCACACTTTCGTCATCTCCAGAAGAAACTGCACATAGAGCAAAGCAAATATAAAACAACAAAATAAAATTCACTTTCATTTTTGGTGTGAAGCGATACAAGAACGGAGAGAAACTGATTTCGGCGTAGCTTATGAATGGCAACAGAGCTTCCTGAACTCTTAAGCTTGATAAGGCACTATACCCTAGCAAAAAGTATATTTATTTCTCCCAGGAGTTTGCAAATGAATAAAGTAAAGAAGAGTATCTAGGTTTGAAGGGAGAGCAAGGTGTCCGAAAACCCAAGAACGGACCACAAGTTTGTTGCAGTTTATATCAAGACAAGTCAGGAGGGAAGGAAGGGAGGCAGAAGAAAAAAAAAAAACGAATTAACGAGTGAAATTCATTGTGAATTCTCATTAGCAGCAGGTAAACACATTTCTGGAACATTGCTTTTAATCAGTGAAACAGACGGTGGCCTGTCACGGTCCGACTGGGCGTTCTCCCCAGCCAAGGTGACCAGCACAAGCAACCGCAAAGGAAGAACGGAGGGTGAGTACCCGGTGCCCTTTTAATAGCGACAACGTCAAACATTTGCTAGATTAACGCAATCCAACTTGAAGTAAATTGTCGAACTGCAAAAAAAGAGTAAATAATGCTATAGTGGGGTGTATGTGCTATAAGATACCCTGCGCTTTATTTTGAAAAACTTTTATACATTTTCTTTATTTGGTTAACAGTAGTCTTTATCTTTTCATGTTATGTTGGATTTTTGCAAAGCACTGATAGACCTTTTTTCAATATATACACATATATATTCTTGATCCGCATCATCAGGCCAATTTTCAAAAATGAAAACTCTTCACTAAGTGATTTATTTACGATTAAAAAACTACATAAAATTCATTTAAGTTAATTTATATGGTACCATATTGTCAGACCCTACACGTGTATGTAAAAAGCTGTTAGGGTATCAAACCTACGACATGCCTCATGTAACCTTACGTTCTCGTTTTGCTTTTTCTTTTTTTTTTGGGTCGTAAGTAAAGTGTAATTTATATTTTCGGTACTTTGCAACGAGTAAATACATTTAAAGTCGTTGAGTGCAGACTTGCAGAGCAGAGAGAAGCCAAGTGGAGGGGGAGGGGGTGGGGTAGAGATATAGCATCTTTATGTTGCAGAACGCATTTGGGCATGTAAAAAAAACGTGAGGGGAAAGAGAAAGAGGCAACGAATTAACTACAAACGACTACACATTAATGCCAACTTAACAACAGAAGCCGTCCAAGCGACCAGCGGAAGGGCAGGGTAGAAACGGCTGAAACGGAAAACAGACAGATAGGCGGACAGACGGACGGACGGACAGACGGACGGACAGTCGTACAGGCGGGCAGAGAAATTCTGGACGGCAGAAAAACAGCAGAAGCCACGGCGTCTTACAAACAGAACGGATATACGAGCGACTGAAGCTTCAGCAAGTCGCAAAGAGAGAGAGAGAGAGAGAAAGGCAGAGGGAGAGGGCGAGAGAGAGAGAAGAAGCGGGTGCCAGCGAAAGATAAACATATACAAGATACAACTAAAAGATACAAGCATGCACATGGTCACGGCATGCTCTTGTATTTGGACCTGGCTAAAATACAATATATTTTGTTAGTGCGTGTTGCGTCTTTTCTCCCTCTCTCTTCTCTTTCTCAACTCGCTTGTAATGGGTTATGAGGGTACATTAACTTAACATACTCATATATCGAAGATATTAAAAATATATAAAGATTGTTTATAATGCTGTAGGGTCTAATACACTCGAATATAGCTTTAACATACATTAGCCTTCTTCAAGGGCACGTAAGAGGCAGAAAGCGTGGCAGTTTCAACATGAATACTAAAATCAATTGGGCCTTTTATAACTTACATTGCAGAACTTGATGTGTGTAACTCTAAACATAAACCTCTCTTGTGCGCTTTACAGAACATCGTTTTGTGGCTGCTGTTATGTTTGGCAGCTAAGTAGGCCAAAGCAATCCCACGCATCCCACGCATCATTCTTAAAGGCGCTTCAATTATAGAAAATTGCACAAATCCTTCAAAGTTTTGAGTGCACACACACACGTGAGTATGAGTCCATATATAGAGTACTTGTAGTTGGTAAAGTGTATCTTATTAGCGCGCTCTCAAGTTGGCCTGACATTAATCCCCGCCCCCCTCTACCCGTCATTCCACTTCTTCAACTTGGCTGCACATAAGCCGTTTACGAAGTTGCTTGTCAGATAGGAAACTATCTTCGTCCCGTCCCCCTCGTGCAAAATTCCGATTGAAGTTCTGAAAACAAATAAAATTCCGAAATTGTTACTGGGGCACCTGGGCAAGTGGGAAACCCAGCATTGAAAACAATTTTTCTCCTGGAATATTTTCAAATAAGCGCGTTGATTTTATCAAGCTGATTATATGGCTTGTAACTGGAGGGGAGACTGAGAGGGAGATGGAAGCGAGGTGACCATGGAAAAGGCGACCCTTTCGCTGTGGATCTTTGCCTCTGCGCTTGGGTTCTCTTCAGGTTCTCTAGCTGCCAGCAACAATGACAATGAAAGGCAGCGACGGCAACAGCAACGGCTCAGCTGGCAATGCGTTGCATCCTGTGTGCCCGCATAACATGCCTCTCAGCTCTCCTCTCCCTGCACTCGACCGCCCGCTTGGCAACTACCTTGAGCGGCGCTCTTACCTCAAATGCAACGCACCGCGAAATTCCACTCATTATGCCCTAGCTGAGGGTATATCAGTTTGTGTAAAGGGTGTGCGACACTCGAAAGGGAGAAATATTTGATGAAGCTAGGCAAATATAGTTTTTATATCTATAGTACATATGTATATAGTAGTGATAGGAATAATCAGAAAAAAATGTAGTTCCTTTTGTCACAACATGTTAGGGTATAGCAGTATCGCCATGCTGTAGGTACCGCCGTTTCTTTACTCGGTTTTAACAAGTTCGAAGTTTAAGCCGCCTCAGTCCAATGGAGTCTCAATTCATATCACAAGCTGCGCCCGGGGTAGGTGTCTGCTTGCCGGCTTCCTGCAGTATCTCATTTTTATACCCTTTGGGAATGCACCAACCGGGTATACTTACTTTGTACAAATGTAATCACTGAATTTATTCAAGCAATCAATTATCATATGCAGCTACAAGAGGCACTGAGAGTGATAAAGCCAAAGTTATGGCTAAGCGCAGGGTATCTTTACAGTTGGTCTCCTCACTTGTTGTGCTAAGCGCTTGGAGTAACTTGAAACGCCGTCAGCAGCCAGCATAACCTACGTTGTAGCTGTCGCCACATTGTCAACGTTAGCGGCTGCCCCTTTCCTTTCTACCCCTCCCGTTTCTCTTTAATCCCCCTCTAACTAATCAGCTGTTGCGCAGACGGATCTTCAAAGGGCTACCTACGGGTACTTACAATCTTGTGGAACAATTAAAGCAGTAGCGGGTTTTTAAAATATTTATACCCGCTACTCATAGAGTAGAAGGGTATTATAACATTGTTTAAGCCGAAAATGTATGTAACAGACAGAAGGAGACATCCCCGACTCCATAAAGTGTATATATTCTGGGTCAGGATCAACAGCCGAGTCGATATAGCCATGTCCGTCTGTCCGTCTGTCAGAGTGTCTGTCTGTCCAAGTGAAAATCAAGATCTCAGCTATTATAAGGGCTAGATCTTCCAAATTTGGTGACAATATTTGTTATTATTGCACGCCGATCAAGTTTATTTTGCATTTTGACCACTCCCCCTTCCGCCCTCGTAAATCGAAAAAAATTGATTACATGCGCAATTTTAGTGCCATATTGTTCATTTTTAGTAAATATAATCACAAACCCAAGATTACTTGGTAACGATCGGATAGTAAATACAGAAGTTATTCAACTCAACGTTTTCCATAGCTGTAAGCAGCGCTGCTATGACCTTTTATAGTCCAAATATGATTGTAGCCGTTCTTAATTCTTTCCCAAATAGTTCTGATGGTCGAGCACACTCGACTGTAGCTTTCTTACTTGTTTTCATTAGACTTTGGGCTTTATAAGCATTTGAATTTTTTTAATATTATCTCGTTCTCCCCAAAACAAAGCTTGAGATTTGTAGAGTCCATTTAAGTTACTGAGAATGAAAGAAAGTATTAGAACAAGTTAAACTTATATAGGTATCCCAATTACCTATCTCCACAGTTGTTGAACCACCAGGCACCGCGTAAACGTCTTGCACACTGTGACTCATTATCACGATCGTGTGTGAAGAAACTCCTGGTTTCACTGCTTCCTTAAACTGTCCGTAGCATTTCCCGAAAACTCTCCTAGACTGAGCAATCTATATTGACTTTCTGCATCAGCTACTTCAAATTGATCGTAACGTGCGAACTCCACCCAACCGGCATGTCCTTCTATGTAGATGTAGAGCTCATGTCGATGGGCATTCGTCAGACGATGTATTTTATCTAGGCCAAGGAAGAACTCTCCATTGAAGGATCCAAATCCCTGGATGTAATTAGCAAAGTTACGATCAAAGATTAAACTTCCATCGAGTCGTTGCTGTATAACTGTCCAGCCAGGACCTATGGTCCTGTTATCACACAATACATCGAAGGAATCCGAACCAAGTGTTGTTTCGACACGTCGAACCCCTGAGGTATTTCCCAATGGAATACAGCTACCTGATTCGAGAAAGCAATGGTCAGCTTGGGCTTTGGTCTTTATTAATCTCTGATCCCACGAGGCGAGCTCAAAGTAAAGTTTGGCAATTTGATCGTTTCGCTCTTTAATCGTCTTCTCGTAGTCCGCCAAAACTGCTTCTATGGGGTAACGCTCATCCTGTAGGAATTTGAAGCTTACTTTGTACTAAAATTATCTAATTCTATTTGTTGTGTATATCTACCTTTTCTTTTTTGTTAGCAACTACTAACGGGGTTTCAAAAATGTTGTATACGAGGCACAAGTACAAAACTCTAATGTAGTCAAACTTCATTTTAGGTGTAGCACAGAGCAAACCCTATTCAAAAAAAGCTTGAACTAAACTAAAATAACAATTCAAAATTTAACCCAACTAGGCTTGGGTGCCGAATTACACATGCCGCCACAATCTGACTTATCCATAACTTCCGCTTGGATACCTAAAAATGCGGAGCCTAGTTTCATTATCAACACAGTTTGTTTGAGCAATATATAACTAAACTGCATGATACCCATTAAATTTGGCAAATAGCTCGATGAAACGATTAAGCTTAAGAAACGCCAAGGCTTTGCCAATCTAAAGAAGCTTATTCATAAGTAGATATACACCCATATATGCATACCAAAAAGCTGGGTATACGTTCGGTTGCGTCAGACATAATCTGCACTTCCGCAAATGTCGCTTTATTCAAATATATTCATATTTATTTACATATATTCACACACATTTATTCTGTTAAGCTATTCCTTTGGTCTTGTTCTTATGAGCATTTGAGCTTTCGAGAGAAGTTCATGCGGACGCCAAAATAATTTATCAAAATGAGAATTTAAGTCACTAAAATGTTGAAAGCAAAAGTTAATATTTTTGTTGGGACTTTAAGAAATTTTCAAAACTTGCCAATATCCGCAGCTCTCCACAGCGAACCACCAACCTCCTCTCCAACGTCTTGCGCATCTGAGGTGAGAATCTCTATCGAAAGTGTGGAAATTCTGGAATTCGTTTTCTCTCAGAAGGTCTCTAGATAAGTCGACTAATTCGGTTTCTTTCGGAGTCCATTTGCCTAAGCTCAACAGACGGTACTGATTGTCTTCTTGAGCTACTTCGAAGCGGTCATAGTGGGCAAAATCGTTATGACCTTTGGCTTCGATGTAAATAAGAAGTTCGTGGCGATAGGAACTTGTGAGACGATGTATCTTCTCAAGACCCAAAAAGAAATCCCCATCCAAGGATCCAAACCCAGCGCTATAATTGGCCCAGTTCCTCTGAAAATCCACCGCTCCGTTTATGCGTTGTTGTATTACGATCCATCCAGGTCCAGCCACCTCACTGTTACACAGAACATCAAAGGAACCAAGCCCAGGAATACTTAGCTGATGTATTCCCGAAGAGTTCCCAAAAGGAATACAACTGCCTGTCTTAAGAAAACATTTATCAGCCTTGACTTTCAGTTCAGTAAATGTTTTATGTTTTTCTCCGATTGCCAATTTCAATTCTGCAATTTGATCATTGCGTTCTTGGATTATTTTGGAATAGGCATCTATAACAGTTGAATACGAATCCTCCTTCTGCTTCGCCTTAAGTTCCTTCTCCTTTCCTCCAAATAATTTTTCGAAAAATGATGAGATTTTTTCAACCTAGTAAATAACACCGTACTGTATATTCTGATAATCAATTTTGCATATTATTTTATTCTTTACCACACTTTCGTCATCTCCAGAAGAAACTGCACATAGAGCAAAGCAAATATAAAACAACAAAATAAAATTCACTTTCATTTTTGGTGTGAAGCGATACAAGAACGGAGAGAAACTGATTTCGGCGTAGCTCATGAAAAGCAACAGAGCTTCGTATGCGAACTTCCTGAACTTCCCGCTTTGATAAGGTTAAAGCATCTGCAAAATCCACTCATGATACATATTTAATGTAAATCAGTTACAATATGTTTGATAATATTTTAAAATATCGTTCCTATACGTACTACAGGTGTTCGCTATAGAGGAACACAGAAGACCGAGTTGAAATCAGCTCAAGCTAAAAAGAATGAGCCTCGTTTCCCGTGCCGAGGGAAATGAAAGAGAGTGGCAAGAGGGAAGTGCTGGCTACAACTTCGGGCGAAATGGGAATTTTGTCTTGTGTGCCACTTACAGAAAAATATGTGGTTATTATGCTGCCAGCTACAACAAACATTGAGCCCCAGTGTGGTGGAGGGGGAGTGGGGACGGGCAGACAAAGAATTGTTGACGGTATGTGGATTCTGCCGGGCTAAACGGAGCTCTTTAAGTTAAACGCAAGTGGATTTTCACCGGAACCAGCGTCAAGTTTTTCATAGTTTCACTGGCAGTGCTACAATTGGAGGGGTCTCTCTAAAGGGGGCGGGCATCAGGAATTGCTGGGCTTGGCGGCAAGACGCAGCGAAGCAGACCGCAGCGAACCTACAAGTCGCTTGTCAACTGCTCAGCTCAGCTGTTCTCTGGATGTCGCTGTTGTTTGTGCTTTGATTGCTGTTGTGGGTTTCCGGTATTACGACCACTTACAAAGACAACAACAACGACAACCTAAAAAGTTCTAAGGTTACAAGAAATAGTACAAGAAATCGTCTTCCGACGGCATTAATACAAACAACAAAGACTGCAGAATGACATAGAAGAACAGTGGGGCAAATGCATAGAAAAGCTGGTAAAATTATGTATTACGACAGAATGGATAGCCTAGGCATATTGAAGGTATTATAATCCCTCTTTAACTTAAGTTTACAGCGAATTTTTGTTTCTAACCAAGAACATAAAAACTATAAATTTTATTGAATATAGAAAATTAAAAAATATTATGAAATATACATTTGGTTTTCTCAATATAATTCATGAGTTGGTTCAGAGTTTTAGAAGCAAGCTTTATGACTGACTTTTTTTAAGCAATATATAGAATATATTCATTTAAATGTTATATAATAATTGAGTTTTATGTAAGGAAAAGCATAATTTCAATGGATTCAGATAAAATGCGTTATATTGAATCACAATATATGTTTTTATGAAAAATTCACATTTCAAACCACTGTTTCTTTGGCAGCTCTATCTTATATTTGTCTGGTTCTTTTTTGAAGTTTCAAAAGAGTGTTCAATTCATAGAACTAGACCGATGAAGTTAATTTGATTTGGATCAACTGTACGATATATCGGTCCGACTTTCATTAAATTTAGGCAACCAATTAAGGACATACTTAGATATGGATAGGGAAACTTAGCGCTATCTCTAAAAATTGGTATATTTGCATTAGCAAAAATTATAAAATATTAAAATAATTATACTAACATACGACTTTAGGAATTTGGGATATTTCACTACCCTTAAGGGGCTCTCCAGTCTTTCTGTCCGATACATTCTTGATATGTAGAACTTCAGTCAAATTTATTATGTAGTTCTGCCCAGCGTGGGGATGGGTTATGCTAACTGGGCGTCAGTTAAAGTAATTTACATAATTTAGTAAAATGTAAATTGGCGCCAGGTCAGTCGATCGTAGATAAAATCAATTAAAGTCAAGCTAGGGTCTTGGCCAAGAAATATTGAAAAGGGAGTAGAAGAGGTAGAGGGCATTCAAAACATATAGCAGATCGGTATCATTTGATGCGTAATTAATAACTGCGCGTGAAAAATACAAAAGCAAAAGGGGGGGAAAAACAATAAAAACCTAGTGGAACACACACGAGCTAAGAGCTGGAAATACCGGTAGCTTTGGACTGTGTCCAGGTAAGAGGCAAACTCAGGCTCGGTCGCCCTGTCTCTCAACTCGAGTATCGGTATCTGCATCTGGGTATTTGTAATATGAGAACCGCCTGCCCAAAAAAAAAAAGAAAATAGTAGAAAGAAAGTGGAAACCGCAGGCGAGACGAATTTCTATAGGGGCATCTCAAGAGTGAAAAGAAAAACGACTGCAACAACAAGTTGTAAAGAAAAGTTCTTGGCCTGAAGATACAAAGGAAATAACCCTTGGGACATGTCGTGGAAAAGCCGTGGAAAACTTTTACGTAAGGGTGAACCGAGGAAGTCTTGTTTGTTATTGTTGTCATTGTCGTCAGATAGAAAGGGAGGGAGGGCGCCTCCTCGCTTTATTGATAGATTGCAATTTCTCTCAGTCGAGTAGTAGCAAAACCTTTTGTTTCCATCTTTCTAAAGAACTATTCCCCGAAAATAGAAAGAAAGAAAGAACAACAGAGAGAGAAAAATTTGCGTAACAATAAACTTTTGGCTCGCTGATTTATAGATATTTAATAAAGCGCTTTCTCAGGCCTCACCCTTTCCAGTCCATGTCGTCAAATCTGCATAGCCAAAGGTGCGATGTGTAGAAGGTTTCCGGGGCCTCTGGGTGTAAACCCTGGCAATAATAACAAGAAGCAATTGCTGATTATCTCGTCAACAGATTCAACCCTGCTAAGTTTTTCACAACATTTTCTGTTTTTCCCGCTTTTCCTTTTGTTTACTCGTCGCCTTTCAGCGAACAAAAAATTATGACGCAATTTATAGTTTTTCTTTTTGTAGTTCCAACAATTTTGTTGCTTTTGTTGAGGGATTTAAAAAGGCATAACTAAGATTTATTTCCGGATCTGTAAAATTTACGCCATATGCCACAATAAGGCGCCGACTTTCCCAGAACTTCAATGACTTTCTTAGTCTGCAAGGCGCGGAGCTATTGTTGAAATGTAGTTAGCATGGGAAGAAAGACGCATTGAATGAATATCAAATGGGAATTATATCAAGTTGAAGTTCTCTAAAAACTGGGAGTTTCGAAGAAAAGCTTAAAGCTGCAAGTGTGAGCTTTAAGCTATGCCTCAAGCTGTGCGAAGATCAGAAACTATGTACCTCTTAATCAAAAACACAACAAGCTATCGCGATGCCAATCTTAATGTGTGCGAAAACAACTTTTCTATTCCCACTTATCAAATAATACCCTACAAACATTTCAAAAAGGTTTTACTGGCTATTTTAAGCTTATCTGTGGCAGTTTTTCAAAGTTGCATGCAGGGTATCGTACTGGTCGTTCCTTATACGAATCGTTTATAGAATACAAAAAACTATTTGCTTAGAAATATCACGTCAATCGGGCATAACTCATCTCTGATATTCTAGATGAGGTCGTATTACGTAATGGCTATGCTGAAACCCAATCTTAGCACAATAAAAAATAAACAAGTGACGTGAGTGACGGGCTTACAGTTTCGACTTTTTGATACCCTACAAGCAATTTGAAAATAATTGCTGTAATGTGTGAAAACGGTGTAGGTTTTAAATTGTGCAAATAAGAAATGAATGATGAGATGAACTGGGCTATCTGCCCACACACTTGTCCAAAGCCTAACATCCCTTTTTTACCCATATTCCGGAGCGGGTATAAAAATGACAAAACTTAGTTTTATCACCACACATAACTCAAAGCTGAATAGCATTTGAAGAACTTGCTCTCAACACAATCCTCCATCCCCCTCAACGAAGCCATGTGTAATCCAATGCGAGAACATAAAGTGCACAAGATATGTGACTCGTTAGACGTCTGTCTGCCAGGAATACTATGTTAATATCGTGCGAGAATTTATGCTACTTGCCCCATTCTAATGTCAACGCTCAACGCAAATAAATAACAAATTTTATTTTACGACTTGGCGCTGACCTTCCTTGCTCGACCTGCAAACGAAACCGAAACTCAAAGCGAAACCCAACTCCAATTTGTAATATTTCAAGCAACTAAATAGATCAGTCGACAGCAGACGACACATTCACTTGAAGATAAAATACATATGTTGAAATTCCCAAAAAAAATAATACGCACACAGCTTGTGGAGCACACAAAAACAATATACATATTTACGTACATATTCTTCAATTAGTCTAAGCTGGAAGCCATTTGATTTGTGTGGCAATACGTTGAGTTACAGCATCCAAAGTACTTCAAGACTCTGAAATACGCAGTAGAAGTTTCAAAGAAGAAAGAAAATCAACTGTAGCCGCATTGGTTCTGTTTTTCTGTTCGTATGAACGCGTTGATCTTGTCAACTAAATGATCTAGAGGTATCAAACTTGATGTGAAGGTTTCACAGACCCAAAGGCAGCTTAATATTATTTCAAGCATTCGATGCCACGCCCACCGCCCCCGCAAATTGATTAGTACAGCACTAATTTTGTGACTTTTTGTCAATATCGATCTGATTTTAAAGCGGTTGATTTTAACGAAGCTCTGATATGGCTTAAAAGTTTAGTTTCTGTAAAACTTTACAATATTTCATCAGAAAATTTTTTGCTTTATGATATCATCTGTTTCTGTATATGTTTCTCGGCCATCTGAAACTAGTTCGACACAGCCAGCCTGTCCATCTGGCAAGTTGTCGCTTCTGCTTGCGAGTACATGTGTTCGTACTATGTGTAATAAATATGTTGCCGGCATTTTCGAAATTAAGAAAAAAATATTTCAATTTATTGTGTGGGGGGGGGGGGAGGGGACACAGCTGCGCAGCTGGTTAAATGTGCCCAGACCCACCCACACCTCCCCATCGCCCATCTCCCTCTTCTCCTTCTTCTTCTTCTTGCTACAACTGCAACTGCATCATAAATCATTTTCAACTTCGTTACAAGTTGCATCGCAGCATTTTGAGTTCGCGTACTTGCCACATGCTGCCAAATGTTTAAATCTTGCCTCTCTTACTTATGCTCTTCTGCCGCTCCGGATCCTCCTGCCTATCCCCTGACCCAACCGGCACCCGTTCCGGCATCAAAGTGCATGCAACGCCTACGATGCGTTCCCGTCTCTTTCTTCACGTCCCGCTCGCGTCGCGTCTCGTTCCTTGATTTATGGCCCAGCTTCGAATATAATTATGTTGTATCCAAAAAATATTCGAGCGCTAGAAAACTGCGGCCGTGTATTTTCGAAACCAGCAACAGATTTCTCGAGCACACACATAGTTTGCTTCGTTTGAAAAATTGTCGCTCTTTGTACTCTAAAAGAGAGGATACCTACCTAATCTAACTCGGTTTCTGCTGCACCGAATTCCAGGAAATTTGGTATGTGCGATGGACCACACAATCCCGTTCATATCTAATGAATTCACTTAAATTGCAGGACTTTGAATGCGGCAAAGCGTATTCACTAGTCGTCTGGCACTCAAACCATGCAATACTATTCTATTTTAATTAAATTCAACTTGCCAAAAGAGAAAAAAGGAAAATGTGTTGTGATTTATGGGACCCGTTCGCTCGCTGCACCTACTCGATGCCCCAATCGAAGCCTATGGATAATACTTGGATACTTGGGTACTAGAAATACGAAATAGAAATAGTTTAATATGTGAATAGATTTATTTTCGGATCTTGGGTTTACCAGAAACCGAAATATTTGTGTATATCATCGCGTGCCTGAAAGTTATTCTAATATTTATGTGAGGCGAGTGAAGAATGCTCGAAAATATTGAAGTTTGAACAAATCTATTTGTATATTCAGAAAATGAATATTTGTATTGAATAATAAACATATTCTTTGTACATAGTCGAAGTTTGGTAAACCAACAACGAAGACTGTAGGAAGTTTTCTTAATGCTTTCTTCGCTAATTTGCTATGCCATTCTTCTGGAGTCCACTTGGGCTTTCGTATGGCATCAAACAAGATTCAGCCCGTCGAAGGTTTTATACCCTTTCGGTTAAATAGTAATATCCAAAAAATACAATATATCAAAAGTCGACCGATGGGTTCTATTGCAACTATACGATATATCATTTTGATTTCGATCAAATTGGCATAGCCTTAAAAGAGTATACTGAGACCTTGGGTGGAATAGTTTCATAACGATATTTATCTAAAAGTCAACAGATATTTTTATGGGAGCTATACGAAATATTGTTTCGATATTTTTTGATAAAATTTTCATAGCTTTTTAGGGACATACTAAGACATATATCGGGAAAGTTTTATAGTGATATCTTGAAAAATGACAAAAATCTGCCGAAAGATTCCTTGGAAGCTATATACATATATATATCTTTCCTATTCGGACCTCAGTTCTATTATACGTATTGTAATTAGTAATTAGTAATTATATATACATATATGTATATATGATTATAATTCAATGTACTGAGCTGCGTAGCTCAGTTTCCCTGCTGATGCTGATCAAAAATATATACATATGTTTTCCCAATCAAATCGGAGATGTCTTCTCTATTGTTTGCCAACATTTGCACAACATGGAGATACCCTCTCAAAGGGTATGAAAACATAACCTAGCAGCGCATAAATAAATCTGTCAAGTGTTGCGCATAAATATCTCGGCAACATGTAGTTCGGTTTGTGCTGTTGCCTCAGGATGTTGTTGCTGTTGCTGTTGTTGTTGTTGTTGCTGCTGCTGTCGTTTTTGTTGTTGTTGCTGTTGGTGAGGCTGTTGCTTTAATTAAATGCTGCAATCAAGTGCGTAGCGCGATATTTCCAATGAAAAATTACACAACAACAACAACAACAGCAGCAACAACGACGCGAAGAAGAACAACAACAGCAAAAAGTGGCAAAGGCAACAAAAACAGCGCGGCAAGCAGAGGCGCTGCTTTGGCGGATAGTGGGTAGTGAACGGGCAGGGACAGTGGTTCGTGAAGGAGGAGGGGCAGGAGGGGAAGCGCTTTACCATTTGGCCGCGGGCGACGCCTCATGTTTGTGCATTGAGAAAATTGTGTCCGTTGCACATTTGTTGACTTTGCCACTTGCCTGCGCCTCTGATCTGCCCCCCCCCCCATCTCCCCTCCCCGCATCCCCTTATACGCCCCCCTCTGCTCTACGACCCTTGTCAAAGTGCCGTTCGCTTGCGGCCGCAACACTAGTGGCCTGCACAAACCAGCTTCCCCTACTCCGACATACTACACACACACACACACACACACGATTGTCCCTCAATAATTGCTGCTGCTGCTGCCCTAACGAACGGCCCCAGTGAATTAAATTCATAATTAATGCGTTGCATGCACGCACACACACACGCACACACACACATGCACGCAGCAAGCAGCTACCGTTGGCTCTCTTTGTTGCCGGTCACGTTTATTAAAACTGATTTTTTACATGCATGCGAAGAGTGTCGAGAAAGCAGGTACATCAGCTAAGGCGTTGAGATGGTGGCGTACAAATATATTACTGGTTTTGGGATACAATCGATATAAAGTAGATTACTTTGTGCCCAACCACCCAATAGCTTGGGTGGTTTAGAATATAATAAGAAATATCAATAATAAAAGTACAAAAAATTTTAATATTATATAATAATAAAATAAGTATAATAAAAAACTACAAAGAAAAAAATTAATAATACAAAAATAAAAATAAATATCAATAGGAATTTAATTTGTCATAGAAAATAAGAAAATTTATTAAAACAATTATTCAAAGATGAAATTAATTCTTACAAATGCTAATACAAAAATATAATAATAATTTTAGTATTTTCACCAAGTATATTATTATATATTATTATGGCATATTTTATTAAATTTAACTTGTATTAAATGTAAAGCAAAATATTTCAGAAATTTAGTGTCATATTAAATATACATGCAAGCCATAATAAGGTAGACACTAACTTTAAGAGTTGAAATGAATATAGCATAGCTGTGTGGTATGATATTTTCAAACTACTGTATAAAAAGAGTTTTCATAAAAATGTTTAGCTGAATACAATTGGATTTTTGTCGGTCGGATTTTTAGGTTTTTGTAGTTCCAAAAAGAAGATTATAAATTTTTTTCTTACCTTTGTTGGAAATGCTATACTGCCCATCTTATTGTACTCATTCTTTAGATGCGTTCTAGAGAATTCGCCCGTCGTTGTGCAGCCTGTAATTAGGTTTAGCTCTTCTTTGTTGCGTTTCGCTTTTAGCATATTTCATGCCATTTTGTTTGTGTTTTTTTTTTTTTGTTTTTTTGTTTTTTCGTGTTTGCTGTTCTGTTTTTGCCTCTTTGCCATGCACATTTCACATTTCACATTTCGCATTTTACATTTTAATGCTGCGCTTTGATTTGGTGCCAAAAACAATTTGAATTTATTTTGCAGTCGCAGTCGCAGTCGCCTCCGTCTCCTTTCTTCTTCTCCTTCTTTCTGCCCCTCCGGCACGCAATTTTGACCCTTTGGCAAAAGAGCTGTGAATAAGCATGTATGCGTGATAAAGCTCCGGAAAGAGCATACGAAATTGCAGTTTTAATTACAGTTAATAAAATGTAATAAAAGCTAAAAGAGAATTGCATGTAGGAAATCATTTATTATGATGGGAAATGTTTATTGTAAAACTGAAAAAAAAAACCAAATAATTTTCAAAATGCGTTCAATTAAAGAGCCTCAAACTAACCCTAACACCTTTCACATAGCATAGGCATACATACATATGTATGCATGTATATGTGGAATTTATAGCGTATTGTGCCACATAATCTCTGGTTAAGCCGCATAATTTATTTAATCATGTGCGAGAGTGGCCAATCCTCTCTCTTTCTCTCTTCAATCTCGTGATATACTCGCAACGCTTTAAAACTGAAACTGCTACCACGCCCCCCGTTCGCGCCGCCCCTTTCATTACTCCGCACTGCAGCAAGGTGTGCAATTATTTATTTGCATAGAGCGAGGCGAGGAATGGGGAAAAAAACGGAACGGAAAAACGGCACGTAAAAATACATTTAATTATAATTATTGCAATTCCACTTAGCCGCCCATTTGGTTCCCTTCGGGGCACCACAAGCGAAGCCAGGCTTACCCCCTTCCCCTTGGTCGATCCTCCCACTAGTAATAGCAGCAACGCAGCTGTGCTTTTTATTGCTGATTTAAATACCCTGTTAGTGCTGTAACATTATGTAGCATGGTTAGTAGCTAAATCTGAAAACCTATCAAAACTTACTAGCGCTTTGCCACACTGAAATATGGGCGGTTAGGTTGAGGTTAGGGTGTCCAAGATCATCGGACATTTTATGGCAACATCGAAAAACTATCTTTAAACATATATACATATATATATATATTTAAGTTGGTATCATCTATAATCTTTCTATAAATAGTTTCTACGAGTTTAAACCCTTTAACTTCTTTTGAATTATTCGAATCTTTCCCTTCTGGTTTGCCCTTCTCACTTAGGATACTTCGACATCGTCATCGTTTTACGAGGTATCTTCGATGCGTTCGCTGGGCTTTGCAGAGTAATTTATGGCAAAGCAGCGTGGAAAATTATAGTAAATATAAATAATAAAACAAAGTGCACAGCAGGCAAATGATAAAGTGTATTAAAATGCACGCAAATGCCAAAAGGGGAATCCGGGGGGGAACTCGTTGCACTTCGTAGGGTATCAGGGGACAAAAGGTGTAATAGCCACGCCCACAGCGAACGTTTAAATTGCAATGCACGCAACAGGACGCATGAGTCGATAAATTTATTTCAATACCAACAACAAAGAGAAGGTTCGTGGAAATGGAAAAGTGTGGAAAATGCACATGGGCGTAGTTCTTTCCCGCATAATCGCAACTAATTTATGCAAGCTATTTAATAGCCAAGAATAAAGCTGACTGGCAGGGTAAAAATCAGTTGAGAAACTCAGGCAAGCTAGTCAGATTTGGCTGCCCTTTTGTGCAGGCTGTACGTGGGCTTTTTTCCCACATCTCTGAGGAGTTTTCGAAACAGTATCAGAAGCCTTTAATTGATCCTCAAACGTTGCCCATAAAGCTGTAGCTGCAGCTCATGAGGTAAGAGCTAAACAAACAGCACGAAACGCAGTCGCCCGCTGTGCTCCCCCCAGGTACGCCCCTGCCTCTGCAGGCCTGGCATCTGCATCTTTGCAGCATCTCAACGAATGTCATGTCTCGTATCTCGTATCTTTTGTGCTAATCGTAAATAACTGTCGAAATTTTTTGCTACTGTATGTGATTTTGAGGATGAAAAGGAGTTGCAGATTGGCCCAGACCCCATTATTGTTGTTGTTGTTGTTGTTGTTGTTGCTATCTCTCCAGTGGAGTTGGGGGCCTGCAACTGGAACAGGCGACCGAGACTGGTGACTGGTGACTGGCAGAAGGAGGCCTCTTTGTGTGCGCACCTTAAAAAAGAAGAAAAAAAAAACCAGAAGGAAAGGCTACCTTTGCCATGACGATGGTTTCATACCCTTGCAGTTGCTTTAAACATAAAACAGTTTTGGATTGTTAAAGAAAAGCAAAAGTTTCATAGCGATATCTTCAAAAATAACAAAAATCGGCTGATAGGTTATATTGCAGCTATACGATATGTCGGTCCGATCCAGCTCACTCCAACTTACAGCATGCAGCAATCATTAAGATACATAGCTCTAAAACTGAGAAACTAGTTTTCGATGCAACAGACGGACGGACAGACGGACATGGCTAGTTCGACTGCCCTACTGACGCTGATTAGGAATATATATACTTTGTGCAGAAATTAATATACCCGCTGCAAGGGTATAAAAACGACCACAAGCTGAAGATACTTAACTTTTTTGCACTTCTCCGTGAACGGGGCACACTTATTGCCACACACACACACAAACACGCACAGCAAACCGGAGACATGCACAGACAGGCAGCAGAAACCGGAGTTGAAGCTGCGTCTTTGTGGCCGAGACTGAGACCTGTGGGGAGAGATAGAGAGAGAGAGAGAGAGAGTCGAGTGAAGAACATGTTTGGCTATAATTCTTCTTTTATGTTTTTTGTAGCTTGCCTCGTGCACATACCCAGCGTTTGAAAAGCTTCTCAAACGGGGAATATAAGCTGTAAATATAAAATTATTTATAAGTTCTTTCAGACTTGCCAATCCTTTGTTTCTTTGGTTCTACAGGGTATTGTGCGTGCTGAGTTCTCTGCCTTGTTGCTTATTTTTATTATTGTTATTATTATTTATACTTTCTTTAGGCTTTGCTTCTCTTGCCTTTTGGATACGTGCGTTCATACAAACATTCGTATGTATCTGCAAGATACTTTTTGCTTCTCCTACTCCTTTTTTCTTGTTGTTGTTGTTGCTGTTGTTGTGCGATGACGCTGACAAAGGTCTGTCTTCAGGCCAGACCCCAGCAGCGACCCCAGCCGTGGTCGTACGCGATTTTAATGAAGCACTTAAAAAGCATAAATGAAAATAAAAAGAGCCCAACATAAGCAACACACACACACACACACACACACGCACTCTACAGAGAACCCCGCCCCTTCCCTCTTTCTCTCTCCAGTCGTCGTACCTATGCCCATCTTCAGAACGACAATTGATGTGGAGCCTGAACCTGAGCCCGAGACCGAGACCGAGCCTGTGGCTGAGCCACTGCCTCTGCCCCTTCTCACTCTCCCTGTCTACCCTTACGTCCATCCGCCTTTGTCGCTCTGTCGTCGTCGTAGATACACAAGGTCCCCCTTCTTGTTTCTTTTTTGCTCTCCAAGCTCGTCTGTGCCTCCTCGAAATTAATTCTAATCTAGCAAATTACGTTGGCCCTAGCCAGACCAGGCCGGAGCAGCATTTATGCAGTCGTAAAAATTAAAGACACCGCTTCAAGATAAGTGCGTGTGCCTGATCACATAACTCGCCCCATACCCACCTACATCCCCCCCTTACAGTAGCCAATAAAATGGCCAACATTAAAAACATTAACAACAGCATTAGAGAAGGGTCTCGCAATAGTACGAAAGTCAGCCTAGTGTCGCTTGAATTGAATAATTGATAGAGTGTGGAGTGGAGAAAAGCGTAGCGAACCCAGCTGAACCGATTTGTGCCTACTTATGCTAAGGCAAACCCATGATCTCAGTGTGTGACCCTCCACCTCCCTCTGCTAACCCAATTCATGCCTAAATTATTCCCCCTACTGGGAGGGGGTTAACCATTCTTCGATCTCTTTTATAAGCGCAATTTCCGCTTTCATTTGTCGCAAATCAACCATCAGACGCCATGGAATCGGAATGGGCATAGTAATGTCTTTATTCACATTACTTACAGTAGCATCAATAATTTCAATATGTAGGAGTTCAAAAATCAATTCTCTTATTTGTCTTAGTTTCTATTAAAATTTTCTCTCTTTATGAGAACATAAGCAGTTCCTGGGAATGGAATAGAAAACTTAAAAAAAAAAGAAAAGAATACAGCATCTAAGAGCTTAAAACTCTGCAACCTCTCTTAGACGGACACTAATCGACTCATGTCCACCCAACGACAGTCTTTGCGCATTAGAAGTCACAATAACTTCATATCATAGACAGCCGCTATTTGCGCCCGTAAAAGAGAGTCTGAATTCTTGAAATTAATTTAAAAGTTCTGTCCACACCTGCCAAAGAAGGTGTATAATCAGGGAAAGCAAAGGAAAATCCCTAAGAAAACAAGTTCAGCAAAATCTAACTTAGTGTCCGTCTGAGAGAGGTCTGCCTAAGATAGGTGTCCGTTAAGGGAGTTTTCAAGGCAAAGCAAAGGAAAATCCCTAAGAAAACAAGTTCAGCAAAATCTAACTTAGTGTCCGTCTGAGAGAGGTCTGCCTAAGATAGGTGTCCGTTAAGGGAGTTTTCATTGAATTGAAATTTAAATTTTTTTTTAAACAATTGAAAAATACTGAGTATTTCCAAGTCGACTATATCATTTTCAACTTGTCTTTACAATTTTCATAATGTATTAGGCCTTGTTGTTGCATTACTTGACCATCAATCTGTTCTATACACACACACACACATGCACAGATACAACATAATCTGCGTCACCCTGTGCTGAACCAGCTAAACTTTTCGACGATTTCTCACCTACATTTCCTACAGCTGCTGTCGCTGCTGTTGTTGTTGTTGCTATTTTGAGAAAGCGTTTGCAGTGGGTGCACTTTGCAGTAGCAACAACGAGAACGCGCTCTACGTATGTACTGAAGAGTGTGTGTCTATATAAATGTGTGCGTTGCTGTAGCTGCAATTGCAATTGTACTTGCAGTTGCTGCCACTGCGAAATGGGTTCATTGCACGTAGCCCCCGAAAACGAGCGACGCGACGGCCCGACCGAGCGCCCCAAAACGTCATTCGCTAGGCGATTGTTGTATTTGTTGTTGTTGTTGTTGTTGTTGTTGTTTAGACAGCCTGCACGGGTCTGCGCTGAGTTTCGGCCTGTGCTTTGGCCACCTCACACCATCAACCTCAAGCCGCCCCCCCTGGTTTTTCGCATCCATCGCATCGCGCATTTTGGCTCTGTTTGCAGCCTGCATTTTGTTTAACTCTGCTCTTTTGTTTCTGCTTCTGTGCCTGTTTCTGCTTCTCGCTCGCATTCGCATTCGCAATTGCGAAGAGCGCAACACGAGTTTTACCCGTGCCCCGTGCCTTCTAATGCGGCCCGACGAGCGCTTCAAGCCGATGCCAACGCCAACGCCAACGCCAACGTCGATGCCGATGCCGCTGCCACCTTCGACGAGAGCGACGAGACGAGGTTGTGGCAAGCACACACACACACACAACTATACATATTTACCCACCTCTGTGTGTGTAGGGGGTGTGGAGGAGACCCGCGCACACACAGGCACATGCAAGTGGCCTCAACGTAGACGCTGGCGTTGGAGTCAACGTCAACGTCGACGTCGTCGTCGTGGTTGTCGCTGTCGCTGTCGCCGTTGTTTATCGTCGCCTTCCTTTTGCTGCCTTCCTTCTGTGCTTTGTGTTTCTTTATTTTGTTTTCTGTGTGTTTTGCCTGTCATTTTTCTTTTGTCGATGTTGTTATTTTTTTCTTCTTTTCTTTTCTTTTCTTTTCTTTTTTGCAGCTTTGTTGCTTCCATAAGGTTCGCTGCGTCGCTGCTGCTGCTGTTTTGTCTCTGTTGCCTACGTTGCCTTTGTATGTTTTGTTGTTGTCGCTTTGCTTTGCCTGTCGCCTCGTCTTCTGCGTGGCCGAAGCGCAGCCCGCTGCGTCTCCCGCTCTTTCCCTCTGCCGCCCTCGCGCATCCAGCGACAAGCACAGGGCAGGCACACACACACACACACACACAGACTGCGACTGAGACTGGCGACTGGCGACGCTGTTGTTGCCGAACTGTTGCTGCTTTTTTGCGCATTCTGTCTGTTCTCTCTTCTCGCTTGCATTTTGTGTATCTCATCTCGTGTGCGCTTTCGCCGCTTTTGCGCTGCCAACGTCTCTGCCTGTGCCTCTGCCACACTGCTTTCCAATCTCTCGGCATCGCTGCGCTCCAACAACAACAAAAGCAGCGAACAATCGTCGTCGTCGTCGTCGTCGTCGTCGTCGCTGTTGCTTTTGCTGTCGCTGGCGTCGTCGCTGCCCCGACGTCGTCGTCGTCGTCGTCATCGTTTTCTCTATTTTCCTCAATCGCATTGCCTTTTCATTTTCAATTCGCATATTTTGCAAACTCTACTTTCAGTTATTCGCCGATAATTGATGTCAAAGGACGCAGTTGTGCACCGCGTCCGCTGCAGTCGCCGTTGCCTCCGGTTCCACATAGCATCCACGACAGCAGACAGCATCCACATCCTGTTGCCATGCCCAAGGAGGATCCGTTTGTCAATCGCGCTCAGCTTCTGAAGGCCATCAAGAAGTATCCGGAGATTTGGGATTCCAACAACAAGCTGCACTTGTGCCGCAGCGTCACGTCGCCGATGTGGAACGAGATCGCCGAACAATTTGGCGGCCATGTACCCACAGGTGAGTGTGTGAAAGAGTGAGCGAAAGAGGGCGGGAGAGCGGGAGAGCAAACGGAGGCCCTTTTGAGCAGCCAAGTTTCTAGCGGGCATAGCCGGCAATTTGTTTTTGTTTTCATTTCGCGCTCTCGCGCTGCCCCCGCGCTCCCTCTCTCTCTCTCTCTCTCTCTCTCTCTCTCTCTGGCAGTCTCTCTGCCGCTCTCTTTGCTGCCCTCTCTCTGCGTGCGTCTATAAATAGACTGAGAGTGTGCGGCACTTGACAGGGTGTGCGCAGTGCGCAACT
Source organism: Zaprionus ghesquierei (assembly GCA_018904095.1). Classification (NCBI taxonomy): domain Eukaryota; kingdom Metazoa; phylum Arthropoda; class Insecta; order Diptera; family Drosophilidae; genus Zaprionus; species Zaprionus ghesquierei. Next base: position 20,844,637 of record JAEIGP010000850.1, on the reverse strand, counting down.
CTTTGCTCGTCGGCTGTGCACTAAACTGGCACACCCTGTGGACCTTGTAACATACACTCTACACACCCTGTTCACACCGCGTGCACCCTGTGCGCAGTTAAATTGCAGTCCATCTGGAGCCAAATGAAGTACCACTACCACAACTTGGTGCACCGCCAAATACTGCACAAGGAGCGCTTTAACACCAAGTGGGAGCACTTTGAGCCCATGTCCTTCATGTACAACATAACGGTTTCCAAGATTGTTGGCGCTCAGTCGAGCACTGCCGCCGCCGCCGCCGTCAGCAGCAGCGCCGAAGCAGCGTCGCCTGCAAGTGAAGCAACGCCTACGTCGCCGCTGTCGCTGCCCGTGTCGCTATCGGTGCCGCTGCCAAGTGCCACACATGGACGTGGTCGTCCCAGCAGCACCTTCAGCTGGCTGCCTTCGGCGACGTCCGCTGCCGCCGCCGCTGCTGCTGCTGCCGCTGCTGCTGCACCGCTGCCGCATTTCAGCGAACAGACGCCAGTGCCGCCGCCTCCGACGCCCATCCTCAGCTACACCGCCTTCACGGGGCTGGTGCCGCCGGCTGCTGTCACCGTCGAGGCGCGGACGACGCCGCTGCGCAAGCTGGGTCGCCCCAGTTCGCTGCACAACAGCATGCGGGGACGCATCATTGATTGCATCAAGTCACATCCCACGCTCTGGGCGGGCAGGCAGCGCAGCGAGAAGGGTCCAAGTGCGGGGCCGGGGCCGGGGCCGGGACAGGGACAGAGTCGCACCTCGGCGGTGTGGAAGGAGGCGGCGCACGAGATGGGCCTAACTCCCAGTAAGTGAACTTGGCATCCACTTTGCATCCACACCCTCGTGTTACCTTCTTACCCTTTCCAGCTCTGATGCAGACACGCTGGTCGATCATCAAGCAGCGCTACGTGGACGAGCTGCAGAAGGAGCGACACGCGCAGTACGCGCAGCAAGAGTTCCGCTCCAACTGGGAGCACTTCGAGCGCATGGCCTTCATGCGGGACATGCTGCTGCGCAAGGTGGACGAACGGGAGCAGACGCGCGAGCACATCCAGGAAATGGTCAGCGAGCAGCAGCAGCATCAGCAGACGCAACAGCATCCACAACATCCACAGCATGCACAGCAGATGCCGCATTTGCAGCTCTATCGCCCGCCGGGACTGGCCGAGCATGCACAGGATATGCCACTGGGTCTAGTGCAGCACCAGGGATTGCTGCATGCGGCACATCCTCATCTCCATCACGCGCATCCTCATCATCATCCACTCGCCTTGGCCGGCGGGCGACGGCGCGTTAAGCACGAGTCCGACCTGGAGTGGGATCCCTTCGAGATGATACTTCACGTGCAGGCCAGCGGCGAGCCCGCGGCCAACTAAGACAGGAAGAGACAGGGAGAGAGAGAGAGAGAGAGAGAGAGAGAGAGAAAGAGACAGCCTAGCTCGTGTACGAATCCAATTTGTATTTTCGATTTTTCACTTTGCAATTAAATAAACATCACATAGAAAAGTAACAGGGTGTTCCCTGCAGTGGCGGGGCATGCTGTGAAATACATATATACTATATAATGCTATATATATATTTTTATATATACATATTATAATTAGTTCCGCAAACTCATTTGCAATTCTTCAGTTTTTCTCATTTCTCTCTCTATGTTTTTTTTGGTGGTTGCTTCTCGGAACGCCCTTCCCCCCTCCCCCCTGTGCGCCTGAAGCAGAAAGTTTATGCTAATTTTTGCACAGTGTGCGATTGCCAAAATCAGAAACATGTTCGTCTACCCCTAGGCCCCTCTCCCTGACGACGCTCCTCCACACATAATCGTAACTCGTGTAAATTTTCCACTTTTGTGGCTGAGATGCCGCAGCCGAGTTCGACTTGGAGTTGCTCTTGCGGTGCGCGTAATTCCAGTCACGTGCCACACAGCATGGCAAACTTTTCAAACTGTAAAGCGTTTATCAAAATACACCGCTCACCCCTCACCGCTCCGCCCATCTCTCTCCCCTCACCTCTTCCTTCTACTCCTCTGCCCGAAGTCGTGTTCTCATCAGGCACACATAATTGGTTGGCTTGTCAAGGCGAAGGATTCCCGGCGATCCACAGGCTTAGCTAGCCTAGCTACAACAGAGTGGAAGCTAACCATCCCCCACCCCCACCCCCCACCCACCACTCCCGTGTCTTTAATAATAAATGCATTTCACTGTCGAATTTGCCGCATTCTGCACAACACACGTGCCTTAAATAATTCACGGCGCATTTAGCGGCGTTTTTGCCGCTCTTCTAATGGCCCCAGCGATTTGTACACGGCGTGGTCTAGGCAGGGGGTAGGGAGGTTGGGGGCGTGGCACGCTGCCAGGTAAGTGGAAAGTAGTTGGCTACGTTTTTCAGTTCTTGAGCGAAAATTTGCCTGAAAACCCCAAAGTAGTTTGGCCCAACTTTTATGGGCTTCATGCATTTATCAACGCCAGCCCCCAAAAAACGAAATGCGACATGGAAGAGCAGACCCACGGGAGAGGGGGACGGTGTGGAAGGTAGGTAGAACGATGTGCCTAAGTATGGTTTTTGGTGGCAAATAGCGTGGGCTGCCCCGTTGAAGTTTCCACTAGCTTTTCCCCAAACTCCCCTACGTGTGCGTGTGCCTTCCCGATGATGGAGCGTTATTTAAATGTTTCTCGGATGCGTGCGTGCCAAAATGTTAGTTAGGATTCGATGGCCAAAGAATGCCAAGAGAAATAACTAGGCCTGTGAGCTAAGTGAAGATTTCCCCAAGTTAAAGTGGGAGAGATAATCAGAGTTTGGAGTAAACATTGGTTAACAGACTGACTGGATAGAAGCAATTGATCTCTTAAGGAATGACATAATAAGAAAAAACTAAGGAGAAGAATACATCTTTGGGAATTGTTTGTAAACCTATCACAGTGTTACGATGATAATTAAGTTGAATGTATTTATACAGCGCAACAGACTAATCACTTATCATCAGTAATTTGTGGAAAAATACTAAAGTGTTCAGACTCAAACTCAACTGTAAAAGCGAGCTATGGAAAGTTTGATTGTCAAATCTTAAAAAAGAAGATTAGAAATTGGATAGCGTTACACTTCACAGGTGATCCAATTAGGTTCCACTTATTTACAGCTGATAGAAAGAAAGAAGAGATGTTTCAAGGGAGTTTGACAATCACCCAGGCAGGGTATTCTCGAGCAGGCTCGCCTGCATGCTTGTCGGGCGCCTTAATAGCTTTCTAGTGGAACGTGCGCCAGTGAAAACTTTGCCTAAACGCTTGGGAGGTGCTTTCTTTCCGCAGGAAACCCACACACATTCGGGACACACTAAGAACCATACCCACACACACACACTCGCGTCAGATATGATAAGACTGCTTATGTGAATTATCGCATATTTTCTGGTATTGCCAGCCACGTGCTCCCTGCTCCCTGCGCTGCCCCAAAAAAAAAACTAGGAAACTTGTCTAAAATTGCGCGCTACTCATATCTTTCAGGCGGACAGACGGACAGGTGAACGAGAAGGGGGAGAAGGAAGGGTAGGGCGGAAAGAAGCAGCGACAGCGGCGCATAAGAAACTTTTAAATTTACTTTTGCCATGAGTTTTTCCGGCACCGTGCGCGCCTCTGCCACGCCCACACACACACACACACACACACACACACACACGCAGCCTCACATGCTCAAGTTTTCTTTTAAAAGTTTTCAGCCCCGCGACGTACGGTGCGTAAAGAGGGTTAAATGGGGCAAGCTGGGGGGAGGGGGGAGGGTTTCAAATTCGCGAATGGGACTGTGAGAGGATTCAGGGAGGGGCAGGGTGGTGTTTCGCTTAATAGAGCTTCCAAAAATTTGTATGTGTTGTGCTGCCTACATGTGCTACAAATTTCTCAGTGCGCCTGCCCCCCCCTATCCAACCCTGCCTCACCTACCCTTCCGCCCCTTAGGCAACCCTTCACGGGCCTGGTAAGCCCGAAAGCACTACCAAGCCAATTCCAATTCCCCCAGCTGCCAGCTAGGCAGGCTTTCGGTTCTGATTCCATGTCTATGGTTATGCCTATGTCTAAAATCTGCGCACAGTGGGCTGAAAACCTTTTGCTAGTGCCACATTAAAATTAAATTGTGCTGTTTTAAATATTATTAATACATAGTAACATATCATATGTAATCAATTTTATTTAATTTTCACTGCTATTTACATCACTCGTCCCACTGTGCAACTGTCAGCGTCTTGTTGCGCCCTACACGCCTGCCACATTGGGGAAATTGTTTGCTGTAAAATGTTGCCCCACGTATCCTGCAGCAATTCGTAAACTAATTCTACATACGTGCCCCTGTCAGTTGCGCCACCAGCTACCCCTTGCTCGCCCCATTACCCCATTACCCCCTATGCCACTGCACGTCGAGTGTGCGTCATGTTTTGACTGCGTTTGCCGCTGGAAGGTAGAAAGGAAAAGGTGGGTCAACTTTTTTCCTAATAAATAATTGCATTTTCACCTCAAGAACTCACTGACAGATGGCCAGGGATGTGACAGGTGATACAAGGAGGGAGCATTGGAGGGAGGGCTTTGGGTATGGGGACACAATTCAATTTAGCCGCGTATCCGTTCTGCCAGACTGAGGGACGAGCCGAGTTGAGTCGAGCCTGCCAGTGTCTGTTTTGTAATTCCATTTCTGATTTTGATTCTGATTTTGATTTCATATTAAACTGTCAGTGCAAATGTCAAAAACCAATTTACTTGTGGATGAACTGCACGAATATCAAAAACAGGGGTGAAAACTGCAACAACTAAAGAGTATAAAAAGAAGTAGTTTAGAACATAGAACAGATACATAATATCTATATATTGTATAATAATATAAATGTAGTGTCAATTTAATATCTATCGATCACATCACATTATTCTGCTTCTCATCTTCTACTTCATTTAGCTGATCTTATCCAAAAGACAATATAGAATATGATAAATATGATCACGCTTAATGCAAGGTAAACAAGTGTCGAAAATCTGCACACTTTTACACGCTCCTCCGTCTCCTCCTCCATGCGAAAACTTCGATGTCCCATCTGGTACCACAGGGTCGACTCCATGTTAAAGCGGAACTATCTAAGATTAATGTATGTATATGAATTATATATGAAAATATAATACAATTTTGTATTTGAATTTTCATTTGAGCAAGTCACACTTTGATCAAAACTTCTGGTAGAAACCTAAAAATCTCTTGAATTTATATGCTTAAGTAGAGTAAGACCCTCTGAGTACGGTATTTTGCTTAGTAAAGGCAACAAGGTAACAAGTTATAATACCAGTTACCCTCTTTGCAATATTCTGGACTCTCTTAATGATGGCAAAAAGGTTTTAAGGTGCTGAAGAATCTGGTAGTGCAGGTACCCTCTTCGCCTGAGTACCCTCAGAGTACCCTCTTTTGTTTAATTCAGAAAATAAGGTGTTTATACTCAATGTAGCGTTTATCCTCTTGCGATATTACGTACTCTCTGAAAAAAGGCAAAATAGTGTTACGAATCCCGAAGGATCTGGTACTGCAGGTACCTTAAAATTACCATACAAAACTAAATAATAGAAGCTATATATAGATACTCTATACATACTCTACTTATAATGTAGAAGAAATAACGTCGTTTCATAATATAATTAGTAAGAAAATCCCAACTGCTTTACAATTTCTGTTGATATTCTTCAAGTCGTTAATGCCGGAAGTGTCCCTCGTCCTTGCTCTCGTGGTCGTTCCGCTTTCTCTCTCTGTCTCTCTGTCTCTCCCTCTCTCTGCTCGCACGTGTGCCAGCGTAAAATAATGCGACATTTTTATGGCCCAAACGAGTGTCGGCCTGGGCGAACTTAAAGCGTTACCTTGAAATTTATGAATGAGTTTGAGGATACTGCAGGATTCAGAGTCGGATTTGGGAGTCGGGAATCAAGAGTCGACAGTTGGCTGTCGGGATTCAGGTAGGGCCATAACTCAGCCCGGGGCAAAGCGAGGCGAGGCGAAGGCGTTTCTCTAATTTCTTCTGGCCAAAACTACTACGGTTTGCTCTTTGCATTTGGCGGAAATGCCCTGCGGACAATTTATGGTGCAGCGTGCGGCAAACGAGCTCGTTCTGGCTAATCCCGAAATGAACGACTTGGCCACTTGAATGGCCTGGCTGAAATTGCCTCTTTTCTGTGGAAATCGCAAAGCCATAAATATGCATAGCCTTATCAATGAAGCAAAAGGCAATTGCAGTGGCCTGGGTAGTGCCAAGCACCCCATCTACTCTATAGAAAACTATACCTGATTGCGAAACTTAGCTCTAAGTGTTATTGGGGGAAAACTTCTTCGACCTTCCTATTTACTTTGCATAGTTTCCCTTTGGTCTACCTGAATACTTACCTGGGTGTCCTTAAAGTGCTTTACCCGCTAAGTCCACTTATAGGTTGGGGCCCCCATTCGATTTCTTAGCCTGTCTCTATTCTGTTGTGTAAATATTGACGCTCTTGTCATACCCAGTAGCACTCAACGTTAATTGATTTCGAATTGGTAGGCACTTTTATTTTGTTATTATAACAACTCTACGTTCCGTATTCCGAATCCGAGTCCATATCCGAATGTGTCAGACAATGCCCCACACTGCAAACACACCTCGATGACCAAACAAGCGACCAGGCAGCAGCAAGTAATCAAAGACACATACACATACATATACACATACACCCAATCAGATTTAACTACTCTATATATATGTATATACATATATGTATTTACATATATATCCATGTGCAAGGCCAAGTGCCAAGGCGGCATCCCGAAGCCAAAGTCGTCGCCACTTCTGTCCAAGTGCCACTCAATCTACCCATAGACTGTATGTATGAATGTGTACGAGTATGTATGAACGCGTGTATAAACGCCTCTGTGCATGTATGTACATACATATATCAGTCTCTTGTCAGCAACATTTAATTGTTGCCCCTCTCGATAAGTGCATATAAAAAAAGGCATATTAAAAAGCACTTATATATTTGACAACCAGTTTCACGCTCCAGCATGACTTGCGTCCTTAAGTTTTACGCATATGAAAAATTATGGAAAACAATATGTTATCAAAAATGATGAACAAACTGAAGAAAAACCCCTAAGAGGCTTTAATTGGGATGCAAACCTTCTTACTCTAGTAGACTTCTCTTATTAAATCTTCCGTCTTTAGCCAATCGTCAAACCATGCTTGGTGTACTCTTTATGAATAACCTTATTCAAGGTGACATTGAGAGTGATGACTTGGTTAGCCAGTTATACTTCTCTGTCCCCCATAGGAACTCTCGTAACTTCCTAGCTCTAGCACTTTCACACTGTAGGTCGAACTATGCCTTGCATGAACCTTTTATAACAACTTATATTTTATCAAAGCAAATTCAAATTCTGTAGACTTAAAATCCTTAATTCTTTCTCATCTGTGTAGAAATTAGTCCTTATTAATGTATTTCCTCGTTTTTCTTTCTTTTGTCCATAAACTATATATTTTCATTCACTATCTTAAGTCGGATTTTCTTTTACGCTAACTTTTCTGATCTGATTGGGTTTTTTGGGTTTTCCCCAATCCTTCTCCAACAAATGTTGGATCACTTTAAATAAATAACATTTTTATTATTCCTTTGTTCACCCAGACTAGTCGTTAAATTTTTGTTATAAAATTGTAATATTTACTATACTTTCAATTTTAAATTTTTTCTTTAATTTTAATGATAATTTAAATATATGAAAATTTTTTTAATTTAATGTTATATCTTTTAAAATTTTGTATCGACTGCTATTAGTTGACGTCAATAAATAAATAAATAAATAATAAATAAAAACACATATATATTTCTTAAGGATTTTTCCTACAGAAATATTCCCATTTCTCAACATTTTCCATGAAATAGATAGAGATTGCAGATAGAATTACATATATAGCAGATACTATTATATTTAGACCAGTAAATGAATGCATATTTGTTTATGCTTTCCCGCTTATCAGAGTGCAAACATCTTAGCCCGAACACAAAGCTGTCCTCTCCCTCTATCTTTCCTCTCTTCTTCTCTTCTTCTCTCCCTCTCTCCCTCCGCCACTGGCTGTAGATTTGTTTTCGTTTCAGGTTCCAACTCCGTTTGCTGTTTACTCTGCTTGACGATTTATCTTATCGGCCGTAGGCCAGGTCTTAAGATACCCTACAAAGGGGTATACCTAATTTGCCGAAAAGGTTGCAATGCATTAATGAAGAAGCTGAGACTGGACCATTGTGGCAGTATATACATATGTGTCTGGCTTCAAGGCATATTTGAATAGAACCTGTTTTATATATAATATTTTTTGAAATCCGGATTAGGTCTGCCAGTAAACATAATAAATTTAATTCAATGTAATTAAGTAATACAAAATAGTAAAAATAAAATAAATAATTAATAAATAAAAATAATAACAAATTATCAACACACAAATGAAGTATCAATTTATATATATAACTATATATACAATGAATATGTACTTATGAAACAGTAAGGTTAATATTCTAAAGCTGTGCAAAAATTCAAAAATTTAATTTTAATTAATTAACTTTTATTTAGATATTTAATTACCCATAAAATTCACCGACACCGAATAATAATTTAAAAACCATAATTAATTATTAAATAATAATAACAAAAATTAATTAACATATAAATTTAATTTGAATATAAAAGATGCAAATTAAAAATTAAGATGGATATTATTTTATAATGAACCAAGTTTATTATTTAGTAATTAACCTTAACTTAACTTATTTATTTTAATTTTAAATTAATTTATTTTAATTATGTGTTTAATAAACCAATAAATTTGGTGAAAATCTGATAGACATTATATATAGCCATATGAACAATATATGTATATATGTATATATCTTAGAATATTGTAGAGTACTAGACCTTCGGCTTAGCCATGGCAACCTTTCCCTTGTTTTTGTATCATTTGCCACGCTGCTTCTTTGCTTTCCTCGGTGCTCTCGTTGCTGTCCCTGTTTTTGTTGTAGTTGTGTTGGCTGTTGTTGTAGCTTTTTTCCCGCTGTTGTTTGCCCAATTAATACGAACTTTAATTGAAAAACAATGCAATTAACTAAATCAGTTAAGCGCGACGCTGAGCTGGCGCCCCTAGACAAACACGCTGGTGCCGTAGGTCTCTCGCTGCCAATAAGATACACGACGATCGATAGATCGCCTAGGGGCAACGAATAGTGAATGCTCTATAATGAGTCCATCTTTAATTGCAAAAACTAAGAAGCTGTTAAAGTAAATGGATTCATGGAAATACTCTATATATGACAAAGTCAGACATAGCCAAACTCGGAGACTTCAAGAGATACTACACAGATACTTGCTCTGCCTTCCAGCACCCTGTCCCCCTGCCCTTGCCCGACTGGTGTCGCTGTTGGGTATTTGCTTTCAACTTTTTATCTAAATTACTTTTAATCGCCATTTAATGTTTTTGTTTTTCTTGTTCGTGTTTTTCAGTTTCATGTTTTATGGCCACGTCTTTTGGGCGGTTTCTAATCTAATTGCAAAGTGTAAGCGAGTGTGTGTCTGTGTGTGTGTTTGTGTTTGTGTGTGAGTGTGTGCGTATGAGCATAGCCCCTACATCTCGTCTGTTCGCAAACTGTAAATAGATTGCGCGCTATCTGAAAAAAAAAAAAAAACGTTGCTCGTACTGCAAATTGTATAAACAATTATAAACAAACAAGCAAAGCGTTTTTATCACGGCCTAGTTCCCGGCCAAGATATCATTTCGAAATCCCAGCAATTAGCAATGCAACCCCCCCTCCAAGTTCCCCACCGCTTTTTCTGCTCCCAAATGGTTATGCCTACATACATACAATATGTGTGTCCGAGTTCTGCTGCGATTGCCTCAGCTCGTACTACATATTGTGCACTCCTTTATCTGATTGAGGAACCATCCTGATAGCTCTACTTAACTCTTACTGGACAGACAAAGTAAAAATCTATCGATAGGCAAACAGAAAAAATGTTGTTTTTTGGTTTCACCTTTAGCTCGATTCGGATTCGAAGTTGGGTTCGGGTTCGGGTTGCGGCTAATTAATTTACAGACAGCGTTTTGCCATTGTCTACCAGCCCCAAGCACTGCTCCCCCATCGGCTACACAACAACCATAAAATAACAAAAAAAGAGCTACAAAAACAATAACAACAACAACAAAAACGGACCGTGTTGTTTGCTTAGTTAATCCAAAATCGGGTTTACGAAGCAGACGCCAAACATGGCATACGAATTAATTGTTCGATGTGTGATGCGATGCGATGCGATGTTTGTATTTAAATTTTCCAAAGCGAAATTAAATTTGTTTATTTGTATATTTTTATACCCGCTACTCATAGAGTAGAAGGGTATTATAACTTTGTTCAAACCGAAAATGTATGTAACAGGCAGAAGGAGACACCTCCGACCCCATAAAGTATATATATTCTGGCTCAGGATCAACAGCCGAGTCGATATAGCCATGTCCGTCTGTCCGTCTGTCCGTCTGTCTGTCCGTGTGAAAATCTAGATCTCAGTTATTATAAGAGCTAGGACTACCAAATTTGGTGACAATATGTGTTATTATTGCACGCTGATCAAGTTTATTTTGGATTTTGGCCACGCCCCCTTCGGCCCCCGCAAATCGAAAAACATTGATAACAAGTGCAATTTTGATGCCATATTGTTCATTTTCGGTTTACATGATAACTATAGCTAGCCAGATGATCTCTGAAAATTTGGTAACAATCGGATAATAAACACAGAAGTTATTCAGCTTAACGTTTTCCACAGCTGTAAGCAGCGCTGCCGGCAGCCCTGCTTGCAGCATTGTGCCGAATCGTGTGTGCGTGTACGGTGGTGAAATGGGTTAAGTTGTGGACTGCAAAACGAACAGTACTATTATGCATTTACGGGTTCGAGTGCCGCCCGCATCAAAAATTAAATGTGTGCAAAAATTTTTTTTTTTTATTTTATATTTTGACTTTGCATAAATATTATAAGTCTATAGCCTTTTACGGTCAAAATATGATTGTAGCCGTTTTTTTTTGTTTCGCAAATAAATGATGTACAAGCAGCTGGGTAGCGGGTATATTACAGTCGAGCACACTCGAATGTAGCTTTCTTACTTGTTTAATTTCGGTTTCTAGTATATTTGTATACCCTGCAATCAGTTTTAATAGTTGAAAGTGGGCTCAGTATGAACAAATTTGAACAATTTTACATTAAGGTTCCTTTACACATAGGCAGATAAAGGTATTTTGAATGTTCGGTGTTAGGTTGAGCTCTCTCAAGAATCAGTAAAAAAAACTTTATACTTCGAAATATTAAATACACCACCTAATGTTTTCATTTATTACTGCCTATTCCAAACAAGTAAGGAAAGTTACAGTAGTGCGCACCCGACAGTAAGATACCATTATCACACTTTTATTTCCTCTGCACAAGTTCATATGCCACGTATTATTTAAATTAAATATATCTTTGAATAGCACCATCTGCATATGAAAACGTCATAACAATCAGCTTTTCACACGCTACGGCTTAATGAAAGCAACGCGACGATGACGTCACGACATGCTGCGAAGGCGCAAGCAGCGGAACTTCGGAAAACGTTCAATTGAATAACTTTTGTGTTTATATTCCGATCGCCTGAAATTTGGACTATATATGCATATAGTATAAATCTACAAGTGTGTTAGAGAAAAACGTCGAAACTTTAATACTTTCGTCACAAAGCTAACTCAAACAAGTAAGGAAAGCTACAGTCGAGCGCACCCGACTGTGAGATACCATTCAACCAACTTCATAGTTGCACTAACTAGTACTAATTCGCTCTCACACACACATACAGACACACACACAAAGGCTAAAACTATGTATGATAATATTTTGCAATGGCGCGGGCATCGGAACGATGAAAAACGTTTTCTTTAACAACTTCTGTATTTATTCTCCGATCGGATTGTAATTTTGGGATTGGGATTCTGCCTGTTACATACATTTGCACAAACTTAATATACCATTTTTGACAATTTTCAATGGTCGAATGGTATAAACATTTTTTTTACAATTTTTAAAGGCGGTGGGCGTGGCACCTCAAATTTGAAATAAACTCCAGGAGCTGTTCATACCAACATTTGGTGTCTCTAACTTTTATAACAGCTGAGATCTATGTGTTCACACAGACGCGTGATGGACAGACAGACATACAGACGGACATGGCTAAATTGACTCGGCTAGTTATCCCGAGCAAGAATATGTACATTTTGTGGGGTCTGCTACGCCTTCTTCTGGCTGTTATATATGTACATTTGCACAAATTTAGTATACCATTTTTAACCATTTTCAATGTTCGAATGGTATAAAAACTTTATACTTTGAAATTTTAAATACCTATTCTAAACAAGTCTAGGGTTGCACTCTCATCTATTTTCTATAAACTTCAAAATTTAAAAGTCCAGGCTATATTGAGCTTATTTAAAGTTTATATTCGAAATTTTAATATTGTTAAGGGTGTCAAAGCATAAACAAAATGTTAAAATCGCTTAATTTCTAGCAAAGTTTTAGTGTGAAATATTAGAAAAGTCCAAACAGGAAGATTACAAATCTTTTTGGAAAAAATAAAAAATTGCAAAAAAGATATAAACACTTGTTGCTGTACTTGCGACGGTTTTCAAAAGTTGGACGAAGGGTATTTTACATTAAGGCGCAGATGACTGCAAATTGTAGATCTCTCAACAACCCTCATTGGGATGACAATGTGATAGAAGGAATAGAGCTGGAGGTTATAAATTAGGTGGGAACCCTAAAAATGCAGTTTCTCAACAAGATAAAGAATACAACTCAGCAAAACCCTCGTTCTTTTGAGTAAAACACAAAGATCGTGCTGCGACTCGTTCCCCGTTCGCTATACTCAGCTCCACCCACGGTTCAAGCCATGGCGTGTGTATCTGTGTATGTATGTTAGATAGGGTACTATGGAATATGCAGGTATTTAAATGTAAATTAGTTGGGACGAAACAATGCGAAAATAACAAAAGCAACATCTACGACTAAACGAGAGCTTAGTCCGTTAAGGTTGACTTTCAGTTACCCTGCACAGGGTAACAAGCATACCGAAACATACAAACAAATAATATTCTCGTATATAGAATAAATAAACATATTCATAAATATTTATTCGCACTATAAACAGACGATTTAAGCTACCCTACATCGTTGTTGACGCGCGCACTTCACGCAAATCGCATTATCAACGCTACCAAAGCGTCGCTGTCGCTGTCGCTCCCAACGCCGCGTCGTCGCGTCGCTGCCAGGGGGAGATTTACATTTGCAACTCAGTGCGTAGTTGTTGGCAGCGGCGACTGCCGTAAGCTATGTAATATGCCAAAGCTTGCTGGCCCCGCACAGCATTGCCAGATCGTTACGTGCGTCGATAGCGACAGCGACGGCGACGGCGACGGCGACAGCGACTGAGGCAGCGACAGCAGAGACAATGGACGGGCACTCTTCGAGTTCGAGTGGGCTGTCGTTGTTGTGGACTGTGAGCAGCGCTGCCAGCGCGTAGGAGGTGTTGGCGCGTGTGTCAGCATATTGAATAGGTCGACCCCCAGCTTTGGGCATGGCAAGCAACAACAACAACAACAACAACAACAACCACATCAGGCATCGACAGCGACAGCGAACGCGAAGAGAGACAACAAACAACGCGATCTGTTTGCAGGCCGAAGACCAAAACGAAATGCGATGAACGACAGCTCGCCTCCTCCTACTCCTCCTTCTTCTTCTCGCTCCTCTCTCTCTCTCTCTCTCTCTCTCTGTTCGTCTCTGCCGGGTGTGACGAATCTAGCGGAGCGCGCATTTTGCGTCTGTTTATGTTTTGTTTCTAATTTCATCTAATATGCATACGCGAGCGGCGTAATGAGCGTTAGGTCGACGGGCAAATACCCTACAACAATAGGGAAATGTTTGTTTGATAAGTAAATTTTTTATTTATTTATTATTTATTTAAAGTCAACAGAAATGTAAATTATCAAAATTATGAAAAAATAGAAAACGCTAAAAATAAAATTATAAATGAGATTACAGTTTGAATCATATGTATATTCATATATATATTTCAAAACAAAAATTTTAGTTCAATACTTAATTATAATTAAAAGTTTTTATTTTAATAAATATATATTATTTGATTTTGTTTGTTTTGTTTGTCTCATACCCCCCTCTGGTTAATCCGTTATACTCTGCATTAACTCTGTCCATGTGCGATGATTTTGCAAACAAGTCGCGCCGCATGGCGTATGCCAGCAGAATTTGAATTTGGTGCCCAAAGTCGAGTCAAACGCGGCGATTTCCACACACATATTCGACCCATTATCATAATAGTGTTGTTGTTGCTGTTGCTGTTGTTGTTGTTGTTGTTAAATATTCGATTTCGTATTTGTCATATCGTAAATTTTGTTTGATTTCATTTTATTCGCATCGATATTTATTGTTGCTGCCTTTTGGTCACGTTTGATTTCCATTTGAACATTGTTTGCTTTTAATTAGGCGAGTTTTTCGAAATTTTCGACTCTTCGGTCAATAAAATAGCCCCCACTAAGCTGGCGCCAGTCCTCGATAATATGACCAAAAACAAAAAAAAAAAAAGAGTTTAATGCCACGGGCTATAAATGTTTGTATATTTGTAGATGTTTCTTAAGATTTTGCGTTTTTAACTTTATGGTTCAGATTTTGCACGTGCAAAAGATTGAGGTAAATTTATTTTGAAAACGTTTCATAATGTTTACGTAAAGATTGAAAATTTGAATTTTATTTTAAATTCTTTAAAAATGGATTATAAATGAGGTTTAATATCAAAAAAACCTACCTATATGTTATAATAAATAAGTAAATACAAGTAAAATCACAATATGCGTAAAACAAGTAGTATAATGTGATATAAATGAGAATGTTTCTTAATATTCATTTGAAGATTAAAAATTGCAATTTTCCAAAATTCTTTTATGGGGATGAAAGATGGGAAAAATTACTAAAATGGAAAATTAATTTGTTAATATATGTAAAATTACAGTATACCTAAGATAAATAGTGTAAATACAAGTTTTAAAAGTCTAATTACTTGTAGTAGCTATAGTATGCATATTTGTATAAAGTTCTATGAACAGATTTCGATTTCTTTTGCAGAACAACCAGATTGTTGTTTTCCGTATTTGCGATACACATTTGAATGCCGTGCCTGAGCTCATTTACTCATTCATTAATTAATTCTTTCATTCACATCGGTTTGTTTATAATACCCTAGAAAAAGAGTATATTTACTATAAGCAAAAGATTGCGGAGACCACTAGAAGACATCTCCGACCCTATAAAGTAAAATTTTACGAATGTTTTTTATATATTGTCAAAACTGAATACAAGTATAGTAAATCAGCCAATGAATAATTGATGTAGTCGAATGCGAAGAAAGAAGGGTATAAAACACCCGACAAGCCAAAGAAAACTTTTCCTTTTTGTTTTCCTTAACTAGTTTTAATTTATTTATGCAAAATTTTGTTTTGTTTGTAAAATTCAGAATACGCCCGAAAGAAAATGTTAGTTAATCCTTTAAAAAATATAAAATATATAATATAAAATATATTTTAATTCACTGTTATTTTCTATTTCTATGCGAAGCCCCGCACAGCTCATATCGCCCAAGTCTGGCTCCTTGCTTATCTGCACTAACCTTTCAATTTGTTCCACTAATCGTCTATATACGTCGAGCTGCCGAAAGTGTGCCAAATCTATTAAATTTCAGACGCTGATAAACAAGAATAAAAGGAAGGTAAGGAAAAAGAGTAGGGGATGGGAAAAGGTTGGGGAAGGGGAAAAGCATCACAAATTGCGCTTTATTTAAGTACAAAAATAACAAAAGAACCCGACGAGCGGCAAATCTACTCGGGCAGCAAATTTCAAACCGCACTAAAATAATTTTTTTTATTTGTCTGCAATTTGGCTAAATTCAACCATTGTTGCGAGTCCATTTGCAGCTCAATGGTTCTGTTTACCCATTGCCATCCAACAGATTTTGCGTCGCAAATCAAAGAAAGCATAAGAGAAAACTTAAATTTGTATTTTCAACATCAAAATTAGTTCAAAATTCTATTTTGAGAACTGAAATAAACAAAATATTATAGAGACGAAGGAATTGGGGGCCAACTCTCGCCCCCTTGCGCAGGGTATCCGCCCGTCTAGTCGCTGCACTTGCAACTATTTCAGTTTGCATTTCGCTTATTTCGGTAACAACCCACGGAAGTATTCACAATTCAGTGGGTGGTCGGTCGCACGTCTATTTTCATCTGTTCTATGGGGGGCGCCAAGCAAATAGTTTTTCTCACTTTTTGAAAATTTATTTGAAATTTGTTTACAGTCTGCAGCCAATTGTGCATGCCGCGCAGCCGTGTATGCCATGGAGAAGCCGAGTGATCGTGGCAACGAAAACTTGGCGAATAGAAACTATAAACTATCTACATACATACATACAAGTATGTATGTAGGGTATTAAGGCTAAGGGGAAAACAGATAAAAGTTTTCTATAGTTTCGGTTCACATGAAAGAACAGGAAACTTGGTTGAGGTTGATTGATTGATCATGTTTGGGGGAATAAGAGAAAATTTTAACTGGATTGAATTGAGTGAAATTCCAATTGCAAATCGCACAACTCAATCGAATGCACTTACGCATCTCTGGTTTCATTGCACACTTCCTGTTGTTGTTGTCTCTGATCTAGAGGGGTTTCACTTATGTATGTGGGCGCACAATGGCATCCACTTTGCCGTAGATTGGCTAAATGCAGTTCCAAATGCCTATTGAATAGACATTGAACGAGGGCAGATAGACAAATAGATAAGTAGAAGAGTAGAAAAGTAGAAAAGTAGAAAAGGGATCGGCTTTCGCCAGGGCACACAAGTGTTTGGCAACCTGATCGGGAGGGCAATCAGGGTTCAGCCAGAAGTCAGGCACATTTGTCATGGCGGATCAGTGCACGACAGGGTCGAAGGAACAATCCCTGGCATTGTTGTCGTAAATTACACTTCAATTGTTTAGTTGTCTCCGAGCAAGTAGTAGGTACTGAGCAGGGACTAGGGACTAGGATTTGGCGTTTGTTATGTGTGCAATCATCGTGTTTTTTAATTTACAAGTCCCGCTACGGGCCGAACGAAGCGTTTGAAATGTGTCAAAAATATCAAATGTCCTTTTGTGTCTGCACTCCTCCTTTACTCCGTTTCTACACGCTCTCCTGCATTTCTATAAAGAGCCTAGAAAGAAAGAGACACAGCTCGAGAAGAGCCGAGAGGAGAGCCTGCTTACCTGCCAGGCATAATTAATTTAATCATTTAATCGCACAAAGAGACAGCCCTGTGGCTAGGGCTGGAGCGGGGGCGGGGTAGGGACAGGGGCACAAGTGTAGCCATTGTCTGCAACCTTCTGACGTGCCCCAGACCCACGACAAGACAAAGTACACACACACACACACACACACAATCTGTGCCTAACAAGTGAGCAGAACCCTAGCTCTTCGACTCCGCTTTGACCTCCGTCTTCGTCATGACAGGCAGTTTCTTAAGTCTGTAGCCTCTGATTGAGTTGATCTTCACGATGATCGTCAACATCATCAGCTCTTCGTTTGTGTGTGACAAACAAAGAGAGCGAATGAGGGAGAGAGCGAGGGAGGGAGGGATAGAGGAGAAGGCAGACCCTCGAGTATCCCGCTGCGAGGGCTGCCTTTCCCTCGATCGATCGCACAGGGCTCGATCGCTGAATTGCTCGATTGATGTGCGTGTCCAGACCAGAAATGGCTGGCGTATTTTGGTAGTTCAATTGTCGACCATTGTTTCAGCGCACGATCGGCCCCAGATCGGGGCCGGAGACAAACAGGCACAGCACACCAACATGCATAAATTGACGCTAATATCGGGTCTCGAGCAACTATCTCTCTTTTTTCCTCTCTCTCTGTCCCCCTCTCTCTCTCTCTCTCTCTCTCTGTCTCTTTTTTGGGGTCCGACACATTCGACAGTCTCTCGACGCGCACTTTGCATATAAATCATGTTTATGACTTGTTATTTTTCACTATTTATTTTGCTTTTTGCTTTTTGTTTTTATACCCTGCATCCCAAAGGGGCAGGGGTATAAAGGTTTTGTATATTACAAGTAGTCCGCCACCTTCGCCACATGTAGAAGCATTTCTAAAATCTAAGAGTATCTTACTTCATTTAAATTTAGATTGATGTCTATGCAACTATAGAGGAGCAAAGGTTGGCAAATTTAATAATGGGTATCTAACAGTCGACCATAGAATGCTGTACTTTTTCTCTTCCATTACAACATTATCTTACTTCATTTAAATTTAGATTGATGTCTATGCAACTATAGAGGTGCACAGGCTGGCAAATTTAATAATGGGTATCTCACAGTCGACCATAGAATGCTGTACTTTTTCTCTTCCATTACAACATTATTTGGTTTATTTTGGTTGGCCCTGGAACTCGTCGATCGCTGCTGTGGTTGGAGCAGCCAACTGGGCAGGGGGCCCCCGTAGAATCAAAGGGCCGAGAAGAACATTTGGAGACGGAATACGATCCACACATAATTACAAATAACCGCTGGAACTGTCGGAGCTCTCCAGACCAGGCATTGTATTCGCTTAATTAGCGCATTGCGACCTTGTCGAGCCTATAATAAATTTAGGTACACACATTTTTGTCTACATACTTATATTCGAGTATCCAGCAGATGATATCATTGCTCGGGGCTATGTAGAAAAGATTTTAAAGCAGAAACTTTAATAAGGGGTAGCTTAGCTGAAGTACAGCCAACAAGGTGCTTTTATCTTTGGGCCTCCATGTCGCTACTTGCTTTTCAATTTAGGCAGGTTTCCCCCGACCAAAAAGACCATTTACTCTGGCCATGTTTGCACGGCCAGGTTCGAGTCCACTGTCAATAATCTGCCACAAAGAGCCTAAAATTTTAATAAAAAGCAAATACCGAATACACGAAATGTTCGTAATACCAACAATTTATTGCAGTACACGCGGCCCAGGGACCTACCCCCCCCCCACCCAAAAAAAAAGAAGGCGAAGGCAAAAAGAAATATGCGATTTGGAGATGCGAAAAATAAAAACACAGTTTGCTTAGATTGTGAAAAAACCATTAAACGCAGCTGGGGCCTTCCCCTACGAAAAAAAGGAACTCTTAAGGGGGGCTGTGGGTGAGGAAAGAGAGATGGGGAAAAAGCCATAGCCAAGCTGTACCGCAATTATCGTGAACGCGATTCTGAAATATGAAGGACTCCCGGCGTGGCCAAGGGAGTCAAAACTTGAATCGTTAAACATTTTTAAACGAGCTGAAGAGGAACGAATTAGAAAGACGGAGGCGCAGGGACTGAGAGTAGCACAGGAGGTGGGACTGGGGACTGGGAGTGGGATTGTTGTCAGAGGGATTGAGGTTTATTCTGAGTGTATCAACACGTCATAATCCCCAATGCATTTCCCGCCCCCTCAACTAATACGACTTTAATGGGCTGACCAGCTCTCTCAAATAAATGTAAACTGTACAACAAGGTCCTGTTGAAGGTCCCCCATAAGTTCCTACTCACCCCCACTGTATCTATACACATGAACGCATGTGTGATTTCTTTTCCTTCCACCTCAAGCCGCACTCAAATCAGTTTCAAGTGCTTTCAATTGGGTGCATATATCACGCTGTGGGCTCTATCTAATCCCGCTGCCAAATCCTTTTCTACCTCTTGAGCAGAAACTGCACACGAGGCAAATCCTTTTCAGAGCAGCTGATACATTGTTCGCCTGTGATCCCCTCTTTGCGCTGGCGATTTATGGCTCCCGAGCAGGGATGCAACAACCCCTTCCTCTCTATCACTCTATCTCTTCCCTTTTTCTCCCTAGCCCCAAAGCTCTACGATAGTTTAATTAACATTAACGCCAACGCCGACGCAGATGCCGACGCCGACGCGACGCCTGCGCTGACGGCGACTACTGATGGCAATAAAAAACCATTAAATGGAATTTACTTTAAGGACCGAACAGGCTATAAATCACATTACACGCCGCTATAAAAACAAAGGCAACAAAAATCTGCACGGCACGCTTAGCGGGAAGGCGAGGGGGTGGTTGGGCGTGGCAGCGCCTTGACGGTGGGCGTGGCGCATGGCACTGTGAATGAAAATGTTTTGTGTATTGAAAAATCAATGCGTCACTCGGAGAAAGGAGAAAGGAGAAAAGAGAGAAAGGGCGGGCAAACAGAGACGAGGGAGAGAGAATACATAGTAGTAAAGTTTTTATATGCATAGTTTGTTAGCGCTTTTATCGGGGGCGGGGGTGTCGCGCTAAAAGCGTTGCTATTAAAAATTACGACCCAAAGTTAATGGGAATACCGGGACGTCAAGTCGATTGGGCTGCGTGCGAGGCAACAACGATAACATATCGATAATAAACGCTCGAAAAGGGTTGCCAACATATGATGTCAAATCAACAGTTCTTCTTTTTTTTTTTGCAGAGTTGCCAAAAGGATGCTGAGCAGCTTGATGGAGCACTTGATTTGTTGTAGTAAACCTTATCAAAAGGCACCATAAAAACTTCAGTTAATTAGTCGGTATGGATACCAAATGGCAGCCATTAATTCTAGCCGACTTGCTAGGCGCATAGTCGATAGAGTCGGCACTTATCGCGGTATATGGCAAACAATACAAGCATAAAATCGTCTGGCTGAAGGAAACACATTGATTTGCAATTTGAGCGTAAATTCATGGCAATAAAATCAGCGCTGGAAAAAGTTTTGCCACGCCCCCCCCTGCCTCCTTATTCCTGTTCTGCTGGCTTGGCTTTTTTAATGCCACTTTCAATATTTGTTTAGCACCCTTCCGAAGCCCCACGCCCATCTCTAGCAACCGCCGTTAGTTGTGGTTGTCGTTGTTGTTGTTGTTGTTGTTATTTTTTCGTTTCGCCCCGGATTCGCATTCCGCCCCCCATTCGATATCCATTCTGTTTGGCAATTGTAAAACGCGTTGTGTAATCGAAACTTTTAACGACTTGATGCGATTCGAAATTGTGTAATATTGAGGCACTAATACACAGCCAGAGGCAAGCATGTGTGCATCAGAGCGTGTGTATGTGTATGAATGTGTGTGCAAATAAATATCAGTGTGTATATCCCCGCCGAGGGTCCTTCAGATACATTATACAGCGGCAAGTGCGCTACGTTTGTTTGAGTCTGGCGTATCAGTTGAGTGCACACACAGCGGCTACAGAGCTGAGTCAATTAAAACTCACTTGTCGGTCTAATAAAAAGTCTGTGTTCCGTTTTAGATGAAACCCCATGGGTTACACATGTCTGTGTTTTTCCTCGTAGATGAAACCCTATGGGTTACTTGACTATAACAAGGGGGAAAATTGCAGAGTTCCCCTTGGATTCATATCGACTTGGATGTTTCAATTTGACTTCATACTCTTAACGAATTCTTTTGCAGGAAAAACATTTAGGTGTTACACTCCAAGTCGAAAACCTCTCTGTAGCGCACCCTACGGGTTCGTACACATCCGATCAGTTCCTTTGCGAATCTCCGTGGAGCTGCGAAAAAACCAATCCATGTAATTCGACGACAAAGATGTGCTAATAAATTTCAACTTAATTTCCGAAATGTGCATCTAACACATAAAAAGCTGAACACAAACACGAACCTGCACAAACACACAGACCCTGAGCCAAACTGGTGCTGGAGCTGGAGCTGGAGCTCGGAGCATTCCGGAGCCAGTAGCTTGTTCCGGAAATGAGCATGGCGTATGGAGGATTGAGTTTGGGTTTGGAATTGAGGGAATTGAGACAAGCAGCAAGCAGAGGCAAAGTCAGGGAGAGAGAGAGGCAGAGGGCGTGTCAGATTGAGTTGCCATGCGGCGTATTGTTCTTGGGGAAACTTGCCGCTGGTAGGTAGCGGAGGCACCAGGGAACGAGGAGAAGCAGCAGCATCAGCCGTAGAAAGTTTCAAGTATGGTTTTTGCATAAAACTTCAATTTAAATTGACATTTGAGTGGAAAGTAATTGCATGATATGCACGAAGCATAAAAAAGGCAGCTCCTTCGACGGCCCGTTACTTATGGTCCTTTCGAGGGGGTGAGCAGGGACGGTGGTTGGGGAGGGGGTTTGTGCAAAGTAGCGTCGAGCTGGGCGTGTTTAATATATGTGCCTCGTTTCCAGCTGTATTTTTAGACATTTAATGCGATTTTCAATCCACATCCCGCTCTCATTCTCTCTACCTCCCTCTCTCTCCCCTCTCTCTATCTCTCTCTCTCTCCCTCCTTTACAGAATACCAAAGAGCGGGTGTATTAGTTTATTCAGATTTTAGAGCAATTAGAAAAGATTGCCAGACCTATACATTACTTGAAACATTCCGAAAAGAAGAGTAAACTCTGTAATATGCTTTCTAGGGGCCCGAGATTGAATTGGTCTTAAACAGCAATAAGATGTTTTGGGTATAGTTGAATAGTTCTACAAGTTGATTTTATTTCTGATTTTCGGACTTACATGCAGGGTGTCTTAAAGTCGTATGCATACAACCTTTCTCCAGCTAACCGTCCCAGAGGCAGGCAGCTCTATGAGGCTCATTATGCGCTCGTTTATATGCCGAATTTGTTGTTGGTCTTCCCTTACTCACAATCCCGCTAAGACCCCCATCTTCTATTTTTTTCTATCTCTGTACATAATGGCGGTCTGAAACTGAATCTGAATGTGAGTGTGGTACTTTTTCTTTTTTTTTTCGTTTGGTTCTCTAGTACATTTCCTTTTGTTTCGTTTCTCTTACTTTGAAATTAAATTCCAATAAATTTGCATTTCTCAAACTGGGAAAACGACCAAAAGTGTCATTTTCTTTTTGTCTTCCCTTCATTCTTCGCGTATTTACCGGAATTTCGTGTCTTTGTATTCCGCAAGTTTTTCAATTCTCTCAAATCCACTCGAAATGGCAAAGTTTCAATGTTGAACATAAATGTTGTTAATTTGTTTTCATTTCCTCAATTCCATTTGAACATCCCCCATCCCACTTCTTTCTAATCATTTCATCCAATTTGTATAGTATATGCTCTTCGATTGGAATTTCACGTTTTCTTTAACTTTTCTTATGTGTAGTGTTTAAGGATCGTGAAGCATCTAAAGGAATCGCAACAACCTTGAATACTTTGGGAAATATTTTGAGAATTGGCAAATATCGGCCGATAGGCTCTATGGCAGCTATACGATATATCGGTCCGATCCTGCTCGTTCCGACTTATTTACATCGCGCTGCAATAAGAAGCACGTATACCAAGTTTCATTAGGATACATAGCTCTAAAACTGAGAAACTAGTTTTCGTTGCAACAGACGGACGGACAGACGGACATGGCTAGTTCGACCCTATTGATGCTGATTAATAATATATATACTTTATAGGGTCGGAGATGTGTCCTGAGGTGCGTTGCAAACTTCTGCCCAAAATTAATATATACCATCTGCAATGGCATTTTTCTAATTCCGTTGTCCGTTTTTACTGCTCCTTCTTGCCATAAGGCAGCCTGAAGTTCCAAGCTTTTTGGTCAATGCAAACAAGCGATGTCTCAAATATTGCAGTTCTTTCTGTTCTTATACCCAGTACTATAGCTGCTGGGGTAGCTTCTTTTTATCAAAATTATGCTTTAAATTAAAAAATATATTGAAAGATAAACTTATCCTATATGAGAAACTACTGAAAATCACAGAATTCGAGTAAGAAGTTTAATTTAGGTCTATTGATTTATTTCGTAGTATTTAAGAGTTGAGGATTGAGAGCGGAAAGTTCTAATAAACAATGCATTTATTTCATATAACTGATCAAATTCATAAAAAACTTTTAATAAGTGATAATTATTTGTACATGTATTTAATATAAAGAGACAATTGTGATTGACAGCGATGACTTGACTTATGTATGTAAATATATATTTATACAAATATTTACAAACAAATGTTTGTTATACAAACATATTATATTGCCTTACAAACCGTCGCTACAGAGTATTTCGCAGTCGCGTGTGTTGCGACTACTGTCATCAAACTAGCCATGTCCGTCTGTCCGTCTGTCCGTCTGTCTGTTACAACGCGATCTAGTCTCTCAGTTTTAAAGCTATCTTAATGAAACTTGGTATAGATATTTATTATTATTGATGTTCGCTGTAAATAAGTCGGAACGAGCAGGATCGGATCGATATATCGTAGAGCTGCCAAAAAGCCTATCGGCGGACTTTTATCATTTTTTCAGGATAGCGCTATGAAATGTTCCTGATGTATGTCTAAATATGTCCATTTAATGCGGTAAAAATTTTTTATTATAAATTTTTAAAATCGGGCTAATATATTTTTAAGCTGCCATAGAACCTCTCGACCTATTTAATATTTGAAGTATCTACAAGGGTATGAAACGTTCGGCGAGCCTAAGGTAGACATTTTTTCTTGTCTTATTTGGCTTTGGTTCGTTGATAAAGTAATTTAAATAAAGTTATTTTCATAGCAAATAGCAAATATTTGCAGGCATACAAATATTGATGCCGCGCGGACAGTTGAGCGGAACGGACAAATGGACACACGGACAACGGGACGGATACTGACTGAGGGGAGCAGACAAATGATCTAACGGGATGAAGACATTTTACACTTGTTTCAATGTAGGAGGGATGAACTTCGGGTTGGAGCTGGAAGGGAAACGGAATTGAAGTGAAACTAAAGCCTTTTGCAAATAGTTGTTAAAATATGTCAATAACCTTCGCCGGAACCTGCCACCCCAACACACTTTCGAGCAGGTCCTGAAATCGATGGGTCAAACAAGCCGCCAGCTCTCCTGGACAGTTTGAGGGAGATTATAGAGAGGGAGAGTTGGCTAAGAGAGAGAGAGAGAGAGAGAGAGAGGAGATGGTGAGGGGATAAATGTATACACGAATAAGCGCAGAAAATGTTTAATTAAATTCCGGGACACATTTGGCTTGTTACATTGCTCTGGTCCAGTGGAACCACAGCCCAAAATAGGACAAGGAATACGCTGCGGGCACTGGGTTGGAAGTACAGAGATGCTGGTGTGGTGTGTGGAGCAGGAGTATGATGAGGGGGAGGGGGAGGGTTAGGAACTTGCTTGTTTGTCCTCGTCGTGCCGAACTAACTAACAGAAATTGCAATAAAAATACCAAAACGTAGCAAAAACTTAGCAAAGCAAATTATGTTCTCTCACTCTTTCTCTCTCTCGCTTTGCTTGCTTCACTTTCTCCCTCTCTGCGCTATTGACATACACTTTGTCGCCTTATTTTCACAGCTGCGGTTACCCCACTCTGAAATTCGAATTGGAGCAGGCCACAGCAAAAGAGGGGAAACCAACAGCAGGGATGAACTCACTCGGATTCGGAACATTTAAGGACTTAACATAGGAAACTTGGAATACTTTTCACCATTACTACCTCAAATAATATCTTAGCAGATCTTAAAGCAGTATCACATCAAAAGTCTTACGTAATCTACTAAAAGTGCAATAATTCAGTGAAATTCACGTATGTCTCGCAACTGGAACTAGTTCGTTAAAAGCTAAACGGATTAGACTTTAAAAATGGCTAGAAAAAGAAATCTCTATTTGCTCCTGGGCACATACCCTTACCCAGACCCAGCACGAGTTCATCTAATCAACTGGCCTGCAAATTGTGCTCGGGGTCGTTTCAAGCTCATCTCACAATAAGCCGCCCCTGCATATTGTTCTAGTCGTTAAATCTTATGGCCATACCAAAATTTCAGTGGTCATTTCTCTGGTTCTCTTCAGTTTTTATTATTATACCCTGCTTTTTTTTTTTTTTTGTTGCCTGGCTACTTTAGGAGCGGCCATTTGTAAATCTAAGAGACCGCATCTGTATAATATGATGGCTGTTTAGGGCCAGCTCGAACATTTGGGGCTACGCTAGCTCCTTTATGGGTGTGCGTGTGTGTGTGTGTGTGTGTGTTGCCTGTTAATGATTGATAAACCGCACGGGACCCATCACCACCCAGAAAAACCTCTCCTAGCCAAACCCCTGTGGGTGGATGGAAGGCGTCGAAGCGGTACTTAACCATACGAGATGCACATCAAATTGGCCACATTGTCGTGAGTCGAGGCTCTGAGGTTGCAACTGGGGGGACCGTAAGTACCAAGTATGTAGTTGGTATACCAGTTTCTTTATTATAAAAAGAGGCTTGGGTCAAAACCACAACAACAGCAACAACAACAACGACAAAGCCAACTGGAATCGCAGTCAGCAGCGCCGCCGTTAAAAGAAAACAATATTGTAAAAAAAAAGTTTAGACCTGAAGTCAAAACTGGTTCCAAACAAACGAAAACAACAAACTTGGAACCGAGCAAACGACCAAACAACCAAACAACAACCAAAAAACCCAACACAGCAGAGCGACCAACCCAACTTCGTGACTGTCGTTGTGGTTGTTGCTGGCGATGTTGTTCATGTTCTGGTCTTTGATGATTTTTAAGCCAAAGTTGTTGCCTAACTTGTTGTTGGTTCTTGTATTAAATGATATACAAGTATAATATAATAATATATATAATATATATATATAATAAGTTTCTAACCAACCCAAGATCGTAAGTTCTTAGCCAACCCTAGACTCATCCTTGAATGTGTTTGTTAAGGCTAGGGTATCTGCTAGCACAGCACTGCTTGTTGTCTTGTCTTACCATAAAAGCAGTTAAACCACAAACCACATCCATTGCCGCAGAACTTCTTGTTCGTAAACAATACACCAGTAACAACAACAACAACAAGATGAAAGAAGACAACTCGGACAGATCTTTGGGACAGACTCTTTGTTGTTTGGCTGGCCCAACCGCTTTGGCTCTGTCTCTGGCTGTGTGTGTGTGTGTGTGTGTGTGTGTGTTTGCTTCGTTTCGTATCTCGATCCAAACACCATAAACATGAAACGAATCTAAGTCAAGAAACAGGTCTGTCTGAAACTCGAGATAGAGATGGAGTCTGTGACTCTGAGTCTAAGTCTGAGCCTCAGACTGAGTCTGTGGGTCTGAGTCAAGAACTAACCTAGGTCTACCAACAACTAGTTTGACAACGTTTTACGTTGTTGGTCGGCTTTTTCTGATTTTGTATTTTATATGCACATGCTTATAACTCTTAAGATAAAGACTATTATGATTGGAGAAACGTGCAAAAAGAGCAAACAGCAGGCGAACAGATGCATATACAATGCCAACAGATACCCTGTACTTGTAGAATCATTCCAGCATGTCTGTAAAAGACTTACCAAGTTGCTGTGCAACTCTTTATTACCCATTACTACAAATACAGGGTATTTGCTGTGCGTGCATGTGTACCTAAGCGAGACATAAAATTTATGCCTGGGCATAATTAACTACAAACAAGAGTTTGGGTTAAGCTTGGATGGCGAGCCTCGATTCTTGGTGCAGAAGTGGAGCAAACATAGAACAGTTTTGGGAGTCCCAGCATGGCATTCACGATCGAAGCTTTTCTCGGAGGGAGTAGGGAGTGATTTGAGGCAATGTAGTTCTACAATATTTACAGATCCGTCTTAGTATACTCTCTTTATGAAGAGAGCCTTAATGGTCGTTGCAGAAGTGGAGCAGACCTCGTTAAACAGCTATGGAAATCCCAACATGGCACACACGCTCGCCGTCTTCTCTGTGGGAGTAAGGACTGAAATGATACTTTGTGGTTGTTTTACAATATTTAAAGATCCGCTTAAGTATACTTTTTAAAAAAAATATAAAGAAGTTAAATTGGAGAGGTTAAATTGCAGAAGTGGATCAAACTTAGAACAGCTTTTGGAATTCCAACAAGGAAATCGAGAGTGGGATAAGGCTGTGCAGTTTTAAGATCCGATTTAAAATACTTTCTAAATTTCTATCAGAAATTAAATTAACGATCGTCCGGTAAATATAGGGCTCGAAATGCCAAGGCGGAAAACGAAAATTGAGAGGAAAGCGAGTGGGCAACATAAACTGCAACTTCCTGATTAGTAAGCAAGCGAACGCTTAAACAGAACAAATACTTACATAAATAAAGGTCTGAAGAAATCATTTAAACGAAATCGATAGGCAAGAAAACACACAAAAAAGAGTAAAACAACATGGTCGAAAATTTATTGCATTTTTTCCGGTGCCCGTGAGCGACGCGACGCGACGCACAATCATGTCCAGACAGAAGACCCAGAACCCCCAGAAAGAGGAATAGGAAAAAAACGAACGAGGGCTCTCGAGTAGGCAGGGTAACCACTGTAACTGGGGTAACCAAGCACCGGCGCACCCGATAACCGAAGCACCTACCAATCTACCTACTTTCCTACCTACTATCTTCCACTTTTGTAGGGCACAATGGAAACTCTTTCCAATTTGTTTTTTAGTGGCGAAAACAAAATGAACTTACCTACACATGCATGTGCCCAATTTCCACAAAGTAACGCGCCCAGTAAAGCTTTTATAATTGTTTTCAATCTATAAAATGGTTCAATCAATATAATTTCAACCTATATAAAGACTAATAAAGATATTACCAGCACAAAGCTATTACTTCATGTTCTTTAGATGCAATATTAAATATTAAGGGTGTTTCAACAAATTGTTAGCTTAAAATTATAGAAAAATCCTGTATAATTCAACGAATTCTTACATACATTTTAGTACGATAAATGAAAAGAAAAACCCCTTCGTTAAGGGTATCAGAAGGCAAGAGCGATAAATATTGCTGCATAAATCCAGCCGCTTGACAATGCATTCACCCAACAAACGGTGCCAAAAAGAGAAAATCAACAAATGGTGAAAATAAACCTAACCAAAAAAGGTTAAAAATCAATCGCCCAATCTGCGGAACGAGACCATGAAGTGTTTTTAGTTCGGGTATAGCCGAACATGAGATGAACTTCTCGCAAAGACTAGCAAATATATTTGAACATTTTCGGGGGAGTAAGAAGGAGAGACAATATTGAAAAAAACCAAATAAATATGATCGCAGGTTGGTAAACCTAGTCACATTAATCACACACTACCTGCACGATCTGTTTCCCTTTTACAAAACGTAGATTGAAACAACAAAAAAAAAACAAGAGAATAAAATCTCAGAAAAAAGGGTATAAATAAAGGAAGGAGGAGGAGGAAAAGGAGAAAAAAAGAGACGACCATCAACACGATCATCAACGAGAACCATAAATAAGACTTAAATGGCATGAAAAAGGCAACAGAAACAACAACAACAACAACAACAAAAGGAACAGCAACAACGAAAGCAACAGCGATTGCATTGGCAACGTATGCTGCGGCCATTACAAGAACAACAGCAACAACGAGAGCATTGCGGCCATAAGCCAAGTTAACCACACAGCCAACAAAAAAAAAAAAAAAAAAAAAAAAAAAAACAACCAAGAAAAGGTAGCAAAAAACAAGAAGGAAACGTGAGCTACAGCAGACCGACGGGCATATACCCTTTAAGCCTAAATTTGTACTCAAGAGGGCAATAATATACTCTAATTTTTTTTAAAAAAAAACAATGGTATATACTATATAGTTAGCCGATTTTGAAATGAGTAACTTTACGACTTGGGTCCACTACATTTCTTCTGGTATTCTGATTACAAAAATTAGAAATTAAAATTATCGCTATTTTGGTGTACACTGGATATATATATAGTGTATATATATATAAATATATATATAAATAATATATACAGCTGTGTTCAGAAAAATAGCAGTGCTCATTAGCTGCAACTTTAAACTTAATTTTATATATCAAAAAGTAAATGAATGTTCACAAATTTAATTTTGTTTCAGTTTTGTGATTATTTTTAACAATAATAAATCAATTTATTGTTGAAAATGTTGTTAATTTTTTTTACATTATTAATTTAAACAAAAAAGTGCTATATATATATAAACTTTTCGCTTAAATCAAGTACTCCCCTCAGTAAAGGGTATGAGCGATGAAGAAAACTACTACAACAACAGCAACGCCAAACCAAACGAAGTCAAGCAAGCCATGTATATCGGCTATAAAGGCTGCAGCAACAACTGCAACAACAACAACAACAACAACAACAACAGCAAAAATCGCCGCACCTTAAAAACCTGACATACGGACATGCAGACAACCGAGTCCGTGTGTGTGTGTATGCTGCGTCTCGCGTCTCTTGTAGCTGCTGCCTCTTTTTTTCTGTCTGTCTACATTGCCTGCCGTCGCTGAAATCGACGACGTTGATCAAGCGACCCCAGGAGACAGAGCCCCACAGTTGAGGAAATAAACAACCAAAGAAAATGGAAGAAAGCTGAAGTCAACCACAGCGATTCTTAGATACCCTGCAAAAAGTACTAAGAAAGCTATTTTCTGGATTTGTTTTTTGTGCGATTACTGATTTTTGGATTAGTATAAACAAAGTGATGCTATGTGGATCAAACTTATGCAAGAGATTATAGGCGCAATTCGAACTCTTCTATTGCAGTATCTTGAAAAAAATACTGTTTTATTTTATTAAACTAAATAACAATTGGGATTATGTTTGTGAACATCTAAATCGCAATATGTTGAAAACAATAAAACTCGTAGTAGCTATACTTAAGTGAGTTACAAACTGCAGTACCAAATTTATATACTCTCTGTAAGAGCATAAAACTAAAAAAGCTGACGCGTGTTGCTCTGCCCATATCTTTGACTCGATCTTGAGGTGACTTTGGCATGCATCCAACCTCAGACCCAGCTCCAGCTCCAACTCCAAATCCAACTCCATCTTCAACTCCAAATCTGAGTGCCAGGCTGAATAAAGTGGAAGACGTTGGTTAACCAATGGGTGTGGTCAGAGATCCAAGCTTTGATGAACTCTCGATCGCTTCCCCCACAAATTTGAGTTATTTCTTAACCATTCCCAAATTTGATTATACACTGTGCTTATTACATTGCCTGAGCTCGCATTTTACTACATTGTATTGGTTTATGAAATTGGTTTACAGGGTATCTAGAAAGGCAATCTTTCGACTGTAGCTTTATTTCCACTTGTTTTATATGTATTTCTCGATCTGTCCAACCGTCAAGCGCTACAAACGTGTTCATTTGCCTTTAGCTAAACCGGAGCCAGTTCCGTACGCGTTGCCCCCTTTCAACCACTCTCTTTCCCCTCTTCCTCCAACGCACTAGACATCATCCAGTTGAAGTTCTATTGTAATTGCGTATAGCTTCAAGTACAATCGCAATACATTAACGTCTAATTGACAGACGGACTGGCAGCCTGGGCTTGAGAGAAAGAGAGAGAGAGAGAAACAATGCCAGTGCTCGACTGGGACAGTGGCGTAGTAGAAAGCAGGGGCAAGGGGATGAGGGGAGTACTAACTGACAGCTTAGTTTTGCATGCGAGAGATTTCGCTGAATCGTATATTACGCATTAGAAGTACGAACCTCTCGAGCTATACTAGAATCAGGCACACTCAGGTAGAGCGAACGTCCCGAAACGATGGTAATTTTAAGACTTTCAAACTTGGGCACATTCATCTGCCACGGTTTATGGCAACACCAACGTATCAAATTTCCAGCCTGCCCCCTGGCAATCAGATCCTCCTCCTCTCTCCTCGCTGGCAAGTGTCAAAGGGCAGCAAAGAGTTGAAATTTATGTGAGCCGAAAACAAGAGAAAAGTTAATTAAACTTGAAAATAATAAAAGCAAAGCAAAGCGCAAGGATGAAGTGAGCGCGTAAAGGGTGATAGGGCTAGGAGGGGGGAGGAAATAATAACGCAAAAAGTGTACAACGAAAACTGCTCGCGGCCCATCAAAGGGTGGAGCTGCGAGGGGGAGGGGCACTGCCCGTCATTAGCATATCGCCCTGGGCTTGAAAAGGGCTGCAGTGCGAAGGTATTCGCCAGCTGATGCCGATGACACGCCGCCAGGATAGCAATCGGACTGCGGAATGGGGAAGGGATGGAGGAGGGAAGGGAGTAACGATGACTGCGTTGATATTGACATTGCCAGCAAAGCTGGTCGCCACAATCCCTTCTCCCTCCCCTAGCCGGACATTATCTGCAATCGCGGACTGCAATAAAAGCGGACAATAATTAAAACTGGTAACGACATCGCGCCCAGCTCTACGGATAAGTCGACTATATGGTCACGGAAAATTACTTGCACAAGGCAAAAATCGAGGAAATCTCTGATACTCTTCTACTTGAATTATAATAAAAGTTTCTCATTTTATGCCAAGTATTATATAAATATGTGATATTATAAAAAGGAATTTAGTAAGGTAACCTTTGGATTGTCCAGCAGCTTGTACAACATATCTAGACATATATCGGGAAAGTTTCATAGCGGTATCAAGAAAAATGTCGAAAATTTGCAAAAAGGTTCTATGGCAGCTATACGATACATCGCTCCGATCCGGCTCGTTCCGACTTATTTACAGCGTAAAGCAATAAGAAGCATGTGTACCAAGTTTCATTAAGATAGCTTTAAAACTGAGAGACTAGTTTGCGTTGCAACAGACAGACGGACAGACCGCCAGACGGACATCCGCCCTACTGATGCTGATTAAGGCAAAAATTAATATACATCTGCACTTAAGTTGAACTGTTGAATTAGTTATTTAAGTATATGTATTATATTCTCTAGATTAAACCGGGAATTCTCCATCCCCTTCCGAGCATTATATGTACCGTCTTCCAGTGTCGTAAATCAGGTGTTGAGTCTCTGATACCACTTGCTTCGTACAATTTATGATTCTTCTCTATGTGCACTAGACAAACTCAATTAATTTCAGTGCAGGGTAGCGGGAAGTCGGTTTTCATTACTTGTGTTCTTGCTTTTCTTTCAACATTTTTACTGTCGCTGAGTTGACTAAAAAAATAAGGGGAAATTTGAAACGAAATGCACAGAATTCATATACAAATGTTGTTGTTGTTTTATTTTTCCGGTAGGTTTGTTGAATTTCTGCAGGTCCAACAACAACAAATAACCGTAAAAATCTTTGCCGTATTCACTCGACAGTCATAAAAGGGATTTTATTTTAATTACATGCGAGTTTCGTTTTTTCGCCCTTCATTTCTGTATTTTTCTGAGAGGATTTTCATTCAGTCGATGACAATAAGTCGGTGGTAACCCTGGCACAACCCCACCCCCTCGCAGCCCCGAACACTGGCCGTGTTGACTTTTATAATTAAGGCCTTTGTGTATGCGCGTTTCCAGCTGGATGAAACGCAGCGACAGAATCCGAATCCGAATCCGAAACCGAAACTGAACCAGAACCGGAACCAGAGTCAGTAGCAACGTCAGGGCGAAGGGCACAGGCAGTTTACCTGGCTAACAAACGCAGAGGGGAGCTAGCATGACAATGAGTGCGAAAGAGAGACAGTGGCATAAAAAGGATTAATTGTGCGCAATTGAAGAAAATTTATGACAAACGGAAGAAAAAGTTCGCTCGTGAATGTTTTTCCAGCTTTTCCATTAAATTATGCCAAATCATTTAAATGCGACGCAGTGAAAACTTTTTGCGCCCCCCACACACACACACACACACACACAGACGCACAACAGGATGAGGCAGGAGAAAAGCAGAAGTTGCTGGAGGGAGAATGTGGCAGCAGCAGCAGGAGGAGAAACTTAACCACTTGGCATGTTTATAAGGATCTTCATGTTATTGTTGTTTCGCCTTTATTGTTCTTGCTGTTGTTGTTGTTGTTGCTGCTGTTGCTGTTGCTGTTGCTGTTGCTGTAAGGAAAACAGCTTAAGTTCATAATGCTCTCTGTTTGTGAGTGGGGCGTGGGTTGAGGCGCAAAAGTTGTGGTTGCCCAACCTTCTCGTCCGTCTCCATCTCCGCCTCCTGCTTCTGCCAGCCCTTTCGGTGCGTACAATTGCCATGACAGCAGCCACTGCTAACCCCCCTCTCCACTCCCTCTCCTCATCCACGACACACACAATTTCCACATGCGTTCTCGGGTTAATTGCTCAAGTTCAAAATTAAAATATTTATTACAATGAAAAACTTTGGCACTTTGATGACGCCAGCAAGACGAGGATGAAACAACAAAGGCAAACGGCTCAATGGGTTCCCGAGTCCCCGGGGGTCGCAGAGGCAAATACCGATTAGGTAGTTCGACTACATCAGCTCTGCTCTCCGTCAGAAGTCAGTTGGGCATCAACTACTAATCTGGGCAAACAAATCTCAAGGCTAATCCGTTTGAAAAACTCTTACAACATCAACATATAATCCCGGATTAGACTTGACGAAAACACTCGTAAGTCTAGCGCTTTGAATTAATCAACTTGTTTGGCCAACCAATCAGCTGAGTACAGTGTCCGTTAGAAGTTCGCTTACGCGGCTTGAAACTGCAAGTGTTGCAAATCTCAAATGTAAACTTTGAGCTTAGTCTCTATCGATAGAGGGCAACAACAGTTAATCTTGACTTTCTATCACAATATAAGAGATAAGAGTATCAAACTAATGAGGGAAACCTGGAACAGTCAGGGCCAACTGAAAATGTATATTATACATAGACAGAGTCATCTTTCATCTCAAAAATTTTATATATTCCTGATAAGTGTCTGAGTTGCCAAAGTTATCATAATAATTATCAAAACGATAAACATAGAAGCTATTTCAAAACTAATTTCAGTAAACGAACTGAAAAACCTTTTAATATAGGGTATACAAGTATCTAACTTGGTACAGTTCTTTCTTTCACTTTATTTTCGAGCAGTATCCTTTGCAAATTTAGAAACTCATGAAGAGGGAGTACGATCGCATTGGAGTAGCCTGAAAGTTTTAAGTTATTCAGTTGGTTTAATTGACTGTTTAAAGTGACCGCTTAAGGGAGGTTAAATCCGAATTGTTAGGGTATGCACTGCGTCGCGGCTGTTATCAACTCCCAAGTTATTCACAAAGCAAACACAGCTACGGCAGCGACAACAAAGTGATTGAGCAAGTGTTGCGGAAATGATTTGCCGCTGCAGAAGAAGGTGTGAGTCTCCCCCCTCCCCTTTCCCGTCCCTCTACCCTGTTTCAATTTCAGTCTTAAAAATAGGGCTGCTGCTTTTGCTTCTGCCTCTTCTGTAGCTTGATTGAAAAGTGTTTGTTTTTTTCTATAAATTCAACTTTTCTATTATCTTTATCTTACGAGCCACACGCGCGACGTGGCAGGGCGGTGCGAGGCGGGGCCACAACAACAACAACAACAACAACGACGACATCAGCAGTAGCTACACACAGGGAGAACAGGATCCATTAGAGCTCTCAGCTGACAAAAGCTGCATCTGCTTGGCGAATGTGGCTGCGAGTTGAATGTGCTGCCAGGCAGCAGCCGCTTTCATAATTGCTTCCTCCAGCTGATGTGACAGGGTCGAGAGAGAGAGAGAGGGAGGGAGAGCGAGAGAGAGAGTGATAGAGGGGCGCCGATGCGTACTCGTTAGTTGCCTTTAAGTACAACATAGAAGGTTCCGCATCCTTTGCAGATGATGATGAACACGTACACAGCAAAAAATATTGTGGTTTTTAGTTTACGAGCCAAGAAAGAAAAGTTACATTCGGCTACCCTTGCAATTACTCTATATACATATATATACATAAAATAGTTTTGTATTGCTAAACACAGCAAAACTTCAAAATTTCCGCAAGGATATAGACAAGGAAGAAAGGCTACCTTCGGTCTGATTTTAATAAAACTTTTGAAGGACATACTTAAAAATATTTTGGACATCGGTCTGATCCGGCTCGTTGATACTTTTTAGCGTGAAGCAATGAGAAGCATGTATACCCAGTTTCATTAAGATAGCTCTAAAACTGAGAGACTAGTTTGCGTTGCAACCGCCAGACGGCAATGGCTAGTTCGACTTCCATGCCGATGCTGATTAAGAATATATATACTTTATAGGGTTGGAGCTATACACCCCCTTGGGAAGATTCAAATACAGATTCCTTTATTCATTAGAAAATCTTAACATAATTTAGTTTAATTTTTAGAGAATAGCGCGCTGTCCGTGTCTGCGGTGACGTTCGGGAGTTTCCATTCATTGCCCTAGCGATAATCAAAATCACTAATCCTCCGACTACCAAAAAAAAACAGTTCATTTGTCGAATTTGAGGCAGTTGAAATTCGATGATGCTGTGCAGAGTGTCCAGCGAGGGAATATCACCCGTCTCAAGTTTCGACCAAACTTTTTGCCCATTCATCGATACTTCAAAAGCAAACGAATAGTTTGGCTGGGAAATAGAGAAATTTGAAAGTTGTTTACACATCTTTGCATGCCTCAGATCAAAACTTACCGGTCCCAAATAACAGAATGCGAATGCAATCGCTATTAAGACAAGCAGTGCGAGCTTATTGCAAAAGAGCGTTATAGGTCGCGGAAGTGAGGCCCCGCCTATATTGATGTTATTCCAGAACAAGTCAATCCCTAAGGCCCCAAATATATTGTAGCCTGAAAACAACTTGTAAAGGTTATAAATGAAGAAGGAGATCAAGCCCAAGCAGAGCCATCTGCTAATATTTGTCAAGGGATGGTCGCCTTTAACGATATAGGAGGGATAACTTGAGCTCAAATTCATCACATATTCTTCTGCAATCTCATTATACTTGGAACTAGGGCTGAAAGCAAAAACAAACCACTGGCCTGTGCTATACGGGTTATATATCTATCTGACAGATTTACAACTTACCACGCTGATATAACAATGTTAGTTTTATAAACAAATTCGTAAAATGAGTACATCCATACAATAAAGCAGGCAAAACCCTTGATTGACGTAGTCATGTTTCTAGCTCAACTGCAAACAGAAACTGAATATTGCATATTGAATATTGGCACAATCCGAATGAAATTCGGCGTATCGCTCAGCAATGAGTCAAAGTGAGTCGTGGAGAAATTGATACATATAAATATGTACATATGTATGAAAAAATAAACACATACTTATTTAATAATTATAATTACTTGCTCGATAACGTCGTGCAGTGAGGCCCCTTCGAAGACTGAACACGTACTGAGAGAAGCTTTTCGATTCAATGCAATGGCAAAGCGACAGAGAGCGAGAAAACCGAAAGATCTCCCGAAGTGTGTAGCGACTCAACGCAATCTACACAAATTGAATGCGGGGAATCCGCAATATATATTTTTCTGCCAAGTAGCAGTGCTGCCAACTTATCTAAATAAAAACTGCTATTTTGAGCACGACGCTTTGCGAAAAAAAAAAAAAATTTCATAAAAAAGCGAA
The DNA here is from genome assembly GCA_018904095.1 of Zaprionus ghesquierei. Taxonomy (NCBI): domain Eukaryota; kingdom Metazoa; phylum Arthropoda; class Insecta; order Diptera; family Drosophilidae; genus Zaprionus; species Zaprionus ghesquierei. The sequence continues at coordinate 20,807,312 of JAEIGP010000850.1, read as the reverse complement.
AAAGCCTTAGTTTTAAAAAGATAAGCATAAAAAAAGCTAAAATTAGAAAGGTATATTTTTAGACCATGAATTTTAAAAAAATACATGGTCTATTGTGTTTGTCGAAATGTGCGTAACAGGCAGAAGGAGGCATCTGCGACCCCATAAAGTATATATATTCTTGCTCAGGGGCTTTAGCCGAGTCGATTAAGCCATGTCCGTCTGTATGAACGCCTATATCTCAGAAACTAAAAAAGCTAGAGCCACCAAATTTGGTGACAGCACTCATGTGAATCATACGCTGTACAATTTTTATTAAAATTTGGGCCACGCCTACTTCCGCCCCCGCAAATCGATAAACCTTATAGCAAGCGCCTATATCTCAGAAACTAAAAAAGCTAGAGCCACCAAATTTGGTGACAACACTTATGCGAATCATACGCTGTACAATTCTTATTAAAATTTTGGGCCACGCCTACTTCCTCCCCCGCAAATCGATAAACCGTATAGTAAGCGCCTATATCTCAGAAACTAAAAAAGCTAGAGCCACCAAATTTGGTGACAACACTCATGTGAATCATACGCTGTACAATTTTTATTAAAATTTCGGCCACGCCTACTTCCGCCCCCGCAAATCGATAAACCTTATAGCAAGCGCCTATATCTCAGAAACTAAAAAAGCTAGAGCCACCAAATTTGGTGACAACACTTATGCGAATCATACGCTGTACAATTCTTATTAAAATTTTGGGCCACGCCTACTTCCTTCCCCGTAAATCGATAAACCGTATAGTAAGCGCAATAATAAAGCTAGAGTATTTAGTTTTGATGTGTATGATAACTATCACCACCTAAACGATCGCTGAAAATTTGGTTCCGATCGGATAATGAACATAAAAGTTATTCAACGTTTCATATAGATTTGCACTGCGCCCACTGCAAACAAGCAAGCAGTGTTTTCTGCAAGCAGTGTTTTTTCCAACATTCAACTCTTGACTGTAGCCGTTCTTAATTGTTATTGTTAAATTTAATTTATCTAGAGTCACCTCCGAACCTATTAACTATATACTTTCCGAATCAGCCCCAATAGAATATTCAAACTCGCCATGTCCGTTTGTCCGTCCGTCTGTCTGTTGCAACAAAAACTATTCTCCCAGTTTTAGAGCTATTTTAATGAGTCTTGGTATTACGCTTCTTATTGCTGCACGCTGAAAATAAGTCAAAACAAACTTGATCGGACCTATATATCGTATAGCTGCATAAAGAATCTATTGGGCGATTTTTGTTATTTTTTTTAGTTATCGCAATTAAACTTTTGCCATTGGTTTTTTACATATATACTTATTAGGCTGTAATTTTTTATTAAAACTGCTCCGGATAACAACATGGATAAACAAAAAATGGAAAAAAGCTAAAGTAAAAACCCAGAAGTCCCGCTTCCCGTTATTTGTAAATTGAAGAACTTTAATTAAAGCCGAATTTGAATAGGGGAAAAGCGGCATGGGCATTTATTACAGTACAATTTCTCGCAGTGTACGGCAAGGCAGTGATGTTGTCTCTTTTGACTACTTGAGCTACTCTCTTTGCACTCGTGTGTGTTCCCGATTCGTGCACCGCGACTCGACCCTCTCCCACACTCTCTCTCTCTCTCTCTCTCTGTCGTACACTCTTTTCTTTTCTCCCTTTTCTCTCTCTCTCTCTCTCTCTCTCTCTCAGGCGACACTTGCCATCAACTTCGTCAGCTCGTGTAGCATCCTCGTTCATCATTATCGAGCAAGCTCTGGCTGCCATTACTTTTTATGGCCCAGCAACATGATGCAGTTGCCGCATGTGGCAAACGCAGAAGGTGGTGTTGGAGAAGAAGCAGGAACCCGCCTCCCCTCACGGCAGTTAAAATATAATTTCAGGGCAAATCATCTGGCGACTGCTGAAGTGAAACATCAAAGAAGAAAGGAGAGTGAGAGAGAGCGAGATAGGAAGAGAGGGAGAGCAAAAGAGTGGGTGGCAGTAAGTACTGTACTGGCAGTACTTGCACTCTGTCCCCGCTACACCCAGGGCAAGCCAAGAACCACAAAGCTCAGCTGCCGTGGTGGCAGTTGTTGAAAATTAAAAACGCGTTTTTCCTCCTTTCAACTTCACTTTAGCTACATGTGTAACCCTCTTAACCTCCGCCCCTGTCCCCGTGCCCTTCCTGTCCCTGGCACGGCTCAACCCCTTGGCTAACACCACCCCCAAACCCCCGGCCCCCTGCAAAACCCCTTCTCATGCCAAGCGAGCTGAAAGTTTGTCAGCCGTTTTACAGTGTAATTGATTTATCATCCAAGGCTCGTCCCGGTCCGTCCTCCTCCCCCCGCAGCCTTCACGACAATCCGTTTAAGGTCGTTAGCTAATTAAATCGCAGTCTGTTTCGAAGGCCTCCGATAGAGAGAGAGAGAGAGAGAGAGAGAGAGAGAGAGGGAAAGAGGGAGAAAGCCAAGGCTCTACAACGTCCTGCACACCCGCTGTCGTGCTCAACGCTTGCACAGGGTATACCAAATTAGCCTTTTCAACGGCAGCGACGACGACGGCGGCTTATGTTGTGCGAGTTTTAATTAAATTAAAATTAAAACACAGCGCATAAAGTTTTCCTGTCCGAAAGTTTCGTTCTAGTTTCAAACCACTGACGTACCCCCATTCCCCCTCCCTCTCCCAACCCCCCTTGCCCCATCACTATCATCGCGCTGTCATGTCCAAAATACGTGTGAGGCGTATGGCAAAAAAAAAAACAGCTAAAATCCAATTTTAATTGCTTCCACATTTCTGACATGACGAGAATTAAAGAAGCATCTATAAAAACTTATACAAATACCACAGGGTAATACTTTATGCGAGAAAATTATTCCTTAGCAATCAGGCAAAGAAAACTTTAACCCATTGTTTGATAAGAACTTGAAATAAAAATAATATTATTCAATTTCGAAAAATACTCAAAATATTCGAGTTTTTTTATCAAAGCTTTAGAATATATCTAGGTCTTATTTTTTGTAAACCTTGAACGAATAGTAAAGAGAATCTTAAAGCAAAACAAGTAAGGAAAGTTACAGTTGTGCGCACCCGACAGTAAGATACCATTCGCCCAGTTTCGAATGGAATTATCACACTTTTATTTCCTCTGCACAAGTTCATAAGCCACGTATTGTTCAAATTAGATCTATTTTTAAATAGCACCATCTGCATATGAAAACGTCATAACAATCAGCTTTTCACACGCTGCGGCTGAATCAAAACAACGCGACGATGACGTCATAACATGCTGCGAAGGCGCAAGCAGCGGAACTACGGAAAACGTTTAATTGAATAACTTTGATGTTTATAATCTGATCGCAAATTCGGAATATATGTGCATATAGTATATATCTATGTGTGTGTTAAGCCAAAACGTTAAAACTTAAATACTTTCGTCACAGAGCTAACTCAAACATTTGTTAATCAATTTTCAGAGGCGGTGGGCGTGGCAACTCAAATTTGAAATAAACTTGGAGCTTCTTATATTTATATATCTTCAAACCAAATTTGGTGTCTCTAGCTTTTGTAATAGCTGAGATCTAGACGTTCAAACGGACAGACGGATCCTGAGTCAGAATATATATACTTTGTGTGGTCTGCCGCGCCTCCTTCTGCCTGTTACATACATTTGCACAAACTTAGTATACGATTTTCAACCATTTTCAATGGTCGAATGGTATAAAAGTTCTGGGAAGTTTTAAGTACAACAATACAATCGGATCATAGACACAGGGTATTTGTGCAGTGAGGTATGCTTGACTGTAGCTTTTTAAACTTGTTGACCACGAAAAACAGACGCAGAGAACTGCAAACCAACCGAATAAGACTATGGTGACTATATGGTTTATGCCGATCAGGAATATACACATATATATATGTATATATGGGTTGAATAAGGATCGCGAACGTTCTTCGCCTTGCTTGTTAGTTGTTTCAGCTGTTTGTTTTGGGGATTACAACTTTTTACGCTCGACATATCAATAAAAGCGCACTGAGGCATTACACAGCGCGAAAGCAGTGGCGTAGCAAGGGGGGGAGCGGAGTAGTGGGGATTAGCACTGGAGCGGGTGACGAAGGGCGGAGGGATTAGTGCGAGGGGTCTTTGACTGCACGAAGTTCAACGCCATTTTGTTTGCTGTGGCCCAATCAGGCGCCCACACAAAGTTACAGCTTCCCAAAACCCCCCTACCCTCACCCCCTTTTTTAACAACGCACACATACGCAGGCTGTAAGAGCCGCATACAAAGCGCGAACATTCCACTCGACGTCTCTAATTAGTAGAATTTAATCTTCACACTATGGCAACGTCAAGGCGGCCCTCGACCCACCAACAGCCCCCAACCCCCTTAACTCCTCAGCAGCATTGCTCATTATGAAAAATTTCAAATTAAAAAGGGGCAAGGGGAAAGGCGAGGGAGAGCGGAGAAGGGAGGCGGCTGCTGCCAAGTAAAAGTTTCTCTCAAGAAGCGACGTGGGGATTTGCATAAATGCCACAACACGAGGCTGCAACGGGGGCAGTTCCCTGCCGCCCGTCCCCGCCTCCGCCTCCGCCTCCGCCCCCGCTCCAGCCATGCCTGTGTGTACGTGCGTGTGTGTATCACACATCATGATTACATAATTTAGCTATTAAAAGAGCGATAGGGGCGGGGGCGTGGCTTATTTATGCTTCAACACGCCAGTCGAGCACAGCTTCAAAGACAGCAAGAGAGCGAAAGAGAGCGAGAGAGCCTAACAAGCAATGGGGCAACGGGTCCCGGGGGAATCGGGCCGGATTCGAGGATTCCAGTTGAACGGTCCACACATGTGCACTTGATTTACTCATTAGCGTTACTTTTCGCCTCCGCATAGACGTTTGCCGGCAGCAAAAACTGCCAGTTAACCGCAGCTCCGCAACCCAACACCCTCTCCTCCCCCCCACCCGCCCGGCACTACCATGATTCCCTGTTTCAAATAAGTTCATTTCGGTTCGCTTTGCTTGGGTTTCTATTATATCCAGCATTCTGGGCGCCGTGTAGGCATAAGCCGCTTAACCGTATCCTTTATGAAAATGTAATTGCGTGTGCGTGTACACGTGGGCATGTGTACATGTGTGTGTGTGTGTTTGTGTGTGTGCGAGCTCCCACCTAAACCCTAATAATCCCGACTATTTTCCCCGAGCGAAGGTAGAATATCATCAAAATATGTGAATGTCTGTTTAAGGCCAAAACTGGCCCCACTTAGTGCGGCAAAAGTCAGAAGTTTCATCACTCACATTTCATTTAGCCAAGCATGCAATGTTATCGATTGCTTTTCAATTTTGATGTGCAAAGAGTATATTCATTTTGGCCAGAAGCTTATATCCCAACCTTAGGAGACATTGACATCAACATTAACAGGGAAGTCGAATTAACCATGTCCGTCTGTCCGCCCATCCGTTTGTCCGTCTATTAGTCCGTCCGTCAGTCTGTTGCAACTCAAACTAGTGTCTAAGTTTTAGAGCTATCTTATACTTACATATATGCTATATACAGCTGTAATTAAATTGAAACGAGCCGGATCAGACCGGTTAAGCTGCCATAGAACCTATCGGCCGATTTTTGTAATTTTTCAACAAATTGCTTTGAAACTTTTCCTATCTATGTCTAAGTATGTCCTTTGAAAACTATAAAAATTTGATCAAATTAGAACCGATCCAGTGTAAAGCTACAATAGAAAAGTTATCGGTATGAAACCTTCGGCGTGCCGAGAGTAGCTTTTTCTCTCATTTACTTTGATTATACCCGCTACTCATAGAGTAGAAGGGTATTATAACTTTGTTCAAACCGAAAATGTATGTAACAGGCAGAAGGAGACACCTCCGACCTCATAAAGTATATATATTCTGGCTCAGGATCAACAGCCGAGTCGATATAGCCATGTCCGTCTGTCTGTCCGTGTGAAAATTTAGATCTCAGCTATTATAAGAGCTAGGACTACCAAATTTGGTGACAATATGTGTTATTATAGCACGCTGATCAAGTTCATTTTGGATATTGTCCACGCCCCCTTCCGCCCCCGCAAATCGAAAAAACATTGATAACAAGTGCAATTTTGATGCCATATTGTTCATTTTCGGTTTACATGATAACTATAGCTAGCCAGATGATCTCTGAAAATTTGGTAACAATCGGATAATAAACACAGAAGTTATTCAGCTTAACGTTTTCCAATGCTTGCAGCATTGTGCCGAATCGTGTGTGCGTGTACGGTGATGAAATGGCTTAAGTTGTGGACTGCAAAACGAACAGTACTATTATGCATTTACGGGTTCGAGTCCCGCCCGCATCAAAAATTAAATTTGTGCAAAAATGTTTTTTTTTTTATTTTATATTTTGACTTTGCATAAATATTGTAAGTCCATAGCCTTTTACGGTCAAAATATGATTGTAGCCGTTTTTTTGTTCCGCAAATAAATTATGTACAAGCAGCTGGGTAGCGGGTATATTACAGTCGAGCACACTCGACTGTAGCTTTCTTACTTGTTTTAATTTTGAAATTGCATTATTCAGATTATTGGGACTCATCATCTTTTCTTTCTCTCCCCATACATAAACTTTTACAACCCGCTCCTTGCTGTGAGAGAAAAACACTCTGATAAGATCGCTAAGATGCGTTTCTCACCTCACGCCTTGTGGCAGTGGAAAATGTGGAAATTGAGCAATTTTCCGTGAAAGACAAACAACAACAAAAATATGAAAGAGAAATTTATGCTAATTTCCAAACAACTATCACAACTTAACATCAGTCCCCCCTCTCCCCACTCCCCTTCCCCACCTAACGGCTTCCTGCTCTACGCCTCTGCGCTTCGTCAGCGTAACGAAGTAACCTAATTAATTTGTGGCTCTCATTAGCAACAATTGAAAATGCCACAGTCAACAACAATAACAACAAGAGCCTCTTTCACCTACCTGCTCTCATCCCCTTCTGCCCCCAACTTTCAGCCCCAGAATTGCCGGGGCTAAATATGTGAATGTTGTTGGGGATTATTGGGGAGGGCTCAGCCACTCCTGACACTCCCGAAAATGGGAAATGCGTGAGCGAAAAGTGAGAAAAAAAGAAACTGAAACTAACGGAAGAAGGTAGGCAGGCAGATACCCTATAAACGAAATTTCTTAACATTTCTAATATCTTGTTATATATAGAATATCTTTTCTGTAATTAGAACATCTTTTATTTTGGGTTTCCCCTATATTATGCTGCATATTTCAATAAGATATTCCAATAAAGCTTGAAACGATCTCTTAAAACTACAAAGTATGCCGGAATTAAGGAAAATTGAGATATATTTGCCATGGCTCTTAGATGATTTATTAGCGAGAAACATATACCATTTTCTAGGGGATAATTAATAATTAGTTTCCATTGAGAACCGTCGCTGCTCTCTTTGCTAATTGAGACCCTTCCGGAACAGACACATCAATTAAGATGAATGTCGACATAAGTAGAGGATCAATAGATCAGCCCACTGCAGACAACTTCATGTCGTACCCCCAAGAAGATCCCTAATGAGATCAATCCATCAATTTGGCCGTAGTGTTAAGCAATCCAAGGGTTTTCTTGCATTTCCTGTTTGAAATCTCCAAGGGTTTCCCATCGTTTCAGCTTTGCTGATGGACTCTTTCAACGTGGCAGGTGTGTGTGTGTGTGTGTGTGTGGGTAGGGCAACTGTAAATATTTATGAAAATGAAATAAAAAAGTTAACTAATTTTCGGCTTTGTTGCGTTGACGTGTGAAGCGAGCGGGAAAGAGCGAGAAAGACACTTTGGAATGGGGTGGAATGGGATGGGGTGGGGTGGATTGCCTTGCGAGAGGAAATGCCCCGCACCCGCGGCTGTCCATCACCTGCTAGTTAGCCACAGGTCAGCTATGTACTGAACTGTGCGTGAGTTGGGCCTATTCGAGGCGGCGCAACGCGCTGTCAGTCGTCACTCATCCCCTACTCCAACCCCACCCCCCCCCCCCACCACCCACACTTCCACCGACCGCATGACATTTTCGTCCGTTTTTCCGTTGCCCGATATGCAAAATCATGTGACCCGTTTGGTCGCTCGCTCGGAAGGTCGGTCGTTTGGTCAGGTCGGTCGCTCGGTCGCTCGGTCGGTCGGTCAGCTTGGGTCGGGTCGATTCGGAAGGGCCCCTGATCGCTATCTAGGCGCTAATATATGCGTGGGCCGCGAACGGCCGCAAAATACGTTTGGTAATGCATAATTCGAGCCACTTTTCCGGCGACGGACGAAAGCAACCACTGGACACACCGGCCACACCGGCCACACCGACCACATTTGAGGCTTTGTTCAGCTCTAGCTGGGAATATCATTTAATTAACATTTTTCCTCGCTTTCGAGGCGAAAAATAATCACGCATAGGCGTATGTGTGGCGCATTGTTGGTGTCCCGCCTAGCACAGTGGTTGTGTGCGATCAAAGTCAGCACAAAAATGACAGACAGACGGACAGAAAGACAGATGGACGGACAGGCGGACAAGGCTAGTGCGGCTCCCTGATTGGTGCTAATTTCGATATATATATATATATATAGTTTATATTCATATACCCTCTGCATACCCCTGCAAAACGAACAAGGAAAATCCTTTAAGGAGTTTACTTACTTTAGTTAATCTATATATACTCATGGATAAATAGCTTCCCAGCTCATCTACAACATGGAAAAGCAATATACATATGTATAATTTTCCAGCTATATCGACAACTCATACCACTGTATCTACACCTAGTCAGCTGAAGCTGTTGTAATATTTTCTAGCTGTGCACGGGCTTTTGGCATAAGTTATGATTATGGGAACTGGAAACATTGACATTACTTAGCTTGGCTCTGTTTTGGCTCGGGGGGCTACATAAATTTAATTGTTTAGGCCCTTTTTGTATTTTTTCCAACCAACCCATGCACACGCACAACCAAGAGTCTTGGATAGTTATGGTATATGGTAGAATGTGAAGCGAGGGAAGGAAAGAGCGTGGCTCAGCAGGCAAATTTCTAAGGGGAAAAAGTGTAACTTTTGATTAATTACGAAATATTTTTGGTCGAGTGTTTTCTGCGGCATTTAAGCGTGATATTTGTAACACTTGGGCTGAATGCAGAAGAACTGCGGATGGGTCACGGGGCTCTGGTCCAGTCTGCGGTCTCCCGCTATGACTGTGCGATAAGGCTAATTAACCCATTACGCCATTATTGTTCTCTCTTCCTTCCTCTCTCTCTTGCTCTCTCTCTCTCTCTCTCTCTGTGGCTTTTAAGTCTATTTTGGCTTCTTTTTAGCTCAGCTTGCGTTTTGGGCCGTCGCACACGTGTCGACTTACAAATCTGCGCAATAAATTCCAATTTTGCGGCCTAATGGATCCTCCACTTCATTCGAGAGCGACCAATTAATTTGGCCACTGAATGGACCGTAATTAGTATAACATCCCGACCCCAAGCACCCTTCCTGTCACCGCTGCGGTACCTACGAGGCCATATGAAATACCTATGCCCGCCAAGCATAACCGATTCCGGTAGTTTAACTAAATCAAGATGAATTTCATTGGCTTTCAACTTTGGGCAAGACGCAATTAATTCTGTATGAACTGAAACTGGAAAGATGGAATTGCTAGCTTAGTTGGAATTGTAAAGTTTAAGACATAAGGTTCTGTTCATTGTTCCGAACATAACATAATATTATAATAATAATAAGTATATTGACATAGGCACAAAGCCTAGACTGATTTGTGAAAGGGTTAAGCCGGTTTAGTTATCCGATACACAGAAATGACCCATCTCAAGCGTATTAATCAATTTTGGTGTTGTTTTTTGTGTATTATGCTTTATTTAGGAAAATCCAATAGTACAAGTATTGCTAAGCTATGCGGGTTACTATGCAACTTTTGTTATACACATTCATACGTACAAACTCTTAGAAAATCACGATAGAAAAATACATGGAGCTGGGCGCGACTACACAGTTAAAACAGCCAGGGAACTCTCAGAGTTATTGCCATAAGTAAATCAAATTGCTATGAAAAGACAACGGTTTTACGACACTTTTTAAGTGCCTAATTTGGTGTAGGGTATCTGTGAGCTTCAAAGTTATTTACGAAAGTCTCTTTCTTTCCTTTGTAGATGAAACTATTATAGTAACTCCTCACTTTATTAATCTAGCAAACTTAGTAGATCTTTCTCTTCAGTGTCTTGGAATCCTCTCCACACATGCCGTCCGCCCCCTTTGTGACCATTTCCACTTCCATCTCCATTAACACATTGACGCAAGAAAAACAATTAAATGTGGCCCAAAACATTTGCCGCTTAACTGCGCGACAATTTGCAGCTTGCTGCAGGAATTTATGCGACTAATACCCGTCACATGAGGGAGAGGGAGTGATAGTGGAAGTGGAAGCGAGACAGTGGAACATTAGTTACAATTCGCCATAAGCTCGAGGATCCCTCGGCTGGGGACCTTGTGGTTAACAAGACAAATGCAATTTTAACGGCGACAAGGACAAGAACATGCGTAAAGCCCATTGATTAATTTGAAATTTATGAAGCGCTCGTAACTTTTGGTCTGGCTCCACCACCCCCCCCCGAGACTTCCCTTGTAGACCCCTTTTAGATCCCTCATATACATTTTAATTAAATGTCGCCAAGCGCGCGGGCAGCCCAGATGGATACTTGACAATTTCATGTTAATCCCGGTCACGGAGTCCCCCCGATCCTGCTTCGCCGTGTCCCATAATCGTAAACATTGAGCGAGAGCGCAAAACTGGCATAAATATCATTTGAATAACGAGACGACGTGGGCAGGAAGGACGTCTGTGGAAGGGGGGAGCAGGAGCAGAACGAGCTGGTCCTTCTGCCAGTTGTAGTTGAACTTGGCCACATTCGAACAGGCGACTTAATTACGCGTGCCAGGCCGAGCTGCTTTTGTTATTATCATTCAGTCAGCCGGTTGTGCGTTTCCTTCCACCCCCCCCTTCCACTCACCACCCTCCCAGTTCCCTCTCGTGGTCGCCGTCTCTGTGCCTGATAATGTTTTGCAAGAGCAGAGGCATTGGCTGCGCTTAATGAATTTATTTGTTACGCATGGCGTACTTTGAATTGGCGTCCGCACACACACACACACACACACACACACACACAACACACAGGCACACAGCATCATTGTCCTGCATGGCCTTAATGAAATCCATTATTACGCAAGCCATTCTCATTCCTTTCACACACTCTCGCACAAAGTAAATACACTTATTACGCAAAAGTGGAAGGGAGACAGCAGCAGCAACAGAGGAGGGCGGAAACAGAGAGGTGGGAAGGGGAAGGGCATAAAACGCAGCAGGAGCGGAATATTACGCACAGGAGGCAACCACGTCGCCAGGGGTTGAGAGCCCCGATAATGATACGCGAAACGTAGACAGGCAGACGGTCGAGAGAGAGAGAGAGAGAGGAGAGAGCTGGGTCGAGCGGGGTCGAGCGTCGTCAATTGCCTCGCTTTAGTTTTAAAGAGATGCAAATAGCACGCCCTTTGACACCACGGCAGTATCAATTGTTACGAGAAAAATAGGAAAAAAATCGATTTGGAAAATATTCGAGGCGAAACAATTCAATTTAGAAGGAAATGTGACCCGCATAAGACGCAGTCAACTTCCATAGAAGTGCAATCATTCGGAAAAAGAACACAGGCATCAAAACCTAATACAATTTTGGGTACGATAGTTCAGGCGATAGTTTGCAAATATACAAAACAAAGAGCTGTAAAGCCCATTGATAGTTTTAAGAACAGATTTTCAAATCGAAACTCAGTAGAAACTTAATAAGTTTACGCTTTTTCGCAGTACGATAGTAATGCTTATATGCGATAGTTCGATTACAACGATGCGAACAATACATAAAAAAAAACAAAGAAAGAAAAAACAAAAGAAAAATTTAGACTTAAAACAAAACCTACAATTCTTTTAAATTTAAAGAGAAGAGAAAGAGACACAGAGAGAATGTTGTTTGGCATAACGATAGTATTCGATATGCACATGTATACGATAGCATCGGTTGCGGAGATGCAATTAAGCAAACTGTAAGGCAAAGGAGATCAAGAATTATTTGCAATTATTTTAAGTTAATATTTGTTGAGAGAGAGTAGAGAGAGTTGTTGAGAGAGTACGATACTAATCAAAAGACATATTTATGTTTACGATAGATTGATTACAGAGACCCGATTTAGAAGACATCAATTTAAAAGAATGTAAAAAAGTTAATGTGCACAGTTTAACCCAACATTATATTTCAACTTTTTTCAATTAAAAGATAAGTGGAAAGGGTTGTTTGTACAATACGATAGTAAACGATATCCGATATCATCGGCAGCAGAAATCTCATATATAAGACATTCAAAAAGGTTTCACTAGTAAAAACTTTCAACTCACTGATACGATAGTAATTGGCTGACTAAGTATACAATACGATATATTATAAGGATTTTATTTAGAAAGCATTTTCCAATGTCTCAAGCTCATGGGATTGTCGTTCATATCTTTTCAAAATAATACAATACCCGTCTTTCTCCCTTCCCCTGCCCCTCCCCCTCCCCCACTACGCCTTCTCTGCTTAGAAAAGTTTCAATTTAGAACGCAACACTCAATGTTTACTTAGCTACTTTAGATACTTAACCCAATCTTCAACTGTGACTGTGATGCAGCAGGGGGGGGGAGTGAGGTACGGAATGGATGTATTCTACGCAACTTTTTCATTACCCACGAGCGCAGCCTGCTTTCATCCCAGTCACACACAGAGCACAGAGCTCTATCATTAAAACTTAAATGACCTTCCTGACTTTTACGACGCTCCTTGAAAGTTTCTGACTGCTGATATCGCACCAGGACCATTCAGGCATTCAGTCGGGCATTCAGTGAGGCATTCGAAGTTTCACTCATTCATTCAATTCGGCACCCTCCCTTCACGCCGGGGTGTCAGCTGCTCATGACATTCTATTACCGGACCGACTGTATCTTTGTATCTTTTCCGCATGCAGCTTCAATCTTCGGACGTATCTAGATACGCAATAAATGCTTTCTATTTAATGAGTTCGTCCCTTGTTTGCGGAAGTCCTGGAATTTACATGGCGCTGCTTTATAGATTCTATTTATGGCTGGACGTTGCTTTAATTGCCCGCCCAGGCAGAGTAGCTGGGAACATCTACACGGCATATGTATTCGTCCTAATGGAAGCTCGTCGGCTTCTACGACTCATTTATCATGTGTCAAAATGTTTAACTAAATGGCACTTTGCCGAAAAACTTTCTACCGGTTACCCCCTGACCCAACCCCCTTACCCCTTACCCCTTCCTACCTAAGTGTCTAGTGTATCGGGTTGGGAGGAGTGTTTGCTAAGTAGTTACTTTTAATAGTTATCCTGCTGCTGCCTGTGTCCAACATAAATAACTCGACTCGACTCAGCCCAAGTGCTAACAATCTTGGAGATACCCCCCCTCCCCCCTTTTCCACACCCTCTTCCCCTGGACAGAGTGATGAATGGCCTTAGGCAGAGTCAGAGGCCTCCGAGCGTAATTATATGCAGAGCCCGCAAAATGTTTAACACATGAAGATGACCGCAAAATGTCTTAATCGGGCTAGCTAGCCGACTTAATCCTCCTGACCCCTCCCCCATCCTTAGGCACCCCAAGCACGTTGCGTGCGAGCACTTTCCGGTTAACAGACATTCGTCTTAGCCCCCCCCAAAAGGGTCAAATGGTGGAAAATTTATGGACTTGCAGCCAATAGAGATTTAATTACTGTGCAAGCCCCATTAAGAACTTGACGTATTCCTCACTTGCTAACACATTCGAATTCCCTGCAGATTATTAATAGTTGAAGGCATGGAGGATTACCAGAGTAGAGTAGCTTGGAATGCCAAGATAGTTTCATACATTGCTGCTGTTACAAATTCTTGGAAATGTATAAACTGGAAAGATAGAATCCCCGCGATAAAGTGTTAGTGAGAAGCTCCTGGTAAACTTATGCAAAAGATGTAGATCCCGAGATAAGCCTCTGATTTCATACTTCATAAGCAGGTTAACTGATCTTTCGGGGAAGATCTTCACAGCATATGCAACTCAGACGCACGTCTTAGGTCGTTCCAATGGAGGAGTAGTGCGTAACCTTGGCTAATTATCGGTATCGGGGCCGAGAGCCGGCTATGGGTATTACGTTTTATCAGATGTGTGCACCCATTCGCATGCACTTCCTTCGGACGCACTCAACGGCGACTTCCCGTTAGACTCAGACACGCTTCAGTTGCTAAACTAAATAAGAAAGGTAAACAAAGAGAGATAGAGAGACAAAAAGAGAGAGAGAGAGAGAGAGAGAGAGAGCGAGACGTCACGATGATTGCCCGTTGGCAATTGGAAATGAAAGCGAAGTCATAAGGAAAAGTGGCCATAAGGAAGTGCAAGCAGCAAGAGCAGAGATAACGATAAACGATAAACGATATACGCGATATACGCGCTGCATAATACAACAAGCACAAAGCCAAAGGCAAACAACAGCAACAACAACAATGGCGCATAACAAGTTGATGACGTCGACGTCGACGTCGACGTCAACGGCGGCGCATTGGTGTTCAAATTGAATAAAAATAATATATACGCTAGCATGCCTGTTTGCAAGTGTGTATGTCTATTTATGTGTATTCCATAGACAACGTCAACAGAGGAAAAGCAACAGCAATTTCAGCTAAAATGCACGCAACAACAAGCAAGCACACAACAACAGCAACAACAACACCTCTAAGGTTGATTGATAAAAACTGCTCAACTGCATTAAGTGCCAGAGAGCGTGTAGAGAGAGCAAGGCAAGCAAGGCGAGCGCAGCACTAGCAAAGCAGGCCGCTGTACAAGAGTGGAAGGGAGAGAGAGAGAGAGAGGGAGAGCGGCGCATGGAAGGGGGAGACGTGCATATCGAGTTGCTTCTCTAATGTGACAGCTCAATGCAATTTAGTTGGCAATGACAACCATCAAGCAGCAGCAACAACAAAAACGGCAACAGGAACACAACGGCGGCAGCTCATTCTAATAGTTACAGTGCGCAACAGCAGTATTCAAGCAGTATTAAATACTGAATGTTTATGCAAGTTCAAATGTACTAAATTGTATGTATGTGCATATACATATATTGATGTATGTGTATGTAAATTTGCAAGCAAGTTAGTGAAGCGCTGCCCATATTATTTAGCAATCAGTGTGATTTGCACGCACACCCTCGCTCAGTCACTAAATTTACACTCACACACACACACACACATACAGCTGCACCCTAAGGTAGCGAAATGACGTGAAGACTGTGAGAAATCATAAACGTAATAAGGAACCAGAACTGACAAAGGCAATAGGGAAATAATGAACCAACGGGGAATGGCGAAGGCAGTGCGAGCAGGCAGAGGAAGTCGAAGGAGAAAAACAGAGAAAAAGGCAGCGAGCAAAACTGAAACTGTAACTGAAATGCTGCGCAAACAACTTTGAACGTCAATTTGTCAACTTGAAACGAAAATTGAATGCAAAGCTTTGCGCCACGACGTTGTTGACGTTGACGTTGACAGCGAACGTTGGCAGCGAACGTTGGCAGCGAAGCTGGCGGGCGCGCTGTTAGTAGCGCCTGACACAGTCAAAGCCAATTTTGGATTCAATTTTTGCTGGCTGCAGTCGCAGCATTTTCGTTGCTTTCACTGAACTTTGTTGTTGTTAATGTTCGATGCGATCTTTTTTTGTGGGCAACAGAGGCGCAAGCACAATCAGCCGTGAAGATAGGGGGAGGGTGGTCTGAAAGTCAAGTCAAGTTAATGCCGTTATCGTAGGTGCGGCAAACATGGCGCTGCCACAGTCGGCGACAGCTGAGGCAGCGACAGCGGCGCTTGATAATGAGCAGTTAAAGCAAGAAGCGAAGAGGTAGAGGCATACGCGCAGGCAGAGGCAGAGGCAGCGGCAGAGGCAGCCAACACGTAAGCTTCCGCAATGTTAAAATGTTGTGCACATTAGAAGTGACGGTGAGCGGGAGAGCGAGAGAGTGGGAGCTGGTATGAGCGCAAGGCGAACTGCAATGCGCTCTCAGGCTTGTGTGCATTTGCTTGTGTATGTGTGTGTGTTTGAGCGCCATACGCAGACAATTTCGCGACGAAACTTAAAACTGCACGTGTTCAGGACTGACTGCATTCATAGAAGGAGAAAGAGAGAGAGAGATAGATAGAGAGAGAGACAGGGAAGCGGGAGAGCAAAACTCAATGTCGATCAACGGCAAAGTTGTCCACTCAAAATGCAAAAACAAAACTGCCTACGTGAGCGACGCGTTGCCCTCTCTCTCTCCCGCTGCTTATCGACTAACGTAACCACAGTCCGCGCCCCTTGATTAACAGCAACAACAACAATAGCCGAATTTGCCGTGAAATGCAATTCCTTTTTTGATTCTTTTTGTGTTTTTCTGCTGACTCGCAAAATTTGTTACCGCGCGCTCTGTGAAGCTCATTTTTTTCGTGAATTTCTGCTTTTTATTTTGTTATTTATTTTTTTCTCCTTCTTATTCTGTTTGCTTCGTCCAACGGCAGCGGCGACAGCGATAACAACTTCTCAACGACGGCAACAATATTTACAGCTGTAGCTGCCGTTGCACAGTGGGCGCAATACACAAGTTTTTCATCGCCAACTAACAGTGGCACAAGTACACATATATAAGTCCGCATGCATATGTGTATATGTATATGTGTACTTATTTATCTATCCAGCGCCTTGGTCGCCACTTTGCTACACAAAGAGACATCGAAACGTCGGTTTTTTTTTTTTGGCAACGCTTGTCTCATGCGCACAACGCCACGTTGTGCCCACTGTGCAACGTGTTGCTGTTGACGGTAACGAGCAGCAGCAGCAGCGGCGGCAGCAGCAACATCGGCGGCAGCGACGATCAACACACGAGCAAAAAGAAAACGAGCAAGTAGAATTGCGAGTGCCGCACCGAAATTTAGATACCCTTTAGAGAAAGTGATAACAGAAAAAGGGGAGAAGAAAGAGCCAGAGGAAGCAGGCGAAAACAGTTGTAAAAACTGGTAGAGAGGGGAAAGAGAAGCAGAGGCAGAGAGAGAGAACTGAGATTCGTTCTCATTCAAAGCTTTCCGGCAAAGCTTGTGACAAAGCTGCTATGCTTGGAAGCTGAAAGTGAAGCTAAACCGCAACAACAACACGGGCGGCGAGTGGGGGAAGGTGTTTCTGGGCGGGGGCGCAATACCAAATGACGAACTTATGGCCAACAGCAGCAGCGGCAACAAGTCAGCAGCAGCAGGCAACAAGTCAGCAGCAACAACAACAACAACAACAACAAAAGCAGCAACAACAACGGCAGCAACTGGCCCGTTTGGAGCAGCGCGCATGCCACACACAGTTTAAATATGTGAAATTAGTACAAATCGTGATTTCAACAGCGAACGACCGACGACGAACGACGAACGACGACGCGGCGAAAACAACAACAACAACGAACGTGTCGGGGGATCGTAACGTCAACGTCGAGTGGCAACAGCAACGGCAACGGCGGCAGCAACGTCACCTCGCACGTATGTATTGCGGCAGCCGCAGCAACAACAGCAACAACATGCAATAAAACAGCTGATAGCAGCAACAAATAGAAAAGCCAAAACAGTCAACACTAAAAGCAACAATAACAACAACAACAACAGAGCGTCGCATTAACAAGCGAGCAACCAACAGGTCTCCGGCAGAGCAGCAGGCAGGGGCAGCAGCAGCAGCAGCAGAAGCAGCAGCTACGTCGCGTCGAGTCGTTGAGTGAGCGAAAAAAGCCCCCGCGTGCCGCTGCAACCAGCACTCACACACGCACGCATACACAGAAAGGCAAGTGTGTGCATGTGTGTGCGCGTGTGTGTGTGTGTGCACACACCAATACAAACAGCA
The DNA here is from genome assembly GCA_018904095.1 of Zaprionus ghesquierei. NCBI lineage: Eukaryota > Metazoa > Arthropoda > Insecta > Diptera > Drosophilidae > Zaprionus > Zaprionus ghesquierei. Next base: position 20,789,351 of record JAEIGP010000850.1, on the reverse strand, counting down.
AGCACAGAGTCGCACACCTTTGCGTTGATTTTGGACGAAGCGACGTCGCACAGTGGTACACAGCAGCTACTAAAAGCGATCGCACGTGCTAAGCGAGGCGAAAAAAAAATTGGAAAAATAAATAATAACAAATATTTGAAAAGACTTAGGTTAGCTTAGGTTGTTTTTAATTTTTTTAAATTAAATTTTTAGTATTATATGATTTAAATATTTTTAGCTTCCTTAGAAGTTTCAGTTTCAACTGCATTTAAAATTCTCATTTAGCCTTATTATATTTTGCTCAATTTTTACTGCAGCCACGCTCCAGTGTGCATCGCTCACTCGCGCGCTCTCTCGCACAAAGTGCAGCTGAGCTGCCGTTTGGCCGTCGCCGTCGCCGTCACCGCCGCCACACTTGCCGCTGCCGTTATTGCTGCTGCTGCTGCTGCCGCTGCTGCTACGCTTCCTCTGCCACACAACCGCTAGCCGCGGCCGCCGCCGCCTCAGTCGAAAGTCAAAAGCAACGTGTTGTGGACGCTTTTTTTTACGTCGCGTTGCGTTTTGCGTTGCGTCGCGTTTACCTTCATTGCTGCCTTCCTCTCTATCTCTGTCTCACACACTCTCTCTTTCTTACACACACACTCTCTCTCCGGCAGCAGCTGGCGCGCGCGCGCACCACTAACCCCCACGACAACAACAACCACCTGCCTGGCCGCCGCACCACCCATTGCACAACAACAACAACAACAACAACAATAATAACAACAACAACGCAGCAGCTGGCAGCAGGCAGCAGGCAGCAAGGTCTCCTTTGCGCACAACTTTCTCCTCCACACATGATGTCCAGCAGCGGCGCCTCAGCGCAATACAAACTCGAAGCAAACTCCAATACCAACACCAATGCCATTGCTTTGATCGCTGACGCCGCCGCAGCGCTGCCATTGTCGCTGCCGCTACCGCTGCCACCGTCGTCGCCGTCAACGCCTGCCGATCGCGTCGAATGGTCGCGCGCCACAATTTTGGGCTTCATCGAGGATTATCGCCGACAACGCGTGCTCTGGGATCCCAATACCAAAGGCTACCACATTAAGCAAACAAAATACGAGGCCCTCAAGCTGCTCAGCCAGAAATATGGCACAGAGATTCGCTCAATTCGCTCGAAAATCAAATCGTTGCGCTCCTCATTCCATCGCGAGCATGGCAAGGTGCTGAACGGGCGCAACCGCGGCGTTCTTTATCAACCCATGTGGTTTGCCTATGAGGCCATACGCTTTATACTGGACGGTGAGCGCGACGCTGACGTCGCTGTTGCCGCAGTTGACGACTCGGCTGTCACGGATGCCAAGCCGGTGGCATCGGAAGCGGACGATAAGCTTGCGTTAATGCATAGCCTAGATTTGGAACAGCTGACATCGGCAGCGACGTCTGCAGACAAGCAAAAGGTTGAGCAGCAGCACGAGGAGTTCGCTGCACGCGTCGCTGCTGCGGTCGCTGCTGTGGCTGCCGCTGCAGCAGCGGCCAACGTCAGGGTCGAACGGGAACGGGAACGGGATCACAATAATCTGGACGCTGCTATTTGTGCTGGCGATGCAGCGGCCTCGGATGCCAACTCAAATGGCGGCTGTGCGGGCGACGACGAACGCAACGACGCCTCGACGTCAGCAGAAGAAGAAGCAGAAGCCGAAGCTGAAGCCGAAGCTGAAGCCGAAGCAGAGGCTGCCGCAGCGGCCGCTGCAGCCGCCTCAGCTGCCGTGGTAAGCGCACATTTGCCTATTGATTTCATATTTCTCTCGCTTGCTTACCTAAATAGCCTATGCACACTACACAGCGGCATATTGGTTAGGTGAGCAGGTGCGTACATACAGATTAACTCTTAACTGTTGCCGTGGCTCACTCGCTGCAGCGAAGGGTATGCGACTAACATGCAGGCTCAGCTGCAGTATTCTAGTTTGTTTGTGTCGTCGCGACGCTGGAGCTTTTGCTTTGCATGCGACTGAGAATGAGTGTGTGTGTGTGTGCGCGCTTGCTCAGCTCGCGCGCGCATGTGTGTGTGTGAGTTTGTGAGAGAGCTGTTGCTGTTTCTGTCGCTGGCTTTGTGTGCGTGAGTGGTTTGACTTGTTTTGCGGCAACAGCAGCAGCAGCCAGCACACGCGCCGACTCTGCCAGCTTCGTGCCCAGCGGTTTGTCAGCGACAGCGAAAATTGTGGCGCACAGTGGCACAAGTTGTTGTGCTTGTGTGTGTTTATATTTATCAAATTACGCGCTGTTTTTGGCTGGATAGATCTTTTGACTACCTAAAGTAGCATGTTTATCGTAAGTCGTAACTGCATATCGATATCGATATGTTATCAAATTCTGCAGTGTGTGCAATTGCTTGACTCTTTTTCTCACACTGTGCTGTTGCTGCTATTGCGTCGCATGCGCTTGATAAGCCTCGTGTGTGTGTGCGTCTATGTGTGTGTTTGAGTGTGTCAACTGACTTTGATTTGCGCTGCTGTTGCTGCTGCCGTAGCCACATGTGTGTTGCATCAGCCGTAGAAATCGGCAGCTCACACACACGCATACACGTAGACAAGCGCCGACCCTGCCCCCCAAGTGCTGCGCTGCGCTGCGCTGCGCATTGCGTTGCTTTTCACTGTTTCGCTGTTTTTGCTTGTTTCGCCGACCACTCGTTGGTCCACTTCTACGGCGAGCTCGCCGCGTCACCCCCTCGCCGCACGGGCTGAGCAACTAATTTAATCGCCGCTGGCGCTGCCGCTGCCGCCGCCGCCGTCCCCATCCGCATGCAAAGTCTGCGACTCTATGAAATGTGTGAGTGTGTGTGCGTGCGAGCGAGTGAGGCTGCTTATTTATTTATTTTTTATTACTATTCTAATTTGTTTTTTGCCTCTCTCGCCTGTTTGTTGTTTTTGTTGCTATTCTTATTTGTCTGACAAATTCTTTGCATTGCCATTATTATTGTTGTTCTTGTTGTTGTTGTTGCACAATTTTTGTTATGTTTTTTTTTGCTATTTTATTCGCAGACACGTTCCTCTTCCGATATGGATGGCGAGAATTATTGCAATATCAGCGCGGAAGATGTGAAGACAGAAATAGTAAGTATAGCGTTTATTAGGAGTACCCGAAGCACCCTGTGTTCCACAGCCAATGCCCCGAGCTAACCCTTTTCTCTTCCCTCCTACCTCTATCACTCTCTCTCTCTCTCTCTCTCTCTCTCTCTCTCTCTCTCTCTCTCTGTATGCAGATCGAGCACGAGACAGAGCTGTCGCTGCTGGACCGCCAGACAAGCACGCCGCTCTCGCTGCGCTACTACAAGGCGACGGACCTCACGTTCAATCCTCGCAAGCGCAGGGCGCAAATGGATGAACCCGATGGCGTGGGCGTGGGCATAGTTGGGGGCGTGCTGGGGGCGCTGACATTGACGCCGATCAAGAGCATGGTTCAAACACAGCCGCAGGGGCAGGGCCAATCGCAGTCGCAGTCGCAGCATCAATCGCAGTCGCAGTCGCAGCAGTTAAACCACAGCCAGATCGCATTTCATGCGTTCCAACAACACTTTAGCCACAATCTCAGCCACAACGGCAATGGGCAACAACAACAACAACACCAACAACACCAGCAACACCAACAGCAGCAACAACATTCCAATAACATGGCACAAAAACGTGATCGTGATCGTGATCTCTCTTCCTCGCCAGCGGAGGCCAACAATAACAACATCAATGCCAGCAACAACAACCATATCTGCACATCCTTGGAGGCGGCAACAACAACAACAACAACGCTGAGTAACAACAACAGCAGCGGCATATCCAGCCTCCTGGCCACGCCCAGCGGGAGTAGCAACGGCAACGGGAACGGCAACGGCACAAGCAGCACGAGCCATGTGGATGAGTATGGCGTCTTTGGGGAATACGTGGCGATCACCATACGCAAACTGAAGACATCCAAGTCGAAGATTGTGGTTAAGCATCTGATCAACAATCTGCTCTATGAGGCGGAGCTAGGGAAGTACGATCAGGGTATGCCCGCATCCAAGGAGCCGCCGCAGCTCTACAAGATGCAGTAGCCCAAAGGGGCAAAGGGATGTAGGAAAGGGAGAGGAAGAAGAGCGAAAGAAGAGAAAGTGGGGTGGGACCAGAAGAACGCACTAGTCAGGAGCCAACAATTCTAAGTGTAGACAGGGGGAAGGGGCGGGGCGTAACAGGGCGGGACCGTGGGGTTTGGGGGGGTTCAATTAGCCAAGCGCGCGCATTTCATTCAGGGAAAAAAAAACCATTTAAGTACTTTATACAAATACAGAAACGTGTACATAACATATATACTATATGCATATATACCCTACATACATTGAGGTGTATATATAGCATATACATATATACGGATCGAGCGTAGTCAAACTGCAGTCAGGAACCCGCAAGAAACGGCAATATACAATACGAACATACCATTTAAACTAAAGCGAACTATAAACATATAACTGTTTATATAGCTATAGCTATAACTATAGCCTATATAGCCTATATATTATGTATGCGATATGTGCGATATTTTTGGAGGTTTGTTTTGATCTGTTTTACATTTACTACATTTACATTTTCTTGGCAATAACACTTTGAACTCAGGTGCCTTTATTTCGTAGTCAGTTAAGAGTTGTTATCTTATGCATTATTGAGAATCGATAGAAATATCGTGTATGTATATCCCTTGATGTACCTAGTATATATATATAGTATATAGTGATGTCCGCATTGAATTTAGGCAGACAACAAGAAACTCTGTTTTAAGTTTATTTTATATTTCGCATCGGATCGCACCGAGTGCCAGCGTGTATACCCTGTACAGTATAGGGTATATCTGCTGCACTTAGCTGCCCACTTAAAGCGCTCTGTACATAGCAAGAGACTCCAACCCGTTTATATCTATAACTTTTGTTACTGCAACTAATTGAATTGAGCTAAAGTTAACTAATAAAACTGTTGAATTATTTCATTTTGAAAATGATATCGAAGTCTTTTCATTCAAGGGGGAATATCGTAATACCATTTCTAGACTACTTCAGGCAATCCAAGCCTGAATCGAAAAACCTAATGCGCATTTTGTAATGGGGTTTGCTCGTAATACTCATAAGCTGGGGCTCTCAACACGCGCTTCTCGCTTGAGCCTCTCGGGTCGGGAGCACAATGGAGTCGCTTGTTTTCAGTGGAACAATTGACGCTTGTTTTGATCATAAATCAGAAAGGCTCTCAACTGAAACGAGGGCCCCCAGAGCCCCAGAGAACTGGAAAACAAAATACAAAACAGAACGCGAAGGAGAACAAAACAGAAAACTCCACAAAACACTCCGATGATTGATCATAAGTGGGGCCACCTTCTCTCTGCCCCACTACACCCAACCCCTACCGGGTATACCAAAACAAACTATCAAGCCTCAGACTATTATTTACTGTGTACCTATTGATAAGAGCCGAAAGCAAATGCGGGCTCTGATAACAGGCGAAAGAGTCGCACATTTGTATTTGGTTCAAGGCCAAATTGAATTGAATTAGTTCCCGTAGAACGCGAGCTATGAAAACAAACAACAAGCGATGGAAACTTGGGTACTCAGATGGGATATCATTCTTGCCATTTCTTGCCATCACTTTCTTGCAGTGTATTCTCTCTCCAAGCTGACGCTTTGATTTGCCAGTTCGCAGAATCTGCGCTATTTTTCTAGGAAACGAACGTGTTGCGGCGACGTGCTTCGATGTTGTTTCTCGTCGATCGTCTGGCAATCGTCTCGGTACACAGGGGCGTAGCCAAGCAGGGAACTGAGGCGGGGAGAGGAGTGCAAAAGCGTGTGAGGGATTTGCAGTGTAGCGAAAATGACGCAATGCTATGGGGCCCCAAGCAGCTGTCGTTAGTTGTTGGGGCTTTTGTTTTGCTCGTCGCGTTTCGCTTTGGTCTCGCTTGGCGCAACAACAACAAATGTGCTCGAAACTAATGATAAATTCTATACACATACACATAGATACACGCAGAGACATACAGCAGAGGGGGGGGGGAGGGAGCTAGGAGAGGAGGAGAGGCTTGAGTTGAGCTCTGGGACCCCTATGTCAACAATCAACAGTTTGCCATAAATTATTTTCGCAAACAGCTCGTGCCACCCCAAGCCCCAATGCGGCCCCAGGGAGCCACACAACAACGACAGCAAGAGCAATCGGGCTGATAAGCAGCAAGTAAATACACATTACATAGGCGCACACACACACACAGTGATACATCTGCAGTATACATACATAACATACATGGTCGTCGCCTCAGCGCGATTGTCACACAATCGAGTGTTGTGCAAGTCCCAACAACTCCCCCGTCGAAACTCGGTTCCAGTGTCAACTCTGATAAAAAACGAAGACCACACGAAGCAGCTCGTTACGTCGACTGCAGAATACTCTTTTGGGTCTTTGCCTGAGAGTGAACGGTGTTGTCTTTGCAATAAAGTACTTCGAACGGTGATCCCAAGAAGGTTGTGGCAAACAACAAGAGGGAATTCCAAGATGGTAGAACAAGAGAGTACCCCAAAAGGGGACCCCAAGGAGGTACCCCAAGATGGTATGGCAAAAGAGTACCCCAAGAGGCTAAAACAAGAGGGTACCTCAAGAGGTTAACCCAAGAAGGTGGGGAGAGATGCAAGCGCCATAGGTACTCTAAAAACGATCCCCAAGTTTTTAGAGCCCAAAGGTAGTGCAAGATGTGATATAGCTCAAAAAGCTAGTTGAAAACGACTATCTAAAGGTAGTAAAAGAACGAACCTAAGGAGAATAAAATAAAGAAGGTAGCACATGAAGTATACATGAGAGTGAACGGTGTTGTCTTTGCAATAAATAAAGTACTCCGAAAGGTGATCCCAAGAAGGTTGTGGCAAACAACAAGAGGGAATCCCAAGATGGTAGAACAAGAGAGTACCCCAAAAGGGGACCTCAAGGAGGTACCCCAAGATGGTATGGCAAAAGAGTACCCCAAGAGGCTAAAACAAGAGGGTACCTCAAGAGGTTAACCCAAGAAGGTGGGGAGAGATGCAAGCGCCATAGGTACTCTAAAAACGATACCCAAGTTTTTAGAGCCCGAAGGTAGTGCAAGATGTGATATAGCTCAAAAAGCTAGTTGAAAAAGACTATCTAAAGGTAGTAAAAGAACGAACCTAAGGAGAATAAAATAAAGAAGGTAGCACAAGAAGTATACCCAACAAGGTGTTTTTAGAAGGTGGCGCACTGAGATCTTAAGAGACTACCGCAAGAGTGGCCCAAAGGCCTTATCTACTCAGCTGATAATGCGTACAATGAGCAAAGCTCATGAAGACTCTGACAAACCATATAAGGGTATAACTTAGCGTATGCGACTATGTGTCTCTCTCTCTGTGTATGTGTGCATCGTAGCCTTAAGGGAGCCCAGACATTGGGAAAGGTTCGAAAGTGTTGTAAATCAATTAGCCAAAAGCGTTTGCCAACACATAGCAGCAGAAGAAGAGGTGGCAAAATGGCAGAACGAAAGTAAGTCGGCGAATTGCGTCGCAGACGTAGCTCAACAATGTTGTTGTTGCCCAACGCGAGTAGATTGCAAGGCGTCTACGAATGAAACCAGATGCGGTAGGGCCATGCAATGCGAGACTTGCATTGGGAAGGGAGGGGCTAACCGAAGATTACTTAGCTACTTCGGTATTGCATTCTTACAGAAATAGCGCTAAATAGTGTAACGACTTATCGCTTCTTTGGGGCTTCGAGCACAGACGAAGCTAGGGTTGAGTCATGACGAATGTACGACAGTTAAATAGTTTTATCTTTGGATATTCCAATCGATAAAGGCACAGATTGATTTAATAACTTTGCCAGTACCATTTTAACTTGGGGTACCTCTTCGTAGAGCTTTAGCTGAGACTTGGCTCGCTTAATACCCGCAAGATGACGACAGAAGTAATTAAAGGTCCATTATATTCATGGGACTAATAATGGCCAAGCAGACGAACAATGGAGACAGCAGACAGCGAAGCCGTCAGATCAAATTGGCCAGAAAATAAAAATGAAAACAAAAAACGAAAATACAAATAAAAAATCATTATATGCACGAAATGGCAGAGAAATGTGCCACGGCCATTAGGAACGAACACAGACGGAAAGGATGGAAACACAGTGAAACCCCCTACCTCTTCTGTGCGGAGAAGTCAGAAAGGGTAATTATAATGCGAAGATCACGTATTCGCATTTGCCAGAATGGGCTATGACTTCGGCTTGGAGTTTTCCCCCCTCGAGTTAAATCAAATTTGAAGAGTTCAGAACTTTTTTTTTTTGGGGTACCTTGATACCCTGCAATACTCAGCAAAGAGAGCTACTAGGTTAGCCACACTGGGGACGTATTTATTCATAACCTTACCGAGGGTATCTAGTTGGCACCCTTCGCTTGTAGCTGACTCAAATTACAAAAACCCAACGGCGCATGCAAACCACAGTTCACACTGGGTCCACACAGCAGAGCCAACTTCAATGCCAGCTCCTTCAGCTGCTTCAGCTTCGGCCTCATATCACTCCAACTTCGGCTACAACTCCGCCTTCCTCCGACACCCTGCGAGGTCCACCTCAACTGGTTGTGTTTATGTCGTGGCACAATATTGTTGGCACAAACGAAACGAGACGAGACGAGACGAGACGAAGAAATACGTGACCAGAAATTAAAAAATAAAAACTGAAATCAAGAACAAAAAGTAACGAACCAAGCACAAATAACTGCTGTATACCCTACTCTAAGGGGTTAAGATCTGGACCTCAAGAAGGTCTGCTAGACATCGTTGATGGCAAAAATTATAAGGAAATATTGAGAAATTTCTTAATAGAAAGTTATATGAACTCAGTTCTGCATGCTTGGGTATACCCTCTGGCAACACAGCCCGCAGGGTGTGCAAAAACAAAGCGTGTAAACGTAAACTGCGCCAGCTCTGAAAACTATGCAAAACAAAATAAGGAAACAAAGAAAATCGCGTTGATTTGAATTTTAAATGTTGTTCTTGGCGTTTGTTTTGCCTACACACTCGCACAGTGGGTCAGCATCAGCAGGGGAGACTTGAGTCTGCACGGGGGCATAATGAATATGGCATAATTACGTAGAGCAACATGGCGTATACGTAATGCGCGTTGCGCACTTGTTCCCGAGGCATTCTTTGCTTTGCCTTGCTCCTGCGATTGTTTCTTTGCCTTTTCGCAGATATCTGATCCATCCATGAATACTAATACTGCCGCAACTTGCCCCTTGGTAGCACTTGCACTCGCCCCACTGTGCACTGTGCCCCACACGGTGTCACTATCGCCGCAAAACTTTTGCATTGCCATTTGGTGTCATTGTTGCCGTTGCCGTTGCCATTTTCGACTGCGGCCATTACAGTTCACCAGGCACAGCTTCCACTCCTCCGCATCTCCCTGGAGCCTACCCCCCCCCCCCCAACGTCCTCTGCTCGAGCCAACCCCCTCGCTTATGTAAATTGCAGAAACACAAAAAACATATACAAACATTATTTGATAATGAAACTTTTCAGCGCAATAAATAATGCCAGGCACTGTAGCAGGAAGGAGGGAGGAGGGAGGAGCAAAAGGCAGGGCGGGCACAGAGCACAGAGAGCGTGCAGGGGGGGGGGGTGTGAGGGGAGAGTCAGCTAACGTAGACGCCATGTCAAATATTGATTTCGCATTGAATTTTTGATTATTTCTATAAATAAAACGCATCGAGTGAGCAAACACACAGACAGGGCGGGGCAGGCATCGCGTTTTCCGTGTTCCATTTCCAATTACCTGCCAAACCCCTTGCACCTTCGTCCCTCGCCCCAGCAGACACCACCCTGTGCCGCTAACTGCCGCAGATTCGCACCAGATCAGCTCAGCTCGACGCGTGCGACGTTGATAATGTGTCTATTGTCGTCTAGGTCAAGTTTGCGATCGCCCGAGTAGATGCTATAGATAGGTAAGGCTTGATAATAGGGTACAACAGTATCATAAGGGAGGCAGCTACAAGTTATGGCCGACCGTTAGGCGATAGTAACTGAAACTATCGTTTTCAATTATCAGTTTCGGGATGATCTGTTATGAAGGTAGGGTACAGGGCAGGTAGCCAATATAAGACGATAGTTAGCCGATAGTCAATAGAACTATCGTTTTCAGCCGATAGTTCGACGATAGTTCGCCGATAGTCAGTAGAACTATCGTCTTCAGCCGATAGTTAGCCTAAAAAACCGAAGAGCTATCGTGTTCTACTTGCAGTTAAAAACTTTATCGACTACGTATTCGTTGTACTTCGCAGGGTATTTTCCTGGCTTGCAACCTGCGCCACCTTCTCGCACGTTTGCTTGTTTCTTTTACGATGTTATTTATTTTCGGCGCTCTTGTTTTCGCATATGGGCATAAAACTGAAAAGTAAACAGACATAAAATGAAATACAGCCAAAATTGCTATGCAAATACGGAACGAATACAGAGTGAGAGAGAGAGAGAGAATGTTGCCTGAGCGGCACGACACAATACCCAGTCCCCTCATAAGGGGGGACACACGCACACCTGGATGTGTCGTATAGGTTTGCCTGACACTCGATTATGTGTGAGTGTGTGTGCCCGAAGGTGTGGCCGCTTCTCGCCGACGCGCAATAAAAGTATAAAAAAAATATTCAAATATTCAAAAGGCGAGACCCGAAAGCATAATGAAAACTATAAACAACTAAAACTCGCCTCGCCTCGCCTCGACTCGACGCGAGTCGCGATCGCAGCCAACTTGATAAATCGTATGCCCTTTTTGGATTTGGAAAGAGGGTACCATGGGGGGGGAGGGGAGGGGATGTGGTGGGGTTTCAATGTGTAGGAATATTTCAGCTTTAAATAAGTTGAATAGTCTTATTTATTGTGTTTTGATTCTCCCATCCCCCCCCCCAAACCTTATCAGGCAAACATGCTAAAAAAAACATTAGTTCAAAGAGTTGTTTAGATACCAGAGATACCAGAGTAGTAGGTACCCATCTCAAGCAGGGTACCGAGCTGTCTCTGCAAAGAGGGTTCTACGCCATTATAATCTCAAATTATTCAGTATTCAATTAGCAGTCTAATCGGTTTATGATATGCACTTTTCTGCTTAGAAAAGAGGGTGCCCAGAGCCCAGAGCGAGACCGTAGGTATGTATGTATGAATAGAGCTTGTGTCTCAATTACGAGCTGAATGATTATGCATTATTCGCATTTAGTAGGTAATATCAATGACTTGACAACATTGGGGGGTAAGCGATAAAGAAATTGGCTTGGATCGAAAAGAAAGACATTCGTCAAGAAGTGCACAGGGTATTTTTGCATCGATTTGCTTGCACATTTTACACACTTGAGGTGCGCAATCATAATTTTGCATCTGAAATAGTCGTAACAGCATTGAGAATATCTCGCACGACAACTCATAAATATTCAACTTTTGTTGTGTCTATAGAATTTTATACGCTTGTTATTCGAGTACTCTAGACATGGGTATATGTGTTCGCTGGCTAAACTTGGAGCGAATCAAATGAAATTAAATAGGCATAGCTAGCATTCCCAAACCCTAGAGCATTTCCCATTCTCATATAATCAATCAAAAGTTTCTATTGCTAATGTTTTGTTGCTCTTTGTTTTTTATTGTAGTTGCATAGCTATATTGATTACGTCTGTGAACAAATAGTGAAATCGTGTTCTCAGTTTGCAAATATTTACTCGATTTTTCAGCACATGGACATCGAGTATTACGAGTACTCAAACACCCGAATACTTGTGCGCAAAGAAGGTGTTCTACAAAGAAGAAGTGAAACCGTACAGTGTCCGTTTTTGAGAAAGTAACTATAAATGGTAAAGTAAAGCGAGCCCAAGAGCTAAGGGTCTCGGCAGCTCAACTTGATAGCTTGTTTGCTTTGTGCATTCACATTCGTAGTACTTGTAGAATCTGCGTTATTCACTTCCTTGTGTTATCGCTCAAGTGGCAAAGCGATTGAAACGTGCAAGTTTCGTCACGTCTCGTTTGGAATAGACTTAGTTACGTACCAGTGTACGTACAATATTTATGTATATCGATCTATTAGCCAGTCTAGCCGTCTCGAACATAAAACTTACCGGTCCATTTACTGGATATCATTATGTCAATGGCATATCGAATAGGAAGGCTTAACCAAAAAGGTCAAAGAAGCAGCCAGTACGAACAATACCAGCCTTGTTATACCCGCTACTCATACACTAGAAGGGTATTATAACTTTGTTCAATCCAAAAATGTATGTAACAATCGGATAATGAACACAGCACACTGGACTGTAGCTTTCTTACTTGTTTCATTTATTAAGATATCGCTATGAAACTTTCCTGTCTATGTCTAAGTATGTCCTTTAACGGCTCTGAAAAGTTTATTATATGCCATGGAATCTTTTAGCCATCCAAACCTGTTTCAGGTAGTCTTTCTTTACTGTTTATTTAGTATACTCTGTATATATATGGTCTATGTGTTCAAAAGCATTACATTTGCATTAGTTCTATGGCATTACTTATTAGCTGTATAAATTATTTTCCCATTGTTTGTCCAGGTATCGCAAGCAAAGTAGGCAAGTTTCACTTTCACTTTCACTTTACCGATTAAATGTATACAAATTGAAGTTTTTAATCAATTTTGGGTGTAGTTTGAAAAATGCGCTACATACGACGCCCTCTGCTCAAGCTGATACTGCTTGTCAGTCTCGTGTTGACACTCTCAATTTCGCTCTTGAGGCAAAAGGCAAAAGGTGTTGGAAATGTCAGAGCAACGACAATTGAGAAAATGGAAAAGTCAATAGGATCAGAGATGAATCGGGGCCAATGCCAATTGCCCCAACTGCCAATTGATAATCCAGAAATCATGAAGTTCTACGAACCAGTTGAGAAGATCAATTGCAGCTCTGAGCTGAGCTGGGTAAGGTGTGTGGAGTCGGTGTGCTTTATAAGACCAGAGATAAGTGAGATCTATGGCGAGATTGCATGCTCCTATATGGATATAATACGAGACTCGGACTACAAAGAGCACCGAGGAAAAACTGTTTACATCGATGAACCTTATGTCCTCAGGGAAAGTGATTTCGTGGAGGTTTCATGCACAGCCGAAATGGGCAAAAAATGGCATGGCATGGCCTACGGCATACGCGACACGGTGCCCATTGCGCCCTACCTTGGCTGCAGAGCTTCCTGCACTTTATAACGTGCTTATCTTTGGTTTCGATTCGCTTAGTCGCAATGCCTTCATACGCAAGCTTCCGCGTACCTATGCCTATCTGACAGAGCAGCTTGGTGCTTTGGTGTTACAGGGCTACAACATTGTTGGGGATGGAACACCTCAGGCGCTTATACCCCTGCTTACTGGCTACACCGAGCTGGAACTGCCAGAGACAAGGAAACGTATCTTTGGCTCAAAATCAGTTAGTGTCTATCCTATGATTTGGAAGGATTTCGCTCGCCTGGGCTATGTGACCTCATTCAACGAGGATATGCCCGATGTGGGCACATTCACCTATCGCATGAAGGGTTTCGCGAATCAACCCACCGATCACTACCTGCACACCTACTACCAGGCGGCATTTAAGATGCAGGGCTTAAACGGCTCGGGCCCACACTGCATCGCAGATCAGCCCGATCACTTGGTCATGATGGATTACACCAAAGGTTTTATGCGAAAGTATAACGACACTCATCCTCGCTTTGTGTTCAGCTTTCATGGCGGCCTATCCCATGATTCGATTAATCTCGTGGGCGCTGCCGATGACGATACCCACGATTGGTTGGTATCGCTAAAAGAAAAGGGCCTACTGGACAATACAATTCTTTTATTCATGGCCGATCATGGCAATCGTTTTGCAAAAGTACGCGCCACACTGCAGGGCAAGCAGGAGGAACGTCTTCCCTTCTTTAGCTTCACATTTCCCGAATCGTTCAAGAAGCGCTTTCCACTGGAATATAAGAACTTTGTGGCTAATCAGCAGCGTCTTAGCACACCCTTTGATATCCATGCCACACTTAAGCACTTAATCAGACTTCAAATGCCTGGCAGGGAGGAATCTAAGGTGGAATTGAATCCACCAGGGCGGATTCCCTTGTCAGACATGGCACGTCGACGGGCCAAGTCTCTCTTCGAACCTATTCCCACTAATCGATCGTGCGCCGATGCGTACATCGAGCCACATTGGTGCGCCTGCCTCAATTGGAGGCCTTTGGAGCTCAATGACACCCAACATGGGACAATCCTACTGAAGGCTGCTCTCAGTATTGTGGATGCCATCAACTTAGCAACTGGCAAGCAAAGAAAGCTGTGTGCTACTCTGCAGCTATCGAAGATCAATTGGGCACTACTACTACAGCCGCGTGGGGAACTTCTAAAGTTCAAGTCCAACTCAGATCCAGATGGTTTTCTGGCCGACTTCAATGGACACACAGTGGTGCAACAGGAGATCTATCAGCTGCAGATTCTAACCCAACCAGGTGAAGGTCTCTATGAGGCTAGTGTCGTCTACAATCGGCATAAGTTGACGACAACCACAGAACTATCGGGTATTTCGCGGATAAACAAGTACGGATCTCAGGCCAACTGCATTTACGAACAGGATCCGGAGCTGCGTAAGTTCTGTTACTGTCGAAACTAAGTCCCTAAGTTTCAAGCTGCTCGTACCAACCTTTTCGTTGTAAGTTAAAAGTGTTTTCAATTGACTATCAGGACAACAAATCCCTGATCGTTATGGTAAACTGTGAATAAAAAGTCCTAAGCGCTTTTATATTAATTGTGTAGATCAATCTGTAGAGAATCTCAATATATAAATAAAATGAGTGATATGGAAATTACAGAGGGCTCTTTATATGAATACAATACTTCATCGAAATTGAATGCTAAAGCTTTCATAAAGAAGAAGAGGGAGATAAGAGAGAGTGCTCTATGAGCTTTTCATTCGTTATCAAACTCATTTACGTTAATACTCCGTCATGCATTAATGGAGAAGTATTCATAAATAGATGGTATAAGGAAGTACCATCTGTAGGGTTTGTAGACCCTGATAATTCCAAGCTATGGACATTACGCTGAGCTACTCTGATGTGCCTATAGTATTTATTTATAAATATATTTAATCTCCTCAGTTCGTTTCATTTCAATTGACGTCTGTGTTGAGTGCGAACATGAAGTCCATTTCGAAAGTTTACACACTGTTCCTACTGCTAGGCATGGCCTATCGATTGGCCAGCACTAGTGGCGTAATGGAGGTACTATAAACATCGTTGTATATCGGGACTATCAAGTGTACTATCGTAAAAGAAAATTAATGATAATTCTAACTGTGTATCGATAGAATGAACGATAGAACAAACGATAGTGTTGCCGATAGTAACTTTCATGATACTTTTACTTATTTAAATTCATCGTATTACTAGTCCTGCCTAGTCTCCAAGCAGTTGGACAAAGAGTGCGGTACGTACGCCTACGAAATCATGAAGCCTCTGCTGGGATATGTAGAGCAGATGAAACAGGAAATCGATAACAACAGAAACATAACCGAAAGCAAAGATAATGAAATCAAGGCACTTCACTATAAGTTGCATGAGCAAACTTCAAATGCTGTGGTAGTAAAAGAATTGAGAAACCGTATCGAAGAATTGCAGATTAGCTTAACGTTCTACAAGAAGACTATGGAAAACTTGGAGTCTGGGGGGAGCAAATATAATATAACCCTGCCGGATTACGAGCAGTGGCAGAAAAAGTGTGAATTCTCGGAGCCTCCCAGTAGTTGTGTACCCTTTGCCAATTCCCCGGGTGTTCATCGCATCGCCTTTCCCAGTATTTATGCTTTCGATGTGCTCTGTGAGAATGTGACAGCCGGATCCGGATGGATTGTTATTCAGCAGCGCCTCAATGGACGTGTAGACTTCTACAGAGATTGGGCAACATATCGAGCAGGTTTTGGTTCCTTCGAAGGCGACTTCTTTCTCGGTCTGGAGAAGCTACATCGCCTAACAAGCTATGAACGTCATGAGCTCTACATCAGCATGGAGCAGTTCGATGGATCAGTTGCGTTTGCTCGCTACAATCGATTCGCCATTGCCGGAGAGCATGATCAGTATCGGCTTCTGAGCTTGGGTGAATTTTCTGGCAGCAAGGGAACTGAGGATCATCTGAGATATCATGAGCACAAGGAATTCTCTACCATGGATCGCGATAATGACGATTGGATTTGGAATAGCTGTGCCAAGGGACAGCACGGGGGCTGGTGGTACAGCTGGTGTGCTCGCAGGTTAGTCACTGTTAAATGCTGTAAACTCCACCTAGCTCTCTATAACTCCTGCTTGTTTTCCCTCTCTCTCTCTCTCTCTCTCTCTCTCTGTCACTTTCAAGCAATCTGAATGGTAAATACTTTGATCACGAACTGCAACTCGACGAAAGCATTTCGTGGGGCCTAAAGACGCCGTCCCTCAAAAAGGTCAAGATGCTCATACGCCCAAAAGCTGATTAAGTTGCAGAATAGAGATGAGCAGGTCATAAACATAGCTTAACTATAGCTGTAAATAATAAACAAATACATAAAATATCTCTTTCTTGCCCACTGTGCAGGCACTTTTTTCTCTCCATTTTTCTCTCACTCGCTTTTCTGGGGCTAAGTAGTTGACATTTGATGTGATTTGTTTGGACAGGCGAGAATGAGAGATAACTAAGTCTCCCCGTCCCCCCCTACTCTTTGTCATCCTCCTCCTCGTTTCGCCTCGCCCACTTTCTCGTCGCTGCAGTCTGTCGCATATTTCGAGTTTTATGGCCTATGCCAGACTACACCCACCTCGGAGCCAGGGTCGAACTGCACATAAGATTTGCAGCAAGTTGCGCAGTTTGAGATTTTATTATCGAATTCGAGGCTAAGCTAAATATAGAAAAAACTATAAGCGAAACCCGACCTAGCAATACAAAAACATACATATCTATGCAGTTACGTACAGAATGTTTACATAGATAATACATAGATCGGTTGATATAATTTCAAGCATAGCCAATTGACAAACATTTAAGGAAATCTACAGTGGAATAGAGTCGATAGTAGAATACCCTTCATAACTATTAAGTAATTTACAAGACCTTCATCGACATTTTCCTTTTATTTCTTGAAATATGACGTGCTAAAGCATTTAATACTTGAAATGTGCTTAATTTTTATATGCAATATGTGTTACAATGATGTTAGCTACCCTCATGCCAAATTTGTTTAGCTCTAGTTCTCATAGTAACTGAGACTAGCGCGTTCATACATGCAAGAAGACTGAAAAATAACTATAAAAATTGGTTAATCAACTCAATCTTTGAGCTGTTGAAGAATATATTGAAATTGTCATGTGTCCTGATGATATAAGTATAGTAAATAACAGCTTCTACCCTTGCCACACTTTAACGTAATGTCGCAGATCCTAACTCTTCATTTATTCATTTTATTATTTAAGGCTTTCGAATCATATTTCTAGCTACCCCACAAACTCTTTCGCTTGAAAAATAATTCGCCTATCAGTTAGCTCAATGTGAGAACTTTGTTTACAATTTTGCACAAACAACTTAGGCAAAAACATAAGCGACACGCTCGAATTGCGTATACCCTGTTATTTTGCAATTAGCTGCTTACAATAAGTGCAGTTGAGTATGGGGTAAGCAGATTTTATAGCAAATACATATGATTTAAGCTAACCAGGCACACGCTATATACCCCACAAGCTATTTTACAGGGTATACGAGTGTTGTGTAAGCAACAGCAAGACCAATCGTCTGCAAGGTTCGCGTCAGCAGAGATAGGGATAGACTTCTGTATAAAGATCGACGTCTCTAGCCGTAACCTGATAACTACAGGAAAACAACAAAAACAAAGTAAAGCAAAGGGAAAATGGTCATAATAAACTGGGAATGGGAAACAACAAAGCGATAAGGTAATATTCGAAAATTCTTATCGCTTCTCAACTGGTCAAAACACATTGAACAAACCGACGTCAGACATGCCGATTCGGCCTTGAGGTAGATTCCGGCCGAAGTCTTAAAGGTTCCTCTTCGATTGGATACTTCAGCTATATAGCTAGGGACTGAACTCCGACTCCGACGCCGACTGCACGGCGTAACGCCATGGGGTCTACAGTGCACGCTAAAAATATCCAACTGAATCACAGATAACACGTGCTCGCCACTCGCCTAGCACCTTAGTGCGTAGCCGCACTCGACTCTCAACACGTACCCGACTAGACGATTTTTTGACTGTGTAAATATTTGATCGCACACAACTTGACTTGGGGTAGACAATGCAGTTTTTCCAGTGCAATCTTAACTCGCCATGTGCCATGTGACTCGCCATGTAAATGTGTCAAAGTGTAGGTGAATATATGTACATATATGTATGTACGACTAGTTCCTTTTCCCCAGCTGCAGGTGCTATCAATAGGCCGCCATAAAGCGGTAATATTTACCGTCTGCTGATAACAAGAGTTTGCTAATTATAACTGATTGTGTTGTAAGTTATAAACGCTACTGATAGGAAAAACTATAAAGTGTTTAAATTTTTGCATAGGCATTGAAAATGTTGTCGAAACTTTGACTTGAAGACGTTGAAAAACTAGATGACTACAATAACTTCTTATTGATGTCTAGGTTAATTTGTTCCAATTCTTTAAATATATTTTGGAGCAAGGAATGAATACCCACAACGAGAATCTGCCTTATTCCTTGGTTCTTGAGGTAATAGAGGTACTTTGGAAGACTTGGGAGACTACTACTTTTGATTATTTTCGTTAAAACCTCATCCTTGGAAGACTAGAAGACTACTTCCACTTCTAATTCTTTTCCGTACAACCTAGTCTCCACCACAACCTTTACTGAATTCCAATTCTTCCATATTTATTTTTGTAGAAGCAATAAATATGCCAAAAATTAGCTTGGTTCCTCGACTATGAGAGACTAGATATGTAATACTACTTCTAATTCTTCTCGTATGAGACCCCGTCTCAACTTCAACCTTTGCTACATTCCAATTCTTCTTTATGTTCTAAACCTTTAGTTATTTACAATCTTCAAACATTGCACGCACTTTGCAGTCTCTTTTCCGCCCTGCTTGGGTTCTACAAATACTACGTGCGATCTGTCATTCTTTTCGCCTCGCTTAGCCTATGACTAATGCCGCAACTTGGCAAAATATTTACCTGGCCTGGGCTCAACAGCTGAATTCAATTCCAATTCCAAGTGGACCTCATTTACATGTCGCTTCGAGTAGCGACACAGGCAGACACAGACTTATAAATATGCATGTGTACGGGCAGGGTAGTACGGGGTGTACGGGGTGTACGGGTGTCTGGTACAATCCATCTAAGTATTACTTAATACTTTTGACTAAGCGCTGAGCGCAAAACTGAACCATCAAAAACAACTTTCGATTGCGAAATTTAGCACAGCTCCAGCTTCGTTGTGGGGTCGTTTGGGGCTGTGACTGGTCGGTCGTGGAGACTGAGGGATATTGAGACTGCAGAAAGAGAGAGGGACTATACTCGGGCAGAGGGATAAGCGAGGAGGCTACCCTGTAACTTATCTGTGTAAATACTTTCTCTACCCCTTTTGGTATCTCTTCTTGATAAACTAGCTATCCCGCCTGCAACTCTTACAGGGTATACCGAAAACAGCCGACTTAATGAGCTTTGCGAAATGTGTTTGCTTGCCCTTTCGATGGCTGTCAAGTACACAATAAACGACAACAGGTTGCAGACTAAAAATAAGAACAACAACAACAACAACAAGATTAACAACTACAACAACAAGTCAAAACAAAAACAATTTTAGCACTTTAAAGCAGCTGAAATGAAAATTACACAAAACAAAAAACAAAATTAAAAATGCAACCGCAATAAATGTTCATAATGCTCTTTCATAATGACCAAAGCCATGATAATTGCAATTGCAGCACGATAATGATACTGATCGTGTTGATCGCGATGATCATGTGGATGACTAATGCAAGCAACTCACTTGGAACATCGGCCAAGTGAAACACAAAACTCGAACAAATTTCATTGCGAAGTCATCGCGTTGCCATCGCCCCGTCTCCCCTCTCTCTCTCTCTGCCTGTCTCTGTCTGTTCAGCTGTCCGTCAGCTGTTGCCGTCCATGAGTGATCGCTGCGTGGTTCAGCAAGATTCGACATTGGACGGGTTACGGTTGGTTATGGCGCTGCCAAAGTAGATTCCCCCTTTCCCCCTCCGCTTTGAATGGGTCATCAGTTCTCCAAGAGTTGCAGCTGAATATATAGATAGAGCAAAGTTTGCAATATAAGAAAAGAGATACATTATATAGATCTATATTGAAGTTTGCTTCCTATCTTCTTTGCCAGATCAGGAGTTAAAACAGACCACAAAGTTTCTTAGCGCTGTTCTTAGAGGACGTTTTAAAGTCAAATAAAAGCCAAGTCAATTTGTCGTTTTGGGTTTCATTAAAATCTTCCATAGAGAACAAAAAAATTAAGAAATTAGCAAAGCTTTTATTTGCATATAAGCAATAATTATGGGGTATATGATAGACTGTTTGGATGCCTGCAAAAGAATAATAAAACCGATAAAAGTTTAGGTGATTATTGGAATAAAGCTAGAATTTAAAGCCAATTGTTTTTCAAGCAATACTGAAATCTTTAATATATCTGTTATTCTAAGAAGTTTGACATTATTTAAACCGTTATTAATATCCAAAAGTTTATCTGAATCGAATTCATCTGGAAGAGTATGTATGAACTACTTGAAAGTTGCCATTTATAAAGAAAACGGCTTTCAGTTGTCTTAGAACCTAAATAGATATGTGCTTTAAGGATCATGTGTATATATCATGCAAGTTATTTATGCAAACTCCCAACTATACACAATTCTCTGAACCTTTTCTTCATGTGTCATTCAACTGGCATCTGCATCTGTAGCTGTAACCGCAGTTCGATGCCCATTCTTTGCGACTTGCCAATCAGTAACAAATTATGCTATAATAATATATGCATGTTATATTTATATGCTATAACTATGGAGTCCCGCGGGACTTGGAACAGCCAGCGTATAAATGGCGCAGCAATATGTAGGCTTAATGCTTCAATTTCCCTGGGGGCCATTACAAATGTCGCACTCTCCCTTTCTCCGTCTTCGTCCCGTCTCTCTTTCTCTCTATCTCTCCCCTCACTTTCTCGCTCACAGTCTTTTTTCCTACTCTCCTTCTCCCTGTCGCTTCGTTATAATTTGACATTCAATTACGATTGGGAATGCGACAAGTGCTTAGTACAGGCCCCACATCAGAGAGCCGATTGATTGATCGGCCCCATGGCAGTTGATAAACTTTATAAACATGTAAACAACAACGGAGGAAGCAGAAGAAGAGGAAGCAGAGAATGCAAAAAAAAAAAAAGAAAATAACAGAGTGATAAACAAATTTTATATTCATAATTGTTTGTGTTTTTGTTTTGGTTTTGGGTGCAAAACAAACTGATCGATCGAGCAGGAAAATGCATTAATGTTAATAGTGCTTCTACATACGCAGTATCAAAGGTTAGGAAATAATCATAATAATATTGTATTAATTTTTGATAGCACAAAGAGGGAGATTATGTACAGGTTTGCTGTAAAAGATACAAAGATAGGTGAGCAAACTGAAATAGTTATAAAAGCTTCGATTCGCATTGGGAAGTATTTCAAATTTAGTGGTGATAGATAGGGAAGTATCTTTAAAATGCTTTAAGATAGAAGGCCTTTTCAATTGTAGATTTGTATTGAAAAGTATCTTGAAGATCATTGAAATAGACAAAGAGGCATCTTTTAGATATCTTTGGGTACTAGATTGAATGTATTTCATTAATAGATAAATAATTCTGAGATACAAGGGATATGAGAAGTATCTTTAAGATATATATATACTCACTTATTTTCTAAGATATTTTGTATTAAGAGGTATCTTAAAGAGCGTTAGGATGCATAAAAATGTATCTGCAAAATATTATTAATTTTCGGTAAATTGTTTAAATTTCAGTTTCGTATTGAGAAGTATCTCTAGGGTAGTAAAAAGAAATATAGAAGTATCTTCAAGATACATATACACATATCTTTACTAAGATATTTCGTATTGAGAAGTATCTTGAAACCACTATAGATAGTTAGAGAAGTATCTTTAAAATACCGTGAGCTACTAGATTAGTTTTGTATAGATTCATGATGAAGTATCTTCAAGATACACATACACATTTCTTTTCAGAGACCGCAAGTGGCCTGCCTCTTGCTACTGTATCTCTGAGATACAAAAAAAAAAAAAAAGCTAGGCAATAGCAACGTCGTATAATAACAGTTAATAATAAATTGCCGCTTAAATCTTGCGAGTTTGCTTTTTGTGTGTGTACTTACTTATGTATCTGGCAGATACACTTTGAATGTGCCGCTTTATTTAATTTCCAAGCCTCCCCCCCCCCCACCTCTTCTACTGCCCACCATGCCTGCGCAGCCTTATTGCCTCATCCATTTCTCACTTATCGCACGCTGCAGATGCGGCACGTTGGCGCAGCAGGGGGAGCAGAAAGTGGCAGGAGAAGGGGATTCGGAGAGAGAGAGAGAGATAAGCAGCTATTTGAAACCACGAAAATTTACATTTTTATTGCGGTTCACTTGTACAATAATTGCCGAGCGAAGACAGCGGCCGGCAGAGGCTGGGGCCGAGGCTGCGCCAGAGCCAGAGGCAGAGGCAGAGGCAGAGCCCAGGCGTATCTGTGAGATACATTTAACAATTTTCCAACTGCCCGCCAAGGGGATTACACACTTAGCAAGTGTTTGTCTTTGTCTCTCTCCCTCTCTCCCTCTCTCTCATTCTGTCTATCTATCTCTCTCTATCTCTGTGTCGACCTTTGGGCCTCTTCTTTCTGCCCCTTCATCGTCTTCTTCTTCTTTTGTGCTACACTTGTTTTCCATGTTTATCTTTTGTTTCTATGCTCAAATTTTTGCACATGTGGCACTTGGTGTTGTTGCTGTTGCTGTTGTTGTTGTTGTTGTTGTTGCAGCGCAGCGAACTGGCAACCGTATGCAGATGAGCATGATCGGCAGAAGGAGCGAGACGGGGAGTGGGCAGGGAGAGGGAGAGGGGCGAGCGAGAGGGCCCATAGAGGAGCTGCCGCTGCTGCTGGCAAATGAGTCACAGCGTTGCTTTTTGCCATCGTTTTCTTTTATTGCAGTTGTTGTTTTAAGTACTCCATTGTTTGCCTTGTTGTTGCTGTTGTTGTTGTTGTTTTTTTGTTGTTGTTGTTGCTGCTGCGACTTATAAAACCTTCGCTGTTCATTAGTGTTGTTGCTGTTGCTGCTTCTTTTGTTATTGCAATGAAAAGTTGTCGTCGCATTGTTGCTAGCCCAGGTACAAGTAGACACACACACACTCAAACACACACACACACACACACACATGTGCACACTCATTCACAATGTGAAAACCTTGGAACGCTACAATTACAGTTGACTTTTGTTGCTCTGCTTGCCGTTGTTGTTGTTGGCTGCTGCTCTCGGTTCGCCCAGTTCGCATTTCCGCTTTCCTGCCTCGCAACAGTCGTCATTGTTTGTCACAGCCACAGCACCACCGTTGGCAACAACCACATGTATACACACACACACACTCACACAGCACATACACTTGTTGGCACACTGAGCGAAATTGGCAACAACTTCGTTGTCATCTAACGAAAAGAAGTAACGAAAACTACAGTTGAGCCTGCCTGACATTGAGATACCCTGCACCTTTCCAACAACAAGGCCAGCTACTTCAACTGCTGTCTCTCTCTCTCTCTCCTTCACACTCACGCAAGCACGCACGAAAAAACTGCAGCGACTCTGGAAATTTAAACTTTCGAAAGTTATTTTCAATTTGCAAAGACATTGGATGTCGCACTCAAAATTTGAAATCAACTTTTTAAGCGTATGATATACACAAGTCGTTATACCAAATTTGAGATCCCTAGCTTTTATAATAACTGCGATCTGCTTCTTTACACAAACCAAATCAACCCTGTGCAAGAATATGGATTCTTTCTTGGGTCTGCCATGCCTTCTCCTGCCAGTTACATGCATTTGCACAAAATAAGTATACCCGTTTTTGGTCAATTTCAATGGTCGAAGGGTATAGAAGGTGACCTTCTTTTCGCGCAGTGCAGCTAGCTTATCAGTTTTTTTTTTTTGTTGCTTTGTCAAATAGGCAATCTAGGCGATACCACCAATTGAGTCAGAGAGAGAGAGAGAGAGAGAGAGAGAGAGGGAGAGCGAGAGAGATAGAGTAAAGAACAACGCAAAGATACGACTAGTTGGCAAACAAAACTCACCAAAAAGGTACACTGAGGGGTCCGTGTGTGTGTGTGTGTGTGTGTGTGAGTGAGTGTATCTATCTGTTTGCGATTGTATCTAGCAGATACACAAATGAAGCCCAAGTGGGTGCAAGGTCCTAAAAGGAACCAAAAAAAGAGCCACAGCTCACAATCTTTGAATGTTCTGGAATATGCAAGGCAGATCTATTCACAGAAAGAACCCTTTGATTTATGTAGGTACCGTCAGGCTGAACAAAAGGAAACAAAGACAAATTGATGTTTTGGCAGGCGAAAAATTAAGTTATTATAGCCGGAAGAAAGGCATTAGACAAGGGATTAACTATAACCCCATAGAAAACATTTGCAGCTCATCTTGGTCTAATGAAGGCTGCGTAGAGCCCTTAACCCTTACTTCCGTAGGGAGTAAGACATAGACATTCTGGTATATACACCGTAATACATCCCAATACTTATCTACTAAGGAATCGAGATCTTAAGTCGCATTTACCCATCGTCGCCACGTGCCGTAAAAAAATTCGTTTTTGTTTTTGGGGGAATCTGGAAAGTTTCCGTGTCAAAGCAGAACAGAAATGTTGAAAATCTAGAAATACCATATATAATACCGCAAGACGGAATAGTTAGGAGCACGGGCGCGTCTTTGAGTGGGCGTCGTCGGGTATTCGAAAATAACTTGAGAAAATATTTGCCAATTGTTTTGTCGTTCAATAACAGAAATTCCGCATTTCATAAATGTGACACATACATTCCGCGTAAATATTCTAAAATTATATTTATCTATGACAATGGGGAACAAACTTCGGATTAAATAATACCAAGGCAGATAAGGTGCGGGGAGGGGGGAAGGTTTTGTCTGCCCGCCTGTTTCAGCTGATGTTTCATCTGGGAAATACCCGACAAATGTTTGCACGACTCTCTCTCCACACACAACTTTACTCAGGTGCCAGAAGAAATTGTAGAACACGAGTTTATAACGAAAAAGAATATATATACATATATATGTTTACAAAATAGGGCGGACATAGCAACAACAACAACAACAACAACTGCGTGAAATGGCAAAAATAAGTTTTGTTTTTCATTCGCGAGAAACGCGTGTGTCGCATAATCGAAACGTGTTTCCCCAGAAGTAGAGAGTGTGTCTCGACAACCTTCCATATAGAAAATAGAATCTCCGAATCCGAATATATATGTACATATATATGTATGCATTTATAAAAACAACTATAAATTACAAAGTCAAGGAAATTATCAGCGTCAGACGCGTCAGCGAAATTGTATTTTCCTCCGCCTACCTCTGACACCTTCCCGACACCTTCCTGAACCCGGGCGCCAAGCAGCAGCGAATCGAATTGACAGCAACAGCAACAGCAACAACAACGACAAAAAGTTCAAAAAACAAATTAAAATCGAAATTGAAATAAAAATAAAAATACAAATAAAAAACGTACCGAAAATGTACCAAAAATACACGGGTCTGTGACGTAATTTCATTAACTTTTTTTTAATGACTCGCGAGAATTTTAATTTCGATTAAGTATTTAAAGTCTTTAATTGGGCCGCCGATAAGCACACAAGTGTGCGCGTGTGTGTGTGGCTCATGTAATGATGCAGTTCAGTTTATCTATATATATAGAATGTACTATATCTTAACATGGATTAATCATGCGAGTCATTGCGAATTAACTGCAATTTTGAGGCGTCAAATCACGTGACTTTTTCAGCTGTGCAATTTGCAGCAACGCTTTCTGCTGGCTGAGATCGGCGCCGCGTGCACTGTTGCCCATTTTCAGCCAAGTTCAAAGTGCCACCTCCATCCACCCCATGAGGCCCCAGCGGCAGCTGGAAAAACGGGCTGGCAAGTTGTCCGAAACTGGTTGCAGCCCGATTGTCTTTCGTAGATCGTGCACTGCGCAGCGTTGCGCTGTTGCCACACTTCACATGGGCTGCAAAAGAAAGTTGCAAGCTGCAAGCACCCGCAACATGTTGCCCCACCCCCTTACCCCTTACCCCTTTCCCCCTCGTCTTGAGTGCCGCCCCTGGCATTAAAAAAGAAAGCCGTTTTGTTTTAATTTTTTTCACAATTATTTTCCGCTAGCACAGGAAAAATTATATGCATTTATTTTTGTAATTTTCTTTTTGTTGTTGTTTTATTTTGGTTTTTTTTTTTTGTTTGCTTTTTTCGCCTTTTGTTTTTGCTTCTTTTGTGTTGTATACTTTTTTGCTGTTTTTGTTTTGCTTACATTTTGGTTACACAAATTTCTCACAAATTTTCTTTTGTTTTCCATTTAATTATGCAATAAAAAAACTTAACATTAAATACAATATGTGATTGTTGTGGTTGTTGTTGTTGTTGTTGTTTTGTCGTAATAATAAAAAATTAATACATGTTTATCGTTTTTTGTTTGTGGTTTTGTAATAAATAGTTTTCGATTTTAAGTTAAGATACTTTTAGCTGGTATAGATACTTTCGTGTGTGTGTATGGGTATGTGTATGTGTGTGTGTGAGTTTTTGTGTGTGTGCGTGCGCACACACTTGGTTAAGTTAAATGTAGTTTTTAAAAATTATATCGCATTGAATTTATTAATTATTATTCTTGCAGCTATAGTTAAGTTGTTTTTTTTTTTCGTTTTTTACTCTTTACTGTTTCCTTTTTTGTTTATCGCAATTGGAGTTTTACACAGACAAAAAAAATTTTACAAATTTTTTACGCTTTCACATTTACTGAGATATTCTTTTTGCCTTAACATTTAAGCAATATTATTAATGTTTTTTTTTTCGTTTTATAATTTTTTTTTTTTGTAATAATTTTTACTGATGTAGTTGTATTTGTATTTCTTGTACGCGCTAAACATTTAATAATATATATGTATATATAAAAATTTGTTAAAATCCTAAAATTTGTTGGTTTTAATTAAGATTAATTAATAATTTAAAAAGTTTGCTGCAGCAAGCTGCGTCTAACTAAAATTGGAGCGTTTTCTTCGTGTTTTCTTTCTTTCAGCCCTTCTTCGCTTTCGTCTGTTCTCTGTTCTCTGTTTTCTGTTTCGACCTGTCGATCGATCGATCGTCAACGCTTTGTTTTTGTATTGTTTTGTTTTTTTTTTTTTTTTTTTCTTCACATTAAACATAGAGCTAAATTTTAAATTTATCAAGATCAAGTTTTGTTGTTGTTGGTTTAATACATACTATAATAGCATACAATTTAAAAAATCTGTTCACATTTAGTTATTGATGAGTGTGTGTGAGGATGTGGGGGGGGGATTGTAGGGTATACAATGTCGGGGTACGCGGGTCTTATGGGTGTAGGGTGTAGGGTGTAGGGTATTGCAGGATGTGGGTGTATTTTATCAACGTTTTTTGGGTGGCCGAACTTGCGAGCGCACGCAAAAAACTCTTAGCATCTTAAACAGTATCACATATTCATGAGTTGTCGACTGGGCAACCCTCGCAGCGGCCCAAGCAGCAGCTCACAGTGTGAGTGGAGAAAGAGAGAGAGAGAGAGAGAAGAAAAGAGATCCCGTCTCCCCTCCTTACACGCTCACACTCTCTTTTGGTGCTGCCCGTGGCTTGCGGGTTACCGTCTTTGAATTTCATGTTTTCAATTTTATATATTTCTTTATAGATCTTTTGTTTTTTTTTTTTTTTTTTTCGTACTTTTCGTATTTTTGTTTTGTGTTGAAAAAGGAGAAACAACTTAAAACTCTAGTTATTTGTGTGTGTTGCATTTCTGTCTGCAATTCGCTTTTTTTTTGTTTTGTTTTGTTTTGTTTTTAGCATCTACTACGCATCTAAGTAAAATGTTGGTGAGAGTCACGATTACAAAAAAAATTTAATGCTCTCTCTTTCGTTTTCGAAGAGCTGCAAACTCCTTAATAGTATTAGTATGAGTGAGTGAGTGTGAGTGTGAGAGTGTGTGTGGTGTGTTTCGTATACTATGCGTATGCGTATGCGTGTATGTGTGTGTGTGTTGGTGTGTTGGTGTGTAGGTGGGGTGGCTTCGAATACTTGCTTCGTCGTCGCGTTGCGCTCGCAACTAACTACTGCTCTCGACATCACAGGGTGTGTTGGGCGGTGTTGGGCGCGCTTAATCGCACTCGCTGGGCTCGCTTTACTATCTTACTGATTCTCTCTCTGTCTATCAATCTCTCTCTCTCTCGCTGTCTGGCTCTCTTCAGCTCGGCAGCTCTTCAGCTCTTCAGCTCACTCACACTTATATCGATGGCGTTGCAATCGCCTGGCTATGGCTTGAGCTAGAGCTGGAGCTGGAGCTGGAGCTAGATCTGGAACCGAAACTGTAGCTGCGTCGTGCCCCAATGCCATCGGCCGAATACAACTTGTGCTTGGTGATTGTATACTCTGGGCTGATGGTAATGGTGCGTGCCAGACTCTTCATGAACTGTGGCAACAGCGCCGTCCAGCCGCGATGATCCTGCCGCAGTGTCAAGTAAACCTCGAAAGTCGGCTCCGTTTCGGGATCCACTTTTAGCGAGGCAATGCGTCGCGAATTCTGTGGCTCATCCTCGAATTCTACATAGATGGTGCAGCCTCGAATGCCGCACGGCTCCTTTTCCGACACACGAATTATTTCCGCCGCAATGCTGGGCGTGAGATCACAGGGTAGCGACACTTCGGTGCACGTCAAATGGCGTGCCTTCGCCTCGCGCAGCTTGTCCAGCAAACTCAGCGACAGCCTCTGCACCTCGGCGGCATCGACGTCGCTGCGCTGCGACGCTGCCAGCTCCTCCTCGTCGCAGCTGTAGGCGCTGCTGTATGGGCTGCTGTTGATTGGATGGCTGCTGCTGCTGCCGCTGCTCGATTTTGTTTTCTTGCCGTGACTGAGGCTGCTGCCGCTGCCGCCGATCGACTGCTGTTTGTGCTTAATACTGTTCTGGCTGCTGCGACCGACCGTCGCAACGGCGATGCTCGACGATCTGGCTGTGCTGCTGCTGCCGACGCTGTTGCTTGTGTTAGCAGCGACCTTCTTGGCCGCAGCAACGGAGGGCGTGGGCGGTGTCAATGTGCTGGTCCAATCTAAAAGTAGCGCAAGAAAAGAAAACAAACATTGATAAGTACGGGAAACTAAAGGAAATATAAAAACAAAAACAAAAAACACACACACACAAATGGAAAAATTATAAACTTTGTAGGCGATAAAACTTTGTTAAATTACTTTTCTTGCTTTGCGTCGCTTGCTCAATGTTCACTCTTCCACTCACACACACATACACACTCACATACACTCATGCATTGAGCGGCCAGCGCTTGGCAACAAGCAGCGAACGAGATAAAAGCGGAACAAGGCAGAGGCAGAGGCAGCGACTGCGACTGCGACTGCGACTGCGACAGAGAGGGCCCAACAAGTAAGAAGCGCAAAGAAAACGAAAAATAATTTTTTATATGCTTCGGTTTTTTTAGTTTTTTTTTTTTTTTTTGAGTTTTTAATTTGTTTTTTACTTGTTTTTGTTTTATGCTTTTTTTTTGTTGTTGCTCTGTGTGTGTACGTGACTGTGTCGCATGTGTTTTACACACGCGTACATACAATTTTTTTTTTCTATTTTGTAAATGTAAATTGAATGTTTTGTAAAATATTTTGAATATAAAGTTTTAATTAACTTTTCTGTATTGAAATTTTTGTAATTTCTGGAACTTTCTTGTCTCTCTTTGCGAACTTACCTCGAGCTTTGTTGGATCCCAGAACTCCACCGTAGTTAGACTGCATAGCGAGTACTTCCATTTTCATTTGATTGTGAATTTTCGATGGGTTTTTTTTATTTTGGGAAAATGTTCTCGGTGTCGCTTTGTCGCTTCTTTCTTAGCTTTTCGCTTCTTGTTGTTTTTGTATCACTTGAACGTTTTTGCTTTACAAATTAATTAATAGTGTTTGAGTTTTTAGTTTAATTATTAATTTATCACAATTTGCTGTTGTTGTTGTTGTTGTTGTTTCTCTTTTTAACTTGCTGATTGCTTCGAATTTGTTGTTGTTGTTGGTTGTTGGTTGTTGTTAAAGTTAAAGGTAAATTAACTTGATTTTGTTGTTTTGTAGTTGGAAATCACAGCACTTTTGTTGTTGTTGTTGTTGTTGGTTGTGGTTTTATCACTTAAATGGCGTTGGTCCGTTGCATTTATTGATGGCAATTATTACATTTAATAATTTTCAGAAAATTATTTTAAAACTGAATTTTGTTATACAGTTTATACAAATTACAAGTACTACAAGTACATTTTAGATGTGTTTGTTGCTTTTACATAGAATTCTTCTTGAAACAAATCATTTGTTGTTGTTCTGTACTAATTTCGCATTAAATCGTCCAACAGTAGAAAATGTTTTAACACACGCTAATTTAGCTTTCTTTTCTTGCTGCTTTGCCGTTTCTTACTTTTCTATGTGTGTATCTCAGCAGTGTTTCGAAGCTACTATGAAGCGCTCTGTGCTGCGCCGGCTATTTATAGGCCGACAGCGCTCGCTGCCTGCCACTCTGTCTGTCGGCTTCGCTCAGTTGTTTGCCTGCTCTCTCTCCCTCTGCCGCTGCCCTCGGCCTGCTCGCTGTCGCTGTCGATGCCGTTGCCTTTGCCTTTGCCTTTGCCTATGCGGCGGTGGTGACTCGTTTTGAGCGCAAGAGAGCAGCACAGCAACAACTCAGCTGTATATGTTTTCTGAGCAATTAGCGGTTGTGCTCTCCGCAAAGAGACCGCTATACAGGCACGTAGATATGTACATACTTCGTATGTGCCTCTCTGCATGTTTGTCCATGTACATATGTATGCATGTGTGTGTGTGTGTGGGTGCTGTTGTAGTTGTTGCTCTGACTGCAGGTAGAAAGAAGCAAAACGGCTGATGTAAGTCGCCTGCGTTTTACAACGCGCTGTCGCTGTCGCTGCCGCTGTCTCTGTCGCCGTCGCTCTCTTCGCTCATCAGCTGTTTCACTCAACTGGGTCTGTGTCTCGCTCTCTTCGGCTGGCTGGCTGGCTCATGCGCACCTACAACTAGGCCCGGCAATGTCGCTGTTTCTGTTTCGCCTGTAACTGTCGCTCTGCCGACTCAAATTTTCTTATGTATGCGTGTGTGTGTTCACGTGCATACGTGACTTTTGTGCCGGTTGAGCATGTTTCGCTGCTTGCGGCGACTGCAGAGGCCTGGCACTCGCGCAGCCCAAAAAGGATGATGAAAATGTTCTCTCTCTCTCCCTCTCTGGCAAAGCAAGGAAGGAGGCAACGTAACGCACACACATACACACAAATACATATGCACTGTCGCCACTTCACACCCTCCCGTCGTGCAGCCGTTTCGTTCCACATTACTGCGCTGCCCGCGGTTGCTGCTGCTGCTGCTGCTGCCGCTGCCGCTGCCACTGCCTTCGTCGTCGCCGTTGCTGCCACTTCTGCTGCTTGTGTTGCAGTTGTTGTTGTTGCCCCCAGAGAACGCACCATGTCAAAATTGAAATTTTCCACTGTAGCCTGCCTCGGCAATCGAAGCGCAGTGGTCAAATGGGTTGGCTCCGTCTGCGGCTCCGGCTCCGGCTCCGGCTACGTCTCCGGCTCAGGCTCAGGCACCGCTGCTGATGTCGATGCCGACTCTGGTCTGCAGACTCTCTACGCGTACAATGTGTTGCTAATGGCATATCAAGTTGCACGTTGCAAGTTTCAACTTGCACCAAGTGGCAAGTTGCTGTTGTTGTGTTGTTGTTGTTGTTTAATTTCACAACAATTACCCCAGAGATCGCACAAGTGATACAAATTTGTGTGTGCAAGAAAATGCTGCCAATTTTTCCAGGGAAAACTGACCGAGTGAACAGTGGGCGACAGCATCGCCCAGGGCTGATCCTGTATGGAGCAGATGAAACATGTTTCTGCGAATCATTTTATGCATTAAAAAACGATTAAGGACGGAATGTGATTAGAGCTGGGAGGAAGTTAAGAGATCGGCAGGGTTTATATGCACATAGCTGGGGTAAGGCATCACATACGACGAATAGATACTTCTTTATAGGTTTCCCTAAGCCTAGGTTAAACCTTTAGGATAAAGTATTTTCTCGCTCTATCTTTCGTCGCTTCATCAATGTTTCTCTCTCTCTCTCTCTCGGTCTCGCGTCGTAGTATTTCATCATTATTATATTATTTACCCAGCATATACATACATATATGTACATATTTCGTTTGTGACATGTGTGTGTGTGTGTGTGTGTCCGCAGACACGTTAAATTATTTCTTGCGTGTATTTGTCGTATCTTTCTTTGGGTTATGCTTAAGCTAAGCATTTTTTGGAATTTCATCAGCTACTGAAAGGCCCAACTCGCATGGATCCCGTTGCCAGCTCTGTCCCCATCTCATCTCTTCTCCCCCTCCGCTTTCTCTCTCTCTCTCTCTCTTCGAGAATTATTTTATATTCATATCATGCTCTCGTGCTGTGTCCTTTCATTTCAATTGAATGCATCTCTTAGATTATGATATTGTTGTTGTTGTTGTTGTTGTTGTTGTCGCACAAAGATTGAAAACGAAAGATTGAAATGTATCTGAACCTGTTTCCTTGCTTTTGCTGTGTGCGTGTGTGTGTGTGTGGATGTGCATGTTTGTGCCTGTCTGGACAAAGTAAAATTTCATTTCAATTTGAAATGAAATTCCTTGAAGTGTGTACCACTGTGTGTGTGTGTGTGTGTGAGCGTCCGTGTGTGTGTGTGTGTGTGTGTGTGGGTTATGCTGCTGTCAGATACATTAGCTTTTGTATAGATATGTTTGCCAGATAATCAAACCAAATGAAACGTAAGGCTCCCCACTTCTTTTCCCCAATTGTCTGTCCGTCCGTCTGACTGTCCGTCTGTTTGTCCGTCCGTTTGTTCGACTTCTGTTTATTTGCTTGGGCCGTGCTCCTTGACTTGCAAAAAGCTGACGAAAATCCAGGCAATGAATTTCACAATCTATGCAAATGTGACGCAGCAGATTTGCAGTTAGATTATGCAGTATTATTAGATTATTATAGACACACGGCGTCGTCGGACCTAACATGTGTACATATGTACATACATATGTTGCATACAGAACCATTTGTATATGTATGCGTAGAGCGAAGTACGAAATAAACGCTGAATAATGCCTAACGATTCGCTCAGGTCGCGTCGATGCTTGAGGTTCCTGAAAGTAATAAAATAAAATTAATAAAATTTATTTTTCGACTGAAAGTCGTTTATTTGTAAGCTTGTTCCTGAAGTTCTCCCCCCTAGCAACACGCATTTGTACATATGTTTATCTTCGCTGTGCCTCAGCATAAACTTTCGAGGGGCCACAAAGTGGGAAAAGTGAAAAGCAAAAAAATCACACGAAAATTAACGATAATTAAGTTGAGTTTTCTGCCAAAAAATAACGGCAAATTCTGGGAAATTTGTATATACCTAGAGATCTAGAGAGATCTACTCAATTTGTGTATCCACTTGTGCCGAAATTCATCGTAAAAAGGCGTATAATAAATAGAGTAGGAGAGGCACGTAGTATTTTTAAACCATTTTATGATCGCTAATTGTTCCAGAAATAACCAAAAGGTGTGTATGAACCATGCCATGTCATTTATCGGTTATCGGTTATCGGCTATCGCGAACTATTTGATAATTGCACGCAATTGATTCGCAACTGCAGATAATCAATTGCAGAAGGTAGATAACGCAGATAAGAATCACAGTGCAGAAAGCGACACAAAGCGACGCACTGAAATGATACAAGTGGCGCCACCTAGCGGCCGAGCGTTTCGATAATGCGCTGAGTGCTGCGAAAGAGATAGACAAGCGCGAAGCAAGACAATTTCTTTGATGTGTAAGAGCAATGTGTGTGCGTGTGTGCTGAGTGTGTTGTTGTTTTGGAAAATTGTGCTGTTTTCTTACTGAGGGAAATGCCTAAAATTAGATAAATTATGATGTGCAAGCATTAAATATGCAGCAGCAGCAGCAAATGAGAAGCAGCAGGCCGGCCGTAGGCGAAGTAAAGTATCTTGAAAATGCATAATTGATTTATGCTCAATATGTAAAGTACTTGGGCAAACTTTTTCACACAATTTTGCGTAAAAGTTTTTGATTTGAATTTGTTGTCGTGTTGCTGTTGACCAGAAAATAAAACCAGCGCCACATGGGACCAACAGCGGAGGCATGGAGTGGAGTGGGGAGCGAATGTTCTTTGCTCCATTAGCATAAATAAATATGCATTTATTTATAAAAAGAAACTCAGCAATAAGATTTCTAGAGTTCTTTCTAGTCAGAAAGGCGCAATGAGTACAAATCTTCAAGCAAAAGCTGTGAAGAAATTTTCTTCGCTTCTCTTGAGTTAAGTTTGCTTGCTGTATAAAACTCAGCTCAAACGAAGAGCACGCACACTCAAGAGCGCGTGCGAGCAAAGTGCTGCTCTTAAAATGGCTCTCTTCTCTCTCTTAAGTTGTTTGAGCTCGTTTTTCGCTCAATGGTTTCACAGCTGACAAACACAAGAACAACAACAGTTAGCATGTGGAATGAGTGCACTCAGCTGTGCGCTGACGCAACTCAAATCCATCTGGGAGCATTCGCTCACTATTTGCGCTCGCTCTTGCTCTCTCACTCTCGCTCTCTCTGGCTGTTGCTGTCGCTGTCGCTGTCAGACAAGCAACGGCAAGCATTGACTTTGCAGCTGTTTCGCTCATCTGTTTTTCTGCCGCACGCAGGTTCCCTCACACCCCCAACCCCACTGGTTTTGCTCTGCCAACGTGTGTGTGTGTGTGTGGTTGGTGCATGCACATTCGCATTCGCATACATTTGCAGCATTGTGTATACAAAGTCAGTCGTGGTCTTTTGACGCTTTTATGGACGCTGCAAGTCGTCGTGTCGGTTCGGCGCTGCGCAGCTGACGTCGCTGCTGCAAACGTTTCTCAGCGGCGGCCAGTATCTTGATTTTCCAACTCGTTTCTCGCAGTCAACGCGCCCCCAAAACACACAAACATACGTACGTATATACCATGTGTGTGTGCCTGTTTGTATGTAATTTGCCTTAGGTTTTGTTGCTGCCACCGCCGCTGCTGCTGCTCTTGTGGCGGCTGTTGTTGTTGTTGTTGTTGTTTTCTTATTGCCTGCACATTGTTGCCGCTTTTCACTTACTTTGCAGGCTGAGCCGACTGCAAACGAGTGGCAAAGCGGCAACGCCGCAACGTCTCTCATCTGTTTTTCCACATACATATGTGTGCATGTACCATGTGTGTGTGTGTGTGTGTAATGTATGTGCAATGTATGTTTGTTGCGGCTGTTGATGTTTGCTCTTTTCTTTTTTAGCTTGCTTATTTATTTATTTATTTTTTTATGTCTTCACAAAGCGCAGCGCGAGAGAGTCAAAGCCAAGTCCGAGTGGGGCCCGGCCGGTGGCTGCTCTCTCTCTCTCTCTCTTTGAATCTGTTTCTGTCGCAGTCGCTGCCGGCGCTGGCATCGGCCGCGGCGTTGCAGTCACCAAAGCTGGGGAGCCTGTCCTGTTGTTGTTTTTGCTTTTTTACTTTTTGCTTATGGGCAATCATCTGTTTTATTCTGCACACTCTTACACACACACACACACACGCAAACACCAAAGAGTGACTTGCATGTGTCGTGCTCGTGTGTGTATGTCTCTCTCTCTGTGTGTGTGTGTGTGAGCGAGCCTCCCATACAAAGTAATTTCGCTATGTCTTTTGCTTGTGTTGCATTTGCCGTCAGCTTTTTATACCCAGCATCCACGAAGTAAAAGAAAAAGGGGAATATTGGTTGAGTAAGCAGAACGAACGAGTTTTGGAAGGCCGAACAAAATGCGCATAGTGACTCACAGCTTATGTCAACCAAAACGAAAATATTTCATTTACACGGTATTCAACAGTCGGAGCCCCATGCCTTACTTGTTTTATTTCTTTTATTTTTGGCAACGTAAAGTTTCATGAAATTGGAGAAAACGTAGCAATGATGAAATTACTGGACATACGTGAGCGCCAGGCGCGAGTTATTTCTGCTTCGACATAACCTCAACCACCCTCGGCAGAGAGGAGAGCTCTCCTTCGCCTTGCATCCATCCTGCACACATCCTCCATATTTCTCCCCGAATTGTGTCGTGTCGTGGAGCGTCAAGGGGCCCAGTGCAGCTATTGAATACGTGCATGTGGCACGCAAAGAGGCTACTTCATCCATCTATCCATCTACCTATCTACCTATCTATCTGTCTCTCTGTCTCTCTGTCTGGCCATCTATTTATTCGCTTCTCCCCACACATACACTGTGTATGTTGCGACAGCTTTAGTTGTCATAGAAAATTAGTCGAATTGAAAATGCAAATGTTTCTTTTGTCTTGTTTTTCCAGAACTCGATGAAGTACGACAAGTAGCACCTGTAGATAAAGCGAGAGAGAGAGAGAGAGGGAGAGAGAGAGGCAAATAGAAATAGAAATACATATTTAGATAATTTCATCGCCTTTGGCAATTACCTGTCATTCTTTGTCATGCCCCAAAGCAATCAACGTATACTTCACGTATGATCGATATATCTTCAGCTTGATCTATAGATTATATGATCGACGATCGATAAGGAAGGCACAATAAAGAAGTCATTGATATATTTATAAGACTCTTTGTTCAACTTCGGTTTGTACAATTCGTTATCAACTGGCCGAAGAGCCTAGAATATGTAGTTACATACATGTATTTAACTCAACTGTGAGTCACCCTGTGGTTGCCGAACAACAACTTGATGCTCGCACTCTTATCCCCCTCTCTGGCACAGTGGAAAGAGTTCACAACTTTCCAATAAACGCAATTTATCAATTTAACACTCGACGTCCCCCGTCGCCAGTTCTCTCGACTTCGCCCTTCTGTTCAATCCCGGCGCTAATCACCCTTAAAATTGCGTGTGCGCCAGCCCAAAGCGAAGGTCGCAAAAGAAGAGAGGAGCGAGGTGTAAGGAGCAACTGATTTCCGCTGACTTCTTCCCCCCTCTCTCTCTGCCTCCCGCTCTCAGCACGATACTTAGCTGGAAAAGGAGACAGCGTCGCGTCATGTTGTACTAAAATCAATTAAAACAAGAAAACTCAAGGTTACCTACAACATATCGAATACTTTATACCCTAACAGTAAGTAAGTATGTATAGCAGAAGATATATAGACAGAGGAAAATATAAATAAGTTTTTGAAGAAACTTAAACATTGCAGGGTATATAACTACATATTACATATTAGTATATAAGTTATATACTTACATGTTTCTGCACATTGTTTCTACGATAAGGTTAGTATACTCCGATTTAGACAAAATGTAGATGTGATGAGTTTTGCTGTGTCAACTTGAAAATTTAAGAAGAAGATACCTTATATTTTCCCTTTCCATTTCATATTGCGTAAGAAGTGCAGATAAAAACCTAAAATTGTCGAACGATAGAGGGACGCAAAGCCCGAACACACATGTTCATAAGTGTCCGTGTGTGTGTGTGTGAGTGTGTGTGTACAATGTACCTACTTCATGGGGTAGGAGTGGCCAAAGTTAATAGACCCTCTACAAAGGGTATACGGATTGACTACACGGACTTGACCTGGCAACCAGTTTTTGGTACTCGATACCCGGCTTAATTTATGCAAACAGTTGCTCCGTTCCCCACAACCCCCCACCCCGGATGAGTCTGCATTTTGGTTGATTTTCCAAATTGATGACATTGCATCAGCTGAAAGTGTTTGCTGTCATTCCCTGACCCTACCCCGTCGAGTAGATGCATCACAGTTGCACAGCTAAGTGGACTTTGCTTTTCCTTGCACTCGCACTCTTTCACCCTCTCTCTCACACTCTCTCACTCTCTCGTCATCAAGTACCCTTCGCTCCAGAGTACCTGGTACCTGGCTCGTCCCGGCTCTACCTGAGCGACGAATGTGCCGCAAATTTTCCACAATGAGCTTCACGTTGGGTTTTTCCCGGCTGGAAAAATGTCTGTCTCTCTGTCCGCAAGTGTTGTGACACACTTATAAAGTTGCCAAGGTAATTTGCCTGCGAGTGCCTACGTGACCAAAGTGCGCTATGATCTGCATACGATATGCAAATGATCTTACGGCAATCCTAGCATAAGTTCGAGTACTTTCTCCGGGAGAGGCAGAAAAAGGTTGCATGAAAGTGAAATGAATTCGAAACTGGGAAATACTATTGTATTTCCATATTATACAGTCTTCTAATTTAAGGCATCCCCAAAGGAACTGCATGGTGGGAGTCGTCACCACCCCCCCATCCCTGCACCCTTTCACAACATTGACTAAGTCAATAGTTGGCAGAACAAATATTTGCGAGCCCCAATCGGACAAGTCATATTACAGGGGCAAATTGATGGAACCACCGCTTCACCACTTCCCTCTACGGTCCGTGCTTGCCTTATCAAATTTCAACAAGTAGAAATGGCTGTATACGAGCGTACTCAACTGTGAGATACTCTGTAGTATTTTGTAGATGATGGAACAAAATGTTGTCTGCATATTTACAAAAAATATTAAATACATCACAAATGTATTGAAAACAGAAACTGAAAAATACTAAAAATCTAAAAAGGGTTGTAGCCATCTATACAAATGGAACTCCTTAGCTTTACATATATATTCTGTCTAAGTTAGATGTGGAGATATGCCAAAAAGAAATAAAGATCGATTCGACTTCAGACTATATATGCTATCTGGTATATAAGGTCGATTATGTTGCCTACCATGTTACATCGATCTATCAACTCCCGAAACTCCCATCATACCCCCCTTGTCTCTTGGCACTGGGTATACAAGTTGGACGACAAATCGTCTGACTGAATGGTTTTATATCTCTGCCAGCTATACAATATATATATACGGATGTTTGTATGTGTAGAGTTATAAACATACATACATACAGGCACTCCGTATCTGTGTAGGGTATATAAGAAAGTAAATACTTATCAACGCTGGAACTAAAGAATATTAAATCAATATTTAACGGTGCTACGGCAAATATGCGTCATGTACGAGTGTGTGTGTGTGTGGGTGTGTTGTTTTATTGCGACCCGAATCGGGCGAGGGGGGGGGCGGGGCAAGGGCTACGAGGGAGGGGGAGGAGGGAGCGAGTAACCGTTTGCAAGGTCGCGTGTTTTATCGCGACGCGTATTGCACTTGACGAACGGCGAAATGGCGTGGTTCGTAGACCGCCTAGACAAAATGTCGGCTCGAAAGAGAGAGACATAGAGAGAGGGAGAGAGACAGAGAGGGAGTCACAGTACAACTGTGATTAGATCACTTAGCAAACACACACACGCACACTGGGAACGAACTGATATGAAATGTGTGTCATGCAACTGACGGGCCTCTCTGTTTTAATTGACTTCTTGAGAAGGTACTACGTGCATATGCAGATATTTAAGTAGGTTCTACTATATACCATATATATTGCACTATATACCATGCAAATTTTGCCAGCCATATCTGTAGACATGCCCAGAAAGATATTTCAATTGTTTTGTTTTTAGAGCCTGTCAAATTGGTATTTTCCAGAAATAAGTATCGCATGATTGTTCCAAGAATGCAGAAAATAAACAGTTATATTGGCTAGAAATCCCAATTCCAATCCCCTGTCCGCTTATTCTATGTTACCATACGTCGCCATATCGCGCCGTCTCAATCAGTATTTCATCATCCCCACGAATAGAGCCCCTGGCAACAGCTTTACCAGCTAGGGCTCGGGTTACTCAGCGCGGCTTGCGTTGAATTTCGCGAAGAGAGAACGGATTTTGTGCAGATTCGTGTTATCGAACACTTAAGCAAGACATACCCGACATGCCCGTAGAACTCCTGAGTGAGAGCAGATAGTCTATATAACGAAGCAGTTCAAGTATGAGTCAGGTTTTAGTTAGGCTAATTGCGATTTTTTCTTTTTTTGCGAGGCAGACACAAAACACAGATGGTGCTCCCTGCTCATTGGGGCTGGTATATAGGGCAGGTGCAATTAGTCACTATATATGCATACATATGTATATATGGCAGATTCGCTTGATAAGCACAAGAATACAAATAAGTCAAATGCTGTCTTACATTTCACAATTGTATTGCGCAAGCTGTCATTATCGGAAACGAAATGAAATTGAAATAATAAAGAACGTTTTTTTCTTTACATTCGCATTGAAGAAACCACAGAAAAAATGAGTCATCCCCCGATTGTTTCTAGGCAGAATGTATAGTTCTAAATATAGTTCTATTCACTATAGAGCGCTTGAATTTCTACCTCAAGTTTCTTTCTTCTTCCTACAGTTGAAGTTTGGTAGGTCCTAAAAATATATATAAATCGTATTACTATTGTGTATATTCTCGAAAAAATCTCGCTTGCCTTAAAAAAAATAATAATTCCTCTGCAAAATATTCACAGGCAAATGAACTAAATTTTAAAATAAATACATTGCAGGCTTTCCGGCCGAATCTGGCTGAAAACCCTTAAATCAAGAGAGTTTTTAATTAAACGAGAAGGCAAACAAAAATTTGATTACAGTTCTCCCCCCCCCCTAGATTTCAGCCTTCCTAGTTTATAGTGTGGCATAGTATGCTCGTGTATTGGAAATTTTATTCCCACTTTGATGACATAACGGTGTCAAGTGTATTTTTCTTTTTTTTTTTTTTGCTTTTCCAATCTGTTGATTTAAGCGTTTTTCTAGTTTCAATTTATGAACAAATCGAAAAAAGTCTCTATATAAAAAGAGGCTCGATTGACATGATTATTGTGAAACACAAGTGCATAAAAAACACAGTTGCAGTAGCTGTCAAGTGTATGTGCTAAGGGATACCCTGTAAACGAAAAGGTCACTTAAATTTATATAATAAAAATTCAATGTTTTTTGTTTAGCTTATAAAATATTTTGGGCTCATAAATGTAGCTTCAGCTTCAAAGCTTCAATACTATTTTCTGGAAGTTTCAGCTCAGTTGGACATGCTCTTGCACGCTTCTACCGTTTACAGGGTATATAAATTGTCGGGACAACAACTGTCGATGTGATTATATAAAAACCGTCAACGTCCGAGGGAGCTGAAGGTGGGGGTGAGGCTTTGGGCGGGGGTGAAAAGAAATAATCAGAAAATAATACCAAAGAACGATATATCAGCGAAATTTG
Organism: Zaprionus ghesquierei; assembly: GCA_018904095.1. Lineage (NCBI taxonomy): Eukaryota > Metazoa > Arthropoda > Insecta > Diptera > Drosophilidae > Zaprionus > Zaprionus ghesquierei. Next base: position 20,747,888 of record JAEIGP010000850.1, on the reverse strand, counting down.
TTTTTATCTCGCAGCTCAATTGATTTACATAATCAACGAGAGAGCGCGTTTTATGTCGCCACGCCCCTTTCCCTCTTCCCTCCCCCTTACGCCCATCGCCTGCGCCTGCTGCCTACGTTTCGCTGTTGTTGCTATTGTTCTGTGCATTTAATTGAATGCTGATTAAGTTTTTATTCAATGAACCAAAATGTACACACCACAAATACACACGCACACACACACACACACACACACACACACACCAAGCGTTGCTGTGTGTGCGAGCGAGAGGCAAGCGGCTTCGATTCGTCATTGATATTGACAACGTGTTCGCATTTGACTTGGCACATTTCTAAACGTGAATAATTTAATAATGCCTCATTAAGATAATGAATTTAGTACAAACAGGCCGTCGATGCGAGTCGATTGATTGAACGGAACTAGTATAGTATAGTATAGTATGCTAGAGTATAGTATATAGTATGCATAATCTCCTTTATGTTTGTACATGTATGTAGTTGGGTAAGCAACCTGGAACCTGCTTTGGTTTGTCGCGTTTCCTAAAACTTAAGGGTTGCCCATAGGGTTGTATCCACGCTCATAATAGTTCCAAATCGATTTTGACTCCAGATCTAAACTTCTTGAATTTGCTCTAGTTAGAGCTACACTTAGACGTTACTCAAGGGGTTTACTCCTAGTTAGAGCTACACTTAGCCGTTACTCAAGGGGTTTACTCCTCTTTGCTTTTGAGAGTAAGTTAGTCCCCTAAATATTAGGCTTGTTTACCTACGAACCAGTTCTTTAAAGATTTAGTATATACAATCTGTGCACACGAGTCTAGTTAGCTCGCACGATGAACGACTTTGACACAGTTTTAGCATAGAGCTGCATGTCGATTGTAAATCAGTCGAGACTTGATTTTAAAATCGGTTCAATTAATTTATGAGACGCGATTTATGCGAAACATAAATAAATATATAAATGGAGCTTGCGTACGAGAATCGTAACACGCAGCGCAGCGCAGCGCAGAACAGAACCGGAACCAAAGCGAGAACCAGTTCGCGACAGAAGCTATTGATAAGATAGAGAGGGAGAGGGAGAGGGAAAGAGAGAGCGTGGGAATGGAACTTTTGCGGATGATCTCAGCTCTGATCGACTCTAGTTGGGGCTGGTTGCGAAAACAGGTGATGGAATTGCATCAACCAGCTGTGCGGAATATTAGGGAAACTCTTTGGGGGGGAAAATTCTCGGTGAGAACATAATTTCCCAGGCTCAGCAGCGTGGAATTTGAAATTTCACACTTTAACCAATAAACGACAACAAGGGAAACTTTAAACAGAAGCAGAACTAATCGCCTTTACAGTGGGTGCGAAAAGCATACGTACATATCGGACACATCGGAGCTCAAGAAACCCATAAATAATGCCACGAATTGTGGAATTCTCAGCCGAAATGGATGAAAATGTGTCAATGCGCAAACAAAAACTCAGCACGCAAAATGGGCAAACTTAGGATCCCTCGGGTCTGTTGGGAAAATACCTGTGCGAGGATGAGCTCAGAGCTCTTTCTCTCTCTCTCTTCCTTTCTCTACTTAGCTACCTGCGGCTAATGGGCTAATGGCGACCCACATAGATCCATAAAAACACAAGAGAGAACCAAGTGGAAATAATTAAATTGCAATTATGTGCAAACAATTCCAAATCCGGGGATTCGGAAAAAGTTAATTACACGACCATAAAGCGCAGAAGGAGAGCGAGTAAGAGAAAGAGAAAGAAGGGAGAGAGAAGAAGACAGACTCAGGCAGGTAATGCGTGCAGCATGTTGGCTTGCTCTTTTGGCTTTTGACCAGTTTCGGTCTACCCCGCTCTCTCTCTCTCTTTTTTTTTGCCTGTCTATCTCACTCTTTCTCTGGCTGTGGCTCGGCTCGAGACCTAAGCTGACATTAATGTGTTTTTGAATGTGGCTTCTGCTCATTGTCTAATCACTTTGCCCAACTGATTCCTGATTTCTGCTGTCGTTTGACAAGTCTCCCTCGCATAACGAGCATCTTTCTTAACTCACTCGATCGTCATCTATATAGCCTGGCATTATACAAGTCCCGCCCGCCGTCGTTGTCGCCAACTAATTGAGACGGACGAGCAAATTAGTTGAGACGAGGAGTACTTTAAATAATGTCTTATATAGATTACAATATAAGTATTTATCTGTCTAGGAACAGGGTTAACTAAGCAAACTCCGCTCACTCCAAACTTTCCTTGACTTCCACTTGGGTTTTCTACTCCAAATTGGCATGGGAGTTGCATTAGCTGGGTAAGTATTTCCAAGGATGACGGGTTAGTAAAGCTAGGTTAGGAGTACTTAAGATAATGCCATATATATAGATTACTATAGAAGTATTTATCTTTCGAGGAACAGGGTTAACCGATGAAAACTACCCAATGGGTTTCCTACACAAAGTGGGGGTGGGAGTTGCTTTAGCTAAGTTAGCATTTCCAAGGGTCACGGGCTAGTAAAGCTAGGTTAGGAGTACTTAAGATAATGCCATATATATAGATTACTATAGAAGTATTTATCTTTCGAGGAACAGGGTTAACCGATGAAAACTACCCAATGGGTTTCCTACAAGTTTTTTTTTTAATTTTTTTTAAAGGGGTGCGGGTTACTTTAAAGCTAAGTTAGAAGTATTTAACTTTAATGCCATATAATAGATTACTTAAAAAAGTATTTATCTTTCGAGGAACAGGGTTAACCGATGAAAACTACCCAATGGGTTTCCTACACAAAGTGGGGGTGGGAGTTGCTTTAGCTAAGTTAGCATTTCCAAGGGTCACGGGTTAGTAAAGCTAGGTTAGGAGTACTTAAGATAATGCCATATATATAGATTACTATAGAAGTATTTATCTTTCGAGGAACAGGGTTAACCGATGAAAACTACCCAATGGGTTTCCTACACAAAGTGGGGGTGGGAGTTGCTTTAGCTAAGTTAGCATTTCCAAGGGTCACGGGTTAGTAAAGCAGGTTGATTGTTTGACTGCCATGAGGGTTCACATGGAGGGGGTGGAGTAAAGTTTAATTAGATCTGCATACGAAATGCGGGCAGACAACAAAACGGGGTTCAGTCTGGAGCACAGGTTGTCCCGTGTTCAGTGCTCAGGATGCACTTGACGTTGCTTCTAGCATGTTCCGCTCTGAGCATGGCTACACCTGCGAATGAGTATCGCAGTCAGCTAGGCCAGCTGCTGCAGCGGGTGCTGTGGGGTGCGCAGGTGGAGCGCTGCCAGGCGATTATCACCGATGAGCTGCACTGGGATCTCTACGATCGGGAATACTTCGAGGCAGTGGGTCGTCAGCCGAGGCCCTTCTTCATGCTGCGTGTCAATGCCAGCGAAGATCTACAGAGTCCCAGCGAGCAAGTGAGGCGGGTGCTGCGCTCTATCAAGTCCAGCGGTTGCGATCTGCATGTGATCACCCTGCTCAATGGTTGGCAAGTAAAGCAGTTGCTCCGTTTCGTGTACAATACACGCGCGTTGCACATGCAACAAAAGTTTCTGCTCCTATATGATGTGAGACTCTTTACACCGGACATGTTGCACGTGTGGAGTGTCTTTGTGCGCAGCGTTTTCCTTAGGCGACTGCAGCAGGGCAAGTAAGTCTCTCAGGGGTTACCCCCTTTCGGAGTACTGTAACCCCTGAGCTTTTGCAGCTACAGCCTTGCCAGCATTGCCTACCCGGGCGTCTTAAGTGGCTTCTTAGTGCTAAAGCAGCTGGGAAACTGGACACCAGGCAGACGCCTCAACGGGCAGTTGCTCTTTCGGGATGAGACACACAATTTGATGGGTGAGTGAATGGGGCAGAGAGATGCCAGAGAAGTTTAGCCTCAATTCCCTGCTCCCTACCCCCTGCAGGTGCGCAGCTACCCGTCGCCGTTGGTGAGCATATGCCCATGGCTCATATGAATAGAACCACCAATACTTATCAAGGCGTGGAGATAAAGATCATGAATGCGCTGGCTAAGAGCTTGGACTTTCAGCCGCAATATTACAGCCTTAATAGCAGTGGCTCGGGTGAGTGGGAGCAGCTGCTGCTGGAAAACGAGACGCATCTGGAAATGGGACTGATTGGCGAAGTGGTAAGTGACCGAAAGCTAGCTTACTAGATTACTCCCCCTTCTTGATTTCTTCCCTGCGCTTTTCAGTCCCATCACAGAGCCCGTTTTGCCATTGGTGATCTGCATCTCTTCAAGAGCTATCTATCCCTGGTCGAGCTGAGCATTCCACACAGCGTTGAGTGCCTCACGTTCCTCACTCCCGAATCCTCCGCCGACAGCTCGTGGCAGACCTTCATTCTGCCCTTCAGTGGCGGCATGTGGGCAGGCGTGCTGCTCTCCCTCTTCGTTGTGGGCAGCGTCTTCTATGCGATTAGCTTCCTCAACGCACTGCTACAGTCCGGCTCCAGCCAGTTGGGTTTCTTTCGATGCCTGCGTCGACGTCCTCTGCAGCAGCAGCAACGACTGCAGCTTCATCGACGCCGCTTGAGCTTCCGCATTAAGCTCAGTCGCTACCGTGTGCCCAAGAAGAAGTTTGGCAGCTCAGCGAGTGGTCGCGATTTGTTTGATGACTATGCCAACTGTATTCTGCTTACCTACAGCATGCTCCTTTATGTCGCCCTGCCCCGCATGCCCCGCAACTGGCCACTGCGCGTGCTCACCGGTTGGTACTGGATCTACTGCATCCTGCTGGTGGCCACCTACAGGGCCAGCTTTACGGCCATACTGGCTAACCCCGCAGCACGGTAGGCAGCTCATGGGTTAGGCAACCTCGTTAACAAATTGTTTACTCTCTGCCTCTCTTTAACTTGTGACCAGTGTGACCATAGACACGCTGCAGGACCTCAGTCAGGCGGGCATTCCACCCACAACCGAGGCTGCCGAGCACAAAACCTTCTTCCTGGATTCCGTCGATGAAACTGCGCGTAAAGTGGGCGCCAAAATGGAGTTATTGGAGCGCACCGATGACCTGGTAGGTTTCTGTATACCCTACAGAAAGTTAAGCATGTTAGCAGACTCATCCCTCTATCTCAGACCGATCGCATAGCCAAGGGTCGCTGCGCGTACTACGACAATGAGTTCTACTTACGGTATCTGCGCGTGGCAGACGAAGCACGTGGCGGAGGATCGACGGCGCTGCACATTATGCGGGAATGCGTGGTGCACATGCCTGTGGTGCTGGCGCTGGAGAGGAATTCGCCACTGAAGCCACATGTGGATGATGTAATTCAGCGTCTAAGTGAAGGCGGTAGGTGCAGCGCACAAGGTGCTCCCTATTAAGATAATACCCTAGACATTTGCAGGTCTCATGGCCAAGTGGCTGCGCGATGCCATCTCACGTCTGCCCGCCGAGGAGCAGGCACCGCAGGAGGCATTAATGAATTTGCGAAAGTTTTGGAGCTCCTTTGTGGCGCTCGGAATTGGCTATCTGATTTCCATCTGTGCCATTCTTGCCGAGCATTGGCACTTCAGACACATTGTGATGCGGCATCCACTCTACGACGTCTACAATCCCAGTTTGTACTACAACTTCAAGCGACTCTATCCGGGGGAGTAGAGGCATAAACTGGATTTGAGTCGAAGGAATATTTCTCAATTGAATTTATTAATTGATTTAGCTAAGAGCTGTCCTAAGTCTTAATCACAGCCGGATTGTCTTGAGCTCGTTAAGATAGATGACAAATGTTTCTATTCTCAAAGCATTCGCGACTGACGCAATCGACAAGGGACCCCGCAAATTGTGTATACAAGCAAACTTACTTAATCCCAGAGAGTATAAACCATACATATGCATTCAATTCATAAGCCCATATATCAATTGGATAAAAGTGGCCTCAAGTACCCGCGTGGCAATGTGGTTTAAAGGTCTTGAAAGTGTTTGAATTCTTTCCATCACATTTCGTAAATAATAATTTGCATTGTTTATGATCAGATTCACATAAGAAATCATTTGTTTATTGCCAATGGGTAGAAGTGGAAAATCGGAAATCGGAAAAACAAGAAAAAGTCCAGTCGTAAATAATTCACTTCTTATGTGGCGCGAACTAAAAAGCGAGAAGCGAGGAGCCAAAACATTAAAATTTCAATAGAACTAATTAGCGAAGAATGTATCACGAGACTTGCGGGGAATACGAACTTCTGGTATACCCTGTGCAATAATAGTTGAAAGTAGTCTAAAATGGGTATACTTGGCTTGTGCACATTTATGTAATAGGCTGCCTAACTGTATTCTATATTGATATTGATTATTTCGCCATATATAATAAAATATTTCAATTTATTATAATACAATATTTCAATTTATGAGCTCAGTATTAAAGATACAGCTTTTTGCTTTCACCTATACTTGTCATCCTACAGATTAAATACATTTTCCAAATTTCAGCTCGATCGGATCAAAAGCTCTATACTTATTCAAGAAAACGTCACAACAAACTGATACAATTGCATACTTAAATTGATTCTAACTACGGCTATTTCCAAAATTCAGTTGCAGTCGGGCACGCTTGTGCTAAATTGGAAAATTAATTGTAATAGTCCATGTTTTGAAAATTGTGTAAGCAACCCGACAGGCAACCCTGGGTTACCTCGCTGCGCTCAGCTATGTTATAATGATTATATTATTATTCATAATTAGAATGTTGAATGTTTTCTTTTGGCTTGTGTATTTAATCTGTTGCCGCATAAAAACTAATTAATTCATTTATCAGGCAAATTGCACAACAACAACAGCAACAACGCCAACACGAAATTTCATTGTTCTCAATTTGTGGAATTCGGTTTTTTTCCTTCTCAGATTGTTTTGTTATTTCTTTTGATAAATATTTATGGCTGTTTTATTTGTTTTGTTTTCTTTCGTTTCGTTTCGTTCCGTTTTGTTGTTTACAATTCTATTTTATTTAATTTAATTAGTTTTACTTCATTTTACTATGCTTTGTTGTTGTTTCCTCTTTTGCCCCCCCATCCGTCGGTCGTTCTGCACTTCTTTGCCTCATTCCCTCTCATTCATTGCCCGGCCATAAAATCTCTTGCACTGTGAAATTCTTGTATTTGTTTTCTGTTTGTTTAGTTTTTGTTTTTTGAGCATTACACAAATTCTCTAATTGGCATTTCCGTTGTTAACCTGACCATCGCCGCCGCCACTTCCTTTGCCAAGCAACCCTTCTTCTTTGAGTGTGCACTTAATAGGGGTTTATTATTATACTTGTCTTGCGAAAGGCTTTACGTCTCAATGAACTTACAATTACCGTAAGCGTGTATTTTAAAATGAGCAGATCTTTCTTTCTTCAAATTATTTTATATTATCTTTTTTTAGAATTAACTTCATAACACGCACTCGGGCATTTGCAACTATTGAAAGGTCAGCCTAAAAGCACGTCTCATGCAGGAATAACAGAGTCTCCTGAAAGTATGCAACACTTTTTGCATTACGTTTTCGACCGTTCGTTCTGCTCTTTCTCCCTCAGAAGGCTGAAGAGGGTACACCCCAGCGATCTCCCTACCCGGAAGATAATATAACACACTTTTTAATTAATAACTAGATTAATCTTTCCTTTCTGTACTTAGTACTTAAGAAACCACTTGGTCTCATATACCCTTTATACACGCAATAGGTTAAGTTCAGAGGAATTGACTGCACGATTCCTTTTGGAACCCAAATAAATCAAAAAAAAGGCAGTTATCCGAACGGAAAGCGGGGTTGCCGACCGAATCGACTTAAGAGAGTCTTTCTTTCTTAAGGCCAGCTCTTCCCGCTAACCCCGCCACCACTGTTCTGCTTGCTCTGTCGGTAGATGTCCTAGTACCAGTGCAGCTCTTTTCACCAATAGTTTTCGTATCGATACCTACAATAAAATCAGCTATTTGGTATGTATATGGTATGTGAAGTTTGTGCAAATCTATATAACAGGCAGAAGGAGGCATGGCAGACCCTACAAAATATATACATATATTCAGGGTTAGTAGCCGAGTTGATTGAGCCATGCTGATGGTTGCGCAGATCAAGTTTATTTCAAATTTAAGATGCCACGCCCGTCCACGCAAATCGATAGTAAACATATATTAAGCAAAGCTTAGCCAATGTTTAAATAAACAAGTCGCCTGAAAGTATGCTACACTTTTTTATAAAGTGCTCTGGATTAAAGACATGTTGCATTTTGTGTAAACAGCTCTTTTTATCGTATGTATCGATAAGAAACTATCGGTAACCGGCTGTCTTGGCACTGAAACATCTATCTACCGATAGAGCAAGCAGTGCAAACTATCAGCGGCGGGATAGCGGGGAGAGTTAGCTTTAAGACTCTGCAAAGACCAAATCGGTCAGCGTATTCCGCTTACTATAGTTAAGTTTCCTTCTGACAGTTGTATTAAATTAAAACTCGCAGAGAAACTTTTCCAAAAAGCCAGTTTTGACGGCAAGCAAGCTGAGCTGGCAACACTAAATGGAAGTAGAAGATACCAAAGGAAAGCACCGCAAGGACTCTCAGTTAAAATATTGCATTTTATTTGCGTTCTGTCTATAAATTAAAAACAACAAAAAAAACAATAGTTTCACAATACGTTAAATTTTTAAAAATATCCCTAATGTGTTTGACGGTTTTAATTAAATACATATGTACGTAAATAAATATATGGTTTTATATATCTACATATATGTATATATGTTTATTTTGTGTATTTCGATCTAAATCAAGTTAAAACCGAGAAGCTGCTCCATCGAGCAAAAGATAAAAATGGACACCGACACCACTTGAAAAGTGTTGCTATAGTTATAGTACTAGGTTGAATGTAGAGTAGTACTACATGTAGTATGTATCATTACTTAGAGCAATCAATCATAATTGTTTAGCTGCACGTAAATGTTAAAAGTATTTAAATAATTTGGGCGATTTAAAAGCAAATACCACATTAGTTATTCTCTATATGTATATTTAACAAACTATAGTTGCAACCATAGACGATCTTACATATCTTTAGGTATTTCAAGTACGTATACAAAATCTACTGACAATTGGTTATTCTCTTGGCCCGGTTAAGCAAGTATTCCTTTGGCCAGGTATCAATGCAATTCCGTTAAATTAAGCTGAACTTCTTTCGCACTAGTTCACAGTCTACTTTCGCAGCGCACTCAAGTCCGTTTCCAACCTAAATCTGTCTACATATTTCTGGATCTGAGTATTTTTCACATCTAAACAGATTCGATTTTATATATATTGTGGATGCTTGAAGTTTCTTTATAAACATAATTCAGTTTGTATTGTAGTTCATTTGTTTCAGTTATGGCGTTTTGGACAGCTTCTTAAAAATATTTTCGATCTGTTTTCAGTTTATTTCGCATACTTCCCTTGCGCTTTGTGTTTTTGTATATATATTTCAGTTATATAAATGGTTATATAAACCATTTGCAGTTAAGCGATTTCAGAATCTTATAGACAACTAAAGAATTACAACTAAATCGCAAGGCGCTCTTCTCTCTAAATCGAATATAGTATATAAAGTATTGTTATTCTTAAGATATCACTGTTGCTGGCTTTAACTTGTTGTTTCTGCTGTTTCCGCCTCAAATACGTCATCCGACTCCTGTCCGGCCACGTACTCCTCTTCCTCCCCATCCTCGTCGTAGTCCTCGGGATATTCGCCAAACTCGGATGATTCACCAAGCATCCAAGCGTCGTTTTCCATTGAGTTTCTTGGACTGTATTTCCCGCCGCCCGTAATGGTCAAGTTGTTGGCCGGCAGCTGGGCACTGTGAAGATCGAAAAGAGTGAGATTAGTATAAGGTATAAGCAATATATATCTAAGACTCGAATGTATACAATGCGAAGAGCGTGCTTAACTAGCGACTTACTAAGCTTTTAATCATTGTTATGGTGTGTATCGGTGGTAGTTGTATTAGTCGAAATGCTAGAATTCTTTTTAGTAATATATATAGTACATTCTACGGGTCTGTTCCGAATTCCTTAATGGATAATATGCGTATCAGTATATACAACTATGAAACGGAAACTGGGAACAGTTTTGTTATGATATGCGATGGCACAAAACAAGGCAAACATTTGTACACAATTTGGAACAAACAATTGTTAGATTAGATTTATCGAGATTAGAGTTAATTCAGTTATTCCAGATGCAAGTATGGGCATGAGATGTGATTACGAATTGTTAGGGCGCTTCAAAAGCCAACGAGCTGACGATCTGACTTGATTTGCTGAGATCACGAGACGATTGCACAATTGCGAGCAACAACAAGGCAACGAATAAAATGAATGCAAACTCTACTTAGGTATATATAACAAACAGTAACGAGTAACGGGAAATAAAAAGAGAGAGAGAGAGAGGTAACGAGTAGCCAGTGACGAATTATACTCTCTGTACTCGATTGCAACAGGTTGGGTTCATTACATTGGCAACTCGTTGTGGGAATGCAGCATCGTATATTGTATCGTTGTCGTTGTTGCTGGGATTCGAATCGGAATCGTATGTATAACACGAGTATACATATGTATCCTTTAATTATAATATCGTTGTATTTGATTTCTTTGGTTGCCTTGTCACAATCAAAATTAATTACGTAGTTAGGAATCGGTTTTCGATGGGAACTGCTGCTGCTTGCACCGTGTGTTAAATAGTAGTATGTGTGTGTGTGTTTTGTGTGTGTTGTGTGTGCGAGTGGAAAGTTGTGTTCTTGCTGATCAGTTTATAGATCGGTCACTAGCACACCATCCATTGGTCACATATGTCCACGACGAAAGTGTGAGCGTGATGGTCTACTTGGTTGTTGTTGTTGTTGTTGTGTTTGAGGTTTCGGATTTGAATTTATTCAGGTGTACAGAAATTAAAAGAAAGAAATTAATTAGCAAAAATTAAAACAACAATGAGAATTATCTGTTTCTATTTACTTAATTCCTATGGAGCAATTTTTTTAGCGCTACGGAAAGTTAAAATCTTAAGCGTGTAGTAAATAGGGAATCAAGTGAAGATGATAGTAACTATATTTAATATGCAGTTATTATTACTGATCTATTTGCCGATGGACGCACCTTTACCTCTAGCCGCGAAATTACCCACAACCTTAAGCTAATCATAAAAAAAGAACGAAAGGAAAACAACATATTATGCATAATAGTAGACATAAATAAGGAAGTAAAATTAATGAGTCGCTGGAATACTCTAGTACTCTATGGATATAGTCTAATTGGCTCGATTTACAGCAACTTCGATACCTGCTCTAACTGTATTCCGCAATATCGAATAGTGTTGATCTGTCAATAGAAGTATAGTACAGTAATCACTGTAATCAGTTTAGTTAAAAGAAATGCAGGGTATCTGCAGCTTGTGCACGATTTACATAAAACACTAATTAACTATTTGATAAACCCTATTTCACTGTAGAACACATATAGTCCTAGACATTTCTCTATATACAAATTTGGTATTTGGTATTTCTAATTATAAAACATTTACACAGAGTATGTATACCCTTTTATAGACAACCGGGATTTGACTAGAAACATAGCTTGTTACTTGCAAAAGTCTAAACTCTATGTTGTACGTTAGCCTCACACAGTAGGCCTCGTCTACCAAGAATTTACCTCTCGAAAGGCCCATCGCTGGCAAGTTCGTTGAGCTGTCGCTGTGCCTGCATATGTGACTGTGACTGTGACTGCGACAGTGACTGTGACAGCGCACGACGTGCCTCCTCTTTGCGGCGTCGATCCTCAGCGGCTGCCTTCATGGGATCATAAGTGGAGCGTCGCTTCCACATAACCATCTCGGCCTCCTTTTGTTTGTTCACTGTGTGGCATAAAATCAGATTAGACTCTGGCAAGAATGGATACATATGTATGTTTCAACCTCCCAACTAACCTGAGGCATCACGTCGCACAGCCGAGGAGGCACGCGTGCCTGTGTAGCCACCACCTCCGCCCAAAGATGTAGTGCTTGTATTCATTGCGGAGGCAGTAGAACGTATGCTGCGATTGCTGGCCCGACTGGCCTCTCCACGACTCAGGCCCATTGAGGAGGCGCTGGGACTGCGCTTCATTTGCTCGGATGGCTTTAACGTGCTCTTGGCATCGTTCTTGCGTAGAAAATTATTCGACTGTGTTGACTTATACTTGGATATGTCCAGGTATTTGGGCTGCACTCGCTGCGCCTGGCTGGGCTGATGTTGATGCTGCTGATGGGTTCTCCTCTGGCTGTCTGCAGCAGCTGCTTTTTGGCATTGGCCAAGCTGCTGGGCACCTGCTGCGCCAGTCGGCTGAGACTTGCCTCGCGCGGCATTGACTGACGTGTCTTGGGTCCGCATCCAGAGATGCCACGGGGCCCTGCGCTCTTGATGCCACGACGCGGCAACTCAGGGGTATTGGGGCAAGCGACCACACCGGCAGCAGCAGCCTGAGCTGCAACACTAAGCTTGCCAGCTGGAGCCGAGCTCGGTTTGGCTGGCGTGTGTCCACTAGCAGTGCCGTTGCCTCCTGCCACACGCTGCTTGCTACGCTCGATGCGCATAAGCAACGCTTTGTTCAGCCGCGTGTTGCTCAGCGGCGGCTGCTCCAGCTGCTCGAGCTCCTGCTCCAGTTCCTCGCCACTGGAGTAGTAGGGTCCTGTGGTGCCCAGCTCGTCCTCGTCGTTGATATAGTATTGCAGCTCGTTGTCGTAGTCGCTGTACGATTGCTCAAAGTTGTTGCTACTCGCTGACTTTTTCAACGCCAATTGCTGCTGATGATGTTGCTGCTGCTGCTGCTGATGCTGCTGCTGCAGATGCCGAGCTGCAGGCGGCGTGTACAGATTCTGGAAATTGGGACGCGCTTGCCGTGGCGTCTGCAGAGGACGCTGAAAAGAGCTAGAGCGACGCAGCGGCGAAATGGAACCGGAATGCGCAGCCAGCTCGTGCAGATCATGCTCATGCTGCTCCACATCATCCAGAGAGTTCTTGCGTCGATGCTGCAGTTGCTTCAGCAGATACTCCCCGCTTGTTAGCAGCTGCAGCTGTGCCTCGTTGATGCTGCTTGTCATCAAAGCACGATGCAGCGGCGAGCGACGATAGCCTACGGCACCGGAGCCACCAGTGGCCTCCAGACTATGCTGCGGACTGCATTGCGCTGCCGGCGACTTGACCGAGCTACGACGCGAACCCGATTGCAGTTGCACCTGCTGCTGCTGCTGCTGCTGCTGCTCGAGGGTTGGCCGCGAGCGACTGGCACTGCGGGCACGTCCCAGCGTGTGTAGCGGCGATGGAATCTTGCTGGGGCTCTTTGGCGGCTTATATGGCTCGCCAGGCAACGCCTGACCGCCACTGCCGCCGCACAACGCGGGATCGCTCGCATAGTCACAGTCGCCCAGCAAACGGTATCGCTCGGCCAGGCCACGGTTGAGCTTCGCTGCCGCTGCAAGTTGTCGCTGCTGCTGTTGGCTGTACAAGCTGAGGCTGTCATCGGTCAGTGAATCCGTTGCGGTGTCCGCGCAGTTATAGCTACGCGTCATCAGCTGCAAAAAAAATGGAGAAAAGATTAGTCATGCGTTGCAAATAGAATTATGTGTGGAGTGAGTGAAATGAGTCTTCTCTCCCCTTCGTGCCTCACCTGTGCCTGTGCCTGTGCCTGCTGCCTGCGTCGACTGGCCGAGCTGCTGCTGACATCCTGTGCCAGACTGCGTGCGCGAGCATTGCGTGCCCATTCCTGTACCCAATCCTGCTTCGTTGGCGCCGACTGCAACAGTGCTGCCTCAGTCGTTGGCGTTGTGGGCGTCTCGGGCAGCTGATGCTGATGCTGATGTTGGTGCGGATGATGTTGCGTAGTGCTGGTTGTGAACACATTAAGGCGATACTCAGCCTTCTGACGATCTGTGGCACTGCCTGCCATAGCCTGTGCATGCCGCAGCTTGGCCTCGTTGCTGACATACTCGGAGCTATCGATCTGCGAGGTAGATAGACTGTGCGTGTGCCGCGTCAACTTGGGATGTGTGTCGAGGGCGCGCTGCTTGGCCAGCACACCGCTGGTCGTGACGCTGGTGAAGCAACCCACATCGGCGGCTGGTGAACGTGGCGACGGAGGTGTTGGCGGTGCTTGTGGCGTGGCCATTGTTGGCGGATGTTGACGCAGCACACGTGACTTTAACTGCTCCAAATAGACACCCGTTGCTGTTGCTGCTGCTGCTGCGGAGCCATTCGGCGCTTTCGACTCCTGTTGAGGCGTAGGCGTCTCGTGGTAATAGTTAACCTCCAGCACATTGCTTGCTCGGCTCGGCTTAACCGCCAGCTGCTTCGGTCGCAGCTTGGCAGCAGCAGCAGCGGCCGCATTGCGATCGATGTTCATGAGATCCTTTTGCTCCTCCGTGTAGTTGTCCCCATCCAGAGTGTAGGTGCCGGCCTCACTTACTGCATCCTCGTCCTCACCCACCGCCTTCCCCTTTAGATCATCTAGTGGCGGCTGCGGGCAGAGCAGATCCACTTGTTGCAACGCCAGCTGCATGGCCGTCGATCTGGGCGTAAATTGCCCAGTACGATTCGCGAGAAGATTAGCTGTGCCTTTTGGTGGCGCCGAAGTCGGAGTCTGCTTCTGCCTGCTGCGAGGTGTGGGTTCAACCGGTGCAGGCGCTGACGCCGTTGTCGCTGCACTGGCAGAGCTACGCGGCGACCAACTGTGTCGCTTGGAGGCATCTCTCACCCTACTAGCGCTGCGTTCACGCACCCGCATCTTCACCCCAGGCGTTGCTGGAGTCTCCGCCGTGGGCGTGGGCGCCGCCGATCCATTGTCCGTTATGGTGCTGCCCGTGTCCAGGCTGTTGCGATGCGAGAGACGACCCGACTGTCCATTCGTTGTTCCCGAACTGCTCTGTTCGCTCTCCAGCTTGGACATTGAAGCGCCACGTCGATGCCGGCTCTGAAAACGTTCCATCATGTTTTTATAACGTGCCGCCTGCGCTGCAGCATCGTTCTCCGAGGCATCAAAGTGGTCTATGGTGAAGGCCAACGCCTGCTTGGGCGTCGTCGCTGGGTTGGATGCAGTAGTCGAGGCGTCTTCTTCGGCAGAGCAGTTTTCTTTATTGTGCAGTGGCTTCGGCTGGGCCGGGGGCTGATGCTGATGATGATGATGATGATGATTCGCTCGGCTCAGCACAGCCGCTGCAATGGATGGGCAATATGAAGAACAACAATTAAATTAAATTAACATTTATTTACAGTTATTATTATTACAATTTAAGCGGAGAAAACTCAGACGCAGCTGGCAAGCAGAAGAAACAAACTGAACGCAGCAAAAACAACTCAAGTGGCATGGCAAGCGGCAAGCGGCAAGCGGCATGCCAGGGCCGTTTCATAGCCAGCACAGGCAATTGGGCGCACAATGACCAATAGAGCAAAAGAGAGAGAGAGAGAGAGAAAAGGTAGGGCAAGCGCATTAGATTTCTATACAATTTTTAGGCTCAACCTCTTCCTTTGCTTTAACTAAGGATGGTCTTTGACCAACCTGACCTGCTTTACGCACAAATGACGCGCCCCACCTGCTGCGTAAGCTATTTCCCTACAGTTTTTTATACCATTCAACCATTGAAAATTATCAAAAATGGTATACTAAGTTTGTGTAAATGTATGTTACAGGCAGAAGAAGGCGTGTAAGGCCCCACAGAGTATATATTCTTGCTCAAGATCATTAGCCGAGTCGATGGAGCCATGTCCGTCCGTCTGTCCGTCACGCGTCTGTGTGAACACACAGATCTCAGCTATTAAAACAGCTAGAGACAAGAAATTTGGTATGAAGATATATAAATATAACAAGCTCCTGGAGTTTATTTTAAATTTGAGGTGCCACGCCCACCGCCTCTGAAAATTGATACATCAATTTTTGAGTTTGCTCTGTGACGAAGTATCAAAGTTTTCGCGTATTGCTTTAGCATACACACTATATACTATATGCATATATATTCCAAATTTCAAGCAGATCGGATTATTAATACCGGACCTTTTTTCCCACCAAACAACACCGACAGTTATCGATTAACAGCACGTAATTCGCGTTTGTCGTTATAGGCAAACAACGATGTAATTTAACAAAATGGAAAAAACAATAAGCATATTTTCTAAAATCCATCAGAAACAAGGAAAACATAAATATAACCACCATCAATCAATGGTTAGAAATGGTTCATCGGGACCAGTACAAGATCCAACGTAGGTAAAGGGCAAACGTCGAAAAACAGGAAGATATGGAATCGGAAATGAAAGCGGAGGGCAGGCTAGGCAAACGAACGGGTACATCACATTTACAAATATGACAAAAAGCTTCCCCAAGGGTCCCATCACCAGACCATAACGCAACCGTGACCATTCAAGGGTGTTGGCGATTCAACCGCATCAAACGAATTTTCGCCGTTTCGTACCGAGACAAACAGGATCCACCACACCACACCAGAGACCAAAGAACAATCAAGACAGTGGGTTTCTCCGGGTGAACGGCACCAAAGGCCAAGGGGTCTCGGCCAACAAGGTCAGGCCACAGTTTTGGGAGCACAAGGTATCATTCACATCGATTACCTAAAAGGGTAAAACGATCACCGGCGAATATTATCAGAGCTTACAGATTCGATATGATTTGAAGCAGAAACACCCATTAAAAAAGTCGTTCCATCAGGACAATCACGGGGCACACGTGTAGTCAGCAGCAAAATTTCATAAATGGGCACGAACTCACCCCATCCAGCATATCTCAGATTAGCCCCCGTGACTATTTTTGTTTCCAAACATGAAAAATGGCCGGCGGTAAGAATTCGGGTCAAATGAAGAGGTCATCACAAAACAAACGACTATTTAGGGCCTGAGAAAACCTATTATTGAAGGAATAAAAATGGAAAAACCTGACTAAATGTATAGACTAAAAGGAATTATGTTGAGAAATAAAACGCTTCTTACAAAAAATATATTTTATTCAAAAAGTCACGGACTTATCAAACGACCCTCGTACAAAAGTTATTCAATTAAACGATTTCCGCAACGGAACGCTTGCGCCTTTGCGGCATATCGTGACGTCATAGTCGCGAAACTTTGATTTAGCCGTAACGTGTGTAAAGCTGACTGCAATGAAGACTTCATATGTAGATGGCTCTATTTAAAGATACATATATCTAAATTAAACAATGGGTGGCAGATGAACTTGTGCATAGGAAATAAAAGTGTGATAATTTCTTTTGAAATTGGGCGAATGGTATCTTACTGTCAGGTGTGCTCGACTGTAGCTTTCCTTACTTGTTTTTTTTTTTAGATTTCCGCAGCAAAAAGAAAATCAAGTTTGCCATGCCAGTGAATCAAGGGAGGGCTGAGTTATATGTATGTTAGATGGTCGCGGCTTCGACTCGTGATCTATGGCTACATGGCATGAATCTCCCCACCCTCTACTTAGATGACCATCAAGGCTAGAGTTCGTTGATTTCGTTTAGTTTTAAAAATGGAACTTTTGCACCCAACCAAGCACGCGTCTAACGTCCGTTCCACTTGCCAAAGACAACCTTATTAAAACGCGATTTCACTCAGAATTCTTTTTTTGGATTGCCATTCAATTTAGTTTCGGTATTAATTATAAGATTTAAGCCGGCAACAAAACACAGGAAACGAGAACAAAAAGGGGTTACAGTTTCTAAAATAGTTAAATTAATTAATCAGTGGAGTAATAATACTATTGGAATTATAATTAGGGAGAGCAGGCATTAGAGGAATCATTAAAATTGAGAGCATGGTTGGCAACAGCTGCAACATGATAGATCGACTCTCTGTTGTCATTAATTATCTTGTGCGGTATACAAAAATATCTTAGAATTTCAATTTAGGTTCATAAAACCAGTTTGAAAACCTTAAAAAACTCGGATTTAAATGTAGTGTATTAATATTATGTTAAATTTGTCATATTTTCAGCGCTGATTCATACTCAAGAAATCAACGAGACGATGACCTGAATCGATTGACAAACGATGATCTTATGGTTGTGCTTTCTCTGCTGTCGCTGATCAATACAAGAGAGAGAATCCTATAGGTTTTATGCCCTGCAAGTCAATGTACTCTAACACATAAGGTTTATAAACATATAACATATAATATATTTTAGCCGTAAACTAATGGGAAATAAAACAAAACAAAGCCAAACAAATCTTAACAACTTTCTTGGGGGTTCGCATGACGTAATACGCGAGATTTGAGGAATTGGAAACCAATTGGAACCTGTCGCTGATTAGTTTTTGTTAAACTGCAATAAGAAAGCAACAATAGAAATTGTTATCGATTAACTACACATATCTATAGGGCATAGTTAGGTGGCACAGACAATTCACTATTTCTCAAAGAGTTTCCCAATTCACAGCTGGCAACGGGCCCTTCTGAATTTCTGAACGTAAAACTTTCAAAAAAAAAAAAAAGCGTATAGTACAAATATGAAGAGAAACGTCAAAAAGTTTCAAACAGCAAAAAAAGATAAATATGGCGCAAAACTAATTTGTTGTTTGTGCATTGCAGTAAGTATAAGCGCAGATAATAAAAAAAGTATTAATAATGATCTAGTAAAGTGAGTGGCACAGTGGAATATGTGCACAGCTAGAGAGTGAAGTTGTTAATTGGTTGATATCAAGTTGATATCATATCAGTTTCAATTCTTGCCGTAGGGTATTCAGTAGTTCACATAGCCTAGTCTCATCTTCATCTATCGACGCTACACGGAGCAACCTTCGTAGCTTTTGCAACTCTCGAGACTCTCCAGACTGTGTCAACATCTCGAGACGCTCAGCTAGTCAGCTTAGTTATTATTATTTCTGTGTGGACACACTGACTAGAGTAGTCTGTACGGTGAAATAATAATCGGTATGTGGTTATACAAAGTTTCCTGCCACAGACCACTGTAAGTGCTCGGCTCGGTAAGCCAACAAAGCGAGCATTGTTCTACTTGGCCAACAAAATTGCATAATGCATCAGGTAAATAATGCTTTCAAATATTGCACTGATTGCATATCCCGTAATGGAACAAAGTGGGGTATTTTGTGCAATAAGTCTGTAAAAGATCTAGAGAGAATTGTAACCCACTAACTCCATTGAGTAGAGGCTATTATATCATTATAATCATTTCTAATAGTTCAACCGAATCTAAACACTGCACACATATGCATTACAGGGTATTTTGTGTACAAGAAAACTCTTCGTTAGCGCTGTCAACTGTAGCTCATTAAAGCTGATTGTTTTGGATTGGTTAGTTGGTCATACTTGCTTCTCTACTGGGTCAAGTAGTATTATTTATAATAAACTTGCTTCGTAAGCTAGTATCCCCAGATGATACATACATATATGGAAATAATCATTGTATACTTTAAATTTCAGTTTGCAAACGAACTTTTCTCTTGTTTAGCATTTTGCTTTTAACAGATCGGTTAATTGTGATTGATCCAATGCAGATCTCCTATAAGTGTAAAGTAAATTTAGGAAGAGCTTCTTCTGATGATCTTGTCGATATCTACAGAATATTTTTGTGTTCATATTTGGGCACTGCGAATCGTTAATCGATCGACGCGTCGATTGAATTACCCAAGTTGCCTTTGCCAAAATAATTTCTGATCGTGCAGGGCATGAAAATGGGAAATAAAGATAGCGATAGGCAACTGACCGATTGACCAGTTCAGTTGTGTAAGATAACTCAGAAAGAGAGCGGAAATCGACTGTTAAACATTATGACAACATACTTAGCAACGATAATACTATTTGTTCATCAGAGATTTGCTTCCTGAAAATGGAACATGGTCAACTACGTACATACATATATAGAATATCTTATGTCACTTCAATTCAAGTAGAAATTCTGGTCAAACATATGTAGTGAATTAGCAGAGCACTTGTATTACGTTCAATTGTAATGAATGAATTTATTTCTATTTTGTTTTCCCTTTTAACAAATATGTTACTTGAGTTTCAATCTCTGGAATTTCAATAAATATTTGCAATTCCGTTATGTCATGCCATTTGGAAGCTCGCCAAAAGTGCGAGAGAGCAAGTGGTGCAAGCGACCTTGTGCCCAAATTGATCATTTTCACGCACGTTTTCTTCAGGTGGTCTTACAGCAGAAATAATAAAATGTTCAAATTTCGTCATATCTGTTTATTTTTATACCCTTCGGGCGTTGTAAGTGCTCAAGAAAGGGTATACTTACAATGTGTACAAATGGGAGATCACACAAATTGTTTAAGTTCATTGTTAGCATTGCTAAGCAACAAATCCGAGAAAGTATCAAAATTTCAAATAGTTTTTCTTTTAAATTGCAGAAATCTAAAGGGTGTCAAGGTTAAAATTAAAGACCCTGTAGAGAATTTTGCATGCTTTGTCGGTCAAATAAAATATTTAAAAAAATATTGATACACTTAAGGTATTTGCAACGGTTTTTCAAATTTGAGCGGAGGGTATCTTACAGTCGGGCGTGCTCGACATTAGCTTTTAAAGCTTGTTTTATATGCTTAATTTGGCATGAGTATTGTAAAGTGCTTAAAATAATTTTATCTCTCTCTTTAGACTTTTGTAATTCATTTAAAAGTGCTCATTTGCACTTTTTAGCCTATTTGTTAATTTAGTGTCAAATCCTTTCTAATTTTGCCCACATAACTAACAAGGCTTGCTCCACTGTGCAGCTGCTGTCTTTCCTCGTTCGTTCTGTCATGGGTGTGTTTCATTCACACACGCACACACACACACACTCACACATATGTTGTATGTATGTGTCTGTCAGCCATGACTAGTGCAATAAATATTTGCGCTCAAGCCGTGTCCAAAACTAGCCAAAGCGCTTTATTAAAAATTCAAATTAAAAGCAAAAACTAAAAAAAAAACAAGCTACAGCAACAACAACAGCAGCAACAACAACAACGAGCTCATGAATAATGACTTCAGCAAATCGTTGCCATTGTTTCTGCTGCTTATGTCAACCGTAAACTGTCTCTCCCTCCCTTCCTCTATCTTCCGCGCTCTTTTTCTCTCTTTCAAGTTTTCACTCACCTTTTTCGGCCGGCGATGGCGGCGGCTTGCCAAGGCAGAACTTTGCGTTTGACTCATCGATGGCAGCACCGAGTCCTACGAAGCTTGACGTATGCAGTTGATGCTGCTGCAGCTTCGGCGTTGCGGGCGATGTTGGCGTCGCTTCAGCCGCTGCTGCTGCTGCTGCTGCCGCTGCCGCCGCCGCTTCGTTGTCACTTATGATCTCGGCAATCTTCTTGATGTTCTCTGGCGTTGTGTCGGCTTTCTCTCGCCCATCCAAGCTGCTGTTGTCGTCCTCTTCATAGTGTGTGTGATTGTGATTATGGTTGCTGTTGTTGTTGCTGCCGGCAGACATTTGTTTAGCACTTGCGTCGACTGCAGCCGCAGGCGTTGTGGCTGCTGGTGTTGCTGCAGCCGCAGCCGCAGCCGCTGCTACTGTTCCTGTTCCTATTGCGGTTGTTGCTGTCGTTGTTGTTGCTGGTGGGGCCGCTGCCGTTGTCGTTGTATCATTTGCGTATGATGTCATATTACTTGTATTAAATGACGAGACTACAAATATTGTTGGCTTATTTGTGGACTGGAACTACACCTACTATTTACGGCCTTTCTTTCTCGCGTTTGTTAATTAGTTAATTAAATATCACGGCATGTTTACGAATCATGCTCCCATTTTCCACTACTTTATTTTTGCTACGTTATTCGCTTCGTTTTTTCGCTTATCCTAATGTTGCTGCGTTTTGTGCGTACGCAAATTCCTGCACGCCTACATCGAAATAAAAGAAATGATGAGAATTACATAAAGAAATCAAGAACGCACGCATAAAGCAGACACAACGGCACACACACACACACACACACACACCGACTCACAAGCTGAGAGCAGACTTCGTGTTAATGACCATGCGACGACATGTTCAATTGTTCTGGTCGCGCTCTTCGTAGTTTGCTTAGCCTTATTGGACAATCAGATAGGCACACACACACACACACACGCACAGATAGACAACGATTCCACTTCAACGAAAATAGCCAAGTCAGCCGCCGTGTTGCCTTTCTCAAGGTTGCTATTGTTGTTAATCGAATTATATTTATATATTGAACATTTTTGGAAACAGCAACCGAAACACACACGCACACACACGAAACATAAACACACGAAGCACACAGAAATTCACATTCAAGGGCGCCGTCCGCGGAGACTGGTTCACTGCACTTGCACTTGCACTTGCAGTTGCTTCTTTCTGAATACACCCTTTGCTTCTCTTTTCTTAGTCACACTTTGTTTATAGTAAACTCCCTTTCTCTGTGTGGCTTATCTCATTGTTTCTTATAATTCAATTCTTAACATGCGCTGCTTTTGCTGTTGGCCATACGCAGTCCAAACGCTTACTCACGCCTGTACAGACACAGTTATGACTGAAAGAGTCTATCGCGCGTGTTTTGGCCAAAAGTGACGTATGGCAACGGGTTGAGAGAGACAAAGAGAGTGAGCGAACGGCAGTTTACATTGAGAAGCAGATTCAGGGCTGCCAGCTTGTTGAAATGTTTTTAACTAGTTCGCGGAACTAGTGAAATGCAACCATAAATATATATATATGTATTATTAGTTATTTTTTAGTTGGAAATTATTATTGCTAAGCAAATAATTATTTATCTGAATCTGAATTCATTATTTCTTCATTAGGCAAATTAAATATGTATATTTGAATTGCGGCAACGAGGTGGCAGCGCCGCAAATAACGGCGCGCTCAGTTCTTGTGCCTTAACGCTCTTCCACCCCAAGCACTAAAATCATTGAGCGCATACAAACAGAATGCGAAGTATATATTGTTTTGGCCGTAAAATTTTAACTACAAATGTTAATTATTTCATTGAGAATTGCTAAGAAACGCACTTGGCGTAAATATAGAAGAATTCGTTCAACCAGCAGCTACAGTAGACGCCACAGAATTCACGCCTGAATAAACACATTCATTTAGCAACTAGCGCACAGTGCACGACAGGTGGTCTGTGCGATATTACGGTTCCAGTTACTTATATAATGAATGGTTACACTTTCGAAATCGCAGACAACGTATAAATTTAATTGGAATAAATGTTGCACTTGTACAAGTGGTCAGCAACGTTCATAACAAAACAATTGCCTCACGAATGATAAGAGCGTAAACACACACCCACAAATACGCACGCTCCGCTCGCGGTCTCTCGCACTTTCGCTCTCTTTTTGTGCACGCACGGTCTCTCTCAGCATTTATTGTATTGGTATTTCTGCTGCCCCTGCACTTGTTAAGCGCTTATTTTTCTTCAATTTGTTTCATTAAGCAGTTTTTTTTTCGAACGTCTATAATCTGTTGAAGTGAGACCCAACTCTATTTTAGTTTTTCTACACAGTTATCTAGTATATTTAAATTATTTACTTTCTGCAAAGTGCGAGGAAAACCAGCACCAGGATTTGCAGCTTTTCGCGTTTGTTGTGCCAATCAGACTAGAGATGGGTTGGCCCAACAATCGTGTAAAACGATGAATGGTGTGACCAAGTGCGTAAAACGAAAAAAATCCACAAAATTTGGCTCGCTTAAGCAAAAAAAAAAGGGAAATCAAATATTAAATTTATTCCTGTGCGTTAAAATATTATTTATAAAATAGAACAACTTGTATTTAGTTTATAAAAGTCCTTTATGTAAAAATATAAAATAATAATAAAGATTATTTAAAATATAAGCCAAAAACATCTCCGCCATAGTATGTACGTTATGCTACAGTTATTTTAAAAGTCCAAGCATAATCCAGCTTGCGTTTGTCGATATGATGCTTGGGTGGAAAAACGATGTGCACTTTGTTCTTGCTAGCCGTCCACTATAAACAAAAGAAAAATGTTAACGCAAGTATTAAAAATAAAATTCGTGATGATTTACCGTTATCTTAGTATTTTCCATTCCCAGCATGACTATCTGCGTGGTATCCTTGCGTAGGACTTCCTGAGCGACGCCCATATCGAGCCCAGTCAACAGAACATTCTGAAAGATGTTGACTTCCCTGCCCAGCGGATAAATATCCAGTTCATTGGTGTCGTAGGGATACTCTAGGACAAAAGCATAGATGGTCACACTGCTATTGTTGCCCTGCCGCCCACGCGTATACCAGACATTCGGAGTCGCCGTGTCATTCTGATAGATCCAAGGCGCGCTGCCATAGATGCCCTCCCCGTTAACCTTAAGCCAACGACCCATGTCACGCAGACGCTCCTCGAAAATGGGTAAGATGGTGCCATATTTGGTGGGTCCGACATTGATCAAGACATTGCCATTGCAACTGACAGTGGTGACAATTTCTGCAGCAGCAAATCTATTGTACCTTTTCAATTAAACATTGTCATAGCTCTCACCTTTGACCACATCCTTGGAGCTCATAAAGTCCTGCAGCGTGACATCGAATCGTTGACCCCAGCTGGTGCGATCTATCGTGAAAGCATTCTCCCATTTGTGCGCCTGCAGCACGCCCGGATTAAAGCGATCCGCACAATTGTAAAAGTCTCCATGCATGCAGGCGGTACCAAAGCCCCAGCGATCGTTGGTGACCACCGTCTCCCGCACGGGACTGTCGTTGTAAAGCCATGCAATAAATTCCTCCGCCTTCCAGTACTTAGCCGGCGCCTCCCAATCGCCATCCGACCAAATGATCTCCGGCAAATACTCACGCACCAGATCCATCTGTTCCGGTCGCACCTTATAGTCCACAAAATGCTGCTGCAGCAGCAGATGCAGCTTGTCGTCGATCCACAGGCGATTGAACCACTCGAACAGCGAGTAGTATAGCCCAAACTTTAGATCTGTGCCATTACGTATAGCCGCTGCCAGCTCCTCTATGTAGAGTGAAGAAAGGAATGAATGAACTAGTGCATTTCATAGTAGTATACCTACTGATTATATCTCGCTTGGGTCCTACATCCATGGCATTCCAGCCGAAGCTATACTTGGAGGGCCACAGAGTGTAGCCGTCGTGATGTTTGCTGGTCAATACGACGTACCTAACGGGAAGATCAACAGCAGCTCAAGAAATCGTCTATAAACATTAAGCATAGTCCCAACCCACCTGGCCCCACTGTCCTTAAATAGCTGGGCCCACTGTGTAGCATTAAAAAGCTCCGCAGTAAATTGACTCGCAAATTGTTGATAGGTAAAGTCGGGTTTGTAATTGCGCTGCATAAAGCGTATATAGTCGGCATTGCGTAGATCTACAGAGAGAGAGAGAAGACAAAACAATTGGCTGTATCAAAGGAAAGAACTTGAGCTCGACAACCTATGCTATTTATAGAGCACAGCTGTGCTTATGCATATATGTATATTGCAACTATAGATTGTCTCTTCATGCGACTCACTTATCCAATTGGTCCAGAACCATTCGGATCCGAAACTGGGCACAGTGTAGACTCCGAAGTGCAGAAAGATGCCCACCTTGGCCTCGTCGTACCATCGGGGCAACGGTCTTTGGTCCAGACTCGCCCAGTTCGGCTCGTACCTGGTGCGCACACCAGGCAGTGCCTGTCCGCAGACCCCACCGACAATCACCGCACACGCCCCCCAAACGAGAAGTGCTATGGACAATACTGGACTGTACATCATCACCCGTTGCCTTATCAGCAGCCGTGAAAACATGCTCCAGAGTTTTCGGATGGATGTTCGTTTCGCTTCGCGATTCTAACTGAAACTGAGCGCCGAATGTCGTGCTCATCGGGCAATCTATACACAGTCTGTATGAGCGCACAACGCTTTAGCATCGAGACGAATTGAAGCGCCCTACACGAATTTTACTATACACGTATGTATGTGATATTTTATAGATGATTGGGATAACGGGATTTCGGGTCTAATCAGTTGGAGAATTCGCTTTCTAATGATATTATATATTTGCAGTTATGTCCATATTTTCAGAAGGGTATTTACGCAACGGTGACTCTCTGCGACGCTCTCTTGTTTGCTTTTGACACTGGAACGGGAACTGGAAGCTCCGCTTTGCTTGTGCCTGTGCGTGTGCATGCACCCATACCTGTGCATGTGTGTATTCATATAAATACATTCGTTTTAATATATGTATAGCTGTTAATCTAGAGAGATTTGCGAGCTAAATAAAGTAAGTAAAAAACGGAAGATTATCGGAAATACATTGAACATTTAGGGAAAAAGGTTTCCAGGCGGTGTTGCTGTCAGCAAAACCAATTCGAAGATCGATAGTCTCAAACATGGCTGCAAAATATCGATACTTTCGATATGCTGCCACAAAAAATCTACGAAAAGATTTTGGAGTCAAACTGACGGTTGGACTTCTAAAACAATCGATATTTATCTATGACTATCGATGTTTTTTTTTTTTACTGCATATCTTAAGTGCATCGATGTTTCATCGATCAATGTCTGCATATATCGATGTTTGTGAAACCAAACTTCAAATTCCACAACCGATTGATAACCTAATAAGCAATTATACGCAACAACTTCGTGTTCTCTATTCCATTAAAAATTTAACTCTTGCATTTTTTATTGAACATAACAGTTTATTTTATTATCTCTTCATTGTTTTGTTTTTTTTTTTCATGTTTTATTCATATATTTTTTTTGTTTGTCTTTCATCATAAAATGTATTTTGTATGCTTTAATTCCATTTGGGAACTTGCACAGTATCCTGGGATTCTGCTTAGTCCCTTCTCTTTTCTTTCACATAATAAATTGTTTCTTATAGATTTCATAATTGTTGTTGTTGCTGTTGTTGTGTGAGTCTCAACGGATCTAATAAGTTAAGGTTAGGTTTAGTTAAAGTTTTCATTAGCTGAAGCCAGTACTATGCAGTGAAGGATTGGAAAGTGGGAATTGGGGGTTGGAGCTACGACAACGCAGAGGATACTGAACTAACGCATATCTATTATATGACACGCACTCACACAGATACGCACACACACACACACACACACATACACACACGTACGTACAACAATCTAGTTTCGTTAAGTTTTCATAGTTTTCATAGATTTTTGTTTTATTTTTTTTTTTTTTTTAAAGTAAAGTAGCTTCATTGCCTTTGGTATCTCAAGTCGTTTTCGAAATTCTTGTTTAACAACATTTTGTTTACATATATCAAGTTTAGTGTTCCGTGCAATCATAGTTGTGTCATGTGTGTAGTACAGTGTAAAGTTAGTCAAGGATTCTGAATAAATAGTCTAGAATATTCTAAGATAAGTTTGAGTGCTCAGTTAAGTTCGAAGCCAAACGAGAGGTGAAAGTATCTCAAAGAAAAGTAAATACGAAATTGAGAACTAAGCAGAAGAGGAACGGTAAATCTAACGGTAAATCTAACAGAGGTTGCAATTTGTTCGTTATTGTTGATAAACATTTTATTTGAAATCGTTCTAGCTTAACTTTATGCACAATCAAAAATCATAATTCGTCTAGAATATTACCGGAATAATACTTGTCGTATAGGAAACAGTTGAAATGAAATATATAAACATATATAGTGTATGTATGCATGTATATTTAACTAGTTTTATAGCCGTAGACTTGTGTTTTTTTTCCCGGAGTGTGAGACCGTAACTTGCGTGTGATTTTAGTTTGTTTTTTGTTTTTTTTTTTTTTTTTTTTTTGTATTACATTTTATTTTTCCCAGTGCATTTTGCGGCCTTTAAGGCTGAAGTATTGGTAAAGCTTAAGCGATCCCTCTCTCTCTCTCTCTCTCTCTCTGTCTTTCTTCCCTGTGTGTGTGCCTTATAGAGCTCTACGCAACTAGCGACTGCAATCGATACACCTTATCTATCGATAATTGTGTTGCCGGTTGTTGTTTTTGTTTTTCATTTTCTTTTGTTTTATTATTTTTACAATAGTTTCAACTTTAGGATCATAGAAGTAATAACATTAAATAACATTTTTGCGTAATTCTAGTAATTCTAATGTTTTTTGTTTGTTTTGTTTTATTTGTTTTGTTGTTGTTGTTGTTGTTGTTGTTGTTGTTGTTTCTGCTGTTTGTCGCACTATGTTGTTGCTGTTGTGTTGCTGCCGCCAACCGCCGCCGCATTGCACTGTATTAGCCCACTGTGCTGCGTGCCTGGCGTCGCTGCTGACGCCGCTGCCGCTGCCGATGCCGCCGCCGCTGCCGCTGCTGCTGCGTGCTGGTGTGGATGATGATGCGCATGATGGTGTGGATGGTGATGATGGTGTGGATGGAGATGTGGATGATGATGATTTAAATGATTCAAATTGTGATTGTTGCTGTTGTTGTTGCTAAAATTGTACGACGCCGACGCTGACGCCGCAGCTGGATCTGCCGTCGCCGCCGTTGAGGCCAAAGGAACCGCCGATGTGCAGTAGCGTGTCGTATCACCAAACTCGCCGCTGGTCAGATCACCCAGTATGCCGCCCAAGAGGCCGCCACTGCCAGGTGGCTTGCCTGCGGCACCCGCCTCAGGCTGTGTGCAAATGGGCGGGGCAACGGCATCGCCGTCAATCAGTGACGACGACGTCGACGTCGAGTGTTGTGAATTGTTGACGAGGGGCAGCGTGTCGCCAGAGCAGCCGATGCCGATGCCGCTGCCGTTGTGCTGCTGCTGCTGCTGCTCAGCAGCTGAGGCTGTTGTTGTTGTGGATGCTGTTGCTGTTGTGGATGCAGATGCGGATGTGGAGGATGTCGATGTGGCAGAACCATCCTGCATGCTGTTGTCATCGGTTAGGCGCAACGCCACCTCCAAATCGCGCAGCACATCCGTCTCCTTCTCATCAATCAGATTGAAGCGTCGATGCAGCGCGGTCAGGTGCATAAAAGTCAAATTTAAATGGGTGTGCAAGCCGAGCAGCGCGATTTCTCTGAAATGCGCCGCATACAGATGCGCTATCACATGAAATTGCAAGCGTAAGATTTTGCGGGCTATCGATTCGAAGGAGCCGGGAAACTCGTTCGCATATTTGGTTGGAAATATCGACTCGTCGCTGACCGTTTTCTGCGTGAAGGTCATCACGTAGTCAATGTACTGCGGCGCTGCGACCCGCGTCTTCTTGCCCTTCTCGTCGAACCATAAGTACGTTCTGCAACAAGAAGATATAACGTGTTAATTATATTATATATTGTATTTGCATCGATGGAATGTCATGTCACTCACCTGTTTCCCGGCCCGGTCATGTCGGCGCATCCGGATTGTGTACAAAATTCACTAATAGTTCCATACACCAGATTGACATGCTCGAAGAGAGCCAGAGCTGCAAAATGGGAGAGGAAAATTTCGGATAAGCAACACGTTTACACGAACAAACTACGAGAAGGGACAGTCAAATCAAGTTATAAACCTAATTATACCCTACGCTTTAAACTATATATATATTCTAGCTACGGATCCCCACTAGCTAAGTCAATTAAGCCATGTCCGTCTGTCTGTTTGTCCGTTTGAACGTCTGCATCTCAGTTAGCACAAAAGGTTTAGACCCTAAACTACACATGAAAGTTCCTGCATACCATACGCTAATCAAGTTTATTTTCAATTTTTGTTACCACGCCCACCGCCCACGCAAGTCGATTATTAAATGAATATTAAGCAAGGTAAGGTAAAGTTGTAGTTTTGAGCCTAATGTTTCAAAAAAGGGTAATGGGTATCTTACTGTCGGCCTTACTAGATTGTAGCCGTTGCTATTTGGTTATACGTATTCTCGCTCAACTAAATTAATATTCAATTATTTTCCAATTTATATCACTTTTTCTTTTGTACAATGCAACCCTTCTTCCAATCTCTATTACCCACTTCCTACACTCTTCCCTTGCCATGACCTTGAACCACATTTCACTGTCAGCACTGACTTATCACTCATATAGGGTCAATGCTAACCCAATATTGACAGCAGATAAATGCCACATACGGAGGCAAAGAATCAGGTCGAACCACGCATTACGTCAGTCGAAAATTGCATATAGATAAGAAACGAAACAGAAATGGGGAGGACGGGGGAGACGCCTAGGCAAATGAGCTCATGAGCTCACAGCAGGAAAGAAAGGGGGTATCTGCTTGTGTTATAAAGAATCCACATGGAGATTAAGTCATTGTACGGCGTAGATGACGGAATAAATTCAAATTTAATACACTTTACCAGGACGCGGAGGGAGAGGGAAAGAGGGGAGAAAGAGAGAGAGAGAGAGAGATATGACAACACTGTAAGCTAAATCAATTCTCAATATTACAAACAGCTGACGTAATATTCTACAAAGAAGATGACTAAGGTGGCAGCAGAAGATGAGGGCTGCCGATGTCGAGGGGGGGTTACCCCGCATTAATTGATAGACCCCCAATAGTTACCTAACTGCCGGAATTGTTCTATTATACAGCTAATAATAGTTGGCACTAGGCCTAAGAATGATTTTATTCTGAAGTCTTAACAAACAAGGCAAGGAAACCTTATGGAAATTAAGGTTATCATCTCTGTAACATTTTGTAGACCTTTGGAATCCCCCGTGCCCCAATTGCCCTATATCATATCTATTCATTCAGTGTCTTTATCTCACTTTATTTTGGAAAAGTCACGTGGCGTCTGGTCTAATATGTTAAAACGCACGATAACCAACCCCATAGGCAATGCAAATAAATAGAAATTCTAGGGAGGGGGTATCAATACCATGTTGATGCCCCTTCATATGGTGTGTGTACTAAAAGGTCTATAAATACTATGTGTGGATTTTCTTTGGCTTTGGATTACTCACTGTGCGAAGCCAGCCATTCGTTGTAGTCCAATCCAGCTGGAAGATCGACAAGGGCTTTGAGATCAGCTTCAGGTAGTTTACGTTCCAGGACGCTCTCCTCCAAATACAATTTGGTATCTGTTGAATTTTGATCGCCATCGCGTTCTTTGCGACGCGCCTTTCTGCAAAGATAGAGAGAGAGAGAGAAGAATTAGAATTTTGATAGAACATAGACAGAGTTTCCGTTTGGTTTTTCTTTCTCACCCTGCTACGCATAGAAAACTGTCAACGGAATCCTGCGCATAGCGATACAGGGTGCCTATGGTGTCACCGATTTTAGAGGGTATCGTTGTCACTTGCCACATAAATCGCGCCGTTCGCAATAGACATTTAATAACAAAGGACGCAGGCGGCGGGGCGGCAGTGGTATCGCTACTATCGATCTTATCGGTTTTATCGAATCTATCGGCAATAAGCTGCTGCTGCTGCTGCTGCTGATTGTGCTGGGGTGTATCGAATTGTACTTTTGCTGGCACCTTGTATTTTGGCGTTTCTTTCATTTTTTGGTTTACTTCACATTGCTTTGGTCATTTTCTTGTCTTTCTTTCTATTGTTTTTTTTTTTTTTTTTTCGCGTCTGTCTGCAAAGGCGTGTATACAAACACACAGTCGTAATCTATTTTGACGCTCTTATCACCCGATTCAACGGTAGCGAAACCCGCGCAGAACCTAACCAAACCAAACCAACAAACCAAACGATCCGACTTTAACCGTTCACATCGACTAAATGCGACGCGCTTCCTGGCCCTGGCGACCGGGCCCGGGAATGTGCGACTCCGGACTGAGATTACATATAATAATT
This sequence comes from Zaprionus ghesquierei, assembly GCA_018904095.1. Taxonomy (NCBI): domain Eukaryota; kingdom Metazoa; phylum Arthropoda; class Insecta; order Diptera; family Drosophilidae; genus Zaprionus; species Zaprionus ghesquierei. The sequence continues at coordinate 20,716,314 of JAEIGP010000850.1, read as the reverse complement.
TAACTTCTATATATATAAAGTGATAGCGTTTTCGTTCCGTACCCCTCTTTGTCTATCTCTCTCTCTTTCTCTCTTGTTCGCTTTGTTTGCGCCGCTCTGCAAAAGCAACAAAGAACTTTGTGCGGAAGAGAGAGAGAGAGAGAGAGAGAGAGAGAGAGAGGGCTCAACAAGGTTTGCTTAGGTGAAAGAGAGTTAAGGTCGTTTGAGGTAACCTTCCATAGAAACGATAAGGGATAGATGAAGGAATGCTGGGAATTCCAAAGAACTCTTGCTTTTGTGTAGAGTTTCCAGACAAACCAAACCAAACTAACCTAGCTAAAAAGCTTCTAAAACCCCCACAAGTCTAGCTTGCTGGGATCACAAAGTCTAGCATAGTTCGTCTTCGACTAGCTTATCAAACGCACGAATCAACTTCAAAAGAACGTAGAAACAACGTAAACAACAACAATAACAATAACAAACAATAACAAATGCTGCTCCATTTGTATAATTGCTAGCAGTTCTGGTTGGGCTCGAGCGGATCTTCAAGCTTTGCACAGAGATAAAACCCCAACATACTACTAAGTACGTATGATAAAAATTTAAATAATTTTTCGAGTAAACACAAAGCGAGGCAACCGAGCGTAGTGACCAAATTTCAGCGATAAGGCGGGAACGCGCTTTAGGCCACGCCTCTTCTCCCCTCCCCTCCCCTCCCCTACTTCCTCTGCCTATCCCTGCCATTATGTGCTTGGGTAAACAGGTGCGCGTACACAAGCAACTTGTCAGTTCAGTGGCCCCCATTGTCTATGCAGGTGATAATCAACATTTGCCTCATTCCACTCCCTTCTCCCTGCGCCCCAGAACACATCCATTTCGCACATAGGAACCCACATTGTCAACTAAATGCGAGTAAAAAAGAACAGAAAAAACAAGTGGGGAAGGCTACAGTCAAGCACACCCAGCAGTAAGATACCGTTCGCCCAGTTTCGAATGAAATTATCACACTGAAGCTGAATCGAAGCAACGCGACCATGACGTTACGACATGCTGCAAAGCCGCAAGCAGCTGAACTATGGAAAACGTTTAATTGAACAACATTTGTGTTTATCGATCCGATGAAATATATAATATATATGTATATGCATATGGTATAAATCTATAAGTATGTTAAGGCAAAACGTTGAAACTTCAAAACTTTCGTCACAAAGCGAATAAAAAAATGTATTTAACAATTTTTAGAGGCGGTGGGCGTGGCACCTCAAATTTGAAATAAACTCCAGGAGCTTGTGTTATTTATATACCTTCATGCCAAATTTGGTGTCTCTAGCTTTTATAACAGCTGAGATCTGTGTGTTCACACAGACGCATGACAGACAGACGGACAGACAGACGGCTCAATTGACTTGACTAGTGATCCTGAGCAAGAATATACATATATACTTTGTATACATTTGCACAAACTTAGTATACCATTTTTGGCCATTTTCAATGGGGTCGTAGGGTATAAAAAACTAAAAAACAAGGAACGAAAGAAAAGGCAAAATAAATAAATAAAAAATGAAATATTCATGGACAAGGCCGACATTGTGATAACAAAGTGGCAAAGTGAACTTTGTAGCGCGCACCCCAAAAAGCAACTAAGTATTTGCCCCTTTGGGTGACCTTTTTTCCCCGTTCCCCGTTCCCCTCCCGATCCGACAATATTTCAATTTCAATTTCAATTTGTTTGTAATTTGCGTGTTTGGGGAAGCGCGTTCAAAAGGTTGTGCTTCAATTTTAATGCAACTTTGACGATGGCACGAAAAGATTTCAATAAACACGGTATGGGGGGAAAACACGAAATAAACACAAAACATTTCCGACACTTTTCACATGCTGCGAAATTGGGGCAGAGCAAAAAATAATAATTTGCAAGCCCAATCAGAAGATTTCAATCGTTGATTTTGCGGAACTTTTATCAAGTGATAAAAGCAATAATCACTATTAACTTTATCATATAATCACTTGTTTATCAGTAAGGTTATGAACTTTTATGCAGTATATAAAATTGCATGGTCACCCCAAAATCTAGCTGATTTAACCAAGCAATAATATAATATATATTGCACTGGTATTTAACAAATGTTTAATTGTTCATTGCAATATTCCAGTTAAAGTTTTTATTTAGAATTTAAAACCTATGCATGGTCACCTTAAAATTGAGAAAGCTTAACCAAAAACCATTTATCATCATAAACCATACAAAAGCTAAAAATGCAATTGCCGCATGGTCACCTTTAAATCATTAAGTCTTTAATTTAAAACTTTTATTAAACATTCTAATTGGATGCATGGTCACCCTAAACTTAAACTAGCTTTACTTCTCTATTTAAATCTTTTATTATTTTCTAGTATCGCACAACACTATCATACTTTGTTTATTATTGCATATAGAAAATGAATGCATGGTCACCTTAAAATCTAACAAGTGATGCAATTCCCACCAAAGCCACGTGCAGTCCAAATCGCACTTAATCGCCAATGTAATACACATGTTACATGGCAGATAAGCCTTAAGAATTTCACAAGAACTTAGCGGACTACACACAGAAACACACACACACACACACGCGCGCGACGTAGTTTAGTAGGTAGAATAGTATATGAACCTGGTATCGCTGGGGCAGAGCAGACCGCAAATATATTGAAACCCCAGGTTCTTGTGTCGCATATTGACTGAGACTGAATGGAAAGCGGCTACCGCCAAAGCGAACTCTGAAAGCGAAGCGAAAGCCCCACAAAAATAAGCAAAAAAAAGAAGGGGGGGCATAAACGAACTGGCGATAATACTACAAAAATTTTTTGAACTCATCATTTCCGGGGCGCGATGTCTGGGGGCGTTGGCGGGGCTTTCGGTGGGCTTGGCAACCCTGACCCTCGCAAAAATTGGAAGTTTTGCTCTCAAGGGACTTTGTTTTTAGCAGACACTATGGCAGGCGCTATGCCATATGACCCCCCCCCCTACCACACTTCTTCCATTACCATGCTGTTTTTTTTTTGCCATATGCAATCGCTCACACACCCAGCTCTTGTTCCCCTTCTCCTACTCCTACTACTACAACACCAGCTCCATTAGCAGCCTGACCATGAGGCCACATGTCGAGTGCCAGCCCCCTACCCCCGCCATCACGAGGCCCCCTGACTACACACAATAAGTGCAACTGTTCCCCTGTGTTCTATATTATTGGGAAATTTCGATTGATCCATCAATTTAAAAGCTTTTTGCCTGTTTCGCCATCGTGTGCTCGCCTCTGATAAATACTTTGCATATATGATAAAAATTTAGGCGACGGGTCCCCTAAAAGGTCGTACGAGCTAGGACTAATTACAATAGCTACCTCTAATCGGCAATAGTTGCAAGATAATTGAAACAGAGTGCGCTAGGGAATATATACACATTTATCTAAAGGTATAGGGTATATTAGTTTTTATATCATTTCAGCTATAACGTTTCTCCATTCTCACAGCACTATATATAGCCGTAATGATCTGGCATACATCTCGTTTAAATTTCTTTATATTTCGCAGTGTAGGGCATTAAAGGCAACCGCAATGTTTACCTGTGGATGCCAACATATGGCACACACTATAGCAAGAATGATAACATAGGGGGCAGGCGGCAGGCGGCAGATATTGGGTAGGTAGGAGGGAATATGGCACATTATATATCATGATTATAAAATAATACTCGGCTATTTAGGCTTGTGTGATTACTGTGCTCGCTGCGAGTTTGCAATAAATTAGTGAAAACGTGTCGAAGATAAAGGAACGTGGAGGGGGAGGGGGAGGGACAGAGAGAGAGAGAGAGAGGGCAATGGCTGATGAAATCAAAGTGGGTCTATAGCAAATAATATTAGGTTAACCCGCTCGCTCGCTTGGCGCAGAAACAAGTCCACTAAATATGATAATGGAATTACGATGTACAAACTTATTACCAAATATATATCAGACACAACAATGACTATATCTATCTATCTCAGCTGCACCTAGCTAGCTATGTAGCTCCCAACGACAACGAACAATAGACAATGAGGTTCCTTCTCCTGCTGCTTCTTCTTCTTCTTCCTCTTAACTGTTTTTTCCCATATCGCTGCTTTCGTAGCTTCGCTTGTGTGGGTGTGTTTACGTGTTGCTGACGATGTTGACGATGTCGACAGCAATTGCGAGACAGACGGTTCCATGTGTGTGTGCTACACAAGGTGTTGAAACTACGACAACAACAACTACGACAACAACAATAGCAGATAGCAGATATTGTAGTAATAGCTGCGAGACTCCTCTGATAACTTAATGACTATAAAAGCTCTACAAATTTGCTGTAACTGAGTTCGAAACGAAGCAGGCGAGGCGCAGTGGGACGGACGAGGGAAGACAAAAGAGGAAGCTAGTAAAGTAAGTACAATCGTAAACAGAAAGTTCGATAACACGTAGCGTCACCTAGACAGACGACTTGAGAACTCTCTATACAATATACACTTTAGACTGGAATTCTCTGTTTTCTTAGTCTTTCCTATCCTATATACACATTTTCGTCCATCCTTCATTCGTTTCTTTCTACATATATTTACACTCCCTTATGGAATATTCTTTCTGTTTTCCTTGTATTTCAATATCACGTCCGGTGCTCCGAGCTTACCAAGTTTGATCCCTCTATTTACTTTGCCTGAATCTTTATTCTCATACTTTCTTCTATTTTGGATACCTTTTCGTCAATACTTCACTCCTTTTCACTCATATTCATAAATTACAACAAAACTGATGACGTTGATGATGTAATGAATTGAAAAGGCCTCACTCAATACATGGCCCCACTTGGCTCTTAGCTCTCCTCTCATTCTGTTCACTCTTCATGTGCCACACTTGAAGTAAATGGCCCAAACCAACAACAGCAACAACAACAGCGAAACAACGAAACAACGAAACAATTGAGTCATAGTCATGAAAACGTGACAGAATAATGGCACAACATAAAAAAGAAAATGAAAGAATTGAGCCATTAAAGCCATACTCATCCCTTCTTCTATATCGTATTACAGTCTATATATGTATGTAGTTATCGATTACAAAGTAGAAATAATTTACGAAAATATTATACAGAAAACAGGAATAGCCCAAAGATTGAAGAATTCTCAGTTCGGTTTAAAAATGCTAGTACCCAATTTAGTGATATTTCAACTTACAACCGGTTTATAATAGAATAGAACTATAGTAACACAAACAATAACAAATTCAAGTCAGCTGATCGGGTGACGTCACACACTTGACAATGACTTTCTCGATTATTGGTTTTGCCTTCACATTCAGCTTGAATCGGTTTAATTCAGTTCCAGTTCGTTTCACAGTTCACTTAACTGACTATTGACACGAATAATTTAATAATAAAAACCAATTGAAATTTACATATAAAGCGAAACTGAACGTAAGGAAGATTTCGCATGTCAGACTTGGAATGATTGCACTATATATTCTTGATTAATTTCCGACAATTACCAGTGTGCAATCCACAAGCAGCTAAGCGATCGCTCGATCGATGTCAACTTGTGAGTCACAAAGCACACAGCAGAATCTAGAGAGAACCGCAAAGATTGCAGTTTAACGATTAGAAACAGCAGCGAAACAAGAAATATGCAAATTGCGCTATTTATAACAATAAAATAAAGCTACTTATACACACAAATTTAAATATATATGTATATAAACAATTAGATACTGAAAACTTTGCAACAAGAAAACACACAAACAATTGTTTCCATCGTGGTGCGACCTCATTTAGTTTCGATGATTGTGACATCATGACTCACGCAGCAGTTATCGCACATGCACGACACGTATCGATAAAACGAAGTTAAACGATTAATTTCACCCATCGTGCACCCCATCCCATGTAACTGCGAATCTCGATCACGTGAAGTGCTGCATACAAATGCAAAACATACGCACGCACACACACACACACGCGGACTATCAACTGTTTAACTGTTGCTCGAGCGAGACAGCGGGAGAGCGGGAGAGTGAATCAGAGAAATGCAAGCAAAACACGCATTGACTGTCCATATCGAGTCGAAGAGAACAAGAGAGCGGCGAGGAGGGGACCGGTGGATAACTATACTTGCAGCGCGTAAAACGTAACGCGACAAACTTTGTAGTTTTTTTTTTTTGAAGGTTACGTGCGGGGGCGAGTGGGCGATCGGGTTGACCGAACGGGCCAGGCCGGTTGTGCGAGCGAGCGAGAGGAGCAAGTGTGGAACGCGTTTTTCAAGTCCATTTGACGACGACGACGATGTTCGTTTACTTGGTCAACTTATTGTGATTTAGTTTGGATTTGTTGTTGTTTATGTTCATTTCAGTTTGATGCGGTTTGTTCCCAGCGAAAAAGAGAGTGAGAGAGGGGGCAGGGAAGAGAGAGCACGTAGCGTAGCCAGCTGCAGCAGAGTTCACAGCAAACGTCTTCAAGTGGATCTTATTTATTTAGATTTTTTTTGCACACAAAAAATACACACAAGCACAAACACACACACACACACACGCATACATCAGTCAAGAGCACACACACAGACACACACGCACGCAAAGCTAATTTGTGAATGCGCGCACCGTTAAATGGAGTAGGAAGAGGAAGCGATCGTTGTTTCTATTATGTTGATTATTGTGTTTGCCTTTTTTTTCGCTGTTGCTCTTGCTTAATTTTTTGCTTTTTTGATTTTTGTTTTTTTTTTTCGGTTTGCGTGCGCGCGCGCTTCACCGTCGACAGCAGCAGAATCAGAAGACTGGCTGACGCGACCGCGCACCTTTGCCATAGCGCAGCTCGCTTTGTTTTCTCGGTGTGTGTGTGTGTGTGTGTGTGTGTGTGACGAGCATGAGCTGTGCCTCTCTGAGTGTGCGTTCGTGTTAGAACAGAGCGCCAGAGAGCGCGCATACGTGAGAGGGAGTAGTGGGCAGAGCGCGCGCAATGAGTGTGCCAGTTGAATCAGCTGGGCGCGCTCGCTCGTTCGGTTCGCTCGTTCAGCCGTCTGTCGCTTATTGCACTTTGAATGAAATTGGTAACGGTAACGGTGTGCTTTCCAATTGGATTGCGCAAACATCAGGCAGAAGAAGAAGAAGAACAACAACAACAGCAGCAGCAGCAGCAAGAACAACTGCACATAAATTTAACGTGTGTGATGCAAACAGCTCTGCAGCAGCGAAGGCGACAGCGACGGCGACGGCGACGGCGTCGTCGCATTGACGCACACAAAATGCCCCAAATGCGATGCCGGTTGCAGCGGCTGTCAATGATGACTGCGGCAGACAAGCGAGCGAGCGAGCGAGCGAGATAGAGAGATGGAAAACATGTCCGCTTTGGCTGACAATAAACAAGCCAACTGCTTTGACGCCAACAGCGACGCTGACAGCAAAACTTGATGTGTGTGTGCGTTGTGTGTTTCGCTGTTTCTGCCTTTTGCCTTGCCAAGTTCAAAATTATTTAAAACAATTAATATTCGTTTGCCTCAACATGTTCAATTAGACCCACCAGCCCCCTTGCCCCTACACATCCCTGTATCTCACACTGACCACATGTGCCTTAAATGAAGGTGTCAAAAATTGTGGCTATAAATTAATAAAAGGGAAGGCACACAACAAAAATGTAACAAAGAAATGAAAACATATTCCCAGATATATGTAACTGTTCTATTTGCAATAATTAGAATGCTGGCATGGAAACCAGAAGAGATGTAAACCCACTTAAGAATCTTCAACGTTGTGAGAACTATAAAAGAAGAGAGACAAACAAACAGACAGGCAGGCAGGCTGTCTGGGGGGAAACCGGTCAGCAAGCCGAGTAACAGCACATTTCGGAATTTACCGTTACAATCGAAAATGCTGCGGCTAATCGATAAACAAGATTATAAGCGCAGCTAGCTGATTGGAATACATTGAATTTATCGTACAACTAGAAGATAGCGATCATTCATATAAATACAGCTTTATTCCCGTCAATTTCCCGGCAACAATTTACAAATTGCGGGAAGCAAGAATTCAAATTGTTTTTTTTTTTTTAAATCAAGTTAGTTAATAAATAAATAAATAAATACGATATTTTTCAAAAACAAAGTTATAGTTTTAGCTTTTTTGAATAGTTGCCAGCACTGATAGAGATGAACCTTTATCTGGTATCCAAAAGATTTCACAACTTTCTGCCAGTGTGTGCACACGTTTTTTTATTATTGATTTGATATATGTATATGTACTTAAATGCAGCCCTCTTGCTCGTAGTGATGGGCATAGACAAGCAAAGAGAGCAGGAGGGAAGACGCAGTGAGGAGAGAGTAAACACAGCGTTAATCTATTAGAGCCACGCACCATTTGCGCCCAATAGGAGAAGGGGGGCAGGCAGCACAGCACAGCAACAAAATGTGTGTCACACACAGTAAGCAATATAAAACTACGCGTTAATCAAGCGCAAAATCACAAGCACACACACACGCACACACGCAGCGTAGTATGCGTGTGCTTAGCGCACTCTCGCATTCTAATTAGGCTCTCTTTGCGACTCTCTGAAGTTGGAAGTGACCAAACGCGGCGTGTGTCGTTGTTGTTGTTGTTGTTGTGAATCAGCTGTGCGGCCCAAATGGTGCGCAATTTCCAATTATTCGTGGGGAGAGCGACAAAAGGAGGCAAAGAAAAAGCGACGTGAGACAAAAGACAGCCATAAATTGCAAGTACCGTTTTGAAAAAAACAGAAAAACAAAAACAAGCAAAAGAACACGAATCGAGCGTGTGAGAGAGCATCAGAGAGAGAGAGAGAGCGGGGGAAAGAGCACTGTCGCGATGATGACAGCGCATCTTGCGAATGTGTGTGTGCGCAAAGAGTTGTGAGTCATGCAAGGGAAAGATAGAGAGAGAGAGAGAGAGAGAGCGAAAGAGCGAGCCCATGTTAATGTCTCGTTGATGAAGGTAAAAATCAACAAGAAAATATAATTATAATAATAATAATGGAAAGTATTTCAAAAAGCACCAAGAGAGAGCGCGGACAGTGGGGCAAGGCGGTGCGAGCACGTTAGACAGTTATGTAGATAGATGGCAACTGATGTTGATGATGGGCGATAACATGTGGCTAAATGGATTAAAAAAGAAGGTGTGAAGGCAAAGCAGAAGAAGCTAAAGCAAGTGGCAGATGAAAGGGGGGAAGAAAAAATAAAAATGAAAATAAAAATAAAAACAGAAGCGTATCAACGTAAATGAGCCGCAGCCGGAACTTGATGGCTCTTGCATGTGGATGAGCGGACAGACAGAGACAGAGACGAGCGGACAGACGGACAGACAGAGAGACTGACAGATAGACAGCTTCAAGGTGAAGTTTTATGACTGTCGTGTTTTTAGCTGATGTTGTCTTTTTTTTTTTTTTTTTTGCTAGAAATTGATAGTAAAACTGACGGGGGAAAATGACAGCGTGTGCGTGTGTGTGAGTGTATTTTGGAATAATAGGAATAGAAATATTTACAAGAGCAACTTAATACAGAATCATATTCATAATGTTTCATTTACCAAGCTCAATTTCTTTAAGTTCACCTTTTCTTGGCCTAACCCAAATAAGATTTATATCTCGGGTTCTGTTCGGATGTTGAAAGAACGCAACCTTTTTAAGCTAACCCCAATTGTTCTGTGAACCTTATTGTCAGCTCTTGGACCATTGTCAACTTGTTGGCCAATTTTGTTGTTCTCCGAAAACAAACAGAAAAAACAATGAAAATAAAACTTCAGTTGACCTCTGGCGGTTTGCCCATTCGGGGCCTCGGGGTGTTGTGTTCCACATTTGTAACAACTGTCAGAGAGCTAATGGACAAGTAATTACAGTCAGCATCAGGGCAGCTAACGCTACTCCAGACACACACACACACACACACATATGCACATACATATGTACATGAATACATTAGTTTGTTGGCCAATTGTTTATGAATAATTAGGGTAATAGAACAAGAAGATAAACGACTTTGGATATTTGATTCCCTAAGCAAACTGTGTGTTCTTCTTAATCTCTTTAGCAAAAACAGGGAAATAATATGAATTATCAAAGTTATTGTATAGGAACTAAATCTCTCTATCTCTTGCCGAACGATAGGTTTGCGTTAGTTTTAACGGTTTAACTCTAGTAAAACTAATGTCTATCTACAGCTCTCCGGCATGGGAAGGAACCTAAGCGCGTTCTACCTCGTTGCTCTACTGTCTTGGGCTGCTGCGCAGCTGAGACTACTAAGCTGATTGTTGCAACGGGGGGGAGCAGAGAAGAGAGTCGGCAGAAGCAGAAGAAACTTTGATACGCCTTCTGGGTCTGCTAATTTCAACATAATCTGCAACTCTTTGTCTTGGGCAACAGCTTGGGAACAACTCATTAAGTGACCCAATCCCCCTGCCATCCCGCCTTTATAAATGCGGAATGTCAATGAACGCCGACAAACGGTGAACAACAACAGGTGAGCAGCCGGTTGAACAGGTGTTAGGGATCTCTGCAGAGCAGCTGCTGTCAAGCTGAGCTGCTGTCGAGGTTAAGTTAAGTGCAAACTTAATGAGGCCCCAAGTTTGTCATCACAACATCCCATTCCGGAGATCCGGAAATATGAAATAGGTGAACTGTTAGCCTCAATCGACTAACCCAGAAGGCTACCAGGGCTAACCCCTCGGGGAATTTATACATATACTTATAGGTCTAGGTTATTTACATACACAAAGTGGAATTCTATTAACACATTCAATACGCGGTATATTTATATAAGTTATACTGTTATTTGCCATGTTTTCACTTTACTCTTGCAATCTATTACGACTTTCAATTTGCCAATTGACAAGTTTCAATGTTAAAAGAAGAAGAAGAAGCAGGAAACCTGTTAAGTAACCTTAAAGTACTTAGCAACTCGGCTCGGATGCTGCGTCTCAGCGCCTCCTCTCGCAGTGACTACAGTTAGCAACTGAATACACACAACAGCAACAAAAAAAAAAAAATATTACTCATTTATGAAGATTTCTTTTCCCCCTTTTATTTATTTACATCACTTGTTTCTTGGCATTTTCATTCAAATTTCAACTTCAAAAAGCGCATATGGGCATTATAATGCAAATAATTTTCCACAGTTCTCTCTATCCCCTCTCTCGCACTCACTCTCCCATTGACACTCTGCCCTCGCGCTGTGTGACAGGTTTATCATCTGCGCTGCTCTCTTCCTCTTATAACAATAACCAACAACTTGTTACGTTGCTTCTTCTTCTTCTTTTTCTACTTTGGCCTCCTCGCACACACACACACACAGTGACACATTTGCAAAGTCATTGCTTGAGTGCGAGCGAGCGAGCGAGCGAGAGAGCGCGTGAACTTCATATGCACAAAGGCGACCTCTAGCAGGAAACACACACATTGCGCCTCCGTTGCTGCACAGAAGAACTCCAAAACGCTCTGCCTCTCTCACAGTCAGCACATGTATGTGTGTGTGTGTGTGTTTATGCATGCTCACTTCAGTCAATATTTACATTTCTAACTAATTATCAGTTCAGCGCACTTTGCTGTTGACAAAAGCAGCCTCGACGACAGCGACGCCAACGCCAACGCCAAAGCCAAAGCCAAAGCCGAGAGCGTTGACAGTTAACGCTTTGTGGTCGCCTTCGTCTCCCCACACTGCTCGCTCTCTTGCGAGTTCGTTTAACTTTGCATTCTAAAATAAAGCAAACAAGGCTTATTGTGCTTAAATTTGGATACGCGTTCAATGAGGAAGCTGTACAGAGCGCAAGAGTTAACAGCGCACTGTTAACTTAACAGTGACACTCGGCACGACCTTCACATTGCGTGATTCATGCGCTCTTTTTAGGCCTGCAACTTTGTTTCGCTCTTTTTTTTTTTGTGTGTGTGTGTTGGTGATAAATATTTTAATTGCTCCACTGTAGCCTTGAATTGGCAGCACAAAGCGCGAGTTAGTTATTTTTCTGTGGTTTAAGTCTGAGAAAAACGTTGGCAATTAAAATGTGAGTAAAAAATGCGAGTAAATACAATACAAAATGTTATTTATCTTTCCCAAAGTCGTTCAAGTTGCTTTGTGTTCTCATTGCCTCGACCTTTGCCCAATTTAAGCGCCGCGGGCACAGATAGTTAGAGAGTTCACAAATAATAAAGAGAGCGCAACAGCAAATAAAGAGAAAGAGTTTTTTTTCTTAACGAGGACAGTTATCGATACTTGATAAGCGATAAATCCCACGCTGCAGCTACAATTGCAAACAGGTTTAGTGAGGTACACGGGCGAAAGAGAGTACAGCGGAATGGGTACAGGGGAGTGGGGGATACACGTAGTGCCATTAGCCAGGGGGTATATATGTACATATCATATATCTAAAACTTACGCCACTAAACCGCCCAGGAAGGCAACTGGGCCGCCGCCAATTAGACGGATCTTGCGGTGACAGGAGTCGAACAACGAGGTGCGTGTTGGCGCCTGCGATGTGGGTGACATGTTGTTGTTGCTGCTGTTATGGATGCTGCTTTTGCTGTTGTTGTTGTGTCTATTAATGAGCAGCTGCTGCTGCTGCTGTTGTTGTTGTTGTTGCGTCGCAGTCGCTGCAGTTTTCCACGCTTGTTCGCTTGTTTTGAAATTGTAATTACTGATGTAGTTGTTATTGCTGCCGCTGCCGCTGCCGCTGCTGTTGTTTTTACTGTTTTTATAATTAGTGCTGTTGTTGTTGTTGCTGCTGCTGTTGCTGTAATGGTTTGCAATGCAACTACTATTGGACAAGCTGTTGTTGCTGTTGTCGCTGCGACAACTGCGATTGCTGCTGCTGTCGTCGTCCGTTGTTGTTGCTGCCGCTGCCGCTGCCGCTGCTGCTGCTGCCGCAATTGTTGCTGTTTTCGGTTTCTTATTGCGACGCAGCGCCGCCGCAAAGCTGTAGCTGCTGTGCTCCTTCTTCTTCTTCTGCTGCTGCTGCTGCTGCTGCTCGTCTGCGGCAATTGTTGTTGCCAACAGCAAAAAGCACTTTTCACTCTGCTGCTGCCGCTGCTGACGCTGCTTGAAATAAAAATCCGCTGCCGCCAATGCTGCTCTCTTCTCTTTTGCTTCCGCTTGCGTCTTTGTCGCAGTCGCAGTCACTGCTGACGCTGGCGTTGGCTTCTGTTGTAGCTTTTGCTGCTGCTGCTTGAGCTTTTGCAGTAAACTTTTGCGCTGCTGCTGCTGCTGTTGTTGCTGCTTCTTATTCGCGACTGTCGCAGTCGCAGTCGCTGCCGCTGTTGCTGTCGCCACTGGCGTCGACGTACCGAAACCAAGTTCCACAATGTGCTGTGTGGGCGCTCTCAACATTATTCACACTCACTTTTGCTTTCGTCTTTTCTTGTTGTTGTTGTTATTGTTGTTGTTATTTCTCCTAGTTGTTGTTGCTATTGATGTTTTGTGCATTTGTTTTTAACATTTGTTATTTTTCTTGTACGCACGCGGATTTCACAGTTTGCAAATTCAACTCATTTCACGTTTGCTTCTTTCACACATTTCTCTCTCTATCTCTCTCTCTCTTTTTCTTTCATCTTGGGTTCACAAGTTAAAACTTTCTTCTAGAAGACAAAATATGCTATTAAAATATGGTATTTAAGCGTAGATATTCGTTTTTATTTTTGACTCGATTTAAGTTGTTTCTTTAGTTTTCTCTTAGTTTTATTTAGCTCAAATTTCTAGTAGATTCAACTAAATGGATCTTTTATAAATTTTAACAATTTTTGTTTCACGTTTATTTCTTTATAAAGTAAATTGTGATATTTTTAACTTCTAGTAAAATTTTTTTTTTATTTATAATATAATATTTAAGGCATTGTAATATTTTTTGGCAACTTTGTGTGTGTGTGTGTGTATGTGAGCTTTGACTCTGTATTTAGTATTTTCCTTTTTAGTATTTTTCTTTTCATTTTATAATAAATTGTGGATATTTTCATATATTACAATTAAATTATACTGTGTGTGCGTGTGTTTGGTATATTATACCCTGCATTTACTGTTTACTGTACTCTTTAGTATTTTTCCGTAATTGCCAAGCCAAAATCAGCTAAGTCATGCGCACATTAATTGAATTTAGTATGTACGCATAATACATACATATTTAGCAAGTCGCACCTTTATTTCGAACTTAATCCGCATTACTCACAATATTTTTCATTACATTATTCCATGCAAATTCGCTTAGGGCGAGAAAAAAGAATACTAAATTTATATACTAAATGTACAGGTACGTATTCAGTGTTGCAAAACGCTCCAATGGAAATGCAATTTCAGATAATCTTCAAATGAATTTTGCCAGCCCCTGATTTGGGTTGGGTTTCTTTAGACCCCGACGCACAAAAGGAAAGTAAAAGGTGGTGTCATCCGTTGCTTACGCAATGCTCTCGCGCGCAAAACAACAACAACAACAACGAAGGCGAAATAAACTGAAACTGCGAGCCAAAATTAAAATTCATCATTAAAGTCAAGAGGCACAACAAGCCAAAGCAGAGAGAAGACTGAGAGTAACAGGAGGAAGAAAACCAGATAACCTTCACCCAAAAATATCTGCTGCATAGAAGGACAAAGGGTATGACAAGCTAGCAGAGAGAGAGAGAGAGATCCAATGATCCTGTTTACAAAGCTTGAAAACGAGCAAAACCTAATCAAATCCCGTTTCAATAACTTTTGAAAGCGTAATTCCCCCTGCCAAATCTTTTAATTAGTCATAACAACAAAATCATACGAGGTGCCAAAACGTGCGTAAGCTATCAACATGAAATAATTAACATACTATGGGGTGTTCCCAGAAACATAAAAAGGAACGGTACACTCTCTGCAATACAGATCAGTTAAGAGCTAAGAGTTTACGGAAAAGAACACGTCATTCAAATAAAAGTAATCATTTACAAGGCATACAAAATAAAATATCGTCCGATCCGTGAGTGTTTCTGTTTTTCAGAAAACCCGTTCAAAAGCAAAGCGAATATGTTGCAGAATTGACAGTCATACGCGCTTATCTCCAATTCTCGACTGCATAGCGAGGGGCCTAGGGGGCTAAGCGGGGTACGGGCAGAGGTCGGGGCTTTGATTGAATCGAGCTGCTGGTATAACACGCAACGCTGCTCGACTTTATTCACTATCTGGCGAAATGCTTGAAAATACGGAACGAGTTCCGCAGAGAAAGAGAAGAGCAAAGAGAAAGATAGAGATAGAGAGAGAGAGGGAGAAGGGAAATAAGAAAAGTGCAGAAGATTTGACACTTTTGGGAGTTTGAACTTTCACAAATGTTTGAATCTCTGCGGGAGACAACGAGGAAGTCGCTAAATGCGTAGGTTCTGTGAAACTTTCTGCCATTTCAATTAGCCCTCCTCTTAGAATTCTCAACCTGTTAAGGCAATTTTATTTCCAGACACGTTACACCTTGACGATGTCGTTGATTTCTCAGTCTCATTTTCGATGCAGAGCACTCTCAGCTTGACTCAGATTGACACTACTCACTCGAGAGTCGTGGCAAGGCGAAAGGGGATCTGGCTTCTAGAATTTTAAAATGAAAGTTCGTGCTTATTCACGGTTGAAAAAGCATGCGGAAATCTTGCAAGAAAGCAAGAAAAGCAGAAAAAGTATAGCGAAAGAGAGATAGGGGCAGATAGAAAGACACATAATTATATGTTTTATTTTAATGTGTTTTTCTTTTTCTTTTTTCCACACAGAGCAGCTGTCGTTTTTCTCATTTTCTACTTTTGCCTTCCTCTGCTTTTGGCATTACACAGCATTTTCAATTAAGCCAAAGCTCAATGATGAAAGTTTTCTTTTACTGCTAACTCTCGCGGCTCTCCTCTCACCTCTCTCCCTACTTTTCCCTTCTACTACTTCTACTTCTCCATCTTGGCTTCGCGGAGAAGGGTTTACGCCAAGTGTCAATGCACAGCGAAGCAAGACATCACACGAAGTGGCAAGGTTACGCCTTGTGAATAAGCAATTAGCTCTCTGCGGTTCTTCCCGTAATCATCATCATCATCATCATCATCACATCATCATTGGAGTCTTCATCATCATCATCTTGAGGTTGTGTGTGATGTGTGTGCGCGCTTTGTCTGTTCAGTTGCCTTCGGGGTCAGGCGATTGCTATCTGTGCAACGGTCGGGGAGGAGTAGGAGAAGAGACTACGGGGAAAGAGAATTCAATTGCCGAGCTGCACAATTCGTCTTTAGAATATCAATGATGCGATTTCTTGGTTAAAGTGGTTACATTTACACATATGTACATGTACATGTACATGTATGCATGTGTGTGTCTGTTTGCTTAGCTTGAGGAAAGGGAACCTGAGAACTTTAGCATGCTACGAGAGAACGCACCTTGGCCTATAAAAACTCAAATGATTCAGTCTCTTGTACTAGTATTTCAAAGATATTTATGTCGTCAACAATATCGATAAACGATTATTACCAGTTATCGACGGCTGCTGCGACTGCAGATCACGCTCGATCAATCTAATTGAAACACGTCTCAAGGCTTCCCAAAACGAATGCCCCAAGCAACGATTGCCTCAATTTTCCCCCTACTCTGAAGGCCGCGCCAGGTGAGCGATTAGCCACTGCTGCAGAGAAACGAATGGACAGATAAAGAAACAGAAATAGAGACGGAGACAGAGACAGAGACAGACAAAAGGCAAAGGCAAAGGCACAGGCACAGGCAATCGTCAATCGATCTGAAACGAAACTCGAGCGAAGTTCTCACGGCGAATTACACAAAACGCCGCACATCACGTTCGCCTCGCGCAATCATGAAATCCCCCCCTCCCCTCCCCCAAAAGCAACTCTGACTCGAATGCGATCCACAAGCAATGCAATGCAATCCAACAAATCCAGTTCGTCTGCTTCTCAGGCTGTGCTCTGCTTATAAATTTGTTTAAAGCTCGCAACGTGGGAGAAATGCAAAAATGTCAAATTAAATTAAAGTAACGAAAAAATGATTAACAAACGTAAAGGGTAAAGGCTACGTAAAACAATGGGAAATGTAACAATAAAACAAGCTAATGAGGCAAATTAGTGAAAATAAAACAAGAAATTATATAAATAACAAAAAAATTAAATAAAATTATGAAAGACTATTTGTTATATTCTAGAGAATTTGTGAAATTATTTTCCTTATTTTGCCGCATTTAATGCAATTTTATTGATATTTGGTAAATAGGAAAATAGGCTACCTTTATGTCTAATAAGAAAGTTTTGCAATTACCATCGTAATATACAATATTTGTAGGCAATTTTTGAACGGATGCAGGGTAAACGAAACGACTTTTTCAACAAAGCAAGCAGCTAAAATTTGACCTATAAAATTTCCCACAAAATTATTGTAATTTCAGCTAACTTAATTTGATGAATAGGAAAACAACAGCAACAACAACCAACAACCAACAGCGGACAACGAAGGAACTAACCCTGACTGGCGGTCGTGTTTGTCTCGCTGTGGGAGTTTTATCTCGATTGCAAAACTATCCGAAAAAAAACTTGGCCCACAACGAAAATCAGCGCAATTTCCACTATCCAGTTACTCGACAACGATAGCGACAGCGAAAGCGACAGCAGCTGCCTCTATCATTTCCTTTGTGGAAGATGCCGCATAATTATAGCTCTCACTGTGTGCCCGCAGCTCAGACAGCGCCAATGGGCCAGCTACAACAAAAACAACGACAAATGTTATTATTATAATAGAAACAGTGAGAAGAGACTGCGTAAACCTTTTTTCAAATAGGCCGCCAAATTCTACAGTGGAAACAGAGACCATTGGCCATTGTTCAGATGTTTAATTACAGTCAAAATCCTCTTTCACAACTTGTTGCAACACATGTACATATGTTCAAAAAAAAAAAAAACCCAATGGGAAATTTTTCTATACAAACTTAAAAATTTAACTGAATTTCTTAAGCAAAACTACATTGAAAATTGTTTCTATTTGGATCATTTGCTATGCTTGCTATGCCCACTGTAAGCTGTACGTAGGTGGACACAGAATGCAATCGAAAAACTTGTGGTATCTAAGCAACGATTGGACTATGTTAGTTTGGATTATGTTGTTTTTTTTTTCCAACTCAATTCTTAAATTTTGTGTGGCAAAGAAGACTATTGCAACATGGGGCTTTTCTCTGTGTTTCTTTTGACATTTTTAGCCGCAAAGAAAGCACAAGAAAAAAAAAAAAAAGCTGACAGCTAGCAATTATTTAAGAGGCCTGCGCGCGAACATGAGTGCCAGAGTGTGTGTGTGAGTGTGAGTGTGCGTGTGTGTGTGTATATGCATATGCAGCAGTCGCCTCCTCTCTGCCCTCCTCTCCCGCTCTCCCGCTCTATCGCTCTGCCGCTCTGCTTGCAATTAATGGCACGTGTTCCGTTAGAAATATACAAAAAAGAGCGCAGCAGGAGCACAGTTTAGTTTGGCCTGACCAAACATACTAGAGTCGCGAAGAGAGAGGGAGCGGGAGAGGGCGAGAGGAGGCAAGAGCCCACACTCCCACAGAGAGCAAAGGCGGCGAAATAGGCAAAAAAAAATGAGTGCAAATTTACCCAACTCAGTCGGGAGAGAAATGGCGACAGTTGAATAATAAATTCAGCACGGCTCTTCGATTTTTCCACTTCCAGCCCCACTTCCCTACCTCCTCTCTCTCTCTCCTCCTTCTCTTTTCGCGTTTTGTTGAGCATGACAAAAGCAACAACAGCTGAGCTGACATTGACACTTTTTGTCGTTTGCTGCTTGTGGCACAGCAAAATCGCTTAAGGTTATTTATAAATCCAAAAAAAAAAAAGAAGAGATGACAAAAAAATAAATCATATTTTTCGTGAGGGTTGGGAAAGCTCCACTAAAATTGGTTTTCTGCAAACTTTTGGCTCAACTCTTCCCACTGTGCAAATATTTACGCGCATATGTGATATATTGGAAATCGATAAACTGCGTTTCGTAGTGCTTTGCGCGGTGGGCGGTCGTGGAGCTTTGCGTCTTTTGCTCGTTTTTTTTTTTTTTGCAATCCCCCCTATTTCCATTTCTAACCACACAATCGAAATGGTATTCACAGTGTATACGTTTACATCTAATTAACACGCTCCTCCCTCCCCCTTTTAATGTCTTTTTTTTTCCTTTCCTTTTCTTACTTGGTTTCTTTAATATTTTATGAATTCAATTTGATATACAAAGAGAGCTTCCCCTTTTCTTTTCGCCAAACTGCGTTCGATTTCCGTGTTGCCTTCGGCGGCGGCGGCGGCGTGTCAAGCTTAACCTTCAACTCGCATTGAAACCAATTTGCCGTGTTCGTGTCTTCTCGAACACAACAAACACAAACACACACGCACACCATCATCATCCTCCGCCTTCTTCTCCGCAAGTGCAAATGTCACGCAATTAAGTCTGAATTTATGAAGTGATTCTAATATTGCGACGCCGAGTGTGTTTCCCCGACTTTTGCATTTGCTCGCATTTTGAATGAGCTTAATTGTTGACGATTTTCTGAGTGTGTCTTGGGTTTGCTTTTCTGCGTGTGTGTGTGTGTGTGTGTGTGTGTGGCGAATGGGCAAAGCACCGTTAAAGGTCAAACGAGCATTTAGCAAAAGAGACGAAGAAGCAGATAGAAAAAGAGAAGAAAAAGAAATAGCGCAAAGAAACCAAATGGCAACTGAACGAACAAGTCCAACAAATGCCCCTGCCTAGCTCTCTCCCTCTCCCTCTCTCTCTCTCGCTCGCTCGCTCGCTCTTGTCTAAATTGTAGAAATATTACTATTGAGAGGGAAAAAACTAGTTACCAATATCAAGCACAGCTTTTGTTGTTGTTATTGTTGTTGTTGCAATGACGTGAGCCAAAGATGCTTTATGGAAAGTCCCTAGTACATGTAATACCGATCGCATTAATTAAATACCCTAGAATAAAAAAATTGTAAAAAAATCCCAATAAGCCTTTAACTAGCTAGGCTTAGTTACAATCGATTTTCGCCACACTGTGCCGGCCCTAGGTGACGCATTTGCATTAAGATGTCGGTTGGGAGGAGAGGGAGAGAGGGGGACAGGAATTGTTGCCATTGTTCAAGCACGCAGGACATTTTTTTTTTTATGTATTAGAAAAATACTGAGGGTTGCCACCTGACAGCGCAAGTTTCGCCCGTGAGTGTGTGGGGGATGATGGACGCGCAGCGTTGACAGGAAACGCATCCGGCAAGGAAGTGACAGAGACAGGCGGTTAGGCGGAGAGTTGTGTGTGCAGCGGTTGTGCCGCAAAGGAAGTGGTTAAAAAAAAAAGGAAAAATAAAAAACGACAAAACGTTAACAACAACAGCAACAAAATCGCTGAATGCTGACAACGCTTACAGCTGCTGCCTTAGCCGCTGCCTTAGCCACTGCCTCTGCCACGGCTGCTGCTGCTGCTGCTGCTGCTTTAGTGGTTACAGTTACTGGCCAAAGCAAAAGCTTGATGCTCCGTAACAGTTACTGTTGTTGTTGCTTGTTTTTTTTGTTGCTGTGCCAATTCTAAACGTTGCATTGGCAACAGTCGCGCTTCGCCGGTTTTGCAAGTTGCCGTCGCTGCTGCCGCTGCTGTTGCTGTTGCATTGCGCGTAATCAGTGAAGCAACAAACCATGGCAACAAAAACAACAACAAAGAGTTGTAATGCGGCTACAGCTGAAGAAGTAGCAAAAACGAACGCACACACACACACACACCTGCAAACTTTTATGCAGTTCGTTTTGAATGACACAGTTTACACGCACACACACACACACAAGTAGGCTGTGTTAAACTCTTTGCTTACTTTAATTTAGTTTTTTTTTTTACTTTATGCACACTTTTTTGCGTTTTTTTAATGATTCTTTTTTATAAATTATTAACTTCACTTTTATTGTTTGTATTCCACACGAAAGGAGTTTGCGATGTTGAAACTGCGCTGCGGCTGCGGTGCTGATGCTGCTGCGCGCCTCTTAACAAAGTCAAACGCGACGTAGGCGACCCGACGACGGCGGACTACGACGACGACGACGGACTACGACGACGACGACGGACTACGGCGAGAGCGTGCAACCAAACATGCCAAAGGAAATTTCTATACTGACGCAGCAGCAAAACTCTGACAGCTGCCTGCTGACTGACTGCCTTCATACACACACACACACACACACACGCACAGAAGGTGGCGAACGAAAGCAGAGCAGCGCCAAAGATGTCAGACGTTGCTGTGTTGTGTTGTTGTTGCTGCAGTCAGTTTCTTTTCATGCTGTTGGCTTGAAAGCGTAGCCGTCGCAGTCACACGCACACACGTACACGTTAACTGGTTTGCACTCTCCGAGCACCATAGCCAGAGAGAGAGAAAGAGCGCGCAGTGGCCGCGACCAGTAAATGTGCCTGTGTGTGCTTTGCATACAAATGCGGCAGCCAAGCAAGACCAGAACCCACATCACACACACACTCGCACATGCATATAATAATACACACACACACACAGATACAACTTACAACCACTTGTTTGTCCGCTCAGCTGAGCGCGCCTGTTCGCCCGTTTGCTTGACTTTTTGCTCTCTCCCGCTCACGCTCTCGTTGCGTTGCGTCGCATCAGCTGTGTCGCACACAAACAAAACTTTTTGCGATTTGATTATGCGCTCAGCAGCAGCTGACACGGCAGAGCGTTGCCAGACAGCAGCGAAATAAGTAGTCGATCAAGGTACCCGCTTCAGACTACCCCGTAAATACTTATAATACGATTTACCTGCGATATTCTTAGGGAAATCAAGTTTGGACTACTTACCTGCAAATAAAAAAGAAGGAAAATGTTTTTATTTAGGCAATAAAATTTTAATTATGTTATTATTATTCCTTAAGCAGGCAAAGTCGGAGGTGCAACAAGGCCCGCATAACCTTTTTGTTCATGTAATTCCATTAGCACCGCGTCTTCCCTTGTGTATAATTATCACACACTCCGTGTGTGTGTCTGCGGCAGTTTGTGTCATTGATAACAAGAAATCGGAGAACAAAGTGCAAACAGAATAACACAGGAACTGCATTTGGTTCACGGCTTCCAAGGAATCAAACACCAAATCAAATCAATAAAAAAAGACGCACTCGACTGTGAGATACCCAGTGCTACGCCTTATACATAGGATCGATTGCTCCTTGCATAAATATAAATTCGATAACTTCACAATTAAGCTAAGCAGCTTTGTACAGGAAATATTTGTCGATTTTTCTCTTTTTTGTAATATTTAGTTTTTCGACATTTACAGGGTATGTGGCGGTAGTACTGCCTCTAATGAGTATAAAAAGGAGCACAGTCATTGTAGACAAATACAGGAAAGAGGACAAGAGCAACAACAACAACAACAACTCAGAAAGGCCAGCAGCTGTCGGCTTGCAAGAAGGCAAAAGGTGAATCGGGTTTGTTCCCTGCCTCTTCCTGTCTCGCTTGCACTCATGGAGACATGCTGATAGAGAGACGCTCTACTGGCGGTCAGTAAACACCTGTGACCGCCCGCATCGCAACGCATTTACACTTGATGAGTATTTTCCAGTGGACTCTTTTAAACTCTCCGCATCGCACACAGACACACACACACACACACGCACGTGTGCGCACGCAGCTAGCGCAGAGCAGAGCAGAGGCAGAGGCAGAGCAGAGCGCAGTGCTGCAACTATGATGCTTGGCTGCTTTCTAGCGGTTTCAACAAAGCTAACAGCGGCAGCGGTAGCAGCAGCAGCCGCCGCAACAGCAGGCAGGCAATTCGCCATTACTCGAATTGCTTTGCACTCATTATTTATTGCAGCGACTGTTGCAGCCTCGTTGCAGTCGAATGCAGACAGTCAGCAATCAAACGGCACACGATTCTCCTCCTTTCCACCGTCTCCCTCACTCTCTATCTTTCGTTGCGCGCTTCGTAAATAGGTCAGCACTAAGGCAGTGCGATAAATTTCCTGGTCTTTCTAGCTTATCGATAACAATCTGCAAGTATGTAAATATCTCATTAGGAGAGCAACACAGACACAATTAAATTGCATTCATTTGCAAGCAAAGAGAGAGAGAGGGAGAGCGAACGCGATTGAGAGACAGATTTATTTCCTGCATAAGGAAAATATAAATATCACTTTTCGCTCTCTTCCTCTCATCTCTCTCTCGCTCTGTGTGTGTGAGTGTGGTGTGAGCTGTGTTTTGTTTTTGCGGCTTGTTTATTTGTTGCCGTTTATTAATCTTGCTTGTGTTTTTCTTAGCTTGCCGCGGCAGAGAGCTGCGGCAGCGCTACAGCAGTTCCGTTGAGTCGGTCACGCCACCACATAAATAAGACAAAACAACAACAACAACAACAGCAACAATAAAAACAACAGCAATATCAACGAAGCAGCAGCCGTAGCAGGCAGAGACGGACGCGTCCGCTGCCTTGGGTCATGCGCACTACAAATGACGTCAGTTGTAGCCATCGAATTTAGAAATGCGCAAAAAAAGAGCATAAAATTTAGGCATGCTAGACCAACACATACCCTGCAGAGATAGAGTGTGAAGTAAATAAAGAGATAGTTTGCTTTGTATCAAAAGCGTAGGGTATCAAATTTGCAAACAGACTTGCACAATTTGTGGCAAGACAGTGTGTGATTCATATTATGCGTCGCGCCAGACCCAGACCTCTTCCCTCTATCCGACGCCAAATGGCGAAATGCTTAAATTGCGTCGTAGGTGCGAACCGTCCCCTTTGACCCCTAACCACCCCCCCCACACACACACACACACACAGTCAACCCGGTTGGGCCAGCGGCTTAAGGCCCCTTGCGGGGTTTCTTTTTGTCCACGCGCCTTTCTTCCACATGGAAACCCTACAAATAATGAGGCAGCAGCAAAAAAAGTGACTTACAAAAGGGTGTGTGGCGACGTTGGAGGAGGACGCTATGTTAAATGCGCAGCAAAAGAGCAATTCCCCAGAAACTTTAATAGCAATAACAATAACAATAACACACTCAACGGGGCCATCAGCTGTTTAACACTGCGGTAGGAGAACAACAGCAATAACAACAATAACAAGCATATTGACCGCAGCATCAGCAGCGGCAGCGGCAGAGACAGATGCAAACATAAGCAAATGCTCGCTCCCGTCTCTCGCTTGCTCTCACTCTCACTCTCTCTCTCTAGCTATCGACACTGTTTGTTGTTATTGTTTATGCTGACTATTCGATAGCTTCGATAGCCAAGGAGAGCAATTGTGCGTATGCACATATATGTGTGTGTGTTTAACAGGCATATTGCAGTTGTAATTTGCAATTGAATTATACGCCCTGCAGGAAGGAGTGTTGCCAGAGCAGCTGTTTTTTCCCCGTCAAATTTAGCTTTTTATTACATTTGATTGTGTGGGGAGTTTAAAGACAACGGGAATTCTTGATTTTAACAAGTAGATACAAATTGTTTTGTTATTCTTTTCGTTTGGAAATGAATGTTTTAATTAAAGCACAAAAATTAATTACTTTTAGCTTCTTTTTTTTTCAAACCTTCCCATTTTCCCACTGTGCTGGCCCAAACTTACCGACAGAAGCAGGTCACTGTCTCCTCAACATCGAGGGGCAGGGATAGCGGAGCCGGAGCATTGCTACCCGAGGCAGCAGCGCCACCTCCCGCACTGCCCACTGTGCCAGCATTGTTGTTGTTACTATTGTTGCTGCTTGACGCAGTATTGTTTTGGTTGTTGTTGTTGTTGTGATTGTGACGCGAGGACGAATGTAGAAATGTGGCCGCAAATGACGAGGATAACGACGTGTGCGATGTGGAGGAACGAGGTGTGTTTGCTGCAGGCGTTTGTGGACCCGTTGAGCTGCCATCATCCGCCAACGGAACCGATGAATATCGCACGAGTATGGCACGACTCACACGATTGCCGCCCGTCAGATTCGAGATGGCCCAATTCATGACCGAAACGCAATGCGCTACCGCATGTGAGCAGCGTCTAACGGCAACTGATGGCGCGGACTGCAACAAAATCTAGTAGCCGACGAATGGGTTCTTCCCCGTCCCCGGGTAAAATTGATTTTAGCCCGTCAATCAATTCCAGACGCGCCTAAAACGTGTTGCCAACTTGCGTATTATCTACTTACTCTACACACACACACATACAGACTATACAAGTATGTGTGTGTGTGTTTGCTCTCTGCTTTGTTCCTGTTGTGCTATATTTGTGTTGCGCGTCTGCCTTTGTCCCCTCGATAATTCAATTAGAGTTTTGCTAAGTGCGGCTCAAGGCCGACGCGATGCCACAGCCCCAGCCTCAGCCTTATGCCGTGATTTCTGTCCCCCCCAATAGTTATCATCGGGTAATCCCATGGACAATCCTCTCCACATCTCAACTCACACAAAACAAAAGTTTTGCTTTTGATAAAGTTAGGAGACAAGTTTAATGAGCTTGGAAGCTCTCGATTTGTGCCACAGTGCGTAGCATAAGTTTGTGTACGTTTGTTCAATGCGCATGTTTGTTGTTGTTGTTGTTGCTGGTATTTGTTTTACTTTTTGATTACGAATTGTAATGAAAATTGCGAGTTCATTAAACTGAGGCGTCGGCGTCGGCGTCGCTTATCTCTCTGCAGTCGACGCTGACGTCGACTTCGCTGTCAATGTCGTTGTTGGATGCAACAACAAATATGCGTTGAAACATAAACAAAAGATGAAGGCGAACAATAGCGAGAGAGAGAGAGAGAGAGAGAGAGAGAGAGAGAGAGCAAGCATATGAACATAATAAGCAGGCGAATAAACGCAATCGAAAAATGCAATGGCCTTGATGAATGAAGGAGGAAACAAAGTGCATAAGCACACTCATACCAACACACACACACACACACACACGCACGCTAAAGTGCGTTTGTGTGTGTAAATTGATTTGCGCATACAAGTAATCAAAACACTTGCTACTCGCATTCACTTTGAGAAATCGATAACAAAAGTTGGTCTTTTATTGATTTTGCATCAACAACGATAAATAAAAGGAAAGGAGAGACGAGGAAGAGGAAGTAGAACACCAACAGCAGCAGCTAAACATGGGCAAAGAAAATCCTGCTTTTTGGCCTGGAATACAAGAGCATAAGAGAATGCGAAGGAGGAGCAACAACTTAAGACAAAGGAAAAAATGAAATTTTCTTTTTGTTTTTGTTTTTGATGGCAAAGAGATGAGAAACGAGGCCAATTGGCTAAATGCCAAATGGCGACGAAGTAAAAACGCAGAGGACATAAAAGACACCACCAAAGAGGCGTAGAGAAACCGAGAGATGGAGGCGAAGAGACAGCGACGCAACGCAACGCGACCAGACGAGACAACCAACCAAACGAGCAGCGACGTAACGTCTCTGTCGCGTACGTCGACCGTCTCTGTCTTCTCTCGCTGTTATCGCTGTCGTCTGCACGACTATTTTTATAATAATCATAATCTGCAGTTGCACATTTGCATTTTGCATTAAAATTTTTTTGTTGTTTTTTGTTCACTTACCCCATCAACCAATCGACCGTGTCGCGCAAGTACTCCGGTATACGCTCCAGTTTGACGGCTGCTGCGCTGCTGCTGTTTCCTTTCGCCAAAAATAGTTTTAGATTCTTTGCACACAGGCACACACACACACACCTCCAGCAGCAGCAACGGCAACACTAACAACACCAACACCAACACCAACGTCAACACAACACAAACGACACAAATTCAGCACGAAGCTGCAAGCCAATTGACACTTTTGCTTTTGTTAATCAATAATATTACGAATTTTGTTTTAAAACTTTTGCACATCAAATTTTCACGCTTCTTCTTCACTTGTTTTGTGAGGCCTCGATACGTTTTTAACGATATTCATATTTGCATCGATAGTACATTCGATAAACAGTAGTGGGTGCGACACACAGTTTAACATACTGGATGCCGTCTAAATGATATTCACTCGTAATTTGCTATAAATTATTGATAAAACAAATAGAAATGCTAAAATACAAAAGCATAATAAAACCTAAATGGAATAAAAAAGTGGACAGTTCTTAACTGTGGCGCATCGGTTACCAAGCAGCTATTGAGCTGTTTTACAACTGTTGAGCTGGCGTTGCAGCCCTGGTTTCAAGTGCACAGCTGTTTTCGGATTAGTTTAGATAACCAGCTGGTGTTGTGTTTATGTTTTTATTGGAATTTGTTTGCATATCAAAAATAAACTGAACTTTCCTAGATTTTGAATGCTGAATCCGTTGCAGAAGTATTTTTTTTTATTTCTTTTATTATAAAATACGAAAGTCGAAATTGCGGAAAAGTTGTTTTTATTTCGTAGTAGCTGATTTACTTTTATGCTACTATTAAAACAAATTAATGAGGCTTTAAAATAAGTATTGTAGTTTATTTTGATGCAGTTGCATTAAGAAATTATATATACACATAATGAGTTAATTAATTGAAATCTCAATAATTTAATGCAAACTGCTTACCTTATACATTAATACCATGAATACAGTAAACGATGATTTTAATATTGTTTAACTTTATCGATTGTCGATAGCACGTGCAAGGCAGTCCGATTTAAGTCACAGCTGTGAGTGAACGGAAAAAGTACAAATTACATAAAAATGGTACAAAATTACAAAAATATTTACGTACATTTCGAACAGAGCCCGTAAATAATATAATATTTCGATTACTGTTTCCTAATCAAATCTCCATCTCTCTCACCTCATGCCGATTCCCCTGCAACCCGACAATCAATTAAAACACAACAAGACGAGTTCAATCATATTAGCCGGCCTCGGCGTGGCGGCCGTTGGCTTTGCTGGAAAGCACCTGATGCGCCGCATGCCACAGATGACCACCAAGTTCAATGAGGCCCTCAAGAACCTACCGAAATTCGATGCCGAGAGCATGGCAAATGCAAAGTACTACAAAGGTGGTTTCGATCCGAAAATGAACAAGCGTGAGGCGGCGTTAATTTTGGGTGTCAGTCCGAGTGCCTCCAAGCTGAAGGTGAGTCCGTCCAGGAATCTCTTATAATATACCATAGAGAGAATCTTAAATTTGCCGAAATTCTTGTAAACTGCAGGTTAAGGATGCGCATAAGAAGATAATGCTGCTCAATCATCCCGATCGCGGCGGGTCACCATATTTGGCAGCCAAAATAAACGAAGCCAAAGACTTTCTGGATAATGCTAAGTAAATCCTCAGACGTTTGTAAATACTATGTACTATATAGCATGTAAGATCCCAGACAGTTTATAAAGTGAATTTAAATATGCAATTCCATTAATGTTTACAGTTACAGTTTCTTAAGGGTAATGCATAGTGCATAAATATTATTGATAGAGATGTAAGGCCCCAATTTCATGTCTTTTTGTTGAAGTTGCTTAAAACAGAGAGCGAAATTTAAATGAATACGAAGTGTAGTTAGGAACACACATATATAAGTTATATATAGATATATACAGGTATACAGACCCAACTTGAGTGAAAATTCCTGTTATTTACAAGTAACTTAGTAGCTAATGGAAGCGATCATTAGGACAGCGTGTGGCCGCAGATAAATCGCGAAATTTACATGAAATGTGACCTAATCGACGTTTATCAGTTGCATATGCGAAGGTTTCAGGGGCTTATATACGGCAGTAGTAACCGTAGATGGTTCACTCCAGCTCAAGCCAAAGATGTTCACACGGTTACTGATCTGTATAGCTTTTTTAGCCGCAACTGCAGTTGCAGCTCCCACGCTGGACACCGACGCAAGTCATGTGATAACCAATGGATATGCCGCAGCTGTGGGCAAGGCTCCCTATATTGTGGGTCTGCTGCTTAAGGAAGGCCTCATGGCCAGATGGTGTGGTGGTTCGATCATACACCACAACTGGGTGCTGACTGCGGCGCATTGCACAGATCACATAGACTTGGTGGTCATCTATTATGGTGCCACACGGCGCACGCAACCTTTGTTTCACTTGACCGTGGATGTGCAACATGTTGTACAGCATCCCGAGTGGCCCGACAGCATTGGCAACGACATTGCCCTGATACGTACTCCACACGTTGGATTCTGGTCTCTGGTCAATAAGGTGGAGCTGCCCAGTCTACAGGAGCGGGGCAAAAGTTTCGAGAGCTCATTGGCTGTCACCTGCGGTTGGGGCAGCACCTACGATGGCAGTCAACTACCCGATTGGCTACAGTGCGTCGATCTGCACATCATCAGTAACAAGCAATGCGAACTTAGCTATGGAAACTTGCCGGAGAGTGTTCTGTGCGTGGAGACACCCGAGGGTAGATCGATCTGTGATGGCGACTCTGGCGGTCCGTTGGTCACACATGATAACCCCAAACTGGTGGGCGTCACTTCTTTCAGCGATGCGGAAAGCTGCCACTCAGACGCGGCGGCGGGCTTTACCCGCGTTACCGCTCACCTGGACTGGATACGGAAGGTCTCTGGCGTAGAATATTAACACTGTACAGCGGGTGGTCATAATAAAAATCAAATATTGCAACATCTACACATATTTAGTTCAATTTACTTTGCTAAAACAAAATCAAGATTACAAACTTTACCAAAACATCGATAAGACCATTCACTATTTTTGGTAGATTTATCTTACATTTATCTATACAACGCTTGACTTAAAATACTTAAGTTAAAACATAATATCTATACGATATTTAAACTGTATATTTACACAGCCCAACTCCGATTGGATCGTAGTCGGAGCATTGAACAATCGATATCGGCAGTTGGCAGCTATCGGTATTTTAATGAACTGTAGTTGAATCCACCAACAGGTACTTTTGGCGCGCAACTTGAAATTTATTGAAATATCGACAGTTATCATTGATTACATTTGCTATAACTCTACGCAGGAGCGCTCTCCATACTGTCCATTACCTCACGGAACTGTCCGACAGACACCAACTCGTTTTGTTCAGGATGGGCCTCCACAATCTGCTGCCAAATCTTCACAAAGTCTTCGACACTGATGATGTCCTTGAAAATCACCTCCAATTGCTCGCGGGGTCGCAGAAATTGGAAATCGCTTGGCGCCAGGCCATAGAGCAGCGAGACGTCTGGTTGAATTAGATCCTTAACGTGTGTGGAATCTGCATCCATTTTCTTGGGATGCACCTTGCGCCAAACTGGTTCCTTATTGGGCTCCTTGTTCATATCGGCACAGAGCAGACGATAGGTTGTATGTTTATTTTCGATATTTTTCGGTGTAATTGATATGTTGCCCATCGGTGGCAAAGGATGTTGTATGTTCAGCAATTGACAGAACTCATCATAGTTCATCCGCTCCGTTGCGCAGCCCTCGTCGATAATCATGCGAAAATGACCGAGTGCGGTACGCATCTTATAAATATCGATATACAAATGCATGCGGTGCATGATTTCAAAGATTTTCTTTAGCGGCAAGTGGCGAGTCTGCTCTTTGTCGCTGTGCTCCAGCACCGAGATAAGATCGAACATCTGGAAATTGGCGCGCTTCTGCAGCTTGTGGCGCCACATGTTCACATGCCCCAAAGCATCGAGCAGTGGCTTGTTGCCCTCACAGGGCGAAATATCCTCGATCAGCATTTTGCAATCACAATCCGGAAACGGAGTGGGAGTGCCGTAGGTCATGTACGGTGACATTACATACGGATATCTGGTGAGTAATGAGATTAATTATATACTCGAATGTATCAAGCTTGCGACTGACTTTTTCAATTTCTTGCCCAGTCGCATGTAGGTGCGATCGATAAAGTCCATTTGCTCCTTGCTGATAATGACCACATTGCCGGCGCATTGTGTCATGCAAAGCTTTGCGGCCTGTCCCGACTTATCCCCCTTGGTGGGCGCCCCGTAGGTGTTCTGTCTGCCAAAGGGTTCGTTGTATCTGTGAAAATATCATTGGATTAAAGGAACGATTTCCATGACGCAGAGTTCTCGCACTTGCGATTGATCTGCTCCGAGGGAAAGTAATGATTGTGGCTGATAATGTGTTTGTCATGGAAGTAGCCAAACTCTCTGTTGATCTGCTCAGCTGATTTGGCCGGCAATATTACGTCGTAGAGACGCTCACAGGCCTTGGTCTGGCGGCCGAAAGTGCG
This sequence comes from Zaprionus ghesquierei, assembly GCA_018904095.1. Taxonomy (NCBI): domain Eukaryota; kingdom Metazoa; phylum Arthropoda; class Insecta; order Diptera; family Drosophilidae; genus Zaprionus; species Zaprionus ghesquierei. Next base: position 20,685,256 of record JAEIGP010000850.1, on the reverse strand, counting down.
ACTCCAATTGGTCACCGTGTCCGGCTTAGAAAACGTTGGTTTCGCCTCGGCTAACTTAGCCTGCTTGAGGAACATTTCCTCGGAAAACTTTTCCTTGAAGACAGTAAAACGCGACTTGGATTTTTCGAATGCTAACAACTCCGTCACGCTGACTTCGGGCAGACATGGCGATTCCGGACAACGTGTTCCAGCACTTTTAATCCTCAGTCGCTTACACTCATCGCGTATCCAACCCTCAGCGACCTCCTCGGGATGCAGGATGGTCATGCAGGTGCCCGTTGTGTTCGAATAATCCGGACGTGAGCCCACCCCAGCTGCACGTATGTCCGCATTGCGGTCGATAAAGCGACCAATATTGGCCATTTTTCTTTATAAACAATAAAAGGATTTTCAGTTCCTTTTTTGAAAAATATATACACATGTAAGGTATGTGTCGACTCGATGACTCGAAAAGTGATTGGAAACGCTAGGATACCCCTCGAAATAGTAATAAATAATTGTTTATTGGCAGAAACGCAGAAGAGAGTATTAACTAAGCTGGGCCGGCCACTGTGTGCACATCAGTTCAGGGAGTAATCCTTCTGCAGAATAAAGTCCCAAGTGTCCTTCCAGCGCAAATCGATTATCTCCTGTGCGGACATCTTTCTGGTGCCGTAGCTAAGGGGCAAGAACTTGACAAACACGGCAAAGACGGCAATCAACCAGAGCAGTAGACCAAGTCGGTACAGACGAACTATGTGCCGCACTGCGCCGCCACGTGGCAGGCAATGACGGCGCAACAGGTAATCCAGGTGCTCCACTACATAGCAGAGCAACATCAGTTTGAACATAAAGGCGGGCAGGTAGTTGTGCAGGAAGAGGGTGCGATCGACGCAAAAGTAGGGCACATAGTGCACCAGGTAGCCCATAAAGAAGGTGTCGCCGGCAACGAGGAAGCGCTGCCACTCACTGGGCGATAGATCGTAGCAGAGGCGACGCCTGCGTATGGCATAGATAACAAGCAGCGCAGCGTAGATAAGAATTCCCACGCTGGCCGTGTACCAGATCAGTATGTTGCCTAGCAAATAGATTTGCGCATTGGAGTTGGAGTCCAGCCAATAGGCAATGCCCTTGTCTAGCAATGGCCACTCATGCGGCATGGAGCTGTACATGTGACTCTGTACTTGTCGCGAGTTCCAAAACATTTTCGTCTGCAGCTCCAGCAGTTTGGCCCAGAACGAAAGCTTTGTCTTTTTGGTCGGTATCATTTCCGCATTGAGCAGTTGACGCTCACGCTCCCGCTGATCCTGGGCTAGAATAGGGAAATCAAGTTAACTTTCAGCTCATTCATTAGCCGGGCAAGTCTTACTCTTGGTATAGCGATGTTCCTCCACATTCCAAATGGTATCCTGATGTCCCTTGTCTCGATCGGCGACCACCTCGTGCTGATTAAATCCCCAACTGGGCAACTGTTTGCCACTAAAGCGTAGCGCAGCGCCTGTGGTGTGATGAATTAGTCGTATCTCCGATTTGATGGCATGCCAGCGATCTCCCTCCGTAGCTCGGTTTAGTATCTCCACGCGCCACAACAGCTCGCCGGCCATCTTAATCTCGTAGTCAATGTAGCAACTGACCTCCTGACATTGCGGTGTCATGGGAGCAGCCACGTCGTGGGAGTTGAGGGCGCGACTCGTAATGCCATGCACCAATTGAACCACATCGCCGTGCTTAATGGGATCCGGTTGATCGCCCACAACAAGATTATCCAGCTGCGGTCGCTTAACAATCCACCAGTTGTTCACATCCTTGAAGGAGTAGCAAGTGACCTGCTGCTGATGCGATGAGCCACGCTGATCCTTATAACGCACGGGATAGACGGCAGCGTGGGAGTGCAACCAACAGGTGCGTCCGTGTGTATTTCGCAGCGTAATCTGTGATCCGTGCACCACCACCAGTGGTTGACCACGTGTAATCGATGCCAGGCCACCGTCTAGGGAGGCCTGGAAAGCGCTCGTCATGATGCTGTCATGTGGTCCAGCGCGATAGAGAACTTTCAGGTGCACGTAGAAGATGCTCAAATAGACGGCAATGGGAATGCATAGAAAAATGAGTATTCTGCCCAGGGTGTGTAACCAGAGCTGGCCAGCTAAAAGATAGAGAAGATTATTGATGCTGATTCTTGTTTATTTTAATTTCTCTCAACTTACTCGTTAGACTCGCATCGTAGAGCATCTTCCAGAGATGACGACAGAGCAGATATGCGGCCAGTAACAGCGCTAGAAAACCCACGTACTTAATGCAACCGGCGCTGGCGAGGAAAACCGCAGCAGCTGCTCCACTAAGTACCCACCTGGGACTGCCGAGTGAGCAGCGCTGAAAGCGCAGAAGACACGCAATTCCCACGGTGCTGGCCAGCAGCAACATGGACTCCATGAGCACAAAACGAGATTGCGTTAGCAGAGCATTATCCAGGATCACCAGCAGACCACCCAGTGCCGACGTCCAGCGTCGCAGCTGTGCCTCCTGTAGCAGCTTGTAGACTGCAGGAGCCAAGAGACTCCCACTGAGTGCAGGCACAAATCGTAGCCAGAAAATGGGCACATTCGCAGAGTAATCGGCCCCAATTCGAGTGAACGTATAGTTTCCATCGTAGCCGCCAAAACTGACAAGGCCTGCGATCAGCTGTTTGCCCAACGGCGGATGCTGATCGTAGAAGAAGATGTTGCGCATATAGAGCGAAATATACTTGCCATAGTGTAGTTCGTCAAAGCTGCGAAGAGTGAAGAAATATATAGAGAGATATAGAGAGAGATCACGTTGGAAGAAATCATTAAGTAAGCTACAGTCGAACGCGTCCGATAGTGAGTTAGCCTTCACCTAATTTGAAGAAGAGGCGTAGCAAACACGCTAACCAATTAGAAGTTTCCAACAACCTATGATGAATGAATTTTGCTGCTACTTAGCGCACATATAGCGGAACAAGAACGTAAGTGGCTAACGGTAATAAACTCTATGAAACTTAATCTTAAACAACTGCTGTGCCTAATCAAATTGAAATTCGGAGCATGGGTTTAAATAATATATAGCTATTTTTATATGAAAGCAAAAGAATTATATCTCTTTACGTGGGTACTAGGTGTGTCCTCTGGTATTTCAAAGAAACCTGATGTACATATGGTATAGAGGCGTGTCAAATTTGGTGCACACATAGTTGCTGAGATCGATGGGTTTATAAAGCAGACAATTAGACTCACAGTCAGATTGAGTAACAGACATGCCTAATATACTCTTATAAAAAACACCATAGGTACAGCTAGGAAAGGGTATACTAACAAAGTTCAACATTATCTTGCACTTACACAACATGTCTTGGTGTTGCCAATTTGTAGAAACGCGTGAGGAACGCCAGCAGAAAAAGACCCCAGCTGAGGAGATCAATATGCAGGCTAACGGTAAATTGCGCTGCCGTCGCGTTGCTGCTGTTGCTGCCGCTGCCGCTGCTGCTGCTGTCACAGACTCCGCTGCCAGTGCGCTGCTTCCCATTGTCCACATCGCAAGCAGCGTCACACGAACAAGAGCGCGAACGTGAATGCGACTTCTTGGATGCAGAGGTAAGCGATGCCGACGAAGCAGTTGGCGTCGGCGTAGACGTTGGCTTTGATGTATCGGTTAGAAAAGACTGCCGGCTCTCGGAGCGACGGCTGCGCTCGGCTGCACTGGCGCGCAGTGGCAGCAGTGCAAGCGGTGCATTCAGATGGCAGTTAACGTCGCGACAGCAGAGCATGCTCGCTGCCGTGGTGGACAGAATGCCGTTACAGCACAATGGTGAAGGTGAATTGTAGCTAGTGGTTGCTAACGCTGACGACTCTGCTGCTGCTGCGGCTGCGGCTGAGGTTGCTGAACGACTGCGAAAGTGAAGTCTTTCGTTTTGCTCGTTGCACGCGTTTTGATTTTCGATAAAGTTTTCCGCAACATTTCGTTGCTGTTGTTGCTGTTGTTGTTGTTGTTTTTGTTTCGACTTTGAGCGCGTTGTCTTGCGCCGCTGCACGCCGCTGCTGCTGCTGACGCTGCTGTGGGTGGACATGATGCAAGCGGCGCCTGCTTGCTGCTTGTTCAGCGTGAGAATCTATTTTGCGTATTTGTTTTTGTTGTTGTTTCCCTTGTGTTTTTTGCTGAGACACTTTCACTTTTCACTTATGTTAATAATTAGCAACATTTGCACAATACGTATGTGTGCGTATGTGTATTTTTTTAAGTTTATTTCACACGGCACATTTCCTTGTGCCCTTCTCTCTCTCTTTTCTCTCAGATTTGCCACGTCGTAGCTTTTGCACTCTTCTACTCTGCAGCGCGGTGACCACCTTGGCTCGCTTTCGTCGTATCACAACAACAAATTTACATGGGCGTTCGCCCAGCAGCTGAAGAAGAAAGTTCACACGCACGCACACACACACACACACGCACACAGACACGTGCAAAGAGAACACACTAAAAATATATTCTGCCCGTGTGTGGGTAAAGCACGCACATATTTTACGTTTTATGCTCACTTTGTTTTGCCTTCTTCTTTCGTTTAGTTAATCGAGCTGCGCATTCGCCACAACCTACTTGCTCAAGATCTCGACGAGCACTGACAGACTGAGCCTCTTTCGCTCTCTTGCGAGCGGGTGTCTGCGTCTGCGTCTGCGCAGCTGCTGCTTGCTGCGCTGCTCGCGCTGGAATGCGGCAGGTTTGTTGTTTTGTCTCAAGCTGCGTCTGCATTTGCGTCTTTGACTACTTTGATTCTTAACCCATTTTTGGTTTACACGCTCTCTCTCTTCTCACCGCGAGCCCGCGTTCACGCTCTCTCTCTCTCTCTCTCTCTCTCTCTCACACACTTGTTTGTGCGCTCTCTTGCATTGGACAATGAATGTCAATCGGTGTAAACAGCTTTTGTGTACAACCTGTTGACACCTTTCCCGTAGGCAGCACGCGTCAGAAGCGAAGCAAGTGTAAAAGAAAAATATAAACACGGGTCTTGCGGTACTTGAGGTTAATGAAACTAATCGAATTTAATTGGAATTAGTAATTAAAACAAGTAAATGGCTTTAACTTGTTATGGCTAGCTGTAATTCTAAATTAGCTTTGTAAAATAAATTACAATTTTAAAAATATATATTATATATTTTTTTATATAATAGTAAAACCGATTTTTTACACTGTCGCAGTGAGTCACCCTACTGCAAATAGTATTGACATATTTTGCTATGCCAAGTTGCAACCACACAAACTCCCATGCAAGAGAAAGCTGAGAAGGGGGAGGGGGATGCTGTGGAGAGAAGCGAATTGAACTCAGACTACTTGTCTGGCGCTTTGGAGACCTTAGAACGCTTGTGCGCGTTGCATGTGAAAGAGGGAAAGAGAAAGAGAGAGAGAGAGAACGGTGGGAGTTTTAAAGAGAGCGAGACAGACAGCCAGAGGGATGGGTTGAGTGTAAACTCGCGTGAGTTGGGGTCCCTGTGGAGGCTTTTGCCGCTGCAGAAGAGGTGAGGCTGTTGCTGTGTTGCAGCTTGGGATGCAACGCGACTGCCCCTTTTGTGTGTGGGGCTAGGGGGAAAGGCGGGTGCACCGTGGCTGCTTGCAACCGATAGGAGTAAAACAACAACATGGGCCAGCAGGAGGCGACGATTCGAGGTTGTTGTTCGTGTTGTTACGGTTGGCGGATTGGTTGACCGAACGAAGCCCGCACAAGTGCAAGGATATTGTCGCCACCAGCCGCCTGACATGCAACACGGCCCAACGCAGCTGCCTCATCGTCGCGTTGGTTTGGGGGTGTGAGTGGGAGTGCGGAAGCAGGGAGAAAGAGTATTGGGTTTGGGTGTTTCTGTGCCTGCTGCTGGTGCTTCTGCTGCTGCTGCAGCTGCGACGATGACGGTGACGGCGGCGTCGGTGGCGATGGCACGGTGGCAATGCCAATGGGCTCACAGTACCGTGTGCCACTTTGGGTGAATGTTCGTGGCCGTAGCCGTGGCCTCGACTCGTGCGCTCGTTCACTCCAGCCAAGGCCAAGCCTGCAAAAGGACGACGTCGCCGTCAACGTCGCCGCCACCGTAGACGCCGCCACCGTCGCCGTAGTCAACGACGATAATGTGGCACAATGACATTGACATTGAACTAGGTCGAGGACGTTCACCACTTCGGCCACCGTTTTTGGTTAATGTTTCCCCTCACCCTGTGCCGCACCAATTCCTGTTTAACTGTCTTGTCGTCCTGTTTATGGTATGATTCCGTCTGATTATGTTCGGCGTGGGCCCGTTGTGTGTGCGTATTGTGTGCTTGCACCCCTTTGTGGCAGCCATTAAATGCTGCAGGTTTTTGTTATGGGCAAACAAAATGCTGTTGATTTTTATTGCAGATACTTATTGGACATATATATATATATAGATATAGATATAGATATAGATATAGATATAGATATAGATATAGATATAGATATAGATATAGATATAGATATAGATATAGATATAGATATAGATATAGATATAGATATAGATATAGATATAGATATAGATATAGATATAGATATAGATATAGATATAGATATAGATATAGATATAGATATAGATAGATATAGATATAGATATAGATATAGATATAGATATAGATATAGATATAGATATAGATATATAGATATAGATATAGATATAGATATAGATATAGATATAGATATAGATATAGATATAGATATAGATATAGATATAGATATAGATATAGATATAGATATAGATATAGATATAGATATAGATATAGATATAGATATAGATATAGATATAGATATAGATATAGATATAGATATAGATATAGATATAGATATAGATATAGATATAGATATAGATATAGATATAGATATAGATATAGATATAGATATAGATATAGATATAGATATAGATATAGATATAGATATAGATATAGATATATATAGATATAGATATAGATATAGATATAGATATAGATATAGATATAGATATAGATATAGATATAGATATAGATATAGATATAGATATAGATATAGATATAGATATAGATATAGATATAGATATAGATATAGATATAGATATAGATATAGATATAGATATAGATATAGATATAGATATAGATATAGATATAGATATAGATATAGATATAGATATAGATATAGATATAGATATAGATATAGATATAGATATAGATATAGATATAGATATAGATATAGATATAGATATAGATATAGATATAGATATAGATATAGATATAGATATAGATATAGATATAGATATAGATATAGATATAGATATAGATATAGATATAGATATAGATATAGATATAGATATAGATATAGATATAGATATAGATATAGATATAGATATAGATATAGATATAGATATAGATATAGATATAGATATAGATATAGATATAGATATAGATATAGATATAGATATAGATATAGATATAGATATAGATATAGATATAGATATAGATATAGATATAGATATAGATATAGATATAGATATAGATATAGATATAGATATAGATATAGATATATAGATATAGATATAGATATAGATATAGATATAGATATAGATATAGATATAGATATAGATATAGATATAGATATAGATATAGATATAGATATAGATATAGATATAGATATAGATATAGATATAGATATAGATATAGATATAGATATAGATATAGATATAGATATAGATATAGATATAGATATAGATATAGATATAGATATAGATATAGATATAGATATAGATATAGATATAGATATAGATATAGATATAGATATAGATATAGATATAGATATAGATATAGATATAGATATAGATATAGATATAGATATAGATATAGATATAGATATAGATATAGATATAGATATAGATATAGATATAGATATAGATATAGATATAGATATAGATATAGATATAGATATAGATATAGATAGATATAGATATAGATATAGATATAGATATAGATATAGATATAGATATAGATATAGATATAGATATAGATATAGATATAGATATAGATATAGATATAGATATAGATATAGATATAGATATAGATATAGATATAGATATAGATATAGATATAGATATAGATATAGATATAGATATAGATATAGATATAGATATAGATATAGATATAGATATAGATATAGATATAGATATAGATATAGATATAGATATAGATATAGATATAGATATAGATATAGATATAGATATAGATATAGATATAGATATAGATATAGATATAGATATAGATATAGATATAGATATAGATATAGATATAGATATAGATATAGATATAGATATAGATATAGATATAGATATAGATATAGATATAGATATAGATATAGATATAGATATAGATATAGATATAGATATAGATATAGATATAGATATAGATATAGATATAGATATAGATATAGATATAGATATAGATATAGATATAGATATAGATATAGATATAGATATAGATATAGATATAGATATAGATATAGATATAGATATAGATATAGATATAGATATAGATATAGATATAGATATAGATATAGATATAGATATAGATATAGATATAGATATAGATATAGATATAGATATAGATATAGATATAGATATAGATATAGATATAGATATAGATATAGATATAGATATAGATATAGATATAGATATAGATATAGATATAGATATAGATATAGATATAGATATAGATATAGATATAGATATAGATATAGATATAGATATAGATATAGATATAGATATAGATATAGATATAGATATAGATATAGATATAGATATAGATATAGATATAGATATAGATATAGATATAGATATAGATATAGATATAGATATAGATATAGATATAGATATAGATATAGATATAGATATAGATATAGATATAGATATAGATATAGATATAGATATATAGATATAGATATAGATATAGATATAGATATAGATATAGATATAGATATAGATATAGATATAGATATAGATATAGATATAGATATAGATATAGATATAGATATAGATATAGATATAGATATAGATATAGATATAGATATAGATATAGATATAGATATAGATATAGATATAGATATAGATATAGATATAGATATAGATATAGATATAGATATAGATATAGATATAGATATAGATATAGATATAGATATAGATATAGATATAGATATAGATATAGATATAGATATAGATATAGATATAGATATAGATATAGATATAGATATAGATATAGATATAGATATAGATATAGATATAGATATAGATATAGATATAGATATAGATATAGATATAGATATAGATATAGATATAGATATAGATATAGATATAGATATAGATATAGATATAGATATAGATATAGATATAGATATAGATATAGATATAGATATAGATATAGATATAGATATAGATATAGATATAGATATAGATATAGATATAGATATAGATATAGATATAGATATAGATATAGATATAGATATAGATATATAGATATAGATATAGATATAGATATAGATATAGATATAGATATAGATATAGATATAGATATAGATATAGATATAGATATAGATATAGATATAGATATAGATATAGATATAGATATAGATATAGATATAGATATAGATATAGATATAGATATAGATATAGATATAGATATAGATATAGATATAGATATAGATATAGATATAGATATAGATATAGATATAGATATAGATATAGATATAGATATAGATATAGATATAGATATAGATATAGATATAGATATAGATATAGATATAGATATAGATATAGATATAGATATAGATATAGATATAGATATAGATATAGATATAGATATAGATATAGATATAGATATAGATATAGATATAGATATAGATATAGATATAGATATAGATATAGATATAGATATAGATATAGATATAGATATAGATATAGATATAGATATAGATATAGATATAGATATAGATATAGATATAGATATAGATATAGATATAGATATAGATATAGATATAGATATAGATATAGATAAAGATACTGAAAAATTGTATTTCTTTTCTATATTTGCTACCAAGCAAATTGAAATTCTTGGCTCAAATAAATCACAAGAAATATGTGTAAGTATCAACAAAGAAGACGTCATTGGAGCGACGAATGAGGGACATAAAGAGGGGTTAAATAGGAAACTTTGCAATCAATTAAAATGCATTCGAACTGTGAATTCTAATGGCAATTAAAGCCTCGCCCCTCTTATGGACCTGGTCTCTGTGTGAGCCCCATGACGTTTCCAACACTGTCTGCATTTTGTCTAAGCCTTTGTTTTCACAGTGGCGTAGAGCAGTGGGGGATGATGGGGAAGGGTTTGATTTTATTTATTTTAATTGAAATGAAATTTATTTTATGCACATTTTATTCGGCTGCAGCCAAGCCAAGCTGATGGGATGCAATTTCTATATATCACATGGATTATTCATACATAGGCATGTGCCAATCTATATGTACAAATGTGTGTAAATACACAGACACACGCACTCGCACACATAAACACATAAACACATACACACACACACACACACACACGTGTTGAGAATATTGTTATGTGGCAAATGCAACTAAAATGTTTGCAGGCTTTTTGCCGTTTTATGACTCGTCTGGCCGGTAAAATTTCCCCGCTCCCGTCCCTCGTTCCCCCCTCTGGCTGTCGCCTCTTTGTCGCCTGCATGCAACCTCCCACTCAGACTCTACGCACGCCTGCCACTGCCAGCTGCATGCAACATTTTGTTTTTAGTTGCATTGCCGTCTGGCAAAAATTTTGCCATTTGATTGCCGCCTTTTTGTGTAGAGTTTGTTGCAACTTGCCGTTGCAGCTGCAGTTAGGTGTTTCACACAAACACACGCACACACACACTCACACACACACTTACACCGACGTGTGTGCAGAAAAACGCATATGTAGCTGCATTTTGCGCACTCTCGCACAGCAGGAGAGACACACACGCAGACACGCACACACGCACAGTCTGGTCTAGACCTTAGGGTGTTATATATATAGAATATAGAAATATATTTTTTATATACATTAAGCCTCCCTTTAATATTATATATAGTATGTATATTTATTTTATACACATAAAGCGCATCTCTCTCTCTCTTTCTTTTTAGTTTGATTTGTCAGCTAAAAATAATCACAAAATTTTCACTTAGTACAGTTGTGTGCAAAACATATAAACAAGCAGCATGCTGCAGTTATCGTTAGCGTTGCATAGCGGCAAAAGTAGCACACACACTATTTGGTGGGTGGGATTTTTTCCGCGACTCCTTTCCCCTTCCCCTTCCCCTTCGCATTCCCGTACCCGTAACCCTAACTCAGCCGAGTCCATATACGCGCATACGACCATGCTCAGGCACAGACACTGCCACAAACGGTGGCATGGACGGGATGCACCTCCGTCGAGTTTACGTTTTGTTTAGAATTTTAGATTTTAGCGCGTTTTAGAATTTTATGAATGAATTTTCGTCGCACGAGCCCGAATCAACTACCCCCTAAGCTGCTCCCTATTCTCGTGGCCCTCTCGTCCTCTCCTCTGCGAGAGTCACTTTTAGTTTTCGGTTAGTTTTCGGTGCCCATTTTTGTGGGTGTGTTTTTATTTTTGGTCGACTCGCTCGCTGCGACCTTGGCCATTTTGCCCGTTGGGTGCCCGTCGACGTTGCGACTGCGACTCGCCCCCAACTCCGTACACCAACTCCAGTTCTGGCTGCGGCTGCGGCTGCGACTGCGGCTATGACTCCTGCTTGCTTGAACTTGTTTAGATTTTGTGCCAACGCCGACTGCACTTTTGTTGCCCCGTTTAGGTTCTGGTCCAATTTCCATTTTTTGACTTTGGGGGCGTCCCCCTTGTTGCACTTGGCACAAAAACACGCATACAACAAGGGGTGTTGCACTCGGCACTCTTTAAGGACCCCCAGTCAAATGGTTAACGTTGCCTTCGTTTGGCTTGTTAAGATTAAAGAGCTCGCAATGCCTACTGTATTTTAGCGTTTTATTAAGATTGTCAGGGTTGTTGGGCGGGATTATTTTATAATAGCATACTTATAGGGGCAAATTACAGTTAGTTCTCTTCTTAAATAGGATAGAATGGGATTTTAAGTTTGTGGGAGAAAATTATCTGGCAAAAATATAAAGAAATCTTTTAAAGATATGAAGAAAATATTTTAAATATTTCAGAAATACTTAAAATTGGTAAAAGATGTTTTATAAATATTATCTATTACACAAGAATTTTTATGAAAATTTAAATAATTAAAAACTTTTATTTATCTATTAAGGAATGTACAAATAAAACTTGAAAACAATTTAAAAAAAACATTTAAGTAAAATTTTACTATTAAAAGAAATAAAATCAAAACTTTTAAAGATATAAAGAGATATCAACTTGTTTTTATGTATAAAGAAATATACAAATAAATATTGAATAAATATTATAAAGAGATTTGAGTCGTATCTAGTTGATCTTTTATAAATCAAGTAAAAAATAATAAGAAAAGTTTTGGAGATATTAATAGATATAAACTTATTGATGTATAAATAGAAATATATAAACAAATGTTTTCGAAATTTTAATATTTCAACAGCATAAAATAAAAGATTATTGTCTTTAATTTGTAGTTTCTTAGGTAAATCAATTTTTGAATTTATTTATGCATAAGCTATTACTCTATTTGATTTGTAATATATGTACATATGTATGTATGTATGGATATACATAAGTCTGTATGTGTATGTATGTACATATATTTGCACTGTACATCTTCTCCGCCCCTCAGACAATTGTTTAATTTCATTTACAAACGTTAGGGCCCCCCGTTTCCCCATATATGCTTTGCCCTCTATGTACTTAGAGAGTTAACAAAGCTATGTACTATATGTATATATAAAGGGATCTATGTAATTTTATACTCCCACTTGCTTTAATGAGTTTACTAGTTTTACATGGTAAAAAAGTGCGGGCGGCTAATAAAAATCCATAGTGAAAAAACTGTTGCATTGCCATCAAAGCCAAAGCCAAAGCCAAAGCCAAACTCAAATCAGACTTGCAAAACTGAGAGCACGCGTGTGTACGTGTGTTTGTGCGTGCGTGTATGTGTTGGTTGAGAGCAATAGAGAGCGCACGCGACGAAAAGCACAAACGAAGCCGAGAGGCCGAGCAGAGCCACTAAATAAACGAGGAAACAAACACAAAAGCGAAAGCGAGGAGTCTGGCTCCCAATATAGTGCGTGTATAACTCTCTCTTCCTTTCTCTCTCTGTCTCTCTCATCTATTTGCGTGCGTGTGTTGGTGCAGACAGCGACAGTTTAAAGAGTGTGTGTCTGGCCATAGGCGAACCTACACACAGCATCCACCCATGTTCGCTCCCACTTCCCACTTCCCTCTCCCGCCACCTCACACGCTCTCTCGTTCTCATTGTCGTCGTCATCAAACTCTACACAATTTTAGGCGCCCATCGGCGTCGGCGTCGGCCACCGGCCCAATATGCCGGCCGGTCGGACTGTCGGCTGAACTGTTTGTCTGTCCGCCTCTGTCTGTTGTATCTTTGTCCGCTGCCGGCCTCGCCTCGTTGTGGACACACTTTCAATCAGTTTACGTTAAAACATCAACAGTTACACTACGTCACGCGGAGACTCCGAACTTGCGAAACTTTTGCATTGTGCGTGGGTGTGTGTGTGTGTTTTGTAGTGCTTCCTTCCGCTCTCTTTTACTTCTCCACTCGCCGCGCTGCCCGACCGCGAAGCGTTTTTACTTTCACGCGGCAAATTCGAATTTCAGCGGGAAACTTGGCTTGAATTGAAGCCGCCGTGAAATTGAAAACTTGAATATTTTCAGAACTCTAACAGGATTAGCTGTCTATCATGTAAAATCAATATCCATCTATCAATATCCTGTGTAATCATCGACTTAACAAAGCTCATTAATTTAGTAAGAAAATATTCAATATATACACAATATTTAAAAAATTTTAGTTTTATGGAAAAATAATAGAATTGTCAGTAAATCAAGAAAATATAAAATATAAAATATAAATTTATAAAAATGCAACTCTCTATTTTGACATATAAATTTCTTGTTGTAAAAAATAGTATCATATCTCAAAAAAGTGAAAATTTTTGAATAAATCAAAAAAAGCAAAGGTTATCTTTGGCTTGTAGAAGGCCTCGTACCCTTGATATTGCTTTAAATTTGAAACAGTTGTGGATTGCTAAAGCTAACAAAATCTTCATAGCAACAACTTTTAAAATAGCTTGAATCGATTTATAGGTTATTTTGCAGCTATATGATATGTCGGTCCGATTCGGCCCGTTCCGACTTGTCAATAGCGTTTAATAATATAGCTCTCAAACTGAGAGGCGAGTTTGCGTTTACGTCGAAACTTTGTCTATCTACTTGTAACTGGTATGCAAATAATTTTTTTAAAAAATATTACTGATAGATTGTATAACTGCCACAAACCCTATCTGTCTATGTTTTTGGTAACATCCAAGATATCGCTATAAAATTTGTTTTAATGTTGTCAAAATCATACAGATATATCGTATAGCTGCCATAGAACTCATCAGTCGATATCCATTATTTGTTTAAGATATCCGAAATAAACAAACAATATTGGGATAATTTAATATATAAAAATCGGATGACTTTAACATACATACATATTATATTTATAGTTAACATAGGAGCAAATGTTTTTAGAGTTAGGCTTTTCAAAAAAAAAAATAAATAAAAAATAAAAACATTTATTGTGATTGAAAGTTAAGAATCTTATCAGTATCATTTGAAATTATTCATTAAGTTTAATAGAACTCAATAATTTCTTAAAATTCAGATTTATATAGCCTGGCAGGTTATCGATATATCTGTCCGATTTTAGTAAAATTTTGACAGCATTTAATGGACACTCATAAACATATTTCGGGAAAATTGCGTGGCTATATCTTGAAAAAATGACATAAGTTGGCCGATAGGTTCAATGGGAGCTATACGATATATCGGTCCGATCCGGCTCGTTCCGACTTATTTACAGCGTGCAGTAATACGAAGCAAGTATACTAAGTTTGGCTTGCACCAGATGGACGGGTGGACAGACAGACGGACGGACAGTCAAACAGACGGACATGGCCAGACATGACTATTGATGCCGATTAAGGACATACTTTATTGAGTCGGATATGTCTCCTAAGGTGCGTTGCAAACTTCTGGCCAAAATTAATATATCCTCTGCGAGGATATAAAAAGTCTAAACTAATTTTATTTTTTTAAATTTGTTTAAAAAATTAAGGAGAACCAGAAGAAAAAAATAGAAAGCAACATCTTAAAACTCTACAAAAAATCGGACTCGGCCATGCATATATACATATGTATATTCCCATTCCAATACGATTCAAAGCAAATTACGTGCACAACAATTCGATGGCTGCCACAACATTTCGGGCGAAAATTAAGAATTTAATGCGTGCACATTACGCATACGCCCCATAATCAAGCGCATTATGCGTGTATAAGTGTGTGCAATGTGTGTGTGTGACCGCGTTTCCGGCTGCTACCAAAAGCTGCGTGAATGTAGCATGTGCGTGTGTGCACCGAGTGTGTGTGTGTGTGTGTGTGTGTGTGTGCCTCAGTGCATTCCGCAGACGGGTCATGGCCACGGCCACGGCAACGACCATTGGCTTTTCGGCTTCTGCCTCGGCCTGTGCCACTGCCTCTGCCACAGTCGGTGCGGTGCCATGCCGTATAGCTGAATTTCACTTTCATGCCACACAACACAGAGCACGGAACGGCACGGCACGGCACTGCACGGCACACACAGAAAACACACGGAGTGCACGGAGCCGGGATAAACAACGCGAGACACTGCACTCAGCCTCATATTCGTCTTGCCCCAAGTGGGCGCCCACTTGACACAAGAGCTGCAAGCGTCATCCACTTGTAACACATTCCACACGCCACACTGCAAGGGTGTGTGTGTGTGCTGCATGTGGCAGGCAGGCCCGACAGGGGGTGGGGGGAAGGGAGGCAGGTTGACCAGCTCGCGCGCTGCGCGACTTGGTTCGCTGCTCACGACGATGATGACGCAATGCACCCCAAACGAAACACACAAACACCCACACACACACACACACAGAGAGACTGACGGGAGAGTTGCAGTTGCCACACGTTGCACACATTGCTTGCTCTCCAAGTTCGCTCGGTTCTTACTCGATGCCAATTGCAGTGCCCCGGCGGAGTGCATTTACCTCTGCTTGAAAACGGGTAGGCAGAGGGTGCAACTGGAGGTAGTGGAGGAGGCGGAGGCGGAGGCAGATCCACGGCAGGCAAAACGAGTTAACATCGCGTCGTGTGCGTGGCCTGATTTTGTCGATTGGCCTTGTTGCATGCGGATATATTTCAGTGTCAGCTGCGGCAGCATCTTTGTTGTTGGCTCGCCTCGCCTCGGCCCACCTCCAGCTCCAACTCAGCTACCCAAATCGTGCACCTTCGGACCCGTGAAATGGATTTGGGGCAGACAAATTTGGCGGTTAATATTTGATTTAGGAGTTGGCACAGGTGGACCAGCAGAGACTATGAAATTTTAAAGGAAGTTTTTATAAACTTTTACTTTATTTAAACTTCTTCTTTAACCCATCGCTTGGGCACACAAATTTCTCGGGTTCTTCGATATCCCCTGCGGCATACACACTTGGGATTATAGCAATATTCCTCCGCCGGACAATGGCGACCGAAAGGACACTTGACCATCAGGCAGCTAACCACCTCGTTGGGTCCACATGGGAAGTCTACCACATCATAATTGTCTGTGGAGTAGGGGCACATTAACGAAAATATCCACTGAATACCCTAAGTAAATCACCATGTTGCGCAGTGCAGTGCAATATACTCAAGCAGCTGCAAAGTGCTATAAGCAACAAACTATGCATGACTGTCGAGGAATAAATATCAAACTCTTCCAATACAATTAACCTCTATACACGCTCAAGCTAGCGGAGCCAATCAATTTTCCGATTTTATTGCATAGTAAATCGCGTTTTGACCACTGTCATTCGTTAAGTTCACTTACCCGTTATTTATTATACACTCACAGGGTGTTACATAAAACTATTAAATCATTTTTTTTTAATTGTTTGCCTTGTTTGTTTTTTTTTTTTGCTTTAAATTCGCCGACAAAAAGCAACGGCAACAAGAACACAGCGCTTTGGCTTGTTACTTAAAGAGAGCGAGCAACGCTCTCTCAAGTTTAGTTTTTCTCTCTCGCCATGTGTCCCGCTCTGGCTTGCATACGAACATGCACAGCACAACAATGAATGCCGGCACGAAGCCTTTGTCTCGTGTCACTCGCACGCACAAACACAAACACACCGGCACCGGCACACAGAGAGACACGAGCAGCAGGAGAGCAGAGAGCAGTAGTAGGGAGTGAGCAAATGTACGAGATGGCGGCGGGTCAGTAGCAAACCAACGCCACCGCCGATAGGTGGCACTATCGTGAATGCGGCAGCTGACTCAGACATAGAACGCTGCTAGTGCGAGGGAGTGGGATAGATTCCACTGACTGAAGTCGCAGTCGCAGAGACGTCAGCGCAGACATTGCAACGGTAGTTGGGAGTATCCCACTCTACTGCTGGCGCCGCCGTCGCTGCTGCCGCTTGCCGGCCTAGCCAAGCACATCTGCAAGCATTTTTTTGTCTTTTTATAAATGCCGATGCGCGTGCATCTCCTTGCGCGCGTGTGTCTGTGTGCGTGCTTGTCTGTGTAGACATGTAGTAAAAACGAAAAGGAAAAAACAAAAAACGTAAACGTAAACGTAACTGTAAATACACACTGCACATCGGTTGCACTTTCACAATGCTGTCCAGCCGATCGGCTGCGACGTCAACAGCGACAGCGACAACGACGGCGACTGCGAAGTCAACAAAAGCTTTTCTTTGTGGACGTTGGGCGCCTTTTTGCCTTTCATTGTGTCACGCGCACGCGAAAAACAAAGTGAAAAAGAAAAATACAAAAAATGAGAAACCACGGCATATGCCCGAGTGAAAGTCAATATTTGGGCAGTTTAAAAAGATGTCTTCAATTCTTACGAGTGTCTGCAACAGGACCCCACTGTGTATGTAGTGCATAATATGTATGTGTGTGTGTGTGTGTGTGTGCATGGGTGAATTTTAATTTGTTTTCTTATTTCTCTTTCACTTCAAACACTACACTAATTTTTGTACTTAGTGAAAATCGATAAGCCAAAAACTGAACGGTGCCGCGCGTTAGCCTGAATATTGTATAAATTTACATACGTCTTCCTGTGCAAAAAACTCCGGCTCAGACTTTTATTTGCTTATTTAAAATAGTACTAAGCATTACACAAGCTCACGCACACAAGTGCACATACGTTAATACATATAATATATGTATGTAAGTAAGTACATACATATACAATACGCTTGCAGGACAACCCTAACCTAATACCCACAGCGACTCACTTAGACGCACAGTGACGCTCAATGATAAAAACACGGTTTATATTTTATACCGAAATTAATTAAGAATATTTGCTCTGAGTCGTTGCAAGATTATACACATACATACATACTGGTTTAAATAAAGGTTTCTTTGACTTGGAAAAAGTTTTATTTCCATGCAGTATATGGTATACATTTGTATGTATTATTTATGTAAAATAGATAATTTACCAAATAATTTTATAGAGATAAAATATATTTTATATCTTATATCAGTTCTCACATTAGTTGAGCTCTGAAATAATTGAGGAGGCATATAAAAACTGAAGTTGTTAACCATACAATACATACAACGAAAGCCTTTATTTTTCCAAATTGTTTTTAAAAAATTTTTAGGGTGTGGCTATTTGATTAAAATAAAACTCTATAAAGGTTTATAAAATATACTTTATTAGTTAGATTGTATCTCGAGAGACACCGACAAAAATCGTGCATTTTCGTGGCCGAAATAAATATTCAGTTGCAATATTAATTTTGCAAGGTTTTTTAAACCTTTTAATATAAAACATTTTTTTTTTTAATTTCTTAAGCGTTAGTTTTGTAGCTTTTCAATCTTATACTAGTACAAAAGACTAGACTATATTGAGACTGTGGTTTTTTCACTTACTTTAAGATTTCATACTTAACAAATTGATTACAGTCCACTGTGCAACGCTTGCGCTCGTCCCTCCTCGTGTTGGAAGAAGCTTGTGTCGCGCTCTTTTTATAGCGGTCCGGCATGAGCGAGCTTGTATGTATGTGTATGCTTGTGTGTGCGTGTGTGTGGGCGATAGTGGGTGCGCGTTTGGCCTGTCAAAATAATAACAGCAACTGCGTTTTCACTTTCCATTGAGAAACCGAAATTTGCCAAACCTCAAATTCAGTATTCTAAACCTGTGGGTGTGTTTAAAGTGTTTCCTTTAACCCAGTTCAAATCTCTTTTGCAGTTGTTTCACGTGCCACGCACAACTGAAATTCCCTTACTCCTGCCAAGGATTCATCCCAAAACACCCTCAACAAACGCACAATGAACTTTACCCCCTTTGGCAACACGTTTCCGGGTCTGCCGCAATTCACGACGTCAACGGCGCCGCTGGTATCGACGGTGACGGCAGCTGTAGCTGTTACCGATGCCGATGTGACTGCGGCGGCAAATAACCAACAGCAACAGCAACAAGAGCCCGCTGGCAGCAACAATCGCTACCAGCAACATCAGCAGCAGCAACAGCAGCAGCAACAGCAACAGCAGCAGCAACTGGCACACTTCAATCAGCCTAGCAGCAGCGGCAATAAGTTTCGCAGCGGACAGGAAGAGGCGCTTCAGGGCGACAAGTACAATGGGCATCTGGTGGCAGCTGCCGCTCAGCAGCAACAGCAACAGCAACAGCAGCAGCAGCCACAGTATGCAACAGTGTACGCGCCCAGTGCTGCAGCGGGCAGCGCGGAGGCACTGCAAGGAAGCAGCACGGGCCAGCAGCAACAACAACCACAACAACAGCAACAACAACAGCAGCAGCAGCTGCAGCAGCAGCAACAAGTGGTGGCGCCCCAGGAACTAACACAGGATCTGTGCAATGCAATACTGCAACAGCAAGGTAAGTTAATGCGGGCTTCCACTCAATCAGGGATTAACTCCATCTCTCATGATCATCTGCAGTGCTGCAAAATACCTCGTGGCAAACAATTACATCCGGCACCACCGTTGCCGACTACCTCTCACATCTTCCAGCTAACACACTTCCCCTGTCGCTGCATCACTTCCTCAAGTATTCCGCAGAGAGCATTAAGAAGGAGAATCAACAGAATGTGGTAAGTTTTGCATTGATGACTCGCAGTCTTGAGTTGACTAACAGATTCGCACCTACAGGTGTTGCAAGTGCAAACGGGACCAGGTGCTGCCATTGGCATCAATACAATAGGCACCACAACAACCATTAGCATACCTCAGCAGGAGCAGCTTACGCTGCCGCTGCAACAGCAGCAGCAACAACAGCAGCAACAACAGCAGCAGCAACCGCAGCAGCAGCAGCAGCAGCAACTAGCAACTGTTGTTGCCAGTAGCTCGACCGTTCCAAGTGGCAGCAAAAAGAAGAAACGAAAAAAACGCTCCAAGGATCGCAAGCCCAAGCTGCGTCCCGGCGAGATACGCATGGGCACCGCCCTCGATGGCAGCCCCCTTTACATGTGCCCCGAATGCCATGTGGCATACCCAGAACCGGAGCTGCTCGAAGTGCATCTGGTGGGTCACAATCTGGAGCGTCGCTATGTCTGTGATATATGCCAAGCATCGCTCAAGCGCAAGGACCATCTAACCCGGCACAAGCAATCGCATAATCCCGACCGTCCCTACATCTGCACCGTCTGCCTGAAGGCCTTTAAACGCAAGGAGCAACTGAGTCTGCACTTTGTCATCCATTCCGGCGAGAAGCGGCATCAGTGCCAGGAGTGTGGCAAGGGCTTCTATCGCAAGGATCATCTGCGCAAGCACACACGCTCCCACATAGCACGGCGTGTCAAGGCGGAGCTGAACAGTCATGTGCGGCGCGAGAATGGTACCAGCATGTTGCAGCCGGTGGTGACGGCGGCGACAACAGCAGCCGTGCAACATGCCAATCAGCAGCAGCTACAATTGCAGCAGCAACAGCAGCAGCAACAGCAGCAGCAACAGCAGCAGCAACAGCAGCAGCAACAACAGCAGCAACAACCCCAGCAGCAGCAGCAGCAGCAACATCACATTGTCGTCAGCCAACAACAGCAGCAGCAGCAGCAGCAGCAACAACAACAGGCAACTGGGCAGCAGCAGCAACAGCAAATGATAAATTAGCCAAATGATTTTTGTAAAGTCAGTTAAAGCAAAATTACAATTCAGAATGCAAATCAGCAACAGCCACGCGCACGGCAGCAACATGTTGTTGTTGCTGTTGTTGTCGCTGCGGTTTAACTTTTGGCTATACAAAATCAAATACTCTTTCGGTCCACAACACATTTAATTGACTCTAACAAATCGGATATATACCACAACCATATAACGCGAGTATCCAACAGGATATTCGGCTACTGTAATAACAGTAAAAACTGTACAATTATTCCTAGGCAACCAGAACGAAGAAGAGCTATATAAAGCTGGGACCACAATGACCTGATAACTTTGAAAACTGTTCCATGCGCTGAAAAGTATGCTATGAAAAAGATTTCAGCAGATCTGCTCCTTGCGCTGAAAAGTATGCTATGAAGAAAGATGTCAGCTGCATTCCATATATACGCTATATGCATACATACATACATATGTATTTAATAAATTCCTCGGAGTGCAGGTCCCAGATCTCGCCGATCTGTTTTTCTATCGGCCAAATATCCCCCAAATAGTAGGAAATAGGCATAAGAGAATTACCAAATAATATAATTTTCTATGCGATACGCGCATTTTAGTGAAATGTATTTTTCTATAAAGTGAATGTAAATGATATAGATTTAGGTATAGCCCTAAATAAATGTAAATGTAACATATATGTATGTACTCGTAATACCTAAAAGAAAGCGCAATCTAGTCATAAGTGCGAATTTAGATACTTTGAATGTACTTCAACTTTTGATAACACCGAATTAAAACAAACGAAAACATTTGTAAATACATTAAATAATTTCGATAAATTGTTTTTGGGGCCACCTCTGTCAATCGAGCTTGTTTTAGATATGTTTAACTTAGCAAGCCTTCAGTAACAAAATTTCAAACGAATTCCCAAAACATGGTTTCTTTAATGGTAGCTGATGATGGCGAGCCCGATAGGCGTGATACGATATACGATTGCAATATCTGTCTTAAAACAGCCAGGAATTCGGTCATTAGTCAGTGTGGACATCTTTTTTGCTGGCCCTGTGTGCATCTGTGGACGCTGACGCCGTGCAAACGTCGCCAGTCGTGTCCTGTCTGCGGCACTCCCATGGCCGGAAACAAGCTGATTCCGCTCTACGGCCGAAATAGTGTGTGTTCGCATGATGAGAACAAATCAATTGCGCCACGCCCACTCGCCCAACGCATCGAGCCAAGTCCTGCCGGCTATGGCATTTTACCATTCGATTATATCTTTGGATTTCCCACCTCACTGATTGTTGAGGATTTTCCATCCGATCTTATTGATCTGCTCGTGCACTCAATAAACTGGCATACACTTTATATCGGTTTGATTTGCATCGTCTTGTTTGTGTTTCTATCCGACTAAAATACAAATCACTGAAATACAATAAATATAAATTTATCTTAAGGCAGAAATCTAAAAGAACTTTTATGGTTTTAATGGGGTATTCTTAGCGTTTCCAAAGTCCACGTTTGCTTTGATTTCTGCACCATTTTTTATTTAATTCAATCAAGTATCAATATCAGTAAGATGTAATTATAATTAATTATTCATATATAATGTATGTATGTATAGGTGTGTCGTATGCACGTCTTCTTTATCGTATGTGTGTGCTGTTCTTCTTTATATACTGAATATGATACTCATATGATTCTTAAACAGTTTTAATTTAGTTAATATAAAATACACGTTAGTTTCATTGAAGGCCGGCAGCAGGAGGACTTAAGGGTTGCGTATCGTGTCGAGGAAGACAGTGGGAGAGTTTTGGGGAATGGGGGGAGTACAAGGGGAAGTAACTACTACATCGCAGAACTGATAAGCGGATTTGAGTAAAGCCTTATCGCCAATTGGGGCTTGAGTACATCAAATCTGCCAATGTGTAAATCTAACGAACAGTTTCTTAATTTAAAGCATATTTACGTTTTTTTTTTTTATATATAAGTATATATATGAATATGTTTATGTATATGTTTATGTATATGTATGTAGTGTGTGTATTCCATGAATATTTGCAGGTGTTTGTGCCAACACGACATCAAGTCCCGCAACCTCTTCATCACTCATCAATTTTTATTAATCGTCGTACATCAAGTGCGTGCTGTGTGTGTGCGTGTGTTGTGGGTGTGTGTGTGTGTGTGTGTGTTGTGGGGGTGTGTGCGTGTGTTGTGGGTGTGTGTAGATTTAATGCGTGTTAGAGTTTGCTGTTGGTTGTGTCTGTTTTTGGTTGGCTTGTTGTGCGTCGTATTCGTTGCGAAAGAGAACAATTTCAATCACTGTACAAAGGGATAATGCGGCATCAGCCTACATAGCCCACTCCCTCCCTCTATGGCCCGCAGAGATACTTTCGCTTTTGATCGTCCATATAGTCGCGAGTGGACATTTGTATGGCGCGCTGCAGCATTTCGTTTTCATTGGTTTCTGTGGATAGGTTATAATAATAAGAGCTCTATCTAATATATTAATTAAACACTGCGTACCATCGTTGGCATATGAGGCTTCGAGCAGCTCCTGGTAGAAGCTGGAATAACTCTGCTTTGGCATAGTCTGCGCATCGACACGTTTGGGAGGCGACTGCGAAGACTGCTTCGAGGTGCAGGGGCGCTGTTCGGCCTCGGGTGTATTTGCTCTTGGAGTCACTGGCACCGCATCACGTTTGGGACTCTTTCGCATTGGCGTCTCAAGTGTTGCCAGGCTGTCAATAGGATTTGGGAAAATGTAAGTAGGAACTATTAAAAGAGCTATCAGTCATGACGAACCTGCTACCACCTTCGCGCGCCTCATGGCGCCGTTTCTTGCTGCTACGTAACCCATTGCTGCGTCGCTGTGACTTGGACAACTTGTTGGCTCGTTGAGCGGCAGCTGTGTTTGGCGAGGCGTTGCCACCGGCACAGTGCCCAACCGAGCTGGTGCTGCTCATATCCGTGGCGTCGCTGTCGTAACCGCCTAACTCGTTTACATCTGGCGGCAATTTGTGTGTGAACTGGCTTAGAGTCTTGTGAGACAGTGTGAAGCCAGTGGCTGGCCCATCACCCACATTCGAATTGCTCAGCGTGGTAGCTAAATTGCTTCCGTTGTTGTTGTTGTTGTTCTTGCTGCTACTGCCGCCACAACCATCGCTCGAGTACTTTGATGGCGAGGCATCCGAGTCAGTCAGTGCCTCGGCAGAGGTCACTGTCGAGGATGTTGCCGAACCAGCGGCTGTGTTATTGCTGCGCGTACGCTGCATGTTATCGCGGCACCATTGCAAATAGGATTCACGGGCGATTTGTTCCTCGATGGCCTCATTGGTGGCTTCCCAGTCTGTAGTCTTCAGTTTATCCTCGAACATGGTCTAAAGCAAAGCAATTAGTTAAAATTCCTTTGTAGATAATGATCCATTCACTCACCTGTTCGATTTCCAGCTGCTCGCTGAGACGTACTGCCTCCTTTGTCTGGAACTCGGGCTTGTAACCAGCCAATCCCAAGCCTACACCCACAGTGGCATTATACGGGTCCAGTATGGCATTATAGTGCGAGCCTCTCTGGTAGGACAGACGCAGCGGCGGATAGCCAGCCTGTGATTGCTCCGAATTAAAGATGTTAATAGGGGCTAAAGTAGATATATATGTATATAATAGTTTCAATGGAACAGAGTCTTTTTTTGCAGCACTCACTCGACTGATAGCAGTAGACTTCGACAGTGCGACTGTAGATCTCCGATATGGCCTGTATCTCTATGTGATTGCCGTGTGCATCCCGAGCACGTTTACGCTGTATATACCCGTTGATATCTTCAGTGACAAACTGTCCAAAGTATTCGCGATTCTCATGCTGCAAGGGTAGAAATAAAATATTCATTACATTCAGGTATATCAAAGTGAAAGTATTATATATAAAGTACAATATAGTCCATGGTGTGCTGCCGTATGACATCGTGCATTTCTTCATCCCCGTAAATCTGTAGGGATATCGAGCGAAAGAGACATGCGCCGTCCTCCTCGACAGGCTTTAGTTCGTAGCCGCGTGTTTCCATGCACTTGGCAAACTCAGCATCGCGACGCTGCCATTCCTCAGCCGATATGGTGCGCTCCTTGGGCTGGAGATGTTCATCGCCGCTGTTGTAACCGGAAAATGTTTCCTCTACCGCCTTAAGCAAATTGGCCGCCGCAGCGGCTGGTGTCATCTGTGCTTGCTGTGCCTTGGGTAGACTAGTCAATTGCTCTGGCGACTTGCGACCCACAGCTCCGCTTGGGCTACTGTTGCCTGCTGGTGGGACCACAGTAGCTGCCACCGAAGCGTGTGGGCTGCCACATTTGTTGCTGACACCGGCAACGCCGCCAGATCCCACTACCGACTGATGATTCAATTTCTCGCGGTCCAAACGATCGCGCTTGTGATGATGGGCATGGGTGTCATGGTGATCGCGACGTTTTGAACGAGAACTACAAAATAATTTAATTAGAAGGCGTGTTAAAGTATACAACATAGAGTTTTTTTGCAATATGCAAAGCTCCGCAACTTTCCATACTTGTGGAAAGCAAATAAAATAAAATATCCCAAATATTTACCTCTTATGTGGACTGCAGCGATGTGTGCGTGTCAGCTCCTCATAGACCTCGCCCCTGCGCTGTGGACTCTACAAAAATAAAACAAATAAATTGCTAGATTTTGATTGTAATTTATGGTACGCAACGTTTTACCTGGCCATGTCCATCGATGACGACATTGCGATGCGCTTGATTGACAACTGACTGCTCGACTACCACTTGACCAGCCACATGCGCCTCTGAGGAATCCGCGTCGACTACACGCTTACCACTGGGCGCACTAACTGGCTTAATGGTCATTCTGTGGCCTGTGTGTAGATACCACGCACCAATTCGAATTACAGGTAATGCTCCAAGTGATTTTCCTGCTTGCTTGTGTTGTGCAAAATTAATGACATATGTACGTTGCGAATTCGCTTAGTTGTTGTTTGGCCAGCTCAGAATTTGTTTTCTATTATACGATTGTATGTGTGTGTGTGTGTCTGCCTGCGTGAATCTGGATGATATATGCGAATTGTAATCACATATGTGCACTGCGTTCTTTGTCCGTGTGCAAACACTGCGTATGCCTCTAATAATTGTTGCCTCTGTTCGCCTTTTCTGTTGCGCTTAGTTCAGCTGCGTTTACTTATTTTGAAAACGCAAATATTAACCAAGTACATAGTTAAATTGGTGAAAATTTTGAGATTTTCATTTGGGTGTATGTTTGTGTGTTTTTTCGTCTGTGCCTGTGTGAGTCTTTTCGTGTGTGTCGTCTTTGTCTCTGCACTGTTGCAGAAACGATTAATTGAATAAAACGTATGTCCACTATAATAAATATACTGCACTGCCTTGGCAGATAATAAATGCAATATTCATTCAAGTTTTTTTGCCGTCTTGTTTTGATTTTCGAGAAAAACGTAAAAGTCAGGAGAGTCTGTTCGATTTTTTATTTACTCCAGCCACAAATTTGTCAGTTGCGCACGTTGTGCTTCTTCTTTGTTTTTTTTTTTGGTATTTTTTAGGCATTTTCAAAAGAATCAGCTTGTTGTGACGTACGGCGACCATCTGATGGTAATTATTGTCATAGCAGAGTTGACACGCTCTAGTAAAATTGAATAAAGTCGATGTATTATCGATAACTGTTGAAACCGATTATCTGGATGTTAATCAAATTCAAATATAAGCACATTCTGTGGAATCAGTGTTGGCATCTTTTAAAATAAGAAAACAAAAAAATTGTTTTAACGGATAAAAAACCAACAAAACTTCCAAAAAACTTGCCAAAAATAATATTTTTTTATATCCATTACGCTTATGCAAAAAATCTTCAGTATTTTTAAATAACAACTAAACGAACTAAATTTGTTTGTAAAACATCCCATAATCTAGCTGCCAGCAGATTTTTCAATACGATTTTTGACTACTTGTTTAATATTTATTTTTAAATGGTAATACATAAAATTATATCATTCTTTACACTGTAATAAATGCAAACATGTTTATTCAAGTGCGCACGATATTAATTATTAGTTTACCTTGTTAAAAATCAAGCTTTAACTAACAAATTGAGATATGTACTGTTTGATGTGTTTTACACAAAGCCTAAACTACAAAGTTCTTATTAATAGCAGGAAAGCCTCCTTACTTTTACGACCCTTTAAAGCATTAAACAACTATGTACATATATTGATTTGCAAATATATTTTATATTCTGTTGAGAACATTCATCTGACATATTGTTTGAAAATATGACAGGCGTTAGTATTGGCTATTCATTATATAACAACCAATTCGCTGGCACCAGTGCCCCATCCAGTTCCATATGGATAGCCCCACGCCGGATAAGCTCCCCACCAGTAAGGATAAGCTCCTCCTCCATACTGAGCTCCAGATCCTTGTTGCATGCCTGGAGAACCATACCTTACTCCCCTATTACTTGCGCTGTATTGTCCATTATTTATTTGCGAGCTTTGGGTTCCACCGTTTAAAGCTGAATTGGATTGCGTAGACCAGGACGTGGTTTCACTACGACGAATGCCCCCATTCACATGCCTGCCCTGTTGACCTCTCCTTATGACCTTTCCAATAACACCAGGAATACCTGATTGGTTTGAATTGCCGGTTGTCGAGGTGGACCGCTTAGTCCAAGTGTAAGACGAGCGAGTTCCGGAGTGGCCTCCTTGGTCATTTCCATTCACAGCCACTTGGATTGACGGACTAGAGGTTTTCGTTGAAGTTGTTTTCGAAGTAATCACTTCCGACTTAATCTTATGTTGACTGTTAGTGGACTTCGTTCCTGTAGAACCAGAACTTCCATTAGCCCCGCGATGTGTCACAGTTGTCGAAGTTGCAGAGTCCTGAGTGCTAGAACTGGACTGTTGGTTCCTTTGAACGGGATTTTTTAATGAATTAGATTGGTTTGTCACGACAGTTGTTGTTGTCGTTGCGATAGAACCAGTCTGGCGGGATCCGTCACTACCAGCAACTTCGTCAGATTGAGTTACAACACCTTCGGTTCCGGATGATGAAGAGGAGCTCGAGTTATTCGTTTCTTCAGACGTTGTTGTAGTTGTAGAGCCATTTTGGCTGGTGTTGATCTCATTCTGAACGGGACCTTCCGAACCATTTGACTGGCTCGATTCAACGGTGGTTGTTGTCGAGGTAGAGCCAGTCTGGTGGGATCCGCCAGTACCAGCAACTTCATCAGATTGAGTTGCCCCACCTTCGGATCCAGATGATGAAGAGGAGCTAGAACTATTCGTTTCTTCAGACGTTGTTGTAGTTGTAGATCCATTTTGGCTGGTGTTGCTCTCATTCTGAACGGGATCTTCTGAAGCATTTGACTGGCTCGATTCTGCGGTGGTTGTTGTCGTGGTAGAGCCAGTCTGGTGGGACCTGCCACCACCAACAACTTCATCAGATTGAGTTGGCCCACCTTCGGATCCAGTTGATAAAGAAGAGCTTGAGTTCTTTGTCTCCTCTGACGTTTTTGTTGTTGTGGATCCATTTTGGCTGGTGTTGCTCTCATTCTGAACGGGATCTTCTGAAGCATTTGACTGGCTCGATTCTACGGTGGTTTTTGTCGTGGTAGAGCCAGTCTGTTGTAATCCACCACTACCAGCAACTATATCAGATTGAGTTGCACCACCTTCGGATCCAGTTGATGAAGAAGAGCTCGAGTTCTTTGTCTCCTCAGACGTTGTTGTTGTTGTGGATCCATTTTGGCTGGTGTTGCTCACATTTTGAACGGGATCTTTCGAAGCATTTGACTGGCTCGATTCTACAGTGGTTGTTGACGTGGTAGAGCCAGTGTGTTGTAATTCACCAGTACCAGGAACTTCGTCAGATTGAGTTGCACCACCTTCGGTTCCAGTTGATGAAGAGGAGCTCGAGTTCTTTGTCTCCTCAGACGTTGTTGTGGAGTCATTTTGGCTGGTGTTCCTGTCATTCTGAACGGGATCTTCGGAAGCATTTGACTGGCTCGATTCTACGGTGGTTGTAGTCTGGTGGGAACCGTCACTACCAGCAACTTTGTTAGATTGACTTGCACTACCTTCGTTTCCAGATAATGAAGAGCTAGAACTATTCGTTTCTTCAGACGTTGTTGTAGTTGTGGAACCATTTTGTTGGGTGTTTCTATCATTCTGAGCGGGATCTTCGGAAGCATTTGACTGGCTCGATTCTACAGTGGTTTTAGTCGTGGTAGAGCCAGTCTGGTGGGAACCGTCACTACCAGCAACTTCGTCAGATTGACTTGCACCACCTTCGGATCCAGATGATGAAGAAGAGCTAGAGGTCTTTGTCTCCTCAGACGTTGTTGTTGTTATGGAACCATTTTGGGTGGTGTTGCTGTCATTCTGAACGGGGTCTTCCGAAGCATTTGACTGGTTTGATTGTACAGTGGTTGTAGTCGTGGTAGAGCCAGTCTGGTGGGAACCGTCACTACCAGCAACTTCGTCAGATTGAACTGCACCACCTTCGGATCTAGTTGCTGGAGAGGAGGTCGAGTTCTTTGTCTCCTCCGACGTTGTTGTGGAGTCATTTTGGCTGGTGTTGCTCTCATTCTGGACGGGATCTTCCGAAGCATTTGACTGGTTTGATTCTACGGTGGTTGTAGTCGTGATAGAGCCAGTCTGGTGGGATCCGGCATTACCAATAACTTCGTCAGATTGAGTGGCACCACCTACGGTTCCAGATGATGAAGAGGAACTATTCGTTTCTTCAGACGTTGTTGTGGTTGTGGATCCATTTTGTTGAGTGTTTCTATCATTCTGAGCGGGATCTTCGGAAGCATTTGACTGGCTCGATTCTACGGTGGTTGTAGTCGTGGTAGAGCCAGTCTGATGGGAACCGTCACTACCAGCAACTTCGTTAGGTTGACTTACACTACCTTCGGATCCAGATGATGAAGAGGAGCTAGAGGTCTTTGTCTCCTTCGACGTTGTTGTAGTTGTGGAGCCATTTTGGGTGGTGTTTCTATCATTCTGAACGGGATCTTTGGAAGCATTTGACTGACTTGATTCTACGGTGGTTGTAGTTGTGGTAGAGCCAGTCTGGTGGGATCCGTCACTACCAACAACTTCGTCAGATTGAGTTGCACCACCTTCGGATCCAGATGAAGAAGAGGAGCTAGAGCTATTCGTTTCATCAGACGTTGTTGTAGTTGTAGAACCATTTTGGGTGGTGTTTCTCTCATTCTGAACAGGATCTTCGGAAGCATTTGACTGGTTTGATTCTACGGTGGTTGTAGTCGTGGTAGAGCCAGTCTGGTGGGATCCGCCGTTACCAATAACTTCGTCAGATTGAGCAGCACCACCTACGGTTGCAGATGATGAAGAAGAGCTCTGGTTCTTTGTCTCCTCAGACGTTGTTTTGGTTGTGGAGCCATTTTGGCTGGTGTTGCTGTCATTCTGAACGGGATCTTCGGAAGCATTTGACTGGCTCGATTCTACAGTGGTTGTAGTCGTGGTAGAGCCAGTCTGATGGGAACCGTCACTACCAGCAACTTCGTTAGGTTGACTTACACTACCTTCGGATCCAGATGATGAAGAGGAGCTAGAACTATTCGTTTCTTCAGACGTTGTTGTAGTTGTGGAACTATTTTGTTGGGTGTTTCTATCATTCTGAGCGGGATCTTCGGAAGCATTTGACTGGCTCGATTCTACAGTGGTTTTAGTCGTGGTAGAGCCAGTCTGGTGGGATCCGTCACTACCAACAATTTCGTCAGATTGAGTTGCACCACCTTCGGATCCAGATGAAGAAGAGGAGCTAGAGCTATTCGTTTCTTCAGACGTTGTTGTAGTTGTGGAACCATTTTGGGTGGTGTTGCTCTCATTCTGAACGGGATCTTCGGAAGCATTTGACTGGTTTGATTCTACAGTGGTTGTAGTCGTGGTAGAGCTAGTCTGGTGGGAACCGTCACTACCAGCAACTTCGTCAGATTGACTTGCTCCACCTTCGGTTCCAGATGATGAAGAGGAGCTCGAGTTCTTTGTCTCCTCAGACGTTGATGTTGAGTCATTTTGGCTGGTGTTACTTTCATTCTGAACGGGATCTTCCGAAGCATTTGAGTGGTTCGATTCTACAGTGGTTGTAGTCGTGGTAGAGCCAGTCTGGTGGGAGCCGTCACTACCAGCAATTTCGTCAGATAGACTTGCTCCACCTTCGGTTCCAGATGATGAAGAGGAGCTCGAGTTCTTTGTCTCCTCAGACGTTGTTGTGGAGTCATTTTGGCTGGTGTTGCTGTCATTCTGAACGGGATCATCGGAAGCATTTGACTGGTTTGATTCTACGGTGGTTGTGGTCGTGGTAGAGCCAGTCTGGTGGGATCCGCCGTTACCAATAACTTCGTCAGATTGAGTAGCACCACCTACGGTTGCAGATGATGAAGAAGAGCTCTGGTTCTTTGTCTCCTCAGACGTTGTTTTGGTTGTGGAGCCATTTTGGCTGGTGTTGCTGTCATTCTGAACGGGATCTTCGGAAGCATTTGACTGGCTCGATTTTGCGGTGGTTGTAGTCGTGGTAGAGCCAGTCTGATGGGAACCGTCACTACCAGCAACTTCGTTAGGTTGACTTACACTACCTTCGGATCCAGATGATGAAGAGGAGCTAGAACTATTTGTTTCTTCAGACGTTGTTGTAGTTGTGGAACCATTTTGTTGAGTGTTTCTATCATTCTGAACGGGATCTTTGGAAGCATTTGACTGGCTCGATTCTACGGTGGTTGTAGTTGTGGTAGAGCCAGTCTGGTGGGAACCGTCACTACCAGCAACTGCGTCAGATTGACTTGAACCACCTTCGGACCCAGATGATGAAGAAGAGCTAGATGTCTTTGTCTCCTCAGACGTTGTTGTTGTTATGGAACCATTTTGGCTGGTGTTGCTGTCATTCTGAACGGGATCTTCCGAAGCATTTGACTGGTTTGATTTTACAGTGGTTGTAGTCGTGGTAGAGCCAGTCTGGTGGGAACCGTCACTACCAGCAACTTCGTCAGATTGACTTGCACCACCTTCGGATCCAGATGATGAAGAAGAGCTTGAGGTCTTTGTCTCCTCAGACGTTGTTGTTGTTATGGAACCATTTTGGCTGGTGTTGCTGTCATTCTGAACGGGATCTTCCGAAGCATTTGACTGGTTTGATTCTACGGTGGTTGTAGTCGTGGTAGAGCCAGTCTGGTGGGAACCGTCACTACCAGCAACTTCGTCAGATTGACTTGCACCACCTTCGGATCCAGATGATGAAGAAGAGCTTGAGGTCTTTGTCTCCTCAGACGTTGTTGTTGTTATGGAACCATTTTGGCTGGTGTTGCTGTCATTCTGAACGGGATCTTCCGAAGCATTTGACTGGTTTGATTCTACAGTGGTTGTAGTCGTGGTAGAACCAGTCTGGTGGGAACCGTCACTACCAGCAACTTCGTCAGATTGACTTGCACCACCTTCGGATCCAGATGATGAAGAAGAGCTAGAGGTCTTTGTCTCCTCAGACGTTGTTGTTGTTGTGGAACCATTTTGGCTGGTGTTGCTCTCATTCTGAACGGGATCTTCGGAAGCATTTGACTGGTTCGATTCTACGGTGGTTGTAGTCGTGGTAGAGCCAGTCTGGTGGGAACCGTCGCTACCAGCAACTTCGCCAGATTGACTTGCTCCACCTTCGGTTTCAGATGATGAAGAGGAGCTCGAGTTCTTTGTCTCCTCAGACGTTGATGTGGAGTCATTTTGGCTGGTGTTACTTTCATTCTGAACGGGATCTTCCGAAGCATTTGACTGGTTTGATTCTACGGTGGTTGTAGTTGTGGTAGAGCCAGTGTGGTGGGAACTGTCACTACCAGCAACTTCGTCAGATTGACTTGCTCCACCTTCGGTTCCAGATGATGAAGAGGAGCTCGAGTTGTTTGTCTCCTCAGACGTTGCTGTGGAGTCATTTTGGCTGGTGTTGCTGTCATTCTGAACGGGATCTTCGGAAGCATTTGACTGGTTTGATTCTACGGTGGTTGTAGTCGTGGTAGAGCCAGTCTGGTGGGATCCGCCGTTACCAATAACTTCGTCAGATTGAGTAGCACCACCTACGGTTCCAGATGATGAAGAAGAGCTCTGGTTCTTTGTCTCTTTAAACGTTGTTTTAGTTGTGAAGCCATTTTGGCTGGTGTTGCTGTCATTCTGAACGGGATCTTCGGAAGCATTTGACTGGCTCGATTCTACGGTGGTTGTAGTCGTGGTAGAGCCAGTCTGATGGGAACCGTCACTACCAGCAACTTCGTCAGATTGACTTGCTCCACCTTCGGTTCCAGATGATGAAGAGGAGCTCGAGTTCTTTGTCTCCTCCGACGTTGTTGTGAAGTCATTTTGGCTGGTGTTGCTGTCATTCTGAACGGGATCTTCGGAAGCATTTGACTGATTTGATTCTACGGTGGTTGTAGTCGTGGTAGAGCCAGTCTGGTGGGATCCGCCGTTACCACTAACTTCGTCAGATTGAGTAGCACCACCTACAGATCCAGATGATGAAGAAGAGCTAGAGGTCTTTGTCTCCTCAGACGTTGTTGTTGTAATGGAACCATTTTGGGTGGTGTTGCTGTCATTCTGAACGGGATCTTCCAAAGCATTTGACTGGTTTGATTCTACAGTGCTTGTAGTCGTGGTAGAGCCAGTCTGCTGGGATCCGCCGTTACCAATAACTTCGTCAGATTGAGTAGCACCACCTTCGGATCCAGATGATGAAGAAGAGCTAGAGGTCTTTGTCTCCTCAGACGTTGTTGTTGTTATGGAACCATTTTGGGTGGTGTTGCTGTCATTCTGAACGGGATCTTCCGAAGCATTTGACTGGTTTGATTCTACAGTGCTTGTAGTCGTGGTAGAGCCAGTCTGCTGGGATCCGCCGTTACCAATAACTTCGTCAGATTGAGTAGCACCACCTTCGGATCCAGATGATGAAGAAGAGCTAGAGGTCTTTGTCTCCTCAGACGTTGTTGTTGTTATGGAACCATTTTGGGTGGTGTTGCTGTCATTCTGAACGGGATCTTCGGAAGCATTTGACTGGTTCGATTCTACGGTGGTTGTAGTTGTGGTTGAGCCAGTCTGGTGGGATCCGTCACTACCAACAACTTCGTCAGATTGAGTTGCACCACCTTCGGATCCAGATGAAGAAGAGGAGCTAGAGCTTTTCGTTTCTTCAAACGTCGTTGTAGTTGTGGACCCATTTTGGGTGGTGTTGCTGTCATTCTGAACGGGATCTTCGGAAGCATTTGACTGGTTCGATTCTACGGTGGTTTTAGTTGTGGTAGAGCCAGTCTGGTGGGATCCGTCACTACGAACAACTTCGTCAGATTGAGTTGCACCACCTTCGGATCCAGATGAAGAAGAGGAGCTAGAGCTTTTCGTTTCTTCAAACGTCGTTGTAGTTGTGGACCCATTTTGGGTGGTGTTGCTGTCATTCTGAACGGGATCTTCGGAAGCATTTGACTGGTTCGATTCTACGGTGGTTTTAGTTGTGGTAGAGCCAGTCTGATGGGATCCGTCACTACGAACAACTTCGTCAGATTGAGTTGCACCACCTTCGGATCCAGATGAAGAAGAGGAGCTAGAGCTTTTCGTTTCTTCAGACGTCGTTGTAGTTGTGGACCCATTTTGGGTGGTGTTGCTGTCATTCTGAACGGGATCTTCGGAAGCATTTGACTGGTTCGATTCTACGGTGGTTGTAGTTGTGGTTGAGCCAGTCTGGTGGGATCCGTCACTACCAACAACTTCGTCAGATTGAGTTGCACCACCTTCGGATCCAGATGAAGAAGAGGAGCTAGAGCTTTTCGTTTCTTTAGACGTCGTTGTAGTTGTGGACCCATTTTGGGTGGTGTTGCTGTCATTCTGAACGGGATCTTCGGAAGCATTTGACTGGTTCGATTCTACGGTGGTTTTAGTTGTGGTAGAGTCAGTCTGGTGGGATCCGTCACTACCAACAACTTCGTCAGATTGAGTTGCACCACCTTCGGATCCAGATGAAGAAGAGGAGCTAGAGCTTTTCGTTTCTTCAGACGTCGTTGTAGTTGTGGACCCATTTTGGGTGGTGTTGCTGTCATTCTGAACGGGATCTTCCGAAGCATTTGACTGGTTCGATTCTACGGTGGTTGTAGTCGTGGTAGATCCAGTCTGGTGGGAACCGTCACTACCAACAACTTCGTCAGATTGAGTTGCACCACCTTCGGATCCAGATGAAGAAGAGGAGCTAGAGCTTTTCGTTTCTTCAGACGTCGTTGTAGTTGTGGACCCATTTTGGGTGGTGTTGCTCTCATTCTGAACGGGATCTTCGGAAGCATTTGACTGGTTCGATTCTACGGTAGTTGTAGTTGTGGTAGAGCCAGTCTGGTGGGATCCGTCACTACCAATAACTTCGTCAGTCTGAGTAGCACCACCTTCGGTTCTAGATGATGAAGAAGAGCTCGAGTTCTTTGTCTCCTCCGACGTTGTTGTAGTTGTGGAGCCATTTTGGCTGGTGTTACTCTCATTCTGAACGGGATCTTCCGAAGCATTTGACCTCTTTCCACTACCATGACGACGCTTTCTTTTCGATTTCTTGTATCGTTTTTCTCTTTTTAATGTTTTTTTCGATTTTTTTGCAGCGCTTTTAGCTCTTTTAACCCACTTCCTACTCTCATTTTCTAAAGAAGAGAAGTCGGAATTTAGTACTTTATTCGTGATGACATTTGTTTTGGCAGATGAGGTCGTCGACTTAGCAGATCCATCCACAGCCGTCGAGGAAGGATCATCCGAGTTTGTAATTGTTGTAACTATTTGTTGGTTATTGTTTTCGGTACCACTGTGAATAACCTTGGTTCGATTGAAAGTTCTGTGATTATGGGGAATCGTCTTTCTAATGTCGTTAATGATCGAATTAAACTGATTGGAGCTTTGCACAGTTCCAAAAGTGTTTTCCGTTGCAGACGTAATTTGATTTTTAGCACAGGGCACAGATTGTTGATTTCCTATGAGTTCGCCGTCATGTAGAAGGACTAATTTTCCAAAAAGTCTATCCAACAGCCACAAGCGAATATCCTTTCGAATATCCAGAAGAGTTTGTCGCACACTTTCACAACACGGACGATTTAAGTTGGCGTTTACAGGCTTTTCTTCCTTGGGGTTGCTTACTGCCGTATTTTCCGGATGTATAAGAGCACTGGCTGCGAGCGCCACGAGAGCGCCCAGGAGCGCGATTGAAAATAAACGCATGGTCTATTAGACACCAGACCTCCACTCAATGTCTTGGCAAAGACGATAATTTGGCCAGCTTTTATACCTTTGCCAGAGATTAAAATTTGTTGTTTTTAACATTTAAATTAAGTTATTTGCGTAGATGCTATTTTCTTTTTGCAGTTAAGCAAATTTAGCATTGTTCACAAAACATTTGGCAAATCTATTGTTCCCTTGCAAACATTATGAAAAACATGAAAGAAATCTACAGTTCTAGATCACTCGATACCCTGTTTTTTTATTTTTAAAACCCTTTATAGATGGGTAGGTTGAAAACGCTTCAGATCCATTGTTTTGCCGTTAAAATCCTTCATTTGGATTAAGAATAGCTTTGAAATATTTCATAGCTCCATGAGAAAGGCTACAATTCTCTTAACTTAGAAATATTTGCGAACAGATTCTTTGTGCCTTTTTCGGAGGCTTGGGCTCTTTTAATGATTGAGGGTGGGTTAGATCTGATCACTTGAACTTAGTACCCAAGTTGGTGTACCCTACTTCACAAATTTATAATGGGTGCAAACATAATTAACCAGTTGATGCCAAAATTCTTGATCCCAAGACAATTATATCAAAGAAGTGAAACAGATGTGCTAAATATTTGCTCCAAGCTTAGATTAAACAATTGTCCGACTTTGTTAGACTTTACGTAAGTTATAGACGTCAGTTCTGAATTTGGAATATGTGAGGAGCGTGTTCTTAATATAATTAAAACAATGGTGAAATTCTCAGCATTATTACGATAGCAGTTTTATTCTTATATCATCATAGGTAATATTAAACTCTTAGTTGCCCTGGTTAGTACTCATCCTTCTCGAAGGGATGGTGTGGATGACCAAATTGGCTGTAATATTAAAAAAAAATGAATTAGATTATTGTGAATTATACAAATTTTTCAGTTTAGTAAACAAACAAGATAAAGAACTTCTCTCTAAAACAACATAAAGTTATGGGTAGGCAAGCTACTGAGGGCACCACACTCTATTAATAGGGAATATTGTGGAGACACTTGATAATTTTCCAAGCTAGTTAGACATATGCAAATAAGGCTAAAGCAAACTGTGGGTTACCAAATAAACAAATAATGCATATAGACCGTAAAAGTGTAATAAAACATACGTTTGGGTCTGCTCGTGTTGCCTTTCTTCTTTAACACCAAAATTATTTACTCAACTAAAGGTATATATTGACAACACGTGATAAGATTTCAACAGCTATAAGTTCTTTGGATTTGTTTAGATATCTTGATTTTTCAGCTAATATTCCTCGTGAAATGGATAGTGCTTATGGGCGCCAGCCTCGCTATAGAGTTAAAATAAATAATAATTTTAAATGACATTGTACAGCTACGAAATCGATATACATAAACCAAACAAATATTTGTCACTTTTAAATTATTCGATTAACTTACTTGAGCAGCGGTACCAGACGCCCATTGCACTCGAATCCCTCGATGATTTTCACTTCTTCGGGCGTCAGCTCGAAATCGAAAACCTTGAAGTTTGATTCGATGCGGTCCTTGGTCACAGACTTTGGAATAACGATGTTGTTGCGCTGGATCTGGTAACGAATAAGAATCTGACCGGCAGTCTTATTTTTCTTTGCAGCAATTTCCTTAATCTGTTAAAAGAATCGCATAATTATTAAAGTGCTTACATTTAATTTAATTGTTTGTTTCGTACCGCTGGCTCCTCCAAAATGACCGGGTCACCTTCCTTGGCCCATGGACGGTTGGGGCTACCCAGTGGACTGTAAGCTGTTATGGCAATACCCTTCGACTTGCAGTACTCAGAAAGTTTCTTCTGCGTAAGATAAGGATGGCATTCAACCTGATTTGTGGCTATAGGAATTCTGGCAACAGCCAGAACACGCTCGATTTGGTTCTTATTGAAGTTTGATACGCCAATCGACTTGACCAGACCTTCATCGACAAGTTTTTCCATCTCCTTCCAGGTGTCCACATAATCGTCGGTTGAGTAAAGAGTTTTGCCATCCTTATCTACGGGAAACAGCTCAGTGCCCGACTGGTAGCCCATGGGCCAGTGAATCAGGTACAGATCCAAGTATTTAAGCTTCAGCAATTCCAATGTTTTATCCAAAGCGCCACGCACCAAATCTGGACGGTGATAGGTGTTCCACAGTTTGCTAGTAATGAACAGATCCTCACTGCAGACAAAGAGTAAACGTTTTAATTATATATTAGTATATATGTATGATATATTGTTGCATAACTTACCGCTTGACAGTGCCGTCCTTGATCTTAGCCTCAATGCCGGTGCCAACCTCAGCCTCGTTTTGGTAGACGTAGGCACAGTCAATGTGCCGATATCCCACATCGATGGCAGTTTTCACAGCATCGCGAACTTGGCCGGGAGGGCTCTAAAAATAACAATGTACTCGTAATTATTTTGGTAAAAACTCACAAATTGAAATTATCAGATTACTACAATAATTCACTAATTGTACGCTCAATGTCATTAAGCCGAGAAGCTAATTCAATGTCATAGTTAATTTCGCAATAATTTATGAAGATTAAGAAAATGAAAATCCTAAAGCTTATCAGCTGCTCTGACGTCGTCTATCAGCAAGCTCAATTGTAAAGGAGGCATACTCAAAAGATAATCAAATATCAATTCCACATGCCTTAAAGAGTTCCGTTTCATTTCATATATACACGACTTTGCAAAAACAGGGAGGGGAGACTAGTTTGTTTCAAAGCAACAACTTTTAAAAGGCGTCAAGATAAGAGCATTTATCAATTTTATTCTGATTTTGTTTGTGGTATCTGCCCTACATACCTATATAAGTATGTACTCTACACATAATTTGCCAAGAGCTGACATGACAAGTTTTTGAAAAGTTTCCACTATCACTTGCACAGAGGTCACCTTGGGGTAGTAGAGTTCGCTTGTAAGTAAGCTAATCATCTATGTACTTATATATTATATGTTATAATAAAGAACTTCGCAACTGCTGCGATAATGCCATTAACGCCCTTGCAACTGTATGTGAATATGTATGCAGATCGCAGCCACCTACACACTTTCTCACACACACACACACACACATGCTATGCACAGCTGCCGGCAACGTTACCGGCAAATCTTATTGCTGCACTGATTAGGTGCGGAAATGACTTTACAAATTGCAAAAAATAAAAACAACAAATTCTAATACTGATATAAGTACTAATAAATTAGCTTGTTGTGGCATATCTTATGCTCATGTTTGTTTGTATGTATATTTGCTGCGATATCACTTGACACGTACAGAATTATTTAGAATATTTTTTGCGCGTTGCAAAGCTAGTGGAAAACTACTGAATTACAATTAATAAGCTGAACACATGTATGAATACACACATATACAAGTTAATGTT
The DNA here is from genome assembly GCA_018904095.1 of Zaprionus ghesquierei. NCBI lineage: Eukaryota > Metazoa > Arthropoda > Insecta > Diptera > Drosophilidae > Zaprionus > Zaprionus ghesquierei. The sequence goes on along the minus strand of JAEIGP010000850.1, from coordinate 20,645,229 downwards.
TCTATATGGTAGATGTCTCTATAAAAACCAAAAATGACCTAAGAGAACTGTTATTACTTTTCCACCTTTTCTATGGTACTTACATTCCAGGTACCCAGGCCAATAATGGGCATGTTGTATCCACTGTTCAATTTGATATTTGGCACTTTGCTCGCCATTTTGTTAGTTTCTTTTTCCCCTTTTAAGGATATACAATTATATGCAATACTAAGAGATGCTCGACGTTAGACAGTTTTGCCTTCTGCGGTAACTAAGCGATGTACCACAGCTGTTTTTGGCTTTTATAGCTGGCAAGCAAAAAGCTTACAAGAGCTTTAAACACACGCTAAAGCGCTGCGTTGGCTGTAGTTGTTATTCATCGATAACAGCTGTGCGATCGATACATATGTAGATCAAAAGCATTAAGTATCGATTTAACAACCAGACTGAATTTAAATTTTCTTTTCATCTTTTTGTTATGTTTTAATACAGAACTTATTCCGCTTACACTATTTATTATATTATATTTTAGCTATATTTATAACATTTTTAATGGGTGTTTATTAATTAAAATAAAAAAAAACCGTGTACTTACCCCCCATGTACCTAGTCCAATTATAGGTATTTCATTGCCATCAGATAACACCGCTTTCGGAGGTGAATATTCATCTTGACACCTAATATATATAATATTACTCAGCTAATAGAAGATAATTTATATTCACAAAGCACTTACCATTTGAATCGCTCAACTTCCGTATACTCTCGAATTGTGTTTTTCAGTAATTGTTGAAAACTTCGCAGTTTTTTAAACATAATGGTTATTAGTTCTATTACATTAAAATCATAAATTTACAAGGCTTTATTTTAATGTCAACTTTCTCTTTGATTGCTTTGTTTGAATAGATTTATTAAAAACAAAATAAATTTTAATGTGCTAGTAAAGAAACCGTATTTCCGTAACATTTTCTCCAATTAACGTTTAAACAATTTAGAGAAAACCAGAAAATATGAGAAAATTTAATAAACCTTTATTTGCAAAAACAATAGGTTCTTAAATCAGGTAAATCTTATTCAGGTACAAAGAGAATTTCCTTTATGACCAATATAAACACTAAGCGAACAAATTTTTAAGCTTGTGGACAGTCATCCATGAACGGATGATGGGGATGGCCATAGGCGGCTTGCATTGTCATGAACCGGCCATTGCAGTCCAGGTTATCAATTGCCTGAAGATCATCGTTGTCCAGTCCAAAGTCCCAGATCTTTTTGAAATTATCATACATGTGCTGTTTGGTTACAGATCGGGGTATGACTATGATTCCCGATTGGGTTTGGTAACGCAACAGAACTTGTGCAGGAGTACGCTCATACTTGGTGGCGATTTCCAATATAACTGGATGTTTTAGGAGTGGATATGCCCCCGGCTTCTTATAGGGCGTATGTGCTGAGCCCAGCGAGCTGTAAGCAGTAACCGCAATGGCATTATCGTAGCAGAGTGTAATAAGCGACTTCTGACGTAGATAGGGATGACATTCGATTTGTAAAACCACCGGCTTTAGCTTAGCCACGCTCAGTAATCTATTGATTTGCTGTTCGTTGAAATTAGACACTCCGATTGCTTGACACAGCCCAATTTCCACCAGATCCTCCATGGCCTTCCATGTGTCCAAGAAATCGATATCCTCAAACACAGCCTTGCCAGTGTCGGGGCATGTGGGATAAAGGTTGTCGCCCGACTTGTATGCCATGGGCCAGTGCATTAAATACAGATCCAGATAATCGACGCCCAAATTACGGATGCTGGTTTCACAAGCTGGTCGCACTAAGTCGGGCCTGTGGTGAGTATTCCATAGTTTGCTTGTAATGAACAGCTGGTCCCTTTTAGTTAAAAATTAAAAGGATTTTTATAATAGTTAATCTGTTTGTAAAGTCATCTGACTTACCGGGTAATCACGCCCTCCTTAAGTTTCTCTGAAATGGCAGCACCAATCTGGGCCTCATTTCCGTAAATGTGGGCGCAGTCAAAGTGACGATATCCTATGTCAATTGCATCCTTTACCGCCTGTGTAATAACTTCTGGAGGACTCTAAAACAAATAAAGGATACAATTAAAAGTAAAAGCTTTGTTGCATTATTGCAATGTTTGAAAGCTTTGAGAGCTTTTGAATAGGCTGACATTGGCAATAAAAGGTCCACAAGTTGATGTGCAGTATTAGTATTAGTATAGTTCTGTGATTATTTAATAATTTTGTTTACTCACACGCCATGTACCTAGTCCGACCATTGGCATGTTTTTGCCATTGCTTAAAAGAAAATTTGGTGTGGACATATCTTTTGTTGGAAACTACCTTTGTTGGATTATTTTTTTTAAATTAGGTTTTTTCCATTAACCGAAAATTGACAGCAATAAAAATACGATAATTTTGTATCAAATAAATTTCGGTGACAGCGCACACGTACAATACATATGTAGTTTCATAGTTTAAATTTAGCAATAAGTTGGCGACCACAAAATTTCTACGACCTTGACATAGACAACTTAAATGCTGTATGGTACACACTGTTCACTAAAATACTAAAAAAAAACCTCAAAATATAATATACCAACCCCCATGCACTATAAACTCGCCCTTCAAAAAAATATTATAATATATATTATTAAATATTTGAAAAGAATTGTCAGTTATTTTTTGACAACATTTGTATTTGTGGACACACTCACAAGTATTGAATGTGGTAGCGACTTATATCGGTAATTGTTTAACTTATCGAAATGACATTTACCAACACTGTAGTTGTTAATGCCGGCCACAGAGAAAAATAAAAACAAATTTATGCGTGGTATCTTGTTGAAAAAAAAAAATAGCAAATAAATACATTAATTTGAATGCAACATGTTTGGCACCGTTAATAATTATCTCTCTGGTGTGTTGCGCTCTGCTGAGGATTACGATGGTGACAATTTGGGCACGTTTCTGTCGCTGCGCGATGTCCACGTTCAGAACCACAACTTGTACATAGCACAGCCAGAGAAGCTGGTTGAGCGCCTGCTCAAGTCACCGTTGGACGAAGTGGTCAGTGCACATTTGAAGGTGCTCTACTACTTGGCGCAGGAGCCCCCGAATTACATGGACGCCTTTAACCAGCAATCAGCAAGCTGCGCTGGCGTGGTTAAATTACTTCAGCAGCTCAAGGACGAGAACTGGTGTCTGCCGCTGATGTATCGAGTGTGCCTCGATTTACGCTACCTGGCACAGGCATGCGAAAAGCACTGCCGAGGCTTTACACCCGGTAACATACTGGAAAAGGCTGCCGACTGCATGATGGCTTGCTTTCGAGTGTGCGCTGCCGACGGACGTGCTTCTGAGGAGGAAACAAAAAGACTGGGCATGATGAACCTAGTGAATCAGCTATTTAAGATCTACTTCCGCATCAACAAGCTGCATTTATGCAAGCCTCTCATCCGCGCCATCGACAATTGTGCGTTCAAAGATAGTTTTCCGCTACCTGAGCAAATTACCTACAAATACTTCGTGGGGCGACGCGCTATGTTCGACTCAAATTACCGGATGGCTGTTGAAGATCTTTCGTATGCCTTTACCCATTGTCCTGATCGGTTTGCAAGCAACAAACGCCTCATCCTCATCTATTTGGTGCCGATAAAAATGTTACTGGGATTCCTGCCACGCAAATCTTTGCTGGAACGCTACGATTTGTTGCTTTTCCACGACTTGGCACTCGCACTGAAAGCCGGCAACGTTAATAAGTTTGATGAAATCGTGCGCGAACAAGAACTCGTGCTCATACGAAGTGGCATTTACCTACTGGTGGAAAAACTAAAGTTTATTGTTTATCGCAATTTGTTTAAGAAGGTGTTCACCATACGACAGACCCATCAGCTGGATATGGGAGACTTTTTGTCTGCACTGCAATTCGTGGGCGTCACGGACGTCTCTCTGGATGAGGCACATTGCATAGTTGCCAATCTCATTTACGAGGGAAAGATTAAGGGCTACATTTCGCACGCTCACAACAAACTGGTTGTTTCTAAGCAAAATCCCTTCCCGCCATTGATTTTAACTTAAATAAAAATAAGCAATAACTATAGTTTTTTTTTCTTTGTAAACAAATACCAAATGGCAATTTCAATCTGTTTCCGCCAATTGCAACGCAGTTGGCATAAACTATCGATAATTCGACTAATGTAAAAGTATATGCAGGGCTGCACTTCCAGTTATGATTAGAGTAGTTTCGATAAATGCACATACACACACACGCACACTTGGAAGTGTACACGTTAATATACGCATGTGTATATTTTCAATAGCTCAGTCGAAAACAGTTTTTTGTGCGGTGCAGTAAAAAAATCTAGGCAATTCGTGCATATTTTTTGGTAATATCATAGCACTTGGGTATAATTATTATTTCTTTTTAATTCCAGTATATATAATACTGGGTGTCAAAGCAAACTGTTAACCGGTATCGTAACATTGCCTTTGACTGGCTTATCGTAAAATCAATAGAACTAATTTTGCTTTACACGCTTCAAATGACATAACTTAGAATTTCGCGTTTTAAATTGAATATGGAAATTGCATTAATACTTCGTTGTTGCTGTTGTTGACGTATTACAGGTTACTGCACTGCGTACCTAGGAAATAATTGCTGTTTTTGTTTTCTTGTACACACTCATATCGTAAGAGGCTAAAACGGTCAAAATGGCAGCACCGGTCATTATCGAGGCTACGGTTAAGCAAACGGCTACAGTAAGTTCTCAGTTGAAATTCCGATTGCAAATGCAAATCCATACCATTACATCTGCGCTCCACATGTCTTTTGCAGCTCATTTTCATGCACGGTCTTGGCGACACTGGGTATGTAAAGCAGAGAAAACAGCCTAGCGATAGTACTACCGTAATAGACAAGTATTTGGGTACTGACGTAGTACTTTTAAAAGGCTCCACTGGTGATTCAACCGCACAAGCAGCTGAATAATAATCAATTTGCTTTGCAGACATGGCTGGAGCAGCGCTCTGGCTGCCATACGTCCGCCTTTCATGAAAGTCATCTGTCCCACGGCGCCCACACAACCAGTTTCGCTAAATTCTGGATTCCGCATGCCCTCCTGGTTCGATCTGATGACACTGGAAATTGGCGGGGACGAAGATGAGGCGGGCATAAAGTCAGCACGAGACAACATACACGGCATGATAAGGAAGGAGGTGTCCTCCGGCATCCCGGCCAATCGTATTGTGCTTGGCGGTTTCTCGCAAGGAGGCGCCTTAGCCCTATACTCAACCTTGACCTTTGACCAGCCTCTAGCAGGCGTCCTGGCGCTCTCCTGTTGGCTGCCCCTTCACAAGCAGTTTCCCGACTCCAAGGTCAACGGTGATGATGTGCCCATATTCCAGGCGCACGGCGACTACGATCCTGTGGTGCCCTACAAATATGGCCAGCTTAGTGCCAGCATACTCAAAAGCTTCATGAAGAATGTCACCTTTAAAACCTACAACGGGCTGTCACATTCGTCCTCCGACGAAGAAATGAAGGACGTCAAGGTGAGCGCGAAATTGTCTGATTAGCATACAGTATGACAATGTCATCGCTAAAGAACTTTATCACTCTCTCTCTGCTCTTATCTCTTGCAGGACATAATCAGTAAATGGGTAAACTAATGTCCAATTAGCACTTTAGCACTTTTACCACTATCCCCGACTCGTGTGCATTCCAGCAAACAATGTAAAAGCAACAGAAAAAACTGAATAACAATTATAACAAAATTAAAACCGAACACGCCTTGCAATACGAGTCATATGGCAATTTTAAACAGACAGAACAGACTACGTAGAGGAGCTAGTAGAAAGTAGAGAATGTTTAATTAGACATAGCGATTAAACCACTCTACGTAATATGCATAATTTTAGAGCGAAGCGCATACGCATACAAGTTGTGTTGGGCGAGGAACTTGATTGAATATTCTCTTCTCTTGTATAAGTAAATTTATCAAACCACACAGACACATACCGAACGCTGTTTTCTGTTCATTTGATAAAAGAGAAGACTTTGCATATTTAATACAAAATTAACATTATTAATAAAGTTACTTATCCGAAAAGCAAATGAAAAGACCCTTATGCGAAATCGAACTTATAAAATTTGTTAATTTATTTGATCATTTCAGAAATTTGTATGGCTTAATTAAAAACTTGTTAGGGTACTTTGTTTAGTTCTTTAAAAATATTTTAGAAAAGTGCCCTCAAGTTTTCAACTTACCAAGTTCGCACTAACTTAACGTTGTATATTTATCAACATGTTTTCAATTGCTATAATTCTATGTCTTCATTTTGTTTTTTGTTCTATTTCATACAGCAAGAATCACAGAAACAACAATAGTTTTGCAGCTGCACTTAGTTCAATTGCCTTCACATTCATTTATGATTTGTACATATTTGTTATATCAACAAATAAAAGTCATTAAAAACTTTTTTGACTATTATTTATTTAATTTGAAAAATCATTTCATTGCACAATCAAGTTCTATAACTCTCCTAATGACTTGTATGCACCACACATTACTATGATAATCCCCAACTAACTAAACAGACCACGCATGACTCATCCACCTTTCATCTATATATTTGCAGACGCATTGGGAGGGCCAGAACATGGCTAGAAGGGCGCAATGCTGCCAGATTTCGTAGTACCCTATATCTTCATCAAATAGGTCATGCACTGTACAGTAGTTGCAGTTCCTTCCTCCACATATGTAAATCAAAGCTCCTAGTCAAACAAGCGTGCGCCTTTGCCGACGTCTGAAACTAAAGATAATTGTATTTTAGATATTATTTTGTAAATATTTACGATCAAATTGCATTATTTAGACTTTAGGCAAATACATACTATTTAGTTATTGTGGATGTCTCCACGTTGTGGTGTAATGAATGAGAAGATATTCGCTTGAGCGAATAAAACCTAATAAAGTTGTGTGCCCAACAGTACTTTAAATTTAAAAAACAGTTGGGTATTTTTTATTATTGCGAATTTTCGAATATTTTGTTTAAGGCTCTTAATCGTCTTGGTTTATCGAAAATGTCGACTAACGCTTAAATTCACAATAATCGATAAGCGATTACATTGTCACGAGCTAAGCACGAGTTGTGTACGAAGACGCAACTTGAGTTGGGTTTGTTATCGAAACTGTGGCGCCAAATTTGAACTTATACCAGTTGCCTTTTTGCAGTTGTTTTTGTAAGTTTTTGAATAAACATTAAAAACAACTTTTGTAAAGCGTGTATTAAAAATACAAATAGACATACAGCAAGCGAAGCACGCTTGAAATCTGGTTCACAACTGTGTTGATAAGAATTAGCCTGGCAAAATGCCTGGCAAATAAAGCCGGCAAATTTAAATTAATTTGGCGTGTTCGAGCAAAGTAAACAAACATCATGTTGAGCACCCTTCGCACACTCATGTACCACGAACACATACGCAGCTCCACACATACACACACACACACACAAAGCTCCCCTGCCCACACACATACATTTGCACATTGGCTTCTACACGCACAGTGTTAACGAACGTGAACATTTCACGACTTCGCTGTAGTTCGTTCAGTTGTTTCCGTATCGTCGCCAAGTTTGGACGCGATTGGTGCGCTATTGTGGTTAGCGAACTGTGTGCGCCGTTGTTCGGTTATTTTGATAATAATAATACCCCAAGTACGAAAGTGCAGCAGAAGCAGAAGCAAAAGCAAAACAACATTGACAGCGACTGCGACTGCGACGGAGACTCAGGAGCGCCAGGCACACACAATTAATGCCAATTGTAAGTAAAATGCGAGCGCCAATCAATTTGCCCCGAAACCAGAATGGAAAAACTTACCTAGTTGCAGACTTTGAAAAACAAAGCTTAAGGAAAGCGAAAGTGCAGTTTTCTCGCTGTTTTTCCTGTGTCTACTTGCGTGCCTTTTGTGTGATGTTGTTGTTGTTTTTGTTTTGTTTGGGCTTCGGTTTTGGTTTCGGTTTTGCTGACAAAGGAAGCTTTGCAGAGTTCGCAGTGTTAGCTGCATTTTCATTTGTGAAGCGCAATAAAAATACCGTGGAATGCATTCTTGTATGTGTGCGTGTGTGTGTGTGTGTGTGTGTGTGCGGGTGCGTGTGCCTATCTTCATGTAGATACAAAGATATGCACTTAAGAAGTCTGTGCAAGTTTACTTGCAATCTTGCCTCACGCATTTGCATACGCTGTTTACACTCAACACACACACACACACACACACGCACAGTCAACCCAGTTGCCTGGTGTGGGTGGCTCGCATGCGACGCCCTGTTGCGCGTCGTCTTCGCCGTCGTGTACCCTTTCGAAGATGCCTGACGCCTGAGAGTTCAAGTAACTCACGTATGCGACTGACTGACGGGGAATCGATTAACTGCAACTGTGTGTGCCAGCGTAATAAAGATCATATCGGTAGCTTTTCGACAGGCTATAAAGATAAGCCGGCACTTGTGCAAGTTTTCAATGAGCTATAACAATATTTCTGCAACGAAAATTAAACTTTAAATATGTATGTGAATTTTCAATAAATTTTCACTAATTTAATCTAGCACAAGTAACGAAAGCTCACGAAAGCGCCTTGGCAGACAGTTAAATACCCTATGTTCAACCTTTCAACAGCAAAGTCTTCTACTTCTATTGTTAGCTCACTCAGAAGTGTGGAAAATGGTCGCTTGAATAACTTTTGTGGATACGATCCGATGGGATCAATTTAGAATATAGGTGCATAGTAAAGTACAGTATAGTATTTTTCTACGTATATGTCGAAGCATAAAGTTGTTACTTTATTACTTTCGTAACAAATTGAATTCAAAAATGTATTTATTGATTTGTGGAAGTGGTAGGCGTGGCATTGATTCATATAAACTTTTTTTGCTTATGGTATTTACGTAAAATTTGGTGGGTTTAGCTTTTATAATAGTTATCATGATGTTCACACAGACAGATAGATAGACAGACAAATAGACAAGCAGCCACACATGGCTTAATCGAGTCTAGTGATCCTGAGCACGAATATATATGTATATATGAATAGGCTTATACAAATGCTTCTGGCAAGCCTCCTTATATGCATAATTTGAATGCACAAAGTTAGTGCACCCGTTATTGCCAATTTTTATTGGTCGGAGTATATAAAAACATATTTACAATTAAATTCAAATATTTTTCCATTAGTTGTTTTTAAAGTATTGAACGCGACACATTGCTTTTCTTTGTATTCTGAACTTAAGTGCAATTATCCGTCTACCGCAGGCAACGAACTTTAGCAATTTACTTAATGAGTATTAAACAGTATATTAATATAACTGTATTACTTACAACAGGCCACAACTCCGCTTAATGCATTGCATTATAAAAAGTTCGTTGATGGCGATGACACGAGATTTCAATACGAATTATATGACCCAAACCCAGACTCAAAGCCAGACTTAATTTTCTTTTTTAATAATATTAAAGAATATACATTGCGACAGGTTTGATACAAACGATGATCTAATGTGCTCAATCAATTTCGGATATGTCGATTCAAAAATATATTCGAGACTCCGCATTGCGTTTCGTTTTATACCCTCTTAAACCGACCTTGAATTAGATTCCGTGTACTTTGAACTTTGGATTGATCGCGTACTCAGTGAGTAACTTGCATTGTTCGGCTCCTATTTCGGAACAGATGAGCAGCACGTGTTCCCACATTAAGATCGATTAGAGCCCGATTCACAGACCAACTTTCGCAACGAATCGTTAAAATTCAATTAGGTTCAGTAATTGGCAAACAATGTTCAAATATATTAATATTAAAGTTAACCAGCTGCTTTAAAAAGAATCGGTTACAATTAGTCGTGTCTTATACAAACCATGTCTTATACAATTCGTGCCTTATACAAGTCGTGTCTTATACAATTCGTGCCTTGTACATGTCGTGTATTATACAAGTCCAATAATTGTCGCGTTAGGATAACAACAAATCGATTAGGGTCTTATAGGATTTAAACCGCAATTTTCATCGATCGTTAGCTGTCAAAACTTGTTTAAAGTGTCAACTAAATAATGAAAGCTTAACGCACACACAAACACACAAACACACTTGCACAAAGCCAAAGCTAGCGCCGGCAGATCGTGATATGCCGCAATTAATTGTGCAATTTAAAAAATCTCAGAACTTCAAATCAATTGAATATTTCACACACTCTCGTAATTTCCCCATACGCTGATTTTGTATTAAAAAAAAAAGCCGACACCTGATTATGGGAATTAAGTGATGTATAGTACAAAGTACATACGTATATGGTATATCGCCTTATGTACTAGGAAAAGCAAATACGAGAACGCTACGCTTGGCATGAGTCAAAAGTTCTCATAGCTATGTCGTCAGACCGCGGTCCTATTAGCATATTGTGTGTCTCGAGTGTTCAACAAAGTGGAGCATTCGATTCACTGTGCAATCCCCTTTGGTCGGAGCCACGTATAACCCGGGTTTTATTTGGTTTATTCTTATAAACCTGCCCAAGGCTTCTGCTCTTGGGGTATTTATAAGTGCAAAAATTCAAAAAAAAAAAAAACAAAAAAAAAACAAGTTTCGAGCCAGAGAACTTTTTGCATTTTACAGGGAACTCAGACGACGCCAAATACATTAAAGCGCGGCAAATAAATGGAAGCGAATCAGAACTGAAATCAAAGTATTTTCGTATTTGTATTTACGATTTGTCGCGCATACAGGGTGCTCCTCAAGCATAACGAAGTGCTGTTAAGAATTGCTATAAAAGGTTTCGATCTGAGATTCTTTGCTTAGCTGCGCATGAAGTATGAAATATACGACTTTATAAACTTATAAAGAAAGTTTCCAACTTGCTTTGCAACTACATACACGTATATACTAGATTTATTTTCTAACAGCCTCTCCAAGGCCCTGCAATGTTTGGACACTCAATTAGCATCCGATTTATGGAAATGCTGTGCATGTAGGAAGCGTTTTTGCGAGAAATGTTAATACAATTAATGCAATAGTACAACAAATGTTGTTATTATGCTTACTACTTGTAAATGTTTACCTATACGTTTACTTATTTATTTTATTATTATTATCCCATTCGAGCGACGACAGATTCAACTTGTCATGATAGATCTCCTATAAAGACACTGTGCTAAAAGCGGAACGAACGTGATCCATCTGTCAGACGTCGAGTCATTCGCTGAGCTTCGTTCCTCTCCACCTTCTTTCCCCTTCTGTCTGCGGTCTTCTCTATCCCCGCTTCTTTTCGCTCACAAACATGACTCGACAGCTTTCTTTGACTTCAAACGATTTAACATAGCAAGGCAGCTCTATAAGGATTGCAGCGTAGCTAATCTGATTATAACTTGATTATTAACTTCAACGCCTTAGCCAACTGGCGACAGCTAGTTAGCCACTCCCTGACCAGGATTGCAGGGTACATTGAAAACCGGTTCTACGCAAAGCTACCCTACTAATTAGCTGCAGATTTGTAGAGTCCTATTCCGGTTTCGGTTTCGATTTCGATTTCAGTTTGGGCAAAACAAATTCTGCAACCTGTTCCTGAGTCAGAACTATACTCTTTCTACGAATTAGCGCTTTGATTGCAACGAAATGTGGAACTTGAATAATAAAATCGTATAATGATGCAGTTGAGGCTGAAATACGCATATAGAAATTGACGTCTATATTCTTATGTGATGATAGAAATAATTCTGTAATTGTTTTAGGGTATATTTTCAACTTAAACGTAAATCCAATTGCGGTTGGGTCGTTGACATGCGGCAGTATAAAGCGAGTGTTACACTGCGAGAAATGGGTGCTTAGATGTGCGGTAGAATTCTCTAATTTATTCTTATTATTATAAGAGATTAGATATCTAAAATAACCATCTGTAATTAATTTATAAGTACATATAAGTATGCTAAGGCGCACCTCTCTTTCGCTCAGTGTATCTACACATGTTTTTTTTTTCAACGCGCGTGCGTTAAGTAGACAATAAAAATGCATGGACCGATGCGGCTTCCAATAGTTTGTTTAGACGCGCTGTCTTAGGAATGCCAACTGCCAATTTATGCAACTGATACCAGGAGCACCAACAGCAGCAACAACAACGATCATATTTACTACAAACAACAACAAAAGGCAGCAACAATATTATCATTTCTGTCAAGGCCGCAAAAGCAAATAAAGTTGAGAATAAATGCAGAGATAACATTGCGAGGCTTTTTTGTTGTATTTGTTTTTGTTGTTGACACGCTTCTTAACAACAACAACAACAACGGCACAAGTTTATAATGATTAATATTTTATTTCCAGCGCGTAATCGGCGGCAATGCAGACGCCGCACAAACCCGACCAAAACAAGAGAAACCGTAACTTGCCCAGAATTCCCAAAGCAGAGCAACAACAACAACACGTTCTTCACAAATAACAAAGCACAAAGCACGGGGCAAACAATGCGTGTCGGAAAGCAAAAACAATAATAAAGAGCGAAATCAAAACAGAATAAATCGAAGAGAAGCCAAGACCAAAACAAAAACAATAACGAAAACGAACCAATCCCTTAACTTTTTTATCAATCTCTATTTTGAGTGGGCAGCTAATGAAACATTCCGTAAACGCAACACGTAACAACAACAACAACAATCAAATCCTATATATAGTGACAAACAGAAATTGCATTAAGCGGCAAGTGACCAATTTGTACATAACCTCAATTTCGATATGGATCAAACACGCAGTCTTCTCTCCAAACCATCCAAGGATGTGGAATTTCAGGATGTCTTCTATACAGTAGAACAACGGCGTAATTTCTGTGAGTATATACAATTAGATTATATGTATAGTACAAAATAATGAAAGTGCTTTTTGCTGCTTGCTTTACCTATAGGATAAAATGCCTAATTTACCCTCCAATTTTGATACTGAACTAAATTCTTTATATACATAGAATTGAGATGATGTAATTAGTTTGACTCGAATGTCTTGAGTAGTAACATAAATTGACCAATAGGTTCCATGTCAGCTGTAAGATATAGTGGTCAAGTTTTTCTTAATCTTAATGACATACTTGGTATTATTTTATAGCGATTTGAAATATAGCACAAATCGACCGATAGGTTACATGGCAGCTAAACATAAATAAGTAAAGAAAGCTACAGACGAGCGCACCCGACAGTAAGATACCATTCGCTCAGTTTCGAAAGAAATTATCACACTTTTATTTCCTCTGCACAAGCTTATCAGCCACCTCTTGTTTAAATTAGATCTATCTTTGAATAGTGCCATCTATGATAACGTTATAGAAATCACCTTTATACACGCTAACATCGAAGCATCGCGACGAAGACGTTACGTTATTCTGCAAAGGCGCAAGCAGCGGAACTACGGAAAACGTTTAATTGAGTAACTTTTTGTGTTTATGATCCGATCGGTTTGAAATATATATATAAGCATATAGTAAATATCTATGTGTGTGTTAAAGCAAAACGTTGAAACTTCACACAAACGTTGAAACTTCACACACTTCACACTTCAAAACTTCGGCACTTTGCAAACTCAAAAATGTATTTACTAATTTTCAGAGGCCGTGGGCGTGCTACCTCAAATTTGAAATAAACTCCAGGAACTTGTGATGTTTATACACCTACATACCAAATTTGGTGTCTCTAGCTTTTATAATAGTTGAGATCTGTGTGTTCACACAGACTAGTGATAGACAGGCGGACATACAGACGGACATGGCTCAATCGACTCGGCTAATGATCCTGTGCAATATATACTTTGTGGAATATATATACTTTGTGGGGTCTGCCACGCCTCCTTCTGCCTGTTACATACATTTGCACAAACTTAGTATACCATTAGTAGACCCTTGTCAATGGTCAAATGGTATAAAAAGGTTCGATCTGGCTTGTTCCGACTTCCGTGCCGTAATTAGAAGCATGTGTAGCAATTGATATAAAGATAGCTCTTAAATTGAGACTACTTTGCATTGCAACATTCCTAACGGAAGACGGACATGTCAACATGTTCAACTTCCCTGATGCTGATTAGGAATATATGTACTCCATAGGTTCAGATATGTTTCCTAAGTTGTGCTGCAAACATGTGGCCAAAACAAGTAGAAGCTCTCTGCAAGGATATAATAAAAGTTTACAATTTTTATTTTTACCTAACTTTAATAATGAAAAACTTGTTTCTGATTAGGTACAGTTTAAAGCCCGACCCTATAACCAACAATTTACAACAAACCTGTCCTCTCTTTACTTACACAATGCCGTTAACATTGTCAAAGTGTCTAGTCTACGCTGTAAAAGTTGTTAAATAATAACATATGTGTATATTAATATATAAAAAATGCCAAATGTGTGTTCCACAATGATAAACCTAGTTTCGGCTCTGCTGATGCTAGTAAATATGTGTATTTTATAATACCCTAACTGTAACTCAAACTCTGCGCGGCAATTTGAATGTGTTGCCTTTGTTTCGGTCTCTTGGCTTGGGCTTTTGCAATTTCGCGCTGTGTCTGGCCAAGCGCTAAGTGTTCCATAATTACGCTAGGTTCGGGTTGGCAGTGTGGCGGTCTGGCGGGGCGAATAAATAAATATAAACAAAAGTAATTTGCGCTTCTATTATTATTACAGCTAACGTCAATTACAACATGCAATAAATGCAACGTGTACCCAGTAGCTGCCAAGGGCAGAGCGGGGTATATGGGGTTTACTTTTCAGTTCGAGTTAGTGAACATGTTGCAATAAATCCGAATGGACGTCAATGCCAACGATACGTAATTTGTGTAGTTTAAAGGGCGACTCGAAGTCAACTAGTCCCCAGTTCTAACTTAGGCACTAAGTGGACACACTTTTGGCAACTGTCGTGCCTTTTTTCTTCCTCGTTTTGGTGCTGCACCCCATTCCGTGGTGCAGTCAAACAGGTTTCGCACTGGTTTAGACAGCATGACTTGTGCGGCCATAGAGCACGTCAGTCGAGTCCAAGTCAATCTGAGTGCAGCCATCTGTCAAGCTGCATTAAGGCAAACTTGGCCAAACCCCCTCAAGTTCACTCTGCACACTTCATCAATCTACCAAAGAGGGTATGCCAAGAAAGAGATACCCCAGAGCTGGAAACTCCCGACTGCCGAATTGCATTGCGATTCAGCGCATTGCTGAGTCAGCAGGGGCTGCATTGAATAACGAAATTGTACAGTGGGATAGATCATTTGCTACACACTCTATATTGGGTATGCAAAAACTCATGGATTGTGTATCAAAGTTACTCGTTAAGTTAAACAGTTCACGTTGGGCTTAATTCGAGGAAACTTGTAACGGAAACGGAATGCTCGAAGCGGGGAGAAGACTGGAAGAAGTGTTTAAGTTCTTCAAGTGCAGCAAGTCTTTGGGGTTGGGCTTAGGGGCAGCAACAACAGCAGCAATCACAGTCAATCAACGTCACTCATCGCGCATCAGACTTGAACTTATCGCACATACGCCATGTGCAACGTGCGCGATGTCGCCGAACGAGCGCAGTCTCTCCGGTTTTGGGAGTGTGTCTGAGTGTGTTACAATGGACGATAAGTATGTGTAAGCAACGCCAACTACATGCATACATATCTACAAATTGTGCACAGTTACAAGCGACTTCCTCGAATGGAAATTGTTTTGTTGCCCAGCGTTACGACGGGCAACCACATTATGATGATGATCATCATCATCGCGATGCTCAACATGATCAACAATGGCGCACACAACCAGATTATGCTCATGCTCTCAGCGACAACAACAACGAACAAAATTGCCCAACTTTGATTGAATAATTTTTGCGCTTTTCCCCCTTCCCCTTCCCCATCCCCTTCCCCATCCCCTTCCCCATCTCCTTGTCTATAAAACTCGCCGCGGAATTTCTCATTTTACTCAGCTTTTCCGCAAATTATGTGAGAGAGCTTTAACGCGAAGCTCGCATCAGTGCCGCATATATAGAAGAGTACATGCATATATACAAAGATAGTCGCTCTATGTTTCCCTCTGTTTCTTTTCTTGCCCCAGTCGACGATCTTGCGTCAGCATCCTAACTGTGCTACGCTATCAGAGCGAACTCAAAAAAAAAAAAAAAAAAAAAAAAAAAAAAGAAGAAAGAGACCACAACAGAGAAAAAGCTATATTCGACTCTCCCTATTTAGTAAATGAGATTAAGGCTGATCTTTAAACTAACTCTGAATTTAGCTCATTTAGCTTGGCTTGAGAAATTCAGATATATATAACACTTATAGTGTACTTCTGATTGCGCCATCGAACGCGCCTGCAAGTCAAACAGTTTAAAGTAAATTGCCTATATTTATGCTAATCTGACGATAATTTTGAATGACTAAGTCCACTAATTAGGCATCCAGGCGAGGCCCTAATAACCAAGTTGGTAAATATAAAACTTAAGTAAGAGGCCCCTCTATGGGCAATTAGAGACAATTATCGTTTACTTTATACGATTCTGTTACATTGTTTGCCGGTTCGATCGTTGCGAAATCAAATTTCCAATTGCTGATCGTAAAATTTGCCAATTCCCTTGACTGGATAAGGGCATCTTGGAACCCGGAACAAGTGAAGAGCTTTGAGTCGTGTGAAATGCAACAGATCTGGAAATGGGTTAAGTTTGTTGCATATGAAATGCGTGTACACGAAATGCGATCAGAACTGAGCTCTGGGTTATTGTGTCGGCACGTTCTCGTAGCCTCGTAGCCGCCCGGACAGACAAATTGTGTATTGAATTCGCAAATTGGTCACGTCGCGCTGTGACTCAGTTTAAATGTGCGAGTACTCGTTGTTGCACTCACAGTTGTGTTCAGGTGAACTCCGATTGGTTTGTGGGCGTTACTCAAGCCTAATTTGAAGTTAGCGCGTGAGTCGTGCTAGTGATGCGATTATTTTTGAGAGTAAATTGATTATTTCTTAATATCTCCACATGCCAATGTCAATCTTGTATTTTTAACAAATATTTAAAAATTCATATTGTATTTAAATACATAATTTATTATTCGATGTGCTCTCATCTCTATTAGCTTGTAAGATAATCTCAACTCAAATTCGAAGTGAAGGCGTGACACCATTTCTGTTTAAATAAATGAAGAAATATTCCATTAAGTTCATATTCATAGCAGACATTCATACATTTGATTCGTATTTAATTACATAATTTCTTTTTTCACGGCTCTCATCTCGAGCAACTTGTACGATGCTTCCAAGTGAAATTCTATATTAGCGCGTGAGTCGTACTCGTGATCCGATAAATTTTTATTTGAATAGCTACACAAAAATATTTTCTTACTATCCACACATGAATGTTCAATTCATGTTTATAGCAAATATTCATTTATTCTTAACTCATTTATTATAATTTATTATCTCACGTGCTCTCATCTCTAGAAACTTGTAACATTGCCAAAATATTGCCAAAGACTTGAGAATTTTGTCGAACAGGCTTAAGCTCCAAAATTGACGTCGCCACCTTGTTGTTGTTTGCTCAACAATCGGAACGGGCGGACAGACCGGTAGAGGTAGTAGTAGCAGCTGAAGCAGCAGCCGAAGCAGGCTAATTGATATGTAAACTTGGTCTCAGGCAAACACAAAGTACGTGGCAAAGATTTACTACTGCCCGAAATATGTGTGTGTGTGTGTGTGTGTGTGTGTGTTGTCACTGACCTTTATTGATCTACGCGCGTTGCGAAAGGAATTCCAATGGGGTTCGACAGAGACAGAGTCCAAGACAGAGTCTGTGGGCGGTCCAAGATCGATCCACACGTACAGTGAAAATAACTGATAATAATCGATGATTAAGGTAAATCTCGGCGGTTGAAACTTTCAATTGCAGCTTAACCTTTTACGGAAATGCACACTTAAGTTAGTCAAAACAAGTCTGTAGTTAAGACTAAATGATAACGGAATCTAGTGTAGACATGTCTGTAGTTTCTTGTTGAATCCCGCCTCCTCCCTTATCATTGTACATTTTTTCGATTCCAAGTTCAAGTTCAGGCATTATCATTCACTCTCGAAGGAGCAAACTTTCAAGTTCAGTCGAGGAATGAGATTATTTTTTTGCATGTTTACAGCTTTTATTTTCAATTTCTAATCTAGCAATCTAGCATGGGTCAAATTAAGTTCACGTTTGACTCTCAAGATCCTGGTTATCCGATTACGGAATATACAATTTAGGGCTTCTATCTAATGAAACGTTTAGTCTGCAATTAGCTATCGATCATACTCAGTCAACATCTTCATAACACTAATTACAGAGCCTTTCATTCCGAGTTCAGCGTGCTAATACCAGGTTCGACTTCCTCCAGCGTAAAGTCGCGATAATCGTGGACCGCATGAGTCTAGAGTTTAACCCAGAAATTACGTGGCATAATTTTCGTATTCGCGATCGCGATCCCATTTGCCTTCTGTTTCTAGACGCTCTGCCAGTTTTCAGGGTCGCTGATAAGGAGCCCCATTGAACATTGACACACATAACACGTGAGACGAGGCGATTGCGATTGCAATAAATAAATTTGCATATATACCATATACCTATATATACGCGTAGTGTATAGCGTATAGGATTATGCTATAAAGGGCGCTTAACAACGCTAATTACTCAATGCCTTAGGCTAACAAGTAACTTCTTGAGCTAGTCCTCGATTCGCGCCAGTCATGCTGTAGAGCCAATATTATCGCATAGGCCTGACTCAGCATGAGTTAACGGCATGCTCGATGGGCTTTAAGACGGTTTTTATTACCGCAGCATAATAAACTTAAACGGCGTGAATTAAAAAACCAGTTTTTACAACTTATTTTCCCAGACGTGCGCTATGGGGTAAAATGAAGCTACAGGGTATTCAATCTTCCAAACAATTTGCCATCTTCTACTCAAAGATTGTGGACTTTGAATTAGCAACGTCATTGCCTCTACGACACTTGAGCTTTGTAATACCAGTCTAGACCAGAATTGTACAGCGTTACTCCCCTTTTAATAACATACCCTAGCTTTCGAGCATAATCACCAAATAAACAAGTCGCATTTCGATTTGAACATGCTTTGTCGCGTATTTCGATTTCGTTTCTATCGCTGATTTTGATTCTAATTTTCTAATTGTCATTTCGCTTTTGTTTTTCCTATTCGCAGTTCGCGTCACCGGCCAACGGCAGATTTTGAAAGGCGTCAGCGGTAGTTTCCGTAATGGACAACTCTCTGCGATCATGGGCCCCTCGGGGGCAGGAAAAAGCAGTTTATTGAATGCGATTTCGGGTTTCAGGTAAGTTTTGAATCTATAACTCCCCAACAAACGCAACTGGAAGTTGCATAAATTTCGAAAAGACAACAATAACAAACTAGTCGGGGTTCTAGGCAACTTATACATAGATACCCCGCGATAAAGTTTGTATGACATTTCTTTACATGCTGCGTAGATATTACAGATTATTACAGCGAATCAAGTTTACTTGACGTAAAAGATGTTTGTCTAAAAAGCTGAAATTATGCAAAAACTTTTGAAACTTTTCCAAAAGCGATTCCCCTGGTAACGAGTTATGTTTAATGATTAGTTCTCTGACGTTTCAAGAACTGCTTTGTCACTACTCCATCATTTGTTAAATCATACGTAGAAACGAAACTCGAAAAAAAAGCGAAACCATTGACGAGTTCGACCAGAAACCAACACAAGTTGAAGGTCGTTTTGGGGGAATGGAGAATTTCTAGTCGGTTCTGCGTTTAATTATATATATATTATGATCATTTATCATTAACAATCTTTATATATATCTTCATTTTTGCAGCAAATCCGGAGTCAAAGGCAACATTAGAATAAAACGCGACAATGCCTGCTATATAACACAGGATGATCATCACCAGACGCTGCTGTCGGTCGAAGAACTGATGAATCTCTCATACGATTTGAAGCTAAAGCATCGTCATAAGAAGGAGGAGGTCATAACGGATATACTTAAGAATCTAAATCTCAATCATCGTCGCAATGTGACGGCGGAAAAGCTGAGCGGCGGTGAACGGAAGCGTCTTTCCATAGCCCTCGAACTGGTGGATAATCCCAACATTTTCTTCCTGGATGAACCTACTAGCGGTTTGGATGAAGTCACTGCGGCACAATGCATACGCCTGCTCAGGGAATTGGCCCGCGAGGGTCGCACCATTGTCTGCACCATACATCAACCCTCGGCGACCATCTACAACTATTTCGATAGCATCTATGTGCTGGCCAAGGGTCAATGCGTCTTCCAAGGTAGTCCACAGGCCACCATACCCTTTCTACGACTTGCCCAGCTCGATTGCCCACGCCACTACAGCCCCTCTGATTACAGTGAGTACCAGCATCAGGTCTATCCAGTTGTTTAATCGGAACTTCCTTATATTGACTTGGTTGCACAATTCGTGCATAGCCCAACGATTTTAGAAAGCAATTAGAAAGTTTACTTGTGTTCTAGGCCGGGACCTTGATTTAATTTTTTCCCGGCTTAAGCTTAGATTAAGATAAGATAAGATAAGATGTGTGAACTAGGAAATTAAATTCAATTTATTCCCCCTTTTATTTTGCAGTTATTGAGCTCATCGATGCGGAGGAGGGTCAGTTGGTGCCGTTTCTCAGCGAGCTGACAGACAACGGCAAGCTGACGTATCGTACCAAGCAGCCCGAGTGCATGGACACACAGCTGGAGCCGCATCAGGCCATAACGACGTTGTTTGTGGAGCAACCAAAGCGTAATTTCATACCATTCTTTGCGGGCAGCGCTGCCTCCACAGATGGTTCGCTAATGGGTGCGGCGGGTGCATTGCTGGAGCAGGTAAAAGTATTTTCAAGGCGTCTGCACAGGGATCAGCGTGAGATATCCGGAGTGCAGCAATTCCTGGTGCTTGTGCGGGTCATGCTGTTGCGCACAATGCGCGCTCGCCTTGCCTTGGCAATTCAGCTGCTCCATCATTTACTATGTGGACTCTTCTTCGGGTTGATTTTCTTTCAACTTGGCAACCAGGGTGCACGCATGTTTGATCATCTCAAGTTCTGCATTGGCGCCGTGCTTATGATTGTCTACACGCAAGTGATGGTGCCCATACTGAGCTGTAAGTTTCACACTGATGGAACCAAGAGAAGCAACCAGCTAATGTATCCTCTTCTCTGCAGATCCTGCTGATGTCAAGGTGGTTAAGAAGGAGACCTTTAATCGCTGGTACACACTGATGCCCTACTATATGGCGCTGACCATATCTCGACTGCCGCTCCAGGTGCTGCTGAATCTCACCTTCATGGCTGTGACCTACTGGATGTCAGGTCTGCCCGAGCAAATGTGGCGCTTTTGCATATTCGTGGCTGTGGGATTGATGATATCGCTGGTGGCCGAGGGCATGGGCTTGGCAATTGGTGCCACATTTAGCATAACTGTAAGTCATAGAAGTTATAAAAATTGCAGCATACTTTTAGGCGGGTATTTAAATTAAAAATGTTATCTGTTTATTCGCAGAATGGAAGCGTTGTGGGTCCCATGATCATTGCGCCCCTTATGGGTCTGGCTGTCTATGGCTTTGACTTTGCGCCACAAATTACCGGTGGCATGAATCTTCTGATGAAGTTCAGCTATGTGCGTGTGGGCGTGGTGGCTCTAATTCTCACCGTCTTTGGCTTCCAGCGCGAAGAGCTCGACTGCGACGAGATCTACTGCCACTTTAGTGATCCGCGGGTGTTGCTTAAGTTCCTTGACGTCGACAAGGTCTCTATAATGACCCAGTTCGGTCTGCTGGCCATGCTGATGATCTTCTTCCGTGTCCTTATGTACATTAGTTTACGAAAGCGTTGCTACACATGAGCAGCGCTGCCCGCTGCCCGCTGCAAAGGAAAAGGAATCTACATAGCTCGAACAAAAAGTCCATGCTGTGATTTTGGTTTTACCATAGAAATAACAGATGTACATACAAATATGCAGACTACTAACTGATACACTTGTACATACACAAGCGTGTGTGTGTATTAGGTGCACTGCTGATTGCCCCGTGTTAACACTCCCATAACTTGGTGCTTAGTCAATCCCTTAGTTAAGTTAGATGGTATAAATACTATGTGCTAGGCATAACACTCACAAATGAAAAACATAGCTTAAGATCGTTCTATATATATAGCATACTCATATGACAAACATCGCACTTCTTATGTCTAGGTTGTACAAATTGTTTTAATAAGGACTTTCGGTAATAGTGACATACACAATAAATATTATATACGAAAATAAATATACATATTTTTATACATTAAAAACAGAAATTGTATTCAATTTTGATACGATTAAATAGTATGTGAATATGGATTACTGTGTTACGATATATTGCAATGACGCGGGCCGCGAAACTATATAAAACGTTTATTTGAATAACTTCTGTGTATATTGTCCGATTAAAAGTTTAATGCATAACGTCAGCATCAAAGCAGAAAGCTATAACTTTAATACTGAGCAAGTGATCCTGAGCTAGAATGTATATACTTTGTGGGCCACGCCTCCTTCTGCCTGTTACGTACATTTGCACAAAGTTCGTATGCCATTTCTGACCATATTCAATGGTCGAATGATAATAAAGGATAAATAGACGGATAGAAAGGAAGATAGATGAAAAATAGATAAAATGATAGATAGATAGATAGATAGATAGATAGATAGATAGATAGATAGATAGATAGATAGATAGATAGATAGATAGATAGATAGATAGATAGATAGATAGATAGATAGATAGTAGATAGATAGATAGATAGATAGATAGATAGATAGATAGATAGATAGATAGATAGATAGATAGTTAATAGATAGATAGGTCTATGAGAGGTCAGATAGATGACGTTCGCATAGTCTCAGTCCTTAGAGTGTCTGGTGAGGCTTCACATGATTCCCCACATGGCATATATGCCCTCTACTCATATTCTTTGAGAGTTTTATGATACTGTAAAGACCAAAACATAGATATATGGTGTAACACCTAACGAATATAGTTAGGTTCAAAAGGATTTATTAACAATGAAAGTTAATAACAATAGTTTGAAGTTGATCAATGAAATGTAACAGACTGAAAGGATGCTGTTTTTCAGCTCTATAAACATTATATGGATTGATTCTTCTTCTTCTGCAGTGAATCGATCCACAGTTCCATCTCGACATCGGAATCCTCACCGCGCTGCTGCATTTGAAAGAGTCCCGACGCGAGCTTGTACATGCCCAGAATGTGCTCGCGCAAGGGTTGCAGCAGGGCCAGCACCTTAGAAAACTCGGCACTTAGCTGAGGTGGCAACTCCACCAGCATGTTGGTTACGAAATCTTCCATGACTGCATCTACCTCCACATCGTTGCCATGTCCCAGTTCGCCGCACAGATAGAGCAGTGTCTGTAGGCGTAATATCAACTCTCGTGTGGCCTCCAGTTGTAAATTGGCCTGGGTTGGAGACGCCTTCATGTCCATCTCGGCGAGAACGCGGCACTTCTCGTACAACTTGTTGCCCGGCATGCTCTTGCGCTGCAGTGCATCCTGTTCGTACTCATGTAGTTGATTGTGGGCCACACGAAGGGGCTCCAAAATGTCAGCGTTGACCCTGTGCAGCGTTATCATGTTGGCAGCATAGCGACGCTGCAGCTTCTCGCGCTGCGGTGTCAGCTTCACCTCTCGGATAGGTGGCGGCACACCGCTGGCCTCCTGTTCCTCGTTCATGGTGGCCATATCCTGCACGGTCTGGCGCTTGAGGGCCACCAACTTCTGCAGCTGCAGCAGGGCATCCAACAAAGCCTTGGGTCCCTGATCTTCGGCCCCATGCTCGGACTTCTCCTCAGCCTCCTGGACAATAGATGCGAGCGTTTGGCTCTTGCACTCCTGCAGTGCGTGCAACAGACTGTCCGCCATATTGAGCACCTTGTTTTTGCCAGTCACATCGAACTTAACCAGGTAGCTGCTGTCCTTCGGCTCGTAGCCGACGACACGCCCCTTACACAGACTCAACTGCGGTGTACTCAGCAGACTGATCACCTTGGCGTTCACAGGCAGCGGCATAGGTATGAGCTTAGGCATCAGTTCCAACGATTGGGCATCCTGTTCCATGTCCACCTTGCCGCACTGCAGCATACGCACTATACGACGACAGCGCTCAAGCTCAACACGCTCGCCGGCTATGAAGGCCGTGGAGAAGCGACGGGCCTTGCCCATGTTGCGGCGTATTATCTGCCAGCAACGACGCGGCAGCCGCCGAGACTGCAGTGCTGGAAAGCAGGTCTGCAGGTAACTGTCCATGTCATAGGCGCTGGCCAGGATGGCTTGATCGAGAAATGACTCGATAAACTCACACCACACCCAGCGTTGGCAGTTCGGTTGCTTAAGGTACTTGTAAAGCCTTTGGTTGACAGGCAATGTGCCACCCCCCTCCTTGACACTGGCATCGCTGTCATCTTCTTGATTGAGGTGGTCCGTCGGGCTTTTGGCACGCTGTCGTCTACTGAACTTCGGCAGCTTCACAAACAGATCGTCCTCTTCCTCGTCAGCCTTTTCTGCCATTGTCTGCGAACGGAGCAGACGATGCGATTCAATTGGTTTTGACATTTTCGTTACGTTCTTCGAGGCTCGGCACAGACCCACTGTACTTAGCTGAGGCGGTGTCTCTGCTGTATTGATTGATTCTGGAAGATTTGGAAGATGTGACATTTTGTGCCAAGTGCCGAGGCTATCAATTTGTCAGTTGCTTTCAAATGCCACCCTGAAACAAACAATTTACCTAATTTGTCCTCTTCTCCCGTATCTTTCCTCGTTAGCCTCCCAAGCCCGACGAAGCAAAGACCCCCCAAAATAATGCTTAACAAACGGAATTTCAAGTGACAAACACTTCGAGTCTTAATGATGATAGTTTCCAAACGCAGAGCTGCATCTGCCCTGGAGCTGTCGCTATAATTTTACCAGCCCAGCGCTACTTGGCAACCCTAACCATTAGATGAGCATTATGCTGTATGCTCAATAAAACATGGACTTATACAGGAATAAAATTTAATTTATTCAAGTACTCTATTGAAAAATGATCTAATTTACGGTTAAAATATAAGAGACAAAATAGCTTATTATAAACTTTACTACTTTTTCATGCTTCCAAGTTTCTCCTTGCGCTTCTTTACATGCTTCTTTACCTTCACCTTCCTCTGCTCCGCCTTGGCATCTTTGACGGCTTTCTTGCGCGCCTTTTTGCTCTCTGGGGACTCATCTCGTGGCCGTGCTGAGTTCTTAAATTTGGGATTTTCATCGTCTTCCTCCTGAGAGTCTTCGGTTTCATTCTCACTTCCCTCGCCGCTCTCTACTTCTCCGCCTTCGCCGGAATTGAGAATATCCGGCTGCTTTTGTACATCAAGTGCGGGCGTTAGACCCGTTATTTTAGCGTAGATGAGATTTTGCTGCACACCCTGTTTGGCTTTGGTTACATCACGCTCAAAATGCGGCACTTCATCCAGACGCTTGGGAATGTAAGTGTTCTGCCAGACCGCCTCGTCGATTTTCTCTTGTGCTGTGATACTATCGAAATCCCTATCTTTGATACGCTCCGAAATTTGCTCCAAGCATTCTTCCATATTTTGCTCCGTAATGGTCTGATCCGTTATAAAGTCAAACAGCTCTTTTACCGTCATGGTAGCTACCGACTTCTTGCGGAAGAACTCTGATATATTGGTGCAATCCTTGCGGAGAAAATCAAAGGCATGCGGATGATCGTGCTCCACCGCCTGACTTACGTCAATTATTACCAGCTGACCGTCCTGGAAGAGAATGTTGAACTCCGACAGATCGGCGTGCACTAGCCTACATTGGTTATAGATGCGCCACATAATGACCACGCAGTCGCGATACAATTCACGTGCCTTTGATGTGCTTATATCTACGTCCTTTAGCTTGGGAGCAGGCCAGCCGTCTTTGCCACAGAATCGCATAACCAACACATGTGAGCGCAACAGAATGGGTTCCGGTACGGGGACACCAGAATTGCGCATGCGAAGATAGTTTCGCATCTCCTTTTCTGCCCAGGTACGCACCATCTTGCGGGGATTATGTTTGCAGTAGCCGTGTCGGAAGCGAAACTCGCCTGAAACATACTTGTCCCGATCCTTGAACACCAAAATGGATGTCTTGTAGATTTTGATGGCGAACTCTTCGGCTCCGTTTTTGGCAACTGCATGATAAACGTTCGCTTCTTTGCCTGTGGATATGCAGCCGTTGATCTCCTGAATGAGCCCACGGTTTAACAGCTTAAAAAGTATCATTCGTGTGCGCGGATCCATCACCTGCTCTGCCGTGGCCCGATCGTGCTTATCGCGAACGCGGACTCGTTCCGTCTCCTGCCGGCGATCGAAACTGACTAATCGGTTGGCTGCCTGCGCACTCATTTTGGCATTCGGGTCATATTTTTCCACGTTTATACGAGCAGAGTAACGACGCAACAGTTTCTCATTTGGCTGGTAGCTACTCACGCGTTGCGTGCCGGCCCCTGAACTAGCCGCCGTAATTTGAGGTTGCACATTAAGCTTGTTAAATCCACTATATGCTTCTTCATATGCATCGTAGTCATCTCCCACATCATAATCCTCATCTTCATAGTCGGAATTACGATCTTCCTCCACATCGTTGGCGACATCAATAATTGGCTGACAGAGATCATCGTTGGCCTCCTCATTGCTTAGTTTGATATCCTTGAAAATATCGTGCTTTACGGTTAGAGATTTCAGATCGCTTAACCACTCTGACTATAAGAACAATTTATTTAAGTTAAATAATTGAGAAAGTTATTTCACATTAAACTCACGCTTTTTATTTCATCGTCGTCCTCCTCAGGGTCGCTGAATTTGTGAGCATCACTCATATTGTGAAATTCTGCTTTAAACAACTATTCCTTTGTTGGACAACCAATAATAAAAATTCTTTTTCGTAATTTGCGACTTATATATATGCTAAACTTTTAAAGTTTATATTTTATTAAGCTGCAATTGTGAAATACAGCTCGCCCGCACGTGTTATTTACAAACAGCTGTTGCACTTTGGCATTCACAAGTTGGCGTCGACATTGTTATGGTATTTTTTAAGCAGAGGTATCAGTTATCGAGAACTACCATATGTTCTTTTGGTATTTTACTAAGAATACATATCGCTTTATCGATAAGAAACTACTCCCTATCGGTCACATTGCTTGTAAATAAAACCTTAATATTGAACTAAAGACAAATTAAGATTTAAAACATAACATTATAAATAAATAAATAATGTTCGTGTTGGCAGAACTTAAAGACAACGTCCGCATTGGGCCAGATCAATTTAATCTAAAGCTTGTGGATGCGGTGCGAGATGAAATTGACCGGAAGCTGGCCAACAAGGTAAATAAATAAACAATACTTTTAGAAATGCAGTAAAAAAAATTATCAATTGTAGGTACTATTGAACGTTGGTCTATGCATAGCACTTAAGGAGATTGTCTCGCTAAAGGACTCAATTATTTTGCCCGGCGACGGAGCCTCCCACACAGAGGTTCTGTTCCGGTATGTGGTATTCCGACCGATGGTCGGCACAGTGATAACCGGTAAAATAAGGAACTGCAGTCGGGAAGGAGTCCATGTGACGTTAGGATTCTTCGATGATATACTTATTCCACATGCAGCCCTGCAGCATCCTTCGCGTTTCGACGAGGCGGAACAGGCCTGGGTCTGGGAATATCCATTGGAAGATGGTGCCAAACATGATCTTTTTATGGATGTAGGCGAGCCCATTAAGTTTCGCGTTTCTCGCGAAATATTTGAGGAGACTTCGCCCATAGGGCCACCCAAGGCCGAGGGTCAATCGTCTCAAAATCCCAGTACTTCATCAGCAGCAGCAGCTGCTTCAGCTGCAACGCAGGAAGTGAAGGCGCCCTACAAATTGATCGTATGTTGAGATTGAAATTTGCTTAAGATTTATTAATTTAAACGTTTTTTTTTATTGTTAGGGTGCAATAAACGAATCTGGACTTGGTGTGCTCTCCTGGTGGGATCAACAAGGTAAGGAGGAAGATCAGGAAGGTGAAGACGGTGAGGACAATACAGAATATGACAATGACGAGGATGGCGAAGGAGCCTGTGAGGAATAATAACTCAACATAGAGTTAAAGAGATAATTAATCTTAGGCATATATAATATATAGGTATAAGTTCCCAGTTTGTAATAAATTCAACCAAAAACATTTTCAATTTTGTATTAGTTTATTTTTCACGTATGTTCGACTTCGACTTTCTCTTTTATTATCTTTGGGTTTGCAAATCGCATTTGGGTTGGGAAATGTGCAAACAATAGTCCTTAAAAATTTCCACTCAAACATTTGTAACGCTGCTCTATTCAATAAATTTGTTTGATATACATATATTTAGTAATTTATTTTGTATATTATATATTTAACTCTTTGTCGTTTACGACTTAGTTATAGGAAGGGCGGCGCGGAGCTTTAGAGAGCCATACCCTTCTAAATTGCTGAATCTTTTCATAAGTTTGGTTATTTCATAACGTGCCGATTCGTCAAGAACGTTACTTCTATTTGCTCTCGAGGGCTTATTGGTTAAAGTAGCATAGTTGATAGTATGGTACAGTTAGTGGTCGGGGGCTGCAAAAGTGAGCTAAGTGTAAAGCTGGTTAGCAATTTTGCCTATGTATGTATGTATGTAAATAAAACAAGTATTCGCTTTCTTTGTTTTCTATTTGAAATTAGTTGCTTTGAACAGTGAATTGCATCGTTTTTGATTTTATTCGCTTTTTTATCTTCTCTGTGTGTGCAGTTTCTTTTGTCTTTTGGGCGCAATGTTCTTTTCAATTCATTACATATGTATGTATGTATATATATATATTTCTATGTATATATATAATTATCTGTATAATTTGCACAATTTGTTATGGTTAATTACAGTGAGATTAATTAAAACTTGCTTTAAAAACTACAATAATAGTTTTAAATTATTATTAATTTTAGAGTTCATCTCGGTATTGTACTGCCTTGTAAATAAATGTTTACCATTCAGGGACTCGTTTTTTTTTTTCTGTTTCTTGTTTTGTCTTACAGCTTCAGCATCTTTTCTTATGCAGTTGCAGTTAAAATCACAGTAGAAATCATAGAAAATTGTAAACTATGTGTAAGTTTAAGGATTTACATTAATACGAGAATATTTATAGCACAAAAGGAACTTCCCGACTAAAAATAACAATCTAAAAGTTGTCATACAAATAGAGTTCGCTGAATCTAAAACAAAATCAGTTTGTTCTCCGTTTTCACAAAGTAATCGACAAAGACTACGATAACGATAGGCCCTTCCGACAATTATTCGATTATTAAGCAGCGTGGCAAGTGCTCTTTCAGATAATCGAAAAGTTCGTGCGAGGCGCCAGGACAATTCGTCAGCTCCAGTTCCTGTAGATGACGGAGCTGAATGAGACTCGAGAGACCCGATGACGTCAGCAGTGGACATCCGGCCAGCGAAAGTACCTGCAGATTGCGCATCGAGCACAGATGCTGCAGCCCAAAGTCGCGCACCTGCGAACACCAGCGCAGGAAGAGAGCGGTCAGCGAAAGCATCGTGGAAATGTATCCGACTCCAATGTCCGTTATGTGCACGCACCTAAAATAGAGAAAGACAGGGAAATGAGGTTATGTCGGATTGAAATGGAAGCGAGTGATGCGAGTCCTCTGCCAACAAAGTAAGTGTATGGATGGGATTCCATCAATTTAGAGGATAGGTTCGTATTACAATCAGCTTTGGCTACACCGAGTAAGTTAGTTTAAACTTTAAGAATTGTTTACTACTTGCAGTAGAACTTGTGAACAAACACGTTCTGCAGACAAGCTTTATTTATTCACGTAATACTCGCAATTGTTTTTACTCATCAGCAGATTATCAAAAAATCTACGCCACGCGCATTAAATTCCCAAGCTGTAGATTATACTTAATTTTTTTTGTTTTTGAATGGATTGGGGATAAAGTCGGAATCAGGGCAGTGACGTTATTGTTCGGCGTTGGGTTTTCGTATGCTACTGACTCATTTCGATTTGGGTGCCCTTATCAGGTGGTACAAACCATTCCTAAGACTATATATACCCATCAAAACTGGGTACCATTTCAATATCGATTTGACTGCAGCGAGGAGAAGTGAACTAAAAAGAAATTTCAATATCCCAATGGATATGGGTCGATATTTCTACTCGTGTGTACTTTTGCTCCTGATAGCCGAATGTAAAGGAGCTGCCCTACCTCTACAAAAAAATGGGGAAACTAATCAAGTTATACAGTACAAAGAACAGCAACTTTGCGTAATGAGTTCCGTAAATACAGTTCTCGAATTCCATTCTCTTGTTGACGAACTCAAAGAGGATAAGGAAAAAACATCTATGAAGATTTTTGAGAAAGAAGATTCGTTGACTTCATTGCACAAATCGAAACTTTCCAATTTAAAAGCGCTACTGAGCAGTCTGTTGCCCGGATTGGGCTGGACTGTGATCCAACAGAGAATCGATGGTAAGGAAGATTTCAATAGAACATGGGAAGAATACCGCAAAGGCTTTGGCCGTTTTGATGGCGACTTCTTTCTGGGTTTGGACAAGATTCACAGTTTAACGAGCTCTCAACAACATGAGCTCTATGTACACCTGGTATTGCACAATGGAACTACGCTATATGCTCACTACGAAAAATTCAAGATTTCTGACAATGAAAGCCATTACATCTTGACTCTTGACAACTTTACAGGCAACGTGATGGACGATAGTCTGTTTATGCACACCAGAGAAACCTTCTCTACGATCGACAACGATAGAGACGATTCCAAAATGGGAAATTGTGCTTCGGAGTATGGCGGTGGCTGGTGGTACACCGGCTGTGGACCTGTGTAAGTATTCTTATTCAGTTTTGTCGAATTTATCAATAGTTAAACGAGATATTCTTTGTTCTATAGTAATTTAAATGGACGGTTCTCAGAAC
The DNA here is from genome assembly GCA_018904095.1 of Zaprionus ghesquierei. Taxonomy (NCBI): domain Eukaryota; kingdom Metazoa; phylum Arthropoda; class Insecta; order Diptera; family Drosophilidae; genus Zaprionus; species Zaprionus ghesquierei. The sequence goes on along the minus strand of JAEIGP010000850.1, from coordinate 20,614,185 downwards.
TTTCCTGGGATGACACAACTCCCCTGAAGTCCGTCATGATGCTAATACGACCGTTTGTCCAAACGTAAAAGATATTTCTATTTAAATATTTAGTCTGTTGTCCACAAAGAGTATTAGTACTATACCGTAATATTTAGTATTATTAATTAATTATTAATTATTTATTTATTAATTTAAAGTCAATTAATTCAGTTAATTATATGATTAAGTTTAAATATAAATTGAGATCCAAATTTTAAGATTTATTTTAATTATAAATTTTCATTTATTTTATTATACTGTAATTTATTTATTTAAATGTGCATGACCGTTATATACCCGCTACCCAGCTGTCTGCAAAGCCTTCTTCATGTTACACTCATTTGCACATAGCTGGTATCCCTTTTTTCACCGTTCTTAAAAGTCGAAGGGTATAGAAATGCCGGTTAACATAGTTGCGAATTTGAATGCAAATTTTTACTGCGTAAAGCAATATAAAAAATAATTTTCCAAGAAGCTCCGGCGTACTCTAAATAAACTGGGTATTTGAGCGGGTCTCGTTGCTACAATCGACGTCAGTGTCCGACTCAAAGAAGTATTTCCTATCACCCCCCCTTAAGAATTCCGGAATACGCACGCGAGGTTTTATCGAATTCCCAGTTGGATTTATTTGATCACGCGTCTTGTTTTCTTATCGCACAGCGTTGGTTTCTCAGGGTTTGTTGGGCTTACTAACCTGTCTAAAGTCAGCTCCTCCAGCTGGTTGAGATCACAGGCGATATACTCTAGGGAGGCGTCCGTTATTCGGGGACACCAGGACAGGTCAAGGGCGCGCAGCTTTTGTAGATTTTCGGCAATCAACTCAACGCCGTCGTCGGTCAGTTTGCTGCAGCCGGACAGACTAAGTACCGTTAAATGGGGCAACGAATGCACTGCAAAAAACAAGTTAGCATATACAGTTGATTAAAAGTGAAAGATATAGTGCTTTTTATTAGAATAAGTCACATTAATTAATCATATCTGAAACAGGCCTTATAGATAAATTGAAAATATGTTTCTGCCATTAACTGTGCTCATTTGCTTTCAGCAGACCCTTTTGGACCTTGTTTAGTGCCGAAACTAATTGAATCTGACACAAATTGAATTTGCACAACGTATGTTGGCTGAAAGCATTTGCATATATAAGTAAGTACGTACATGCGGGTCTATTAATTTAATTTCTTTCAGAGCCCTGTTCAATTTGCCTAGAGCACGAAGTATAGTATCTGAGTATCTGCCGCACTTAACTCTCTCTCTCTCTGAAAAAAAGTTCGTGCTATATTTGGTTGTTTGCTTTGCTTCTTCCTTCGCCGACCTCAGCAGACAATGACAACATTGTGCCAGTTGTGTCTGTCACAATTCTGTGCCACATTTCATGTACTACATTTTTTTTTTTCGTCTAAGAATGAGTTGATCGTTTTTGCAACATTTCTGTGGACACTTATTGGCTGTTCACCTAGTTAGTCAGTCAAATCAAGACGAATGGGAATCTAGAAAACTTTGTGTTTTACTTTAAATTTTTACATTTAATTTTAGAGACACAAGGAGTTCATACTTAAATGTAGTGACTTTCTGAGTGCTTATCAAAGGGTTGCCTAGAAAGGTTGAGTGGGGGAATGGTGTGAGCGGTTGCTGCAGATGGCTACAATTACTGTGTGAAAGCGGCTTAAAAGGGCTTAAACTAGACTGGTTGGGTAGAAGGTTGGAAAAGGACGCAAGGCAGGAGCAGATTTGCCACGTGGCCTCAGATTTCCATATGCGACGCCTGCAGATACAGAGATAAGAATAGCAAAGCAACGAGCAATAGAGGTTTCCAAGAATATTTTGAAAGAGTGTGTAAGACCCGCCATTTACTGGGGAAACGAAGTCAAAAAGTGCAGTACCTTGGCAACTAAGCCGCTTTTTACTTGACTTTTGTAGAGCAATAACAGAAACAACTGACTTATAATATACCGAAACGCATAAGATAAAACGAGGCCCACTTTAGTTTGTGGAAAAGTGCATCTCTTGTTTGGCTTCTGACCAAAAAAACCGCAGGGCGCGCGAATGCGATTCGAGTTACAACAAAATGAACTCAATTGTGCAGGCTTCTTTGAGACTGTATGAATCGTTGTCTCTGATTTACTGATACAGATAAAGACGTAAACGCAGATACAGACACCGGCACATACAGATACAGATACAGATACAGATACAGATACAGATACAGATACAGATACAGATACAGATACAGATACAGATACAGATACAGATACAGATACAGATACAGATACAGATACAGATACAGATACAGATACAGATACAGATACAGATACAGATACAGATACAGATACAGATACAGATACAGATACAGATACAGATACAGATACAGATACAGATACAGATACAGATACAGATACAGATACAGATACAGATACAGATACAGATACAGATACAGATACAGATACAGATACAGATACAGATACAGATACAGATACAGATACAGATACAGATACAGATACAGATACAGATACAGATACAGATACAGATACAGATACAGATACAGATACAGATACAGATACAGATACAGATACAGATACAGATACAGATACAGATACAGATACAGATACAGATACAGATACAGATACAGATACAGATACAGATACAGATACAGATACAGATACAGATACAGATACAGATACAGATACAATACAGATACAGATACAGATACAGATACAGATACAGATACAGATACAGATACAGATACAGATACAGATACAGATACAGATACAGATACAGATACAGATACAGATACAGATACAGATACAATACAGATACAGATACAGATACAGATACAGATACAGATACAGATACAGATACAGATACAGATACAGATACAGATACAGATACAGATACAGATACAGATACAGATACAGATACAGATACAGATACAGATACAGATACAGATACAGATACAGATACAGATACAGATACAGATACAGATACAGATACAGATACAGATACAGATACAGATACAGATACAGATACAGATACAGATACAGATACAGATACAGATACAGATACAGATACAGATACAGATACAGATACAGATACAGATACAGATACAGATACAGATACAGATACAGATACAGATACAGATACAGATACAGATACAGATACAGATACAGATACAGATACAGATACAGATACAGATACAGATACAGATACAGATACAGATACAGATACAGATACAGATACAGATACAGATACAGATACAGATACAGATACAGATACAGATACAGATACAGATACAGATACAGATACAGATACAGATACAGATAAAGATACAGATACAGATACAGATACAGATACAGATACAGATACAGATACAGATACAGATACAGATACAGATACAGATACAGATACAGATACAGATACAGATACAGAACAGATACAGATACAGATACAGATACAGATACAGATACAGATACAGATACAGATACAGATACAGATAAAGATACAGATACAGATACAGATACAGATACAGATACAGATACAGATACAGATACAGATACAGATACAGATACAGATACAGATACAGATACAGATACAGATACAGATACAGATACAGATACAGATACAGATACAGATACAGATACAGATACAGATACAGATACAGATACAGATACAGATACAGATACAGATACAGATACAGATACAGATACAGATACAGATACAGATACAGATACAGATACAGATACAGATACAGATACAGATACAGATACAGATACAGATACAGATACAGATACAGATACAGATACAGATACAGATACAGATACAGATACAGATACAGATACAGATACAGATACAGATACAGATACAGATACAGATACAGATACAGATACAGATACAGATACAGATACAGATACAGATACAGATACAGATACAGATACAGATACAGATACAGATACAGATACAGATACAGATACAGAATGCTGCAGATACAAATGCTGCCTTGAACTCAGAATAGGCCCCCAGCTAGAACAACGGTTATAACGGGAAAGCGGACAATGCGACAGGCGGCTTAGGCTGTGTAAGTGGATGCCCAGTGGCAGCAAGCTGTAATTGTATCCGTTGGCAACCGTTGGCGGCGGCAATTGTGGGTTAAGTCGTCTCAAAAGGAGGACAAATCAAAGCTAAAAACCACAAAAAACATAATAGAAATCTGTCGATAACAAAGCACTCCGTTCATGCACGGGCATGTTTGTGCATGTGCGAGCTAAGCTGGGCTGCTCTCCCAAATGACAAAGCCTATGGGCAGAGACATACAACACGAGATAAACAAAGGGCAGACAGGCAGAGAGGCGATCTATGGCAGCTGTAGCTAAAGATACAATTGCGATTCAGATACAGATACAAATGAAGCTTTAGCCAGGGATCACAGTACTTGGTGAGTAGGGAGGGAGAGAGAGAGAGAGAGAGAGAGAGAGAGAGAGAGAGAGAGAGAGAGAGAGATAGAGGGAGAGCGAAACCACTGCAGTAACTTACTAAGTCGCGTTAGAAAAACGCAATCACGTCTGACAGAGCGAAAGGCAGAGCGAGGGGGGAGTGGGAGGTAGGGAGAAAGAGAGCTCGAATCGATTGAATTACATTTGAATAGTTCGAAACTGCATGGGTGCTAGAATCGCTGAGAGTTCTCGCCGCTTTGCGCGTATTTATCGCGCCAGTAATCGCAGCTGCAATTCATTTCATTATCAGCTGCCCTTAGTGACAGATAGTTAGACGCAGCAGCCCGACGGCTAATGGCGATAGTGATCCGCCGAGTCTCTTTCTCTCTCTCTCTTGTGCTACGCGAATTAAAGGACTATGCATATAGTACACAAACTGAACAATATCTGTTGTAGTTTCGGTTTGTGACCGACACTAACGGGTAGCTGAGATACTCCCCGTGGCCTACTCGTTTTTGCGATCACAAATTCTGAAATTGCAGCGCAAAGCAACGGAAAGAGTGAAAAGTGAATAGGGGAAAGAGAACTACAGACATTCGACTGATATGATACGATTCCAATTTCGATTGGGATGAGTGAAGTGAGTTCAGTGCGATGTGGCGTATGATGTAAGCTGTGAGATATTTCTACGACTGCACTTATTACGTAATAAATAAGAGAGAGAGAGACTAAGTGACATAGTAACAGAGAGAGGAAGAAAAGTGAGAGAAACATGCATTAATTTGATATAATGTAAGTATGTCACAGTGTGAAATATTATATAAGCTCATTGTCAGAAGAAAAAAAACACTTTGCAATCTAGTTTGAAATCCATCCTAATACAATACGAAACCAAAATCATTGGGGTATTTCAAAAACGTAGCTTGAAATTCGTAGCAACATTTTTAAATTACCAAAATCAAATTCGTTTGCCGGAATTGGCAAATTCGCAACATTCGCGACAGTCGCTGAACCTGATTGATATGTAAATCGAAGTTTGCGCATGGCGGAATATAACGCGTGTTCCGCAAACCTGACATCAAAAGTGAAGAAAAAACAACACAACCGTGAAAGATACACACACAGATACACACACACTCTCGATTTGTAGCTTGTGTATCTACGATATGGCAAAGTGTATCTTGCTATAACAACTAATGACATTTGCGTGTTATGTGAGCCTCGTTTCGTTTTGGTTTTTCGTCCTTTGAGACTTTTTTTCCCCCATCTGTTTCTTATCTCCGTCTCCTTACTTATTTGCCATTTGCATGTATTTAAAGTTATTGGCCCGATCTATTCTTAAACGTAGCAGAAACTAGCTGAAAATCGAGCAAATTGTGCCCGAAATGATTGCAAATACCTCGTACTCTGCACTAGAATCAGCCAGCTTAACGAGTTCTCTGCTGTTCTCGCTGTAATCTCTTCTTTATTCTATCTCCCTTTTCTTTTCCTAAAAAAGTACTAAACACTCGCTACGCACTCATAAATTTCATCTTTAACGCTTGCCACGAGTCGCAGTTTTACTTTCCGACATTGTCTTGGGGGAACTATTGATTTTCCTTGTGGTAGGAAGTGGCTTTTTATATTAACTTTTGTTTCTTTGTAGAAAGTATTTCATCAAACGAACCCACACACATTCTAAACTAAATAGGATATCGCACAGTCGAGTCGTTCCTGACTTTTGTTTCTCGTTCTACAAATTATTTCCTATACAATATTTTATGCTTTCTTAGGTATTTTTTTATGGAAATTCCCCAAGGGTTTCATATCAAAGAAAATGCCAAAAAAAAACTTTATAAAATTCTTCGACAATTTCTTAAAATTTATAGCAGATACCCTGGGATATCGCTTCCACGCTAAGCTGCCTCTGCCTCGCTCGATAATTCAGAATGAATATTTACTTGCGATAATTAAGCTTTTAAATCGGATGGAAGAGTAAACAAGCCGCATGAGGCGAGCAGGCATCACGAAGGCAGCCGAGCGCGAGTTGAAATTCATTAATAGGGCCCGAGGCCAGATGCGTAGGTGGCCAAATTGCGGCATGATAGGGCCACGTTTGGGACTGATTAGACCGATGTTTATGTGTACGTCAGTTGCCGCAAAGCAGCAATAAGAAGGATTACGTAATATGCAAGGGAGGGTGGTCGGAGTCGAGGGCAAAGTGTTTAAAAATTAAATTAGCAACTAGTTGTTGTAGTCACTTGTCGCGTTCTTTGGCTCGCTGCTGTTTAATTAACTGTAAATTGTGCACAAGAGAACAAACAAATTGGCAAGTAGCATAGGAGAAATCACAGAGAGGGGCGAAATGGACACATACAGAGGCAATGCAACATCAAAGTTCGGCAAAATTGCTTAACAATTGAGCAAAGCGCTTTGCAAATTGTACAAAATATTTTGGCAAATTGACAATTTGAGCTGCAGGCGCAAATTAAATCAATTTGTATTGATTTCGATTTGATTGATCCAATAATTTGGCATTTATTTGATACGTTTTACGGTTTATGCTTAGCACGCAGAATATAATATATCTCATACCCCATTTAAAGTTGCTCTAGAGCTGCTTGAATAGGAAAGTCTAAACAGAAGCATTGCAAAACACACAGGCTGTGCCAAATACATATTTTAAAAGCTGCATTTAAGTTTTTCCAGGAAAAACTAACGAGAAGCGCAGAACTAAACTAGGCAAACAGTTGCGGAGAAAGAGAAAAAAGGAGACGCAAGTGGAACGAAAGTGTCACCCGCAAGGCAGCAACAGCTGCCAATCAAATGCATGTACGCACCCCAGACATGTACACACACCCACTCGCACTCGCATTCGCACACACTCACTCACTTACTCACACACACCTCGCTCAGAGACAACTCTTTACACCCACATGACCTGAAAAGCAATGCGCGTGGGAAACGCAGCAAAAGGGCACTTGAAGCGTCGACAGTAGAAGGAGGGGTAAGTAGGGGCAGGAAGAAAGAGAGATAGAAAGAGCGCGTGCGAGAAGAGTTAAGGCTCTGCGGACAGATATAGGGTCCGTCCGAACAGCTCAGGGGAACGAACGACGTTGTGCGCGACGTTAAAACTAAGCGTTTTAATACATTTTTAAGCAGGACGCATAATGGGTGCACACCACGCCCCCCCAGTTTTATGTAGTAGTCACTACACCCGTACAGTGGAATGAATTGTAAGTTAAAAGCATAAAATGCTGATTATCATTTGGCAATTTCTATGCAAAATGTGAAGTTAATTCAGAGCGCTGAAAAGTATGCTACAAAAACTGCACCAGGCAAGGAGAGAGCATTCTCGTTGCTCTCTGCTAAGTTAAGGCACTTTCTCCTAGTCTTTCTGCTAGTTTAAAGCACAAAATATATTAGAAAGTTAAGAAGCTGTAGGGGGCATATACTGACGTCACTTGCTGCCGTCACTTGCTGACGTCGCTGTCAACTGCCGACATGCCGTAAGTGCACTGCGACTGCGACTGCGACTGACAGTGCGTTGGCGTTGTGCCTCAGTGATGCCCTCTGACCCTCAATTGTGAATTGTTGTCGGCACAATCATTGGCAGCAACATGGGACAAGGCATCGAGTTCTTGTTAACCGACGCAATCTCGGCCTGCTGTGTTTACCAGCTGCAGCTATCTGCACTTATCTGTCTATGTGTGTGTCTGTATTTAAGTGTCTGCGTGTGCGTGTGCATGTGACAGCCATTAAAATGCAATTAAAATGAAATTCATGTAGGCAGCAAGGCCAGACACAGCGGGCTGTTTGAGAAGTTGTTGCTTATCTCTTTGTTTTGGCATAGTTAAAACCCTTGATAACTAAACATAGCAAGCTTATGCAGTGTGTGTGTGTATGTGTGCTGCCAACTCTTGACTTTCACACAAGTTGGCAGAACTTTCATGCACTGAAACTCAGCACAGAACTAAGTTAATTATGTTTTGCAATTTGCGTCTGTTTAATTTTTGCATTCACTGTACAGAAATGGCAACTATTGAAATAGAGCTAAATTTCAAATTTGCCAAATATATGTATACATATTTACGCAGCGCCGCTTTGAGTCGGTTCAATGCCGTCCTCGCTCTTGTCCGAGGTCACTAGCTCCTGCTTTCCCCCTTCAAGTTGACTTTGATTGATGTGGATTTGTGTATGGTGTGAATGGAGCATGTAATACCAAATGCGTAGCGGGTAGCCGCAGGATGTGCTGGCAAATCATTTAGATGGCAGCTACTTAAGCCAGCTCTCATTTTTCGGGGTTTACTGAGCCCCAAAACGACGCACAAAACGAGGCTATTAAGGGGAAGTGTTTCGGAGGGAAAGTGAAGTAGATGAAGTAGACTAGGCTGTAGGTGTCCATTTATGTACTGCAGCAGGTACTTATGAACAATATGCGAATTCTGAATTGCTGAATCTAAATAGAATACGTAAATATTCACAATCAATGGAAAGAGAAAATTGCCAAGGCTCAAGCGAATCTTTTGTGCTAAACAAGAGAAGAAAACTTTCAAGCAACTGCAACTCCAAGGAACATGGCGCGTACAACTTATAAGTCGGGCCAATAATGCGAAACTTTTTATATAAAAACAAAATTTTATTCTTTGCTTTGCTCGCGGCGGATTAGGCAAAGTTCATGGCCAATGCCGTGTGCAAAAGAACGAAAAAAGCGGCGACAATTGATTGACAAGTTGGCCAAGTCTACGGGAGGGGTCTACGGGGATCTGCGTGGCGAGGAGCACGCGTCAAGCAGACGTTGAGGCGTTCAGGCTTTTTGGCTACTTATAAATAAGTTAATTAAAAACCAAAAGCACACACACACACACACACACATGTGTATAAATAAACTCAAACACACACGCGCGCGTTGGCAATGTTCAGCCACGAAAATCAACAAGAAAATGCACCTTGAGAAATAAAATGTAATTAAATAAACATGTAATTAAATGTTATTGTTGACATTATTATAGTCATTACGATCCTAACTAGACAGCCAAGAGTAGAAAGAGCGAAAGCGAAATCGAAAACAAGGAGAGCACATGAGTTAAGAGAGAGAGAGTACAAATAACCGAGTCTGTCCGTCTCCACTTCCTTAACCCTTCAGCTTTACGCGATGCTTCTCTGCTCTCAGACAACTGACAAAGATGAATTCTCGCTCGGCAGCACCGTGGGGAATTCAAGAAAGATAAATAAGGTAAAATAAAGAAATACATTTAGCAAAAAGCTGCATAAATCACAACGAGGGCTGCCCCTGAAGTTGTGGGGTAGCAGCCATTCCCTTCCATTCACTTTACTTTACATTTTCTTAAACTTTCCATACGCCCCACGCACAGTTTCCCAATAGCGCAACGAGGGTCACGGTTTATCCGCACGGACACGGACCCACGGACTCGGATGCGGATGCCGTGAGCACTTGCGGTTAAATTGATGGACATTTTCGTTTTTGGCGGCGACATTAATGACAATTGCGACTGTTGAGACGCGCAACGAACCGCAAACCACTTCATTAGCATGCCAGGCGGGGGGAGGGAGCAGACGGGGCCGGGGAATGATGATGCTGATGCCGCCGGGTGGAAGACGGCTGTGACGGGCGCGAGAGAAGGCTGCCAGCTTTTGCACTGGTTGCGCCGCCTAATGAAATCCGACATTTTTGTTGACATTGTCAATTAATACGAGATTAACTCATGCTGCTCTCTCTCTCTTTCGGTCTTGCTCTCTCAGTTGCGCGTTGCGTGCACATAAATCACGCACACGCCCAGTTGAACGACCCTGCGGGAGGTGCCACACAGTCGTCGGAGCTGACACATATCATTTGGACGAGTTCCGTTTCCGTTGCTGCCAACACTCGCGTGCCAAACGATGTGTCACCTGTCGCAGAGAAGCCTTCAAGAAAAAAGCATGTGTAGATACCCTGTAAATACAATCAATTTCTGGCTGCCTCCTGTGAGAGACGAAAGAGTTTAAGAGCGAAGACCCGCCGAGTTGAAAGCGTCTTCAATTCAATTAGACTCAAAATGCAATTAGCAAAATGGCTTCTTCGTGTTGATGTTGCCACTCCTCCCCCTCCCCCTCCCACCCTCCCTCTTCTTCGCTTCGCGCGCTTATCAAAAGTTTCGCGACAGTTGACAGGCCTGCGCGCTACAGAAAGGGGGAGAAATTGTTGTGTAGTGCAAACTGAGCCAGCTTCAGCGGTTTCTGTTTACCTTGAAAATTTCGCAGAACTTGCAAGCTTTAAGCGGGAGAACTTATTTTACTTCAGTTTCTGCCCCTTTTCCCTTTCCAAAGCGAACAATTAAATTAGCCCTAAGCAAAGTTCCCTCCTTAAATTGCATAGTTATTTAACTGATTTCCCTGCTGAAACTTTAAAGTTGCCTTAAATAATTTCGAGTTTCCCTAGAGCAGCTCCCCAGAGACTTTTCAGTTATGCGCCCTTCTTCCGTTACTGAGGGAACTTTCAATAAATTACGTACTCAAAAATTCCAATTAATCACAAAAACAGCAAAAACACGCTAGCAAACACACCCATTTGATTATATAGTACATAAAGTTCCCACACACAAATCAAATTAACCAATAAATTTTGGGCAGCCCAATGGAATGCCCGGTTGTGTCATGGTTTTTAGCTATACTCAGTTGAAAATTGAGTGGGGTATGACAGGTTGGTGTAAAATAAAACCGATCAAGCTGACAAATTCTATAAGAAGTTCATATGCTCTGCCATTTCTCTAGTCGAACTGCTCCCGCCCAAGTGTGGTATAGGGTATTTACGGCCGAGTGCGCTGTAAACTTTTCCACTTGTTTGTGGAGAACCTCAAAACCGAACATTAATAAATATTCACGTATATTACAGCGCTGTGGCAAACCATGAAGCGTTTTAATTAAAAGCCAAAACAAATAAATTAAAGTATTTCGTAAATTATTGCGAGGGGTTTGTGTTATGTTTTATGAATGACATCATAAAATGTGCCCAGTAAAGTTGCCGCAAAAATTTAAATAGTCGAGGGTTGTGTGGTTTAAAATTATAATAATTTAGTTATAATCCCAAAATAATAGAACCGAACCTAGTTTATTGGTTTGCCAGCATATTCACTTGTAAAACTTATGGGCAACACTCCGTAAACGAGTTGGCAGCCCTGGTGTCCCTGGCGTGTCGAGAGTTGGCAGGCAGCGAGCTGCAATAATTTAATTTTCAATGCTCTGAGGCAAACTGCAGTTACAGTTATGACAGAGCCAGGGACGCCATGAAAGAGGGGGAGCGGAGGAATTGGGGATGAGCGTGCCACATAATTGCACTCCGGAGGGAGACGCGATGATGCGTGCTGTCGAGTTGGCAGCCCGTGCATCATCAGGCCATTTGGCTGGAAGCCCGCAGCGAACGGGGTGCTTAATTTGCTGCACTTGGAAAGAGACGAGGAAGGAAGCGATGGGGCAGGGGTATGGGCAGTAAAGGCAAGCACACCTGTATTTGTTTGACCCGATTGCGACAAGTTGGTAGAGCAGTACAGCCATTTGGTTATGCCAGCAAGTTCCTAGGCCAAAGGCAGCGCCACTTGCTGAGTAAGTAAAAGGTATACCCCTTATATAAACATTATCTGCCAGGGTAGCCTAGCAAAACAAACCTGCAAGATGCACTGGAATGCACCCGAACTGCTGCACAAATTGATTTGCGGCGACTTTGAGTCTTTCGGAAGGTGGCAGCACCTTAGGGAGAGTCCCAAACAAAACGACAAAAGGCAGAAGGCTGCTTCACCTGCCCAACTCTGTTGCCAAGTCAACCGAGGAGTGACACAGTTGTACCCTGCATAGCAGTGAATCTGCTTATCATTCTGCATACCCTGCAAGCGAGCCGTGATTTGACCAGCTGCTCCCTCTCTCTCTCTCTCTCTGACAGCACGTCCCTTTTCGAAGGCTGACAAGGGTGAAAGCTATGGCGACTGTCTGTCCTTGACGTCAAAGGGATCCTATGGAGTAGATAGCATTCGAAAAATGTCGCACAAAAAATAGAGAGAAAATATTTCAATTAGCTGAGTGCCGGGCAACATGTTTAGATTTCTACCTGGAACCCCAAATGCTTTTTGAGGTTGCCTATGGCAACGGAACAGCTGGACCCGTAGTTCGAAATAAATAAATACGCACACACACACAGAGGCATTTCTAACATTCTTTTCAATTGTTGTTTACAATATGTTTATAAATAAACAGGGGGCACGTGGCTTGAGGCTGCCCCCGACAGTTGTTTCACATCACAATGGGCCACGCCCCCAACCCCCTACGAATTTTGTGAATAAAAATTAAACAGAAATTGCAAAGAGGAAGTCTTAAGAATGCGCAACGATTGTACAAAGAAGTTGTAATAAATATTGATGGCTTTAAATGCAAGTTTATTATTTAAAAATTTTTTTTTTTAAATTGCAGGAATTCCCTTAAACTTCTTCATTGTACTTACCGATATTAACTATGCCATGATTGGTCAGTTCCCAGCAGGACTGCAGGCGTAGGATGCTCAGGCTGTGACTCTGCTTGGGTGAGAAATAGCCGAGGGCCGCATCTGTGACGTGGTAAGCCTGTTGGGGAATGCAAGCGAAAAGAAATTCGATTCAGTACAAGTGACCACTTCCCCGCCCCGACCCATTTTGCTGACTTGCCTGCAGCGAGAACTCGTAGAGTGAGGGCAGCAGCTGAGCCACCGCCCCAACTGCTTCGTCGGCTATGTTGATACAGTCCGCCAACGACAAGGACACAATCCGTGGCGTCAGGCAGGCCCAAAGTCCGGCCTCGGTGACCTCATTGCAGCCGGCCAGCTCCAGTTCAAACAGACTCTGCAATTGTCAGGGAATTCCACAATTTTTTATTATTGTATTTTAGTTTTTAATTAAAAGTAAATGATTGTCTTAAAAAAGGAGGGAAGACTGAGGTAAATAAGGGAGCAATATCAGTTGCAACCCAATCCTGCTATATACGTGACATATACTTAATACCTGAGGTTCTCAGCTAGCTTATACCCTATAACCCTTTATGAATAATGTGCACACAATTTGTACCTCAACTTTGACCTATCTAACTTGTTAAGCATTCCATATACCCCACGTCAACGAAACCTGCCTTTATTTCAATTGCGTGTAAGAAAGGTATGAAAAGAAGAGAAGCACCTTATGTGGGCAGATCTGACTAGTCACAGTTTTGTGCTTATAAAGTTCTTGTTTTCCCTGGCGACACCCAAGAAGTTTCACTTATAAACACATCAATCAAAGCAGAACAATCAACTCAAATGGAATGAGAAAATGCAAAAATAATAAAGAGCAAAAAACATTTATTTATCGATAATTACGCGTAGCTTAGCAGCTTGTAAAGTTCTTGGAAGCAGCCAATCAATCAGCTCGCCATATGCTCATTATCCGCTCTCAACTATTAGTGCCATTCAAAACTGTTACCATTATGTAAGACCCTTATCTGGCCTCATCGCACAGCATTATGGTCGATATGCAAACGACAGAGAGGGACATGCTCGCCATTTGATTCGAGGCCCCATCGCAGCTCCCACCGAAATGACTTCATTGTTAACGCCGAAATGGTTTTAGACCCTTCGCATTTCTTGTTTTTATGGCCCTGCCCAGAGAACAAAGCAGCGGAGTGGAGTGGAGAATTGGTGGGGCAAAACCTTTGTTGGCTGGCAACACACGTGTAGCCAGGGTAACTTTTTTCCCACATGTGTCGACTATAAAATCAATATTTCGGCAAAAAAATGAACCAAGTACCACAAATGAAATGGGAGGGTTTTTTTCCCCGATGTGATATGACTTAATTTCGCTGACGATAACAGGCAGCTTGAATATATATATTTTTCAATGTTATTTCAGCTAATTTCATGTGTCTGTTACGTTTTATATCTTTACAGCCGAGCAATGAAGGGTTTCCTATTCAAAGAGCGGATCAAATATTTTGTATATCCACGAATTCCTTAAATACTCTTTGACTTGAAGACTTAAGAAACCTGTGCAAGTTTTTTTCTTTGAATTCGTCTGTCATCCTTTATGGGTCAGCTGGGTTCAATAGGGCCAACTTTGGAGCATGCAATGCGGAAATTACGTATACGCCGCGTGCGCGCCGCAGGCAATTGCGGGCATATGGCCCATTAAATATGAACTCGCCGCATTTCCGTCGCATTTTCAACCACACACTCACACAAACACACTCACACACACACATACACACCAACACACACACACACACACACACAGAGACGACAAGTGGCAAATTACAGACGCTTGTTAATATAAAAACAAAGGCGGCCAGCCCAAAGCACAAGCCGCCAGGGACGCAAAGGGGGCACAGTGCGGCTGCACTATGGCATGCACTGTAGACCCAGTCCCCAAGGTCAAATTTTCTATAGAATTCCCTCTTGCTCACCCTGCTCCCTCCTGCTGCTGCTGCTGCTGCTCCTACATGCGTGCCATTCTTGTTGACATTTCCAGCGACAACAATTTGCAATCAAACCATTTGTCGACCCATTCCCTACCCAGACACACACAAACACACACTCCACTTCACACACACACATACTTCACACACACACACACACGCGCACACACACACACAACAAACTAGGCTCATGAACATGACATGCATTCACATTGAATTAATTCCGACATTGCAGATTGACACGCAGCCAACTGACAGACAGACAAACTGACTGAGAGTCTCTCAGAGACTGACAGACCGCAAATACTCCGAGATAAGCAGCAGAGAGAGACGGAGAGAGAGAACGTTAGTAGGGAGAAGCATCATAGTTACGCATATGCTATGCCACTTGCCCACAAACCGTTGGCCCACATTATTCACTTTACTTCCCTCCGTCTCTCTCTCTCTATCTCTCTCGCTCTCTCCCTCTCTTATTCATCCCCCCTCACACCCTATGTGTGCTCCTCCTACTGTATTAATCGAGCAGTCTGCAAACTGCAAACAGGCCATGGAACTGGCCTGGTACTATAAACTTGACTGAGTGCGTCAATTAGTAATGCTAATTGGATTGCAACTAAAGCCAAACTGCAGCACGAACTATTCTATAAATAAATTAATTTTAACTTTAGCTGCTAAATTTATTATAGAACTACAATTTTGATACCCTATGAATAAATAAAACTAAATAACAAAACAAGTAACAACTTTAAAAACCATTGCAAATACAGAAGCGCCTTCAAAAACAATGTCTCTTGTCGCCTATTGTTGTCCCCCACTATGACACAGCGAATGGCAACAGAGCGTAGGAACTATGGAATACATTGACTTGCATAAGCTTTCGTGTTTATTATCCGATAACGTTGAAATATTAAGGATAAATGAATGGTAATTGGTATTCATTTATTTGTAGGGCGAAATAATAAAATCAATCTTAAATTATTTGATTAAAATCGTTCAATTATATTGTACATAACCAATTTTTTTGGACGGTGGGCGGGCACCCTAAATTTTGAATAAAATTTAAGGAGTGTACGATAAATACACACCTATATATGTACACCTAATTGGGTGTTCAATAATGAGTTCTGTTCTGTATGAATAACACTTTTAGACCAGTTTAAAGAACTCAGGAAAGGTATAAAAAGCGGACTTCATTCCGGGCCCATCACCTGATTTAATGCAGTTTGAAATATAAATGAATAACATTTAAATACAATAAAAAATTCAGTTCACTCAACTTCTGCATTAGTGAGTACAATTCTGCACTGGCATGCACTCACACTCATTTGGCTCATTCATTTATGCACGAAAATTAGCCCAACGAATCATTTTGGGCAAATTAAATAAGATTTATGGTTGCGCTTTGATGTGATTTGCGCTGAAATTGATCGCATCAATTCGTTATGAGATTGCAGAGGTGACTCGCAGAAATTATCACACAACGTGCTCCACACACCTCTCTTCTTTCTTATCCCTCCTCTCCCTCCTTCTAAGAGGTGGGCAGATAGTGCAGGCTGCTGTGACACACTTTTGCACCGTGACACGTTTCATTTCGCCGTCGTTGGCGATTTGAAAATAAATATTAAAATAGTTTTCACTTGCCGGCGCAAAGGAATTTCGCTGAGTTTGTTTTCTCTTCTCTGCTTTAGTCGCTTTTGCCTTATTTATCTATTTTTATGCGCGCCGTGCCATGTCGCCTAGTGTCGTATTGTGTCGTGTGACTGACCACGTCAACTTAGGTGCGCTCTGTGCTCGGTTAGATTCGCCCACGGTCATGGGAAGCTCTTGGACCCAACAAATTCTGTATTTATTTAAATTGAGGATTTGAGGTAGGGAAAATGTTAACTTTACTAACTAATCTGTTAATTATCCTATAGGATTGCAATTTTGACCATTGATTCAGATAAACAGAAAACAAGAAAAACAAGTAAAGAAAGCTACAGTCGAGCGCGCCCGACAGTAAGATACCATTCGCCCAGTTTCGAAACAAATTGTCACATATTTAATTCCATCAAAAAACTCTGCACAAGTTTATCCTTCACCTATTGTTTATATTAGATTTATCTCTGAATAGCGCCATCTACATGTAAAAACGGCATAGGTTTACACACGCTACGGCTGAAACGAAGCATCGTGACGATGAAGTCACGACGCGCAGCACAGGCGCAAGCATTGAAAGTACGGAAATCGGAAACATGGATAACTTCTGTTATGGTCCGATTGGATTGTAATTTGGGGAATAGATTTATGGTGAAATTATTTATGGTCATAAAAAAAAGAAAGCTGTAATTTCAATACTTCTCCTGATAATCGAAAATTATCGATTTGCGTGGGCGGTGGGCGTGGCACCTCAAATTTCAAATAAATCTCATCTGCGTATGATTTATAGGAACCATCATGCCAAATTTGGTGTCTGTAACTGTAATACTTTCCTTAATATTCAAAAATTATCGATTTGCGTGGGCGGTGGGCGTGGCACCCCAAATTTGAAAAAACGCATTCTGCCCATAGTTTACAGAAACCATCATGTCAAATTTGGTGTCTGTAACTGTAATACTTTCCTTAATATTCTTAAATTATTGATTTGTGTAGGCGGTGGGCGTGGCACGCCAAATTTGAAATAACCTACAGGAACCATCATGTCAAATTTGGTGTCTCTAGCTTTTGTAATAGCTGAGATCTCGACGTTCATACAGACAGACGGACAGAAGGACAGACGGACAGAGCTCAATCGACTCGGCTGTGGATCCTGAGCCAGAATATATATACTTTATGGGGTCTGCCATGTCTCCTTCTGCCTGTTACATACTTTTGCACAAACTTAGTATACCATTTTTGACCATTTTCAATGGTCGAATGGTATAAAAAGGCTACCTTCGACACGCCGAAGGTTTCATACCCTTGCAATAACTCCAAATATTTAATGTTATATTAGGCTCTATGGCAGCTATGCGATATATCGGTCGGATTGAAAATCGCAACTCACCTGCAAATGGTCGAGCAGTGTTTCCAGGCCGCGATCGCTGATCGAGGAGCAGCGCAGACTGAGCGAATGCACGTGCTTGGAGGCCAGCGGGAAGGAGTGCACCACATCGAGGGCATCCTCATCGGAGGCGCCCACCAGGCCGAGGGCGTGAAAGCCGCGACGTATTAACGAGTTATAAAGCTTGCCGCGATCACAGACAGGCATCAGGCGCAGCTCGCGGCACTGCAGCGTGGGTAGCAGACCGGACCAGTAGCGCGGACTGCGATAGAGAATGTCGCGCCACTTGATGCACACCTGGGCGAGAGTGCGTCGCTCGTAGGGCGTAAAGTACTGGAAAAACCGATTCAGGAAACGATCGTCCAGCAGCAGCGCATCGATGCTTTGAATGTGGGGCGGGTGTTTATGCAAGATGAGCGCAGATTGTGTGACCACCGCGGCCAGCTGGGCGGAGGTCTGAGCCGGCGGTGCCGCACTGTACGGATGATGGAGATGCGGATTGGGCAACTGTTTGCGTAGCTGCAGCGGAGTGCCGCCCGAGGAGCTAACTTTCTGTGCCGCCGCCATACCCATGGTGCTGAATGTGGGTGAACCCGGTGCCGGAATCTGTATGTTCATCTGTTTGGCAATCGACTTGACTGTGGGCGTGGGTGGTGCTCCCAGCGGCATGCCGCCAGGTGGCGATGGCATGCCGGCAAGGTGATGATTCGAATTGATCAGTGTAGAGCCGGCCATGGCCTGCAGCTGCTGCTGCTGCTGTTGTTGTTGGTGTTGCTGTTGTTGATGTTGATGTTGCAGTTGCTGTTGTTGTTGTTGCATAAGATGTGCGGGTATAACGGAACTAGGATTAGAAACGGAGCCGCTGTTGGAGCCGGTTAGAGCAGCAGCTGATTGAGGCAACGCAGCACTTGAAGCTGAGCTCGGATTGCTGCGACTGGGCTTGTCTGGCGTCTGAGGCGTCAACATGCTGGAATTTGAGCTGGAATTGGAGTTTGGATTCGCATTGGCGTTGCAATTAGCATTCAAGTTGGAATTTAAATTTGCGTTGGAGTTCGAGTTCGAATTCGAGTTGGAATTGGAATTGGAGTTAGAGTTGGAGCTGCCGCCACCGCAGAGCGCATTTGTGACACGTTCCATTACTGAGGTCTTGCCGCTCGAACTGGAGCCGGAGCCGGAGCCGGAGCTGGACGTGGAGTTCGAGGAGGTATTGTCGCTGCCGCTGCCACTGCCACTGCCGCTGTTGCTGCCATGATGATGCTTGGAGCGCAGTCCGAGGCCGTTGATGCGTTTCGATAGTTCGGCGGAGGCACGCTCGACCACACCCTGGGCCGAGATCGATGACATCGTTTGCTGAAACAAATGCACTTTGTGGCGCTGTCTCCCTACCCCCTCTCGCTCACACGCACGCGCTTGCAATCGCCTTTCGCTTGCACTCTCTCTCTCTCTCTCTCGCTCGCGTTTTCTTTCTCTGTTGTTCCTTTAGAGCTGCAGCATGGTGGCAGTTTTGACCTTGTTACGCCTCCGCTTGTTCCCCTTTCACCACTTCGCGTTCACCTGCAATGCAAAGCAGAAAAGTTTAACGTTAGTTTTTGTTTTCATAGTACACCCGTCTCTCTCGCTCCTTCTCTTTCTCTCTCATGCGCTAAACAACGGAAATTTATGTTCCACATTCATTACATTGGCATTTCATGTTGTTGTTGTTGCCATTGCACGCCATGCCGCCATTTCGTCAGTCCGTTATTCCTTTATTCCGTTATTTCCCCATATCCCATTCATCATTGCCTGCACTTCGTGCCCGATTCGCTATTCGCGATTTCTTGTGCTTGCTAAAAACTTCAGCGATAAAAGGCGCACAATGCGAAGGCAACAGTAAGATAGAGAGAGAGAGAGAGAGGGGGGAATAGAGGATGACGAGGGAAAGCTAAAATTATGCCAAGGTAAGGGCAGCACACGATAGTTGATGGCTTCTTAAGGCCGTTACTATTTACCCCTCTGAACTATCGACCAAGTTGATTTACCTCTGACAAGTTTAGTTGGGAAGGGGGGAGAAAATGATGATGAAAACTTTGAGGTATGGTAAAGTAATTGAAGCGATTGCATCTTAATTTGATAAGCAAAGCAAAAGAAATTGCCTCAATTTTTGGAATTATTTCTCTTCAGAAATGATTATATAAATATGTGTTCTGAAATAAGTAATGAATAGGCAAAAATCAGAGAAATTTCTATACACTTGATGTTTGGCATTTGTGCAAAATACAATATTAGAGTCGGTCTAGCCATGTTCGTCTGACTATTTGTGCGTAAGATCAGCTAGATCTCAGCGGCTATAAGAGCTAGAGTTTGGCTCTTGGCCTTCATAGGCCGATTGAGACGAAAGTTCCTTTTAATAATAGTAGTTCCAAAAATGCTATTAAATGCCCTTAGAAACAAAATTCCAAGAGTATGCAGTGAAATATCCGAGCAGTCCAGCCCATACCGTATTTTCTTGTGTGTTTAGGTGTGCAAGGCAATTTAGAAACTAAACTTAACCTGCTTTCGATCCAAGCCAAATGGGGTTATTAAAATATTTAAGGAAAACGGCAAAATGCTCGTGCAGGCAGGCCAACAAAGGATCTGGGCATGAAAGGCAATTTAATTGCCATAAATACAACGAGGCTTCTTACGCTTCACTTCCCCTTCCTGGCAGAGGAAAAAAGACACATCCGCCCAGTTGGGTCGTAAAGCGACATTCATCTCGGGGCAGCTGCCAGACTTTCTCCTCTTCTTGTGGCATTGCATGTTGTGTGTTGTTTTTGTTTTTGTGTTCGCTTTAATTTCTTCTTCGTCGCTCTGTAAAATGCATGCACATTTCTATCTCAAGTGTCTGCTCCCTTTCACTATTTGCATATGTGGATTATTAAATACCCTACATCCATTGCAAATGCTAAAAGGGGGTAACCTATGTTCGTGCCAATGTATGTAACATGGAGAACGGGCTGTCTGTTTGAGCGCACAGATCTCAACTATAATAAAAGCTAGAGAAACCAAATCTGGCCAGAAGGTATCTGTATTCCATAGACAGATAGAGTATATTTCAAATGCCTAGTGCCACGCCCACCGCCCCGAAGCAAAGTAATAAAAGTTAATTCACAGATTTGTATATAGTCTGCTTATTCTATTGTAGGCTGAGCTCCTCTAATTATTATTTTGTATATTTCATGTCCATATTGAAATCTAAAATTATTTTTAAAATCTAAGGTTATAAAGGCTATCAAGATAAAAACAGAATGGCATTCATAAAATAATTTGCTTTACTTTTAATAGAGTTATCAATGTAAAATGGAGGTTATTTCGGTTTAACGATACTTCAAAGGGTATCTTACGGTTGGGCACGTTCGACTGTAGCTTTCATCATATGTTTACTTAGTTTGGCGACTCACATATTTAAGTACAAGTTCTCTTTCGACTTTGGGCGAAAGTCAAGCATGAACTTGTTATTATGTAAGTTCACGAAGAAAAAGAAAAATCGTAAAGCTTATTTGATCCCGAGCTTTGCGTAGGAAAATGTAAAATGGGTTTGCACCATACTTAAAAAGGGTGAGCTTTATATTTAATTAAATCCATTTCTATCTACATCACTAGCTATATAAGTTATGGCAACATACGGCGCATCAACGGTTACGCAAACTTTTAAATCCTTCTGCTTTTTCCTCTATGTGGGCCACATTAATTATTCAAGTGAAACTTTTCAAATCTGTAGAAAAAAGTCCAAATAAACTGCAGTTACGAATGAATAACTAGATGAATATGGATGTGGAGAGCCACTTGGGTCAATAGCAGCAGCAGCAGCAACTGCTTGTGGCATCTGTGGCGTACATGAAGCGCCTTGGGGCATGCAACTAAAGTTGCCCGACAACTTGATGCGGCAATCAGAATCAGAATGTCGCCACCCCCAGACAGCCCCCTTGCTTGTGTGTGTGTGTGTGTGTGTGTGTTCGGTCGTACTTATTTCATTTTTATGCGACCCTCCGCTTTGTGGGCATTTTCCGCCGCTTGGCTGTGCGTCTATTTGTGGAGTTTGCTGCGAGTCGGGTCGACTTTTCTCGCTCTCTCTTGCTTTATCCGTTCTTTCGCGTGCTTAGTGCCTGCCTGCCTGCCAGCCTGCCTGCTTTCTATTGGATTTTGCTCCATTCTCTGCTACTTCGTCGCGTAACGGTAACTACAGAAGGCTTTAAATCGCACGCTGCTTAGCCATGTGCCAGGGCCTGCTCCACATCCCAAGTCCACGCTCGTTACCTCGTGCAACCACTCCGACTGCCGCCCCTCCCTTTCTAACACCCTTAGTTTCGTATGCGTGCTGCGACAACTCCACAGTACATATATCGATTTTCGTGCCGTTGATTTTATTCCCCATTCCCCTTCCCATTTGCACTTTGATCTAAGCGATGAAAACAACATAAATATCCCGGTTAGACAAGGCATAAAGCGGCTGCCAATCCTTCTAATGTGCTTACATAAGGAATAATCGAGCTACGCAGGATTGCTGCCCCCTACATTACATATCCTATCTCTAAACAAACCCAGTAGCAAATGCAGCTCTTTATTGCTTGCCATTGATTGCACTCTTTAGGCAGCCTGCCGCTGCCAATAGGCCAAGTCGTGCAACACATGGCGGCAAGCAGCATGCGTCGGGCCTCGTAACTGGGTCAAGCTAAGCCAGGTTCCGTTGCGACCCGATTTGCAGTTATCTGCGCTAGGACATATATAGCAAGTTGTATATGTACTTGCCGAACCACACTTATTTAGCAAGCATCGAATGAATATGCAAATATGTTGGCCACAAGTCGGGCAAAATATTAGGTGAGGCAAAGTAAGGGAAGGGGTGGGCATGGTCCGCACCAGGTGAGCAGCTGCGTGCTGATTCGAAAATTGAGCCGAAAAGCAGCAGCAGCGGCAAACGGGAACGGGAACGAGAACGGGAACGCCAGAATGTCTAAGGTCCTTCATTATTATGGGTGCCAGTATGACATCACAAGCTCAAGTCGATGCTCGGGTGGGTGCTCACTCGGGCAGGCGGACGACGGGTGGGCCACCGCCGCACAGTAATTGCCGGGCTTTCGTTCGGGGGTTGCAAGTGCGGCTGCTGAGCTGATGGAGGCCTCCACTGTGAGTGCGGGTCGGGGTGTGGGTGGTGGGTGGCGGGTGTGCATGGGAGTAGTCTGCAGAGAACAGACAAAGCAAAGCAAGGCAAAACCCAGAGGCAAAGGCAAAGGCAAAGGCAAACAAATCACGTGCTACCCAAAAATGTTGAAACATTTGAAGCATCAAATTTGGCAACTCTCTCGCCGAGCAAACAGTTGTAAGTAGTATCTAAATATACTTATCCACACACCTCTATTTGAATTTTAAATTATAATTTTTCGTTTTCAAGAACATCTATTTTCTATATATTTTTGTTTGGAATTTCCTTTGCTTGTCGCAAGCAATAAAAATCAATTTTACAACCGTCGCGACGTATTTTCTTTTTTGTTGTTTCTTCTTGTGTTATTTTTGCTTTTTTGCTCTTTTTTCCTCGTTTCAACACAAAACGCGAGAATTTGTGTTTAGTCAAGCGTTGGAAATTCTCAATTTTTGTTTTATGTTTTATTTCTCAGGTAACCCGTGCACAAATCGCTCGAAGAATCGGAGAAACCGCAAAAACAATTTCAAAACTATTTGCACGCTTTGTTTGTTTGTTTGTGTGGAAAATGCTGGGTGCCGTAAAAAACGATTTAACGGGAAATTGTGGCGACCGAGCGTAAGCGCGCACGACTTATAACTGCAGGCCGATGCGACCAGCGAAAGTGGCAAAGCTCTTAGGCGAAGAGCGTGGAGAACGCTGACAAAAAGGAGCGTGCGCTCTCTCAGCAAAGCTTTCTTCATGAGCATGTCTTGAATGTGTGTGCAGGGGATAACCCGAGCAGCGACACGCTGCACCCCCCATGACGACGCCACTGTGGGTTGCTTCTCTTTCCATTTGAGGATGCGCACTGCAGTTGTTTTTGCCAATTTGAGAAGTAAACAAGCTAAATACACCCCCGACCAGCAGATTGTAACAAAGAGAGCAAGGAAGAGAATGGCTAGCGGAATAAATAGTTCGATTCGAATAATATTTTGAAATCATTCGGCAATTTATAATTGTTATTTCAAGGAAATTTAGTACAATTTAAAAAAAAAAATATTTGCAAGAAACCTTGTTTTTTGAGGCAGTCAGAAGAAAAGCTAAGCCCTTTACTGGTTGTCATATCTATGCTGATTTTATAAAATTTCAAACTTATATTTAATAAAAAAAACTGCCGGTATCCCAAAGAAAAGGGCTATTTCTCATTTACTTGGCGTTTTTGCTTTTTCCGCTAAAAACAGAGTTTATGGTTCAGAAAAGTTGGCAGCACTGTAAAGTGCACCTAAACGTAGGCAACGATATTAGTTAAACAAGCAAATACATGAGGCTTGAGAAAAATTGTTATTGATGTCTATCGATATGTGGTGTGTCCATGGATTGTTTATTAAGAGAGTTGCTTAGCAACTTAAAAAAGAAATAACATTAAATAAAACGTTGTTTATTTTTAAAAAAGTTGCCAATAAACTCGTTGCTTGCAGTTTTAAATTATTTCTCGCATTTAACTTAAAAAAAACGATAACCTGGCAACTCTGCAGCTAGCGGCAAATGTGTAAGAAGAAGCAGAAATTAAACAAGAAGAAGACATAAATAATACTACAAATTTTGTTGAAAGTTTCGAAAAATGTCCTCGACATCGGCGGCTGCATCAAATGCAGCTCCCGCTAAAACCGAAATACGCTATGTCACAGAAGTCCCTAGCAGCCTTAAGCAATTGGCCCGCCTTGTAGTGCGGGGTTTCTACTCCCAGGAAGACGCGCTCATTATTGACATGCTGGTGCGGAATCCCTGCATGAAGGAGGACGACATAGGCGAACTGCTGCGCTTTGAGAAGAAGCAGTTACGAGCTAGGATAACAACACTGCGCACCGATAAGTTTATACAAATACGACTGAAAATGGAGACAGGACCGGACGGGAAGGCGCAGAAGGTTAACTATTATTTTATCAATTACAAAACGTTCGTCAACGTGGTCAAGTACAAACTGGACTTGATGCGCAAGCGAATGGAGACCGAGGAGCGTGACGCGACAAGTCGTGCTAGTTTTAAATGTTCGACGTGCTCAAAAACCTTCACAGATCTCGAGGCGGATCAGCTGTTCGACATGGCGACGCTGGAATTCCGTTGTACGTACTGCGGCAGTTCGGTGGAGGAAGACAGTGCGGCAATGCCAAAGAAAGACTCACGCCTAATGCTGGCCCACTTCAATGAGCAGCTGCAGCCCCTCTATGATCTGCTACGCGAAGTGGAAGGTATCAAATTAGCGCCAGAAGTACTTGAGCCAGAGCCTGTAGACATTGACACAATACGGGGCATCACCAAGCCGAATGCTCTAAGGCCGGATAGCATGCAATGGTCGGGTGAGGCGACGCGCAACCAAGGATTTGCCGTTGAAGAGACACGCGTGGATGTCACCATCGGTGGCGATGATAACTCCGAGGCAGTTGTTGAGCGCAAATCACGTCCGATTTGGATGACGGAGAGTACTGTGATAACTGAAGGGGATGTCAGCGATGGCAATTCCCTCAGTGAGACGGCGCAGCCGGCTAGCACCTCGGGACATCGCAGCAAAAAAGAGAATGAGGATATAATGTCCGTACTACTGCAGCATGAAAAACAGCCTGGACAAAAGGAAGCTCATTTAAAGGGCTTTCGTAAGGGTTCCTCCAATGCTAACTCAAGTGACTCCAGCGAAGATGAAAACGATATTGATAATACAAAGATACGTGAGTTGTTCGGCCTGTGTTTTTCGTTGGCTTTTTTTGCTTATGTTTTTAACTTTGCTATAGCGAATGTTAACTTTGATAACTATATCAACTCGGACTCGGAAGAGGAAGATGATGATGTGCCTACCGTGTTAGTGGCTGGACGACCACATCCCCTGGACCAGCTTGATGACAAGCTAATCGCTCAAATGACGCCACAGGAAAAGGAGAACTATATTCACGTCTACCAGCAGCACTATAGTCATATATACGACTGATTTTTCGATTTCATTTCCCATAGTCTTTAGGGTTTATAGTCTCAATGTTAGAATAGGATGCTTATTGAACTTATTGAAAGAATTCAACGTAGATGCGTTTGCCAACATTCTCTATTATTGTTTGCTAATAATAATAAGAAATTCACAAAGGCGCCAAAAGTGTTTTTTTTTTCTGCTGCATATGTATCAGTGTTGCCAGGTCAGCTTTATCAGTTGATAACGTTAAAAATTTACAAATTTCGTCAAGCGTCTTCTCTAAGATTATTAGATGTTTTTCGCTATTGCATTTATTTTTACACTTCATTTAACCAAAGTTTTAAATTTTTGTCGCTAATAAATACTGCCTTTTTTGGTTCTCAAAAGTTGGCAACACTGTTGTAGATGACAATAAGCAATCAGCTGATGGGTCTGTTAATACATCTTAACATATTAGCGCAAAATCGAGTAGTGCGCTGCATTCTGTTAACGCAAATTAGAGCAGTGAGAACCCAATTGCATTGAGTCAGTGTTAGTTAGTACGGCAACGGCTGCGGGCCAGCTGTTTCTGTCGCTTTCGTTTTATTCTACTCCATGCTTGTTCCAAGCATGCTCCGTGTTGTTGGTGCATTACTTTTTGCTGTGGGGGCGTGTAAGAGCATATTCGCCAATTTGAGTGTTCTAGATAAGCGGCAAATGTAAACAGTATTAAAGTAACGTAAACACATGCAAGAAAAACGTCAGGTCAGCTCATAATTACGGCACCCTCCTCGTTTAGAAAAGAGTCCAATAAAAAAAGTTGCATTTCGCGTGTTCAGGGTGAATTCCTTATGTCTCGTATTCTTAGCATGGAAAATGCAATATTTACGAAGCAACGTGAAGTGCTGACACCTGCAACTGCGGCTGGAATACAAGAAACGTGATCGTGAAGCGCGATTAAAGTGCACACACTGTACATTTGTATGTGTACCTCGATCTATGTGTATATGTGTGTGTATAAATACGTAAACACACTTGAAAATTTATTTGCGTGTGCTTAATGAATAAACAATTTTGGGAAAACTTCTCAATCAAAAACGTCTGGCCACGCAATTTGATCAATTCCCTTCCAATTCTAATTGGAAATTGATGTATCAGGAAGTCAAGTGATAAAGCAAAGCAAGAAATCAGCCCAAAATGAAGGTCAACATCGATAAAGAATTGCTGCCTATGAAGGCGCATTACTTTCTCTTCAACGCCGGTAAGCATATCAACACATGTAGTATTTAACAAGTACAATTACTTAGTATTAAACTATCCGATAAGACTTACACTTATTTAAAATTCAATGGAACCGGCATGCACATATTGGGCAATGATAAGAATTGATAGGGGCATAGTGGGGCTAGTGGGTTTAGCGGGCACACTTGTTCAGCAATCAATTTAATTCCAGAAGCAATGTTATATATTATATTTTCATTTTTGTTATAGCTTTCGTTAAAGATAGAATTCTGAAACCTCTATAGAAACTCCGAACTCATAGAAAACTACAAACTTATATAGTGCTCGTACTGCACTTAGTATAAACAACAAAGTCTAAGCAACAATTAAATGTTTAAATCTAGTGCTCAACATTCCTAATCTACAACTAGACGGAGAAGTTCATATAGTATATACTTTTATATACAGTCTACAGCGTGTTTCAACGTTTTTTTTTAGCGGCAAATACCTGTGCAGGTTGGGTTCAAAGTTGACACGTCAATTAAATGAGCCACAAACTAGGTCCCAGCGGAGCTTAGCCCTTCGTGCGACCCCCACAAGCTGATATCAGCAGCATTCTTACTTTTAAATTAATTAAAAAAGTAAACAGAGCCCAGACAGCACGTAACGCAATACAAAAAAAAAAAAAATGCTTATATAACACGATAAAGTATTATATTCAAGTCTATTTGTTGTAACATGACAGAGGAAAACCGAATCATAATTGTGGGGAATGCTTATCATCAGGCATAAACACCCACATTTCATATTTAGACAACGCTCACTAATCGCTGGACCAGTTGTCACTTGACACCCTGTAATATGTAAGAATCAAGAGGAATATGGTACTAAAAAGAACTGATTTTTCGCCCAACACTCGGTATAAAAGAATAAGCGAAAGCTAAGATAATACAGGGTATATTCTAGTGTTTGTAGACTATTCGAGGTTGTATTTTTCCAACGTCACAGACTTATCAACGCCCACAGATCCAACTAATCTACATATTTTGTTATTTTCCCATTGAGGCAGGTACCGCACCCGTTGTACCCTTTATGCCGCAACTGGTGCTGCAACTGGGCTACTCGCCAGTCGTTTTGGGTACTATTTACATGATTTTGCCCATTGTGGGGTTGCTCGCAAAGCCTATCTTTGGTTTTCTAGCAGATCGGTAAGTTGTACATTGAGTAAGTCTTAAAAACATCCTTATCCATCTTTCTGCTACGCACAGCTATCACCGACATCGATTCTTCTTCTTGAGCGGCCAACTGCTCACTGCCGTGGCCTTCTTCATGATCATGTTTGTGCCATCAACTGATCCAAAGCCGCAATTCCATTGCCACGCCGGAGTCTCAAGCATACGCTACTGTTCGCAGTATGCGGAAAACACAGAGACCAACCTGGAGAAGTATTACGGCAATAGTACGCTGGGCTGCAAGATGCACTGCCGAATGAAACCAGACATGTGGGATATTGTCTGCCAGTATTGGTTGAAGAACGAGCAAACCAATTGTGCGACCAACAGCAGCAAGACATGGCTTGATTTTGGCACCTATATTAGTACAAAAGACATTCTCGAAGAACCGATGGGAGGCGGAGGAATGAAATGTCTATATTTCCTCATTCCACATGATCTGGGCACACTGGATTCAACGAATGTGACACTTTATTGTCCTAAGGACAAGGATATGTTCCAGACCAGATGCAAAATGGACTGCAATGCCACATATCTGGTTGATCAGCTGCCGGAAAGCTCGCTAGTCAACACGCGCAGCGCAGTTTCCAAGCCGGAGTTCTGGTACCTCTTTTCCATGCTCGCACTCAGCTGGGCAGGAATGGCTGTTGTGGTCAGTATTGGAGATGCCATTTGCTTCGGTATACTCGGGGAGCGGCATCATTTATATGGCAGACAGCGACTGTGCGGCTCCCTGGGCTGGGGAATCTTTGCTCTGCTTGCGGGTCTACTAGTGGACGTCATGTCGGACGAAGGTTCGTCGGATAAAAACTACACCATTGTATTCTGGATGACACTGGTGATAATGGGTTTTGATATGTTGACCTCGACGAAGCTAAAGGTGAGTTGGAGACAAATGAGGCCAATCACAACTTAATCCTAATCCCATTGCAGCACACCCAGACGCACATGTCGTCAAACATACTAAAAGATGTGGGTCAAATGTTTCTTTCCCTGCGCTGTGTCATCTTCTTTGTGTGGTGCGTGGCCATTGGTCTGTGCACAGCGCTAATTTGGAACTTCCTGTTTGTATATCTGGAGGAACTGGCCGATGATAATTACATGAAGACTCTGGAGGGTCTTGTAATGGCCATTCAGTGCTTTGGCGGCGAGTTGCCGTTCTTCTTCATGTCCGGCTGGATACTGAAGCGCATCGGACATGTGAACGCGATGAGCCTGGTTCTCTTTGGCTTCGGTGTACGCTTTATCCTGTACTCCATGCTACAGAATCCTTGGTACGTGCTGCCCATTGAGCTGCTCAATGGCGTCACCTTTGGTCTCTTCTATGCGACAATGGCGTCATATGCCAGCATTGTGGCTCCTCCCGGAACTGAGGCTACTATGCAGGTAAGTTTCCTGAATCCCTACACTAACTTTACTCCAAGTGTAACCGACTATATTCTGCACAGAGCCTCGTGGGTGCTATTTTTGAGGGAGTCGGTGTCTCCATCGGTAGTCAAATAGCTGGCCAACTCTTCAAGGCTGTAAATGCTCGCACCACCTTCGAGATCTTCGGTATTGGAGCTTTCATTATCTTTGTTATCCATGTCTGCGTGCAAATGTATCTGCAGCGCAAAGGACCAGCTGATAATGGTAAGGGTAGGCCCTCGTCCGCCTCCGCTTCCGCCTCTGCCTCAGAAAATAACAGTGTAAAAGAAGCAGATCATCCAAATAATAGTAAGAACCAGCCTGAAGATCAGTTCCGTGATGTCGACTTGACATCGAACTGATCTACGAGTCTAACTCCGTTTTCCACAATAACTTCTGAATGGAACTCAATATTCATTCATTACATTATACACAAAAGTATATACCCCGATGAAAAAAGTTTTACAATTGAACTTTTTATAAATATATTTTTGAGATGAAAACCAGATGATATACGTAGCTAGTGCTAGATCTAAGCCATTTTCAGGTTTTTATTAAAATAAAGACATCAAACTAAAGGATTTTTACCGCCCACAGCCATAGTAACAGATCTTCCTCGAAGAGATTTTAATGTTAACATTAAAATGAATTTATTTTATTTTGTAAAAGAACGAGTTTTCTTGCCTGTAGATGTCTTATAGTTTATAAAAGCCAAATACTATAAAAGAATATTAAATATTCTGAAAACAATTAGAATATCTAATATTCAATATCATGAACCATAACAAACGATTTTATTTACATAGTACAAAACCTGCGCGCACAGTTCTTAATTTTATTATTTGTAACTTTTTAAGATTTACGAATTTACGTTTTTTTAATTACAAACATCCTGTAAGATTGTTAAATAAAATTAAAGTTCCAATTCCAATCCATGCACCTTCATTTCAGTCGTAACCATATGTATGTACTTATTACCTAATATATATTTTAGTTTGATTACTAGAAACAGAATGAAACTTTTAACTAACATCGTTTAAAATATTTTTAGGCACTGTCAAGTATTTTGCACCGACAGATGCAATGCACATGCTGAATGATCAGGAATACACAAGTAGTCTTAGTTAAGCTGTCTCCTCTGCCCCATTCTGTGATCGCCAGTATCCGTAGAGCGTTATCCACTATCCTAAATCTGTGCTACAGGAGCTGACAACACAACAACAACAACAACAACACTTTTTACTGCTGTTCTACGTCTTCTTCCAAGTGCGCTGCATGCTGAATTAATGTGCAAACTTAAGTGTATTTAATACGATTATGTCTAGTTGTAATGTAGCCCTAGCAAACGTAGAATCAAAAGATTACACACACATACGATTATGCATGCCACACATAATTTCTAAGTTAGTGCGCTTTTAATTGAGCCTATATCTCCTCATGTGACTTAGATCTGGTCTCAGCCTGCTTACACCTAGAAACTTTTTAAAATTCGGCATGTTTTCGATAATATTATAATCTGAGAATGTATTTTTACAGTTGACGGCGCTGTGAATGTTTAAATGTTGTTTTATTACATGATTAGATATTAATAATAAAATGTTTCTCCTTTGCATGTACGAAATCTCGAAAGTATTTAACAATTTACAAAACAATATATTTACCTATGTATAAAAAAATGAATCAAACGAACAACACTTTTCCAGCATAAATTATAATCAATAATTGTTTAAATATTGTGTTTATTAAGTTAAGATCTAAAATTTCGATTCCTTTTGAAATGTTTACCAAAAAGGATGCAATCCAAATGTTCCCCCCGATTACTTTGTATGTTGCGTTTGGCTGCCGATGAGTGACTCCTCGTGCTGTTGCTTCTCCAGCTTGCGCTCGTAGTCGCGCTGCTTGCAGCTCGCCACATTCGCGGCTCGTTTCTGTAATCAGAAGAACGTTGGGTACGATAATGCGATTAAGCTTTGCATGTGCTCTAGTGTGTAAACATATGTATATGTAGCTGCTTATTATTGTTTTATAACTTTGTATGGTTTTCTTTTTTTGTTGTTTTTGATACAATAAAGTTACGATCATGGGTTTTTACTTTGTTGCGCTCACCTTCAAGACCTTCGTGCGCTGATAAATACTCTGCATTTCCTTTTTGATTTTCGTAAGTTTTTCTTTGTATTGCCGCACATCGCTCATCTAGATTGCAATTGTAAATCGTGGTACTTTATTAGTGTTATCTTTACCATTTATAATCTGCGACTTGACTTTCAATATGTATGTATGCGTGCTATAAATCTATTTAACTGGCCTATAAATTTGTTTGTGGTCCCATTTAAATACCCAGACAGCGTTTAGAATGGACATTGATTACTTAGCAACGAGGGCTGTTTAATGTAGATACGCATAGTCTCCGCTGCACACTCACCATGTCATTCAACTTGGACACCTCACAGCAGTCGAGCTTGTATTTTTCTTTAGATAGGTCTATGTAGATTTTGTTTTGTTTTCCTCTGCAGTAAAATTAACAGTTTAGTTAATATCCTAATGCTTTCAAAGCCTTACTAACATCAATTCCTTGAGCAACCCTCGGGCGCGTCCTAAGGGGGGTTCGGCAATCTGCAGCAAGCCATGAGATAACTGTAAGGCAACAAGGCTGCACTCGTTGCCATCTGCGTCATTGTTGTTGTTGTTGCTTTTTACTTGGGACTCGTTGGCGCCGCTGAAAGTGCGTTCGTAGTCTAGTTGATTAATTACGCTGAGATAAAAGCGACATATTAATTAATTAATTGTTATGTTTCATATTTAATACATTACCTATTGAAATTACTACTTCTCAACATTGCGAAAGTAAAACAAAACAAACTAGAGAATGACAACAACCAGCTGTTGATTGTAGTGCTGCAATACAGTGCTGTAAGAGACGCGAAGCTTTCTACTATGTCTGTTATCGATTAAAGGCCTTGTCTGCCAAGCTATCGAAAGCAAAAATTGCGCCATTTTGACCATCTTAAACTTTGCTGGCGGAAAATTGACTTAAAAATTGATGAAAAGATAAATTTGATTTATTTATATGTCCAAGAGATAGTCAACACTTGACTGTAGCCGTTCTTACTTGTTATGGTATATTTTTCCTCTTACTTTTGTAACCGAAATTAATGCATAGCTTATAATACACAAGAATACGTTATCATAAATACATATTTCCTCTGCAAAAGGAGATTAGTGGAAACGAAATGTACCTTGTGATGTCGAAATGTATTTCTTAAATAAGGTACGCAAAACTTTTAAAATACATTTCGGTTTTTATTTTGGGTGTGGACCCTTACGGACATTCTAATGTTCCCGTATTTTAGGAATTTTGTATTTTCCACAACTTAAAGATATACATTTCAAAGAATTTCGTCCTAACAACTAATCTGGCTTTCTTTGGAAAATACGATTTCGTGTTCAAATATGTACATACACATACATATGTATGTTCAATAAACATACTTAAATTTTTCAGTGCGCAGGCAAACACCCTTACCGAGTTATCGTAAAATATACGCTATAAACGTGGTCCGAAAAGTAATTTTTCCCGAAGGTCAAAGTCATTAGGGTCCAGGACTGCACGATCTTTCTACCTGCGGGACTATATAAGGCAGCTCTACCTTGGTATCGGCCTGCACTGCCAGCACAACTTTCGTACAACACACATCGAGCACATCCTGGACGCGACCTTCTGGATTCCACTTGCACTACACTAATTTATAAACAGAAAAGATGACGAACACAAAGAAAACCACTGAGAAAATAAACCGAAGGCGCTTCTTCACGGCATCGCTCCGCTAGCAGTGTCAGCAACTTAAGTCAACTGTACATATTAGATAGGACATTATTCAATTCTATTATTAAGAATAATTTAGTCAACTGTTTATTGCACCCCAGAAGTAACTAACATGGGGAGACAATGGGACAGCGCCAGCACACATACACGCACACTGACACCCAACTACATACACACAGAAGCCAAGGGGCTTCATCGGAGGTGTATCTTTTACTTGGGTGTCTTCATGCGTGTCTCTTCATACTTGAGTTTGAGCAACTTAAGTAACGGCAACTTTAGATTAATTAAGTGAACTGTACATTTTAGTTAGGACATTATTCAATTGTAATATTAAGAAGACTGCTGTTGTTGTTGTTCGCTGTTTCAACACCAACACTTGTACCAACTGCTGTACAAACTGCTACGCCAACTGCTGAAATAACTCATGCACCAACTCTTCTACCAATACGCACACACGCACACACGCACACTGACACCCAGCCACATACACACAGAAGCTAAGGGGCTTCATCGGATGTGTATCTCTACTTGGGTGTCTTCGGGAGTGTCTCTCTATACTTGAACATGAGCAACTTAAGTACAAAGAGAACCAAATGTATATTATAGTTAGGACATTATTTAAGTTATATTATAAACCTAATTGTACTATAGTTTAGTTAATCGGTATTTTTAAGGAAATTGTAAATACCTCTCAATTGTTCAATTGTATATAGACCTTAGGACTAGCAAACAATTGTACATATTTAGACCAACTATCCAAATTTTTAGACCAATTTTTTTTAATTTTGAGTATATTTTAAATATACAATGTGATATTTTTTGCAATTAAATCCAATTTACAAAACGCATTTCTTAAAAGCATTATTTGTTATATTAAGACCCTTGGGGTTGTTATTTATCCATATGTATTTGTTGGGATGTAACTGTTATTGATAAAACATTTCCACGTATCCAAGGAACTTTCTTCTGCCTCTGCACATTTTAAGAGTTTTTTCCTTAGACGATTCAAGTTTCTTGCTTAAAATGGAATATGTTTTTAAAAAAGAACGTCGCAACTTTGGTGCACGCGTTCACTTCGAGGACAAAGATGAGGTGGTCTTCAGTGAGAACTCGAACCCAGAGCTGGTCAAGAACTACATACTTAAGAATCCCGTGGACCGTGTTACACAATACGCGGGTCAGACCTCGCTGAGCGTGGCCAACACGGAACGGGCGACGTACAAGAGCACGGGAATAACGCACAATGAAGGCGGATGGCCGAAGGACATTAATATGCATGACCCGGAGCAGACAGTGCGCTACAAGCGAAAGATCGAAAAGGATGAGAACTACATAACGCAAGTTATGAACCTCACCAAGCCCATGGAACACTTCATATTCCAGAACAATGCAGTCAACATATATGAGAATTATTTTGAGAATATGGATCCTGCTCCGTTGCCAGAGCCTTGTAAGTCCCGCACTGTCAACGTATATCGGGATCCTAATCCCATAAAGGTGCCAGTGAAGCATTTGTCCTGGTCCCCCGATGGCGGCATCAAAATGGCCGTCAGCCATTGCGACATGAAATTTCAGGGCGATAAGACCGGACAACGCTGTAACTCGTATATTTGGGAGGTGGAGAATCCAAACGAACCGTTCCTCACACTGGAGCCAAAGGTGCCCTGCGTTTGTCTCGAATACAATCAAAAGGATCCAACCAGCCTCGTCAGCGGTATGTACAATGGGCAGGTGGCCGCTTGGGATACGCGTCACGGCAAGCATCCGGTAATGATAAGCGAGCGTGAGGTGTGTCATCGCGATCCCGTCAACTCGGTGCTATGGAACAATTCGAAGAGCGGCACAGAGTTCTTCTCGGGCGGCTCCGACGGTCAGGTACTGTGGTGGGATACACGCAAACTCAGTGAGCCACTCGACCGTTTACTCATGGATCCCATTAAGAGCGATGAACAGGACCTATCAAGGTCCTATGGAATATCTGTACTGGAATATGAAACTACCATTCCGACGAGATTTATGGCTGGCACCGAGATGGGGATGCTCTTTTCATGCAATCGCAAGGGCAAGACACCCACGGAGAAGATACAAATTCGGGTAAGACGCTTAAAATGTTCCTTTTTTCATTCCCATATCAATCCTTCCCCACAGATGATGTGTCACTTGGGACCCGTCTACGCCATTACCCGGAACCCGGCCTTTGTGAAGAACTTCCTCACAGTGGGCGACTGGTGTGCACGCATCTGGTCTGAGGACTGCCGCGAGAGCTCAATAATTTGGACCAAGAGCACCTCTTCCATGCTGACAGACGGAGCCTGGAGCTACACCAAGTTTGGAATCACCGTTTATCAACAAATTTCCCATATAATTTTGTATATATATTCTTTTTTAGAGTCTCCCAGTTCTTTATTACTCGCATGGACGGCGTGCTGGATACTTGGGATCTACTTCAGCAACAGAATGAGCCTGTACTAACGGTAAAGGTGTGCGACGAACCACTTTACTGTGTTCGCACCAATGAGAATGGCAAATTCGTCAGTTGTGGTAGCAAATTGGGCGCCACGTTTCTCATTGAAGTTTCCGAAAATATGATTATGTCCTCCAAGAACGATAAGCCACTATTAACTGCGGTTCGTGCTACGCTTTTAGTATAATTTACCTACCATAAATACATATATATTTATTTTGCAATTTTCAGATGTTTGAGCGAGAGAATCGACGCGAGAAAATCCTGGAGGCCAAGTCCAGGGAGAGCAAGCTGAAAATTAAGGCCAACCATGGGCAGGAGCAGTCCGATATGACAATGTTGAATGGAAAAGTTAATATGGCACCCTTTGCCAGTGCATGCGAGCAGGCAGCAAGTGAATACTTCGCTGCTGTGGAACAGGAACGCCTGCGACGACTTCCCGGAGGCAAGCGTAGGTGAACGCATATATTGATTGATTTTTATCACAGTTTATTGAACAATATTTTTTAAATTGCAGAGGATATGGAGGAGGTTGAGCCGTCCGAAGCAGAAACCCCAAAAGCATAAACCGTTTAAAATAAAATGCACTCCATTGTAGTACAACTGCTAAGTTCCCAGAGTCCACAAAAAAATATTTCGTACTTAACGAATGATTTTACGTTGTTCAGCACTGTTTAAAAAAGGCCGAAAGGTGGAGCCACAGTGACGAAAATATCGATAGGCGCTAGTCAGTCGAAATCATTCATCGACACGCGAAGAGCTGTTTTGTTTCTTTTATTAAGTGTTAAATAAACGTAAGTGCAGTTAATGCATAAATAAATAAATTAAAATAAGTAGCTTAAGCATTATAAGTGAGTTATCGCACACGCAAAAATGCAGTTTCAAATGCGCGCGCAATAGAAGCCGCAGTCGTCAGGTGTTGCACGTTGCGCTCTCCTGCTGCAAGCTGCTGTGGCCTACGTGACTCAGAAACAGTTATCAATGGCGCAACAACAGCTGCTGCGAAAGTTCACTGACCAACTCAGTGCAACAGCAACCCTCGGACCAAGCAGTATTCAAAAAAATCAACTGATTTTC
The DNA here is from genome assembly GCA_018904095.1 of Zaprionus ghesquierei. Taxonomy (NCBI): domain Eukaryota; kingdom Metazoa; phylum Arthropoda; class Insecta; order Diptera; family Drosophilidae; genus Zaprionus; species Zaprionus ghesquierei. The sequence continues at coordinate 20,576,979 of JAEIGP010000850.1, read as the reverse complement.
ATGATTCTGACATTCGTTTGTAAATAGATGTGTAAAATATTTGTAGCAGCGCAAACACGTGTTCCTATTAAATAATCAGCAGCAGTAGTAGCAGCAACAACTGGTTTAAATAAATACGAAAACAAAAACAGAAAGCGAAAACAAAAACAAAAACGAAACAACGAAGTGAACGTATCGGAAATCGCTTTGAAAAGTGCACGGACGAGGGAAACCTTGGCGCGATTGCAGCTAAAATTAAGTGTGTAAAGTGAAGGTGAGGCCTGAGGTTCTGATTCATTTTGAGATTAAGTTGTTTCTTTGTTCGTTCGTATTCAGAGCTTAGGGCCACTGGGCGTCCCGTTCTCCGAGTCTGGAGAAACAGCTTCCTCAAGCGCAGAAATACACGCACAAGCAAAATGCTTGCAACGTATTTTTGCATGCGTGCAGTCACGTAGGCCCCCTCATGTTTTGTGAGGTCGCATAACTTATCTCTTCAAAATATTTATTTTAGAAATAAACAAACTTTCGTTCTTGTTTTCTTTTGCAGTTCAATAGATAGACAACATGTTGGACATTGTCCAACCTATAGCTGAGCTTAATAGCCCCAGCAACAACAACGACAACAATAACACCAGCAGCGATGTCGTAGTCGTTCGTGCCCGGCCAAAGAAAGTATTCAAGCCAAAGGCTCGCATCAATCGCATACCCCAGGAGCTGCTCGATGATCCGCAGCTGCAGTCGGCAATCGAACGCCTGCCCTCAAACTACAACTTCGAACTTCACAAGACGATTTGGCGTATACGAGAGATGAAGGCCAAACGCGTAGCTCTTCAGTTGCCGGAGGGGCTACTCATGTATGCCATGGTTATAAGCGACATAATTGAGCGCTTCACCAGCGCCGACACTGTGATAATGGGCGACGTCACCTATGGAGCATGTTGTGTTGATGATTTTACGGCGCAGGCACTGGGCGCCGAGTTGTTGGTTCACTACGGACACAGTTGTCTTATTCCCGTTGATCAAACCTGTGGCATTAAGGTGCTCTATATATTTGTGGACATTAAAATCGACCCGCTGCATTTTCTTGACTCGGTAAAGCTAAATTTTAAGCCAGAAGTGGGACAAATTGCGCTGGTGAGCACGATACAGTTTGTGACCACTCTGCAGGCAGCTGCCACGGAGCTGAAGGCCGCCGGCTACGATGTGCTGGTGCCGCAGGCCAAACCTCTCAGTCCAGGTGAAATATTGGGGTGCACCTCACCACAGCTGCCGGAGACGACGCAAATGATTATCTACCTGGGCGATGGGCGTTTCCATTTGGAATCGGCGATGATTGCGAATCCATTGTTGAAGGTGAGTACATAGAAATGTAAATAACCAGAGAAACCTTTCTAATCTCTACCTGCATTCAGGCTTACAAATACGATCCATACGAAAAGAAGTTCACCGTGGAGCATTACGATCATGGCGCCATGCAAGGACTGCGACATGGCGCTGTACAGAGCGCCAAGCAGGCACGCCGTATCGCCATCATCCTGGGTACACTGGGACGGCAGGGCAGCTCGCGTGTGCACAAGTTTCTGGAAAAGCGTCTGCATGCCAAGGGAATTGAGACTACAACCATTCTGTTGTCGGAGATCTTTCCACAGAAACTGGCGCTGTTTGCAGACATCGATGCTTTTGTGCAAATGGCCTGCCCGCGCCTTTCCATCGACTGGGGCTCTGCGTTCGAGAAACCGCTGCTGAATCCCTACGAGCTCTCTGTGGTACTTGGCGACATCGAATGGACGCCGGACAATGCCTCGCCGCGCACCAATGCATATCCCATGGACTTTTACGCCAGCGGCAGTCTGGGCCCCTGGACGCCCAATTTCAAACCGCCAGCAATTGGCGAATGTGAAAATCGCCCATCGGCCGATTGCTGTGGCCGCTGCACCCGCGCCGAGCTGGAAAAGGACGATTCCGGGAAGGCAGCAGCAATAGCCGATCTGCTTGACTTTAAAAAGGGATAGGCCAAGGATACACTTTGGTCCTCTATAAATCTCAAGTGATTTAGTTTATGTGCCCGCCCAACCCAAAAGTAATTTACATACTAATTTAAGTTAGTACAAATTTGATTTTTAAGTTGAGTAGCTATATGTTAAATCTATATATCTTGCTTCGATATAGCGCCAAAACATTTTTGTGTTCACCCAATTACATATTTCCCACGCTCGTAACATTCTTGACAATAGTCTAGTTTTTAGTTCCTGCATTTACGAATGCACTGCAATTGTCCTGCGCATAACGAATAGTCGACCAACAATGATAGCTTTTATGATAAAAGAAAAAAAATGTTAAAATATGCAACTAGAATAAAACTACTAACTTATGGGGTTTATGAAATCAAAGCAATTGGCATTTTGCCTCATAAATATTTAAGAATTTATTTTCAACAAAAAAATGTACGTATAACTGCGCAATCAGGACCAGATTCACTCACATACAATACATTTACATATACATTCTCAAGTAAACTGAAATCGTGTTCCATTTCAAATCGGATTAAATACGCAATACATGAAATTCTGGTTCAACTGATCTTTGGAGTTTGAATAAGCTTTTTGGAATTCAACTTGGAAAACGCGTATAGTGAAGTCGTTCTTCGGCTTAAGGTTTAAAATATCTTAATTTAAGTTATCATATCGGATTAATTAGGCGCAGATCCTGCTTGATGCACTTACAGCTACAGTTCTGGGACACGTGTTTGATTCTGTTCTTCTAATATAATACATACATTTATATGCTTTCCTTAAATTTTGGTTTTATCTTTATATCTTTAGGTAGGTGTATTCGTTTCTAGCTTTGCGTCCTGCAACATCACATGATTTTTTTGTTTCTATTTTGTTGTTGGTTTTTTCTTTTTAAGTTTTTAGGCAAGTTGAAATCGGAAACGGAAACGGGAAACTTATCAACGAATGTAGCACCAAAAGCAGCCAACAATAAAATGTAACTACACTTAATTTTCTAAAAAAAAGAGTTCGTTTAAAATTCGCAACAAATAGTTTTTGAGTCGACCTGGCTTGATCTATGTATATAATCTGTAGCATTTGATGTATTTTCTGTTTGGCAGTTCGTTTCTGTTCGCGTAGCTGAAAAACACACATTTTTTTTGGGACAAATGTTCCTCAATCACAACCCCCTGTGTGATGCCCACTTTTTGCGGACACATACATGTGATAAACGAGAATCGAAAAGCAAGCTTCACAATCGGATCGATTTAAACAGTAACTATAACCTATATAGATGTAAGATTAAAATAAACATACACTTGCATGTATGTACGTAGTATTGATAAAAATTTTATCACTTTGCTTTCATTCGACCAATACTCTGAGCCTTCTCTATCCAAATTCCTGTCTCTCTCTCCTCTCCGTCTCCGTCTACGTCTTTTTGTCGGTTTAACTTTAACACACATAAAATTCTCATATTTCTCTATATACGATTTCATCTCTTTGCTCTCTCTCTCCTTCACTCCGCCGCTGCTGTTGCTTTTCTGGTCCATTTACAATGAGAAGTACTTCAAGAACTGGGCAGGAGGTACGGGCTGCGACAGGGCCAGCTGTCCGCCAGCCTCCTCCACTCGTTGCTTGTAGTCCGGACTCTGGTCCACAATACATGGATGTCCGTCAGAGGGCCAGAAGAGGCAGCAGCAGGAGCGGCACAATGCCAACACCTCGGCGAACTGGTAGTCAGTTTTAACGCCATATGTGCGGCGCAGCTGATGATAGATCTGTTTCCAGTCTTTGGTCTCGCCCATCTGCTTGATCTTCTCCAGATCCAGAATGGTGCTGATCTGTTGCTTATTGAAGTGGAAGTGCGTCAGTTCACGCCAGGTGCGCTGCTCCGACACCAGCTTGGCCATTGTCTCCCAGGCCTCGGCGGCAGCCTCCAGATCCCGATGATCGGCAATGCACAGGATTATCTCCCGCACACACTCCTCGGGCAGCTCGTATAGCTTGGGCCGAGCCTCTGGGTCTGGCTCGCGTATCTCGATCTGGCTGGCCACCATCTGGATCCGCTTAATCCTGGCCATATGCTCCTGCCACAGATAGGTGCTGCCCAGCGGCTTGCCCCAGCACTTCTGGTTCTCCTGGTTGACCAGATGCTCCAGTTTCAGGGCCAATCCACGCAGCACATTCGGATGCTGTTGACTGTCGTTGACTGTGTGTGTGTGTGTGTGTGTGTGTGTGTGCAAAATGCATAATGAGTTGCCGCTCCAAACCATTTTCTTATCCCTTTGTCCAACTTACCATGCGAGGCCACCTCCTCGACCATTTGCAGCAGCTGCCGCTGTGCACTGCCCGGCAGGCTGGCGATGCCCTTGTTAGAGACGAGCAGCAGGAACGCACATATGTAATGGAAGCGCTTGCGATCACGCACCGAGCGACGGAAGTCGAGGCGCTTCACAGCCTCGGTTAACCCATTGAAGCCGGCTATTTCGCGAGTGCAACGTATCGTGATGTGATAATGTGGTGGCATGCAACCACCCACATCCTCCTCCACGCTATCGCTGGAGCTCGATGGCTCCGGCAGGCTGCCCTCCGAGCTGTGACTGTAAGCAGGGATACATAGTAGAAGGATTTACAATCGATATAGTTATAGATAAAGATTGCTTTTTAATGGCTATAGTGTACAATTTAAACATACAGTTTGGTTAAAGTTATTCGTTGAGCAAATTGGGAAGTGATTGCTATCGGTCTGTGCCCCCTACACTTCCGCCGCCCCCTGTCTCAGTCGCCGCCTCTGCGCGTTTATCTTACTACCAGTTGTGCAACTCGTTGGCTTTCGGAGTTTGTCGTTTTGTTATTTGCCCGATTGTAAACATTGGTTAACTGCTTTTTAAGAGGCGGAAGCTAGAGACTTGTTTGTTAGGTGGGAAGGGGAGGGAGTTATTTCGAGTTAGGTGACATGTTTTTTTGGCAAATTTCCTCAAAATATAAATACAGTTTATAATAATGTTGACATGCCTTGAACATAGCCTAATCAACTCAAGTTTAAAGTAGACCTAAACCTGTATCCTTACATTTATCTGCATGACCTACTTTAGAACAAAATCACGTTTGTATAGCCTAATTTAAATAGCCCTAGCCTATTAAAAAGTTAATGCTGCTACTGACCGTTATAAATCGATACACCTTGACCATATTTCAAATGCATCTAGGTCTTTGTGGGCAACTAGGACGAGGACATGTCCTTCGGCAACTGCATTTCAATTTACGACTGAAGTGGGTCATTTTCCTGCCCCCATTTCTCTCTCTCTCTCTCTCTCTCTCCTCTCTCTCTCCTCTCTCTTTCATTTTACTTTGTTAGTATATCGGACAGAAGCAATCTGTTCAATTGAAGGAAGTTTACGTAAATTGACTTTTAATTTGAGTTCCGTTTTGGGGTGTAATAGAATTTGCCATCCCTTTCCAGTGTCCTTGAACGTATAGTTGGCTGGATATATATTGTAGACATTGTTTTCAAGTGAAGAAAGAGTCTGCTTGGTTGGCTTAGAAAAATACCTTAAGGAACTATTGGAACTATAACAAATTGTCTGATTATGAGCACGAAAACTATTTAAGAAATGATCAAATGTGGAAATGTATTTAACAGGCATAAGGAGGCGTGGCAGACCCCACTATATATATATTCTTGCTCAGGATCACTAGCCGAGTCGATTGAGCCATGCCCGTTTGTCCGTCCTCCGTCTATTATAAAAGCTTGGGATACAAAATGGGATATAGAGGATTGTATATAAATATCACAAGCTCCTGGAGTGTATTTCAAGTTTTAGGAATTCATTCATTTTAAAAATTTGTTTAGGGGTATTCTTGCCTTCTTTTCTTTGTTATTATTGCAAAACTGAGGTATATATTAAAAAAAAAAAAACAAAATAATAAATTTGACTTTGGTGACTTTCGTTTCGTAGTTGGTCTTAACTGAAAATTGAAAAACCTCATTGGCTCAGCCTCACCCCTCGGCCATGGACCTTCCCCCAACTTGGTCGGTGCTTGTACTATAATAATAGCAGCTGAAACAAAGAAATTGTTGTTGTTTTGCTGCTGTTGCTGCTGTTCAGTCAACAGACTCCAGCTCCCAATTCGAGCCAGCAGACCATGGATGCCAAGCAGATAAAGAGAGAGAGAGAGAGAGGGAGAGAAAGAGACAGAAACAGAGCGGGAATATCGGGGGGCCGACGACCACGTGATTCATATATAAATCAGTCAACGACGTCATCGTCAAGCGTTCGTTTACCTTTACGACGGGCAAATTAAACAAAATGAGCTCTTCGATGGGTCGGGGGGATCAGTTGGGAGCAGTGGGGAGAACTGCTCGCAGAACTGTGGAGTTTTTAGTGCTACATATGTAGATCCGAGTGCAGCAACTGCAGACGGCAATTTGCTTGTCTATTTTTAAGTGTGCGACCTTTTTCGGCATTAATTATTGTGATTCAGGCGAATGGAGTCGTCGTCTTCTAGTCTTCTAGTTTCTAATTTTGGACGAAGCTGGGCGCTATCACATGTCGCTGTCACTCCTGGTGCGCCTTTAAAATAGATTCGAAAAGTTTCTGAAGTTACACTCTGCAAACTTGGGTTGCATTCGCTCTAAGTTCAGAGGCCTCCATGGAGGAATGGGAAACTAAGTCAATTATTTTAACGAGAAAAAAGCCATAAAAGAAATGCCAAGCGTGATAGAGAATGATTAATGCACGTTATACGTACAGTAGCCAACAAGGTTGTGAAACAAGTTGTATTGTCCATGTGTTTGATACAAATAAAATGCATATAAATCTTTTCCTTGGGCTTGAATGGTCTTTTAGGTAACCTTGTATTAGGCGAAACTATATGCAAAGCAATTTGCAACTTGCACCATGCAGCCTAGTGTAGAAAATGGAATTGAACGCATTTCCATTGAGTGCACCCGACGCGGAAAGTGTAAGAAAATCAAGCAAAGAAAAAAGGCCAATAAATGGCCAGAGTGGCGGCTGTCAGTGCAGTGAAAGTGTGTCCACTCACACTCGCACACACAGTCCGCTCTTCCACAATCCACAATCCACAATCCACATACACATACTACACTGATATGTACATACATATGTCCGCGTCCACGTAATGCACCCCCTGATTTTTCATTTTCAATGTGATTTCGAATTTTTAATTAGGATTTTCGTTCATTATGCAGTCAATTCGGCAATCGAATTTTTAATTGGAAGCTGAAAAACCCATGAAATCAAATACAGCGCTTTGCACAGTTATGAAATTTTTACCTAACGCTTGAATATTGCATAATTTCGGGGAAGTGCTATCAAATTGTGGCACTTTTTCATGCCAATATTGTTCCGTATGTAGTCTCAAAGCTTTAAGCTTGAAAATCTTCAAGGACTTCATTTTTTTATTTCTCTATTATTCCTTTTAGATTCCCCAGTCAGTTAATTGATGTAATGGGAGGCACGCTTTTAAATCGATTCGAGGTTGAAATCAGGCAAAGCCTTGAGCTACCCAAAATCACCCAAGACACCCATACACGCACATTTGCCTAAACTTGACCGAATTTCATACTGTTCTGATATGCGGCATCCCTGTGTGAAAGTGTGTGTGAAGTTTGCAAGGTTGCAAAATTAGGTGTGTCAAGTCCGACGCGGCCTTGAGCTGTACGAACATTTTGGCAACCTACTTTACCTACCTACCTTTAATAATAACAAACATAAAATAGAACAAATACTATGAACGAAAAGCAAAGTTCCAATGTATTCCTTTCTTTGTGTGTGCCTTGAACTATTTTAGGAATACTTTAAAATGTGGTTCTTCTACTACTTCCGCCTTTTGTTAGCTAGGTTATAAAAATAGATATCGGTGCCTTAGGAGATGTCAAAATAATATCTTAAAAATGGACTGTTTCCGTGTTTCCCGAATTCTGTTCATTCGATTCTTTCGAAGGGATTGACTCACACGTCTCTCTAATTTTCATGCTCCCCGACACACCCACCTTTCTTAGATTCGAGTCACGAGTGTTAATGAAATAGAACGAAAGAACACTCTAAAGATTTCCCTGTTGCGTATTACACTTGACAGTTTATATACTTCAGTAAAGATAAAGAAAAGGAGAATAGTCAATTATCTACCTGTCGTCCATCTACTCTTTCGCTTTTTTGTTACTCTTATTTCGACGTTAAGGTGTTTCTTACTTTCACTTTTATTTCAAATGAGTCAGAGCAGTTATAAAAGAAATGTGCTATAAACTGACAAGCAAATTGCCATATATGGACATATTAAACTAAGTAAAACGTCTTGTGATACATTAGTTTATTTTCAAAAGGTTAAGCTTTACCACAATGAAAATGTTCACGGACATTTCGACACTTTCCGGTTCGTCATTGTCGATTGCCTAAGACGTCTCAGCTACAATCATTGGGTGAAGGTAAAGGGTGAATGCGCATTAACCATTAGTGGACGATGCTTAATGTGGATTGTTTCGCAAGCCAAACATTATGAGAATATTATTATTATTCTAAATGTACTCTCGATTGATAAGATTATTAGTAGGTCGAACGAAGATTTTGCTCGGATCGGATTTCTTGAACACGAACCGGTTGCGATAGCCATGACCTTTAAGCCGTCATGGCGGTTTGCTAACCCTATCAAAAGTCGTGGTTTTGTCATGTTTGAAAAGCTTATATAACCCAAATTGATGTTTCAAATCGATAAAAGACATTTACATTTTCTAAACGAAACGAGATTCGTAACATCAAACAAAAAGCCAATCGATTGTTAAAATATTTGTTTTGCTATTGATCGACTGATTGCCCCAATATAGTGCACTATTGTTTGCCCCCTGAACAATAAGAGAGAGAGCAACAACAAATACTACTCACCGCTTGCGTTTGCCGCCGCACTCCAGCACCTTCTTCCGCTCCCAGCCCTCGTCGGTCTTGACCCATGCCTCGCCAGGTGAGCGAAAATCTTTCGAAATGAACGCCATGTAAAGTCGTCGAAAGCGAAGATTTCGTGTTATATGAAGCGCGACTTATTACGCTCGATTACGTATTATTTTGTAGTTACTCCTAAGGTAAATCTTTTTCGGACGGCGATTAAAAAGTGCCTGTAAAAGAGTGGAAGACAATTTTCGTTGTGAAATTAACGTTTGATGCAATTCTTCAAGCACTGCTACAGAAATTTGTTGCGCATTATCCGCAAGTTTATTAACACAGTTTTGCGTCTATTAACAAGTCGAATTTTGTACACCCTGCAACAGGCGAATAGCTCAGCAGTCCCATATGATATACAACTGATGCCCTATATAAGTAAATTAGCATGCAGCATTTGAGTCTATGTTGTGTTTTGCTCTTCATGCACCTTTTTCACTTTCATAGCAGCTTTTCCTTCCTTCGTTCTCGAGCAGAAGAGTATACAAAATTCACTTTTATTAGGCACAACGGAACCAAAACAAATGAAAACGGACCATATAAAGACAAAGCGCTTCAGCCAGAAGAGAGAAAGAGAGAGAGAGAGAGAGAGAGAGAGGAGAGGGCGCAAACGCTGGGAAAGCGCGAGAGCGCCCTACCAGCTGTTCGCTCAATTGAATTGTTGAGCTGAGCGATGGGTCGCGGGAGAGGGTTAGCTGTTTGGCGCTCAAGTGGAGCACAAATCGTGCGTTTGTTTTGTTGTCTCTGTTCGTCAGTGTGTATGAGTGTGTCTGTATGCTGTAGGTACACAGCTGATTTCTGCAATTACGCGTTTGTTTTGCTTTGTTGTTATTTTTCTTTCGTTTTTTGTTATACATTTTTTTCCAGCTTAGTCCTCAAACATGCAACCGAATTTTTGTTATTTGAACAATTGAGCTGAGTGTTACTTTCATTTCCTCATTTTAATTCACACACTTATTGGCAAAATATATACTTGTGTTTGTAATTATGTTTGTGTGTGCAGATTCAAAATGTACACATACAAATAATTGAACACTCTTAAATATTGAATAATTGCGTACTTAAAGCGTAATTTTCGTGTTAGGTTCAGTACTGAAAAATATGTTTTCTTCTACGCACTTAATAAATTGACTGTTCTAGATTTGGATTGACACCAGGTTGCTATATTCACTTTAGTGCCAGATGCCACTCTGCCAAAATAATAGCACTCAAAGGGGACACAGAATTAACAATATTGGTGTACAACTCCACTTATTCCATGGACCATTTCGCTCGGCGCGTTGCACTCAGGGCCAAAAGTAGATAAACACTAAACGCCAAGTTTTCTTACACAGCACAGCTGAGCCGTTACTCACAGCAAAATTTGTATTTTATTCGACAATATACATATATTGTTGAATTGGCAAAGAGAAACGTACAAATTTTGAAAAAATATGCTGAAGCTCTATTAAAGCGTGCCTAGAACTGATGCCACACGCTTCTCCGGATAAACTGAAATAGAAAATCCAAAATAGCTTGCCCAAGTCAAGTTTGAGGTGGTGGCATATGCACATTTACTCTTTGTACGATGTGACGTCACACTAATATAACTTAAAAACTATGAGTCAAATCTATCGACTTTCGAGGTGCTGCCAGATAGAAATCGAAGCGCGCGCGCATTTAAACTTTCGAACAGGCTACAGTAAAATAAATCAAAGACACAAAATTACCCGACTATCGATACAATCGATAAACATAAACCAGCTCTGTTTGATTGTCATTGTCAGGTGCAGCAATTTGGAATATACGATATATGGTTTCTTATGTCCGTCATCGAATAATCGATATTTCTTATCTAAGACTTAGTACACCACTAGTTCATGTGAGATTTCATAATTGTTGCCAAAAAGCTCCAATGATAAAAAAATCTATAACCCAATAGCTGAAAATAGTTATTAATTCCACCCGCACAGTGTAATAATGTCATCGGAACAAGCTCCCAAAATCAAGTACGGAGAGACCGCACCAAAATTGGACAAGGCCCAGTTGCAATTCATGAAACTTATCGAACAGCAGAATTTGGATCGTGTCCAGAAACTAAAGCGTGTGCGGCGCAATAATCTGCTGACAGCCGGCGCTCTGGGATTATCTGTAGTGGCCATTTACGGCTACTCGATATTCTCAGTGCAACAGGAGAAGTTCCTCGACGACTTCGAGGAACCGAAGAAGGTGACAACCAACTGAAACAAGAAGCACACTACTGCAATCCTTATAGTCTTTAAGCGCGTTTTTCCTTTACTTTTTACATTTAATTTAAAATCGGTATAAATGTAAGTACCTTCTAAAACTGTTTTCAAAGCATAAGTTTATTTTAAACGTATGTATGTATGTCCATGTTTCGATAGATGGCTCAAGCAACGGCTCGCGTCCTCAACAATGGCATGCGGCTACCTCCGCTGCCCAGCATACGAGATTTGGTCAAACTTTACAAGCTACAAGCCATGAAGCAGCTTAGTCAAAACTTTCTGATGGACGAACGGCTCACAGATAAGATAGTAAAATCAGCTGGTCGCATAGATCCCCGAGATATTGTGCTTGAAGTGGGACCAGGACCAGGTGGGATCACTCGTTCCATACTGCGACGTCAGCCGCAACGTCTCATGCTAGTCGAAAAGGATGCAAGATTCACAGAAACGCTGCAACTGCTGCGTGAATGTGCTCGCCCCCTTGATATGCAGGTTGACATCTATCATGAGGACATACTCCGCTTCAACATCGAACACCATGTGCCGGACACTTCGCAACGCATCCATCTTATTGGCAACCTGCCATTCGCAATATCCACACGTCTCCTTATCAATTGGTATGCAGACTTAGCAGCCCGTCGAGGCGCTTTTCGGCGCAACGACACTTGCATGACACTTACTTTCCAAAAAGAGGTGGCCGAACGAATATGCGCCCAACTGGGGAGCGAGCAGCGTTGCCGACTCTCCATTATGTCACAGATCTGGACTGAGCCTGTGCTGAAGTTTATCATACCAGGCAAGGCATTTGTGCCCAAGCCTAAGGTCGACGTGGGAGTGGTGAAGCTGATACCCCTTAAACAGCCCAAGACGGAGCTGCCCTTTTCGCTGGTGGAGCGCGTGGTTCGTCACATCTTCAGCATGAGGCAAAAGTACTGTCGGCGTGGCTACAGCACATTGCTACCACCAGAGAACCGCGAGGAGACAACACAGAAGCTGTTCCAGCTGGCAGATGTGCAGGATATACTGCGTCCTTTTGAGTTGTCCGTGGCCGAGTGCCTTCGTCTGGCTGAAGTTTATGCAGAGCATCTGGAAACGCATCCCGAGGTGGCCGATTACAACTACCGAGCGCCAAAGCAGACCGAAACGATTTCATGAGCCTTTGTTTATATTGTAAAAAGTTTATTACGTTAAATACACATCAAATTGTAAGAAAAACGTGTAAATATGCGCTAAAAAAATATTCGACATGTTTGTGCGGACGGAATGTAAATGGAGGAGATTCGAGTTATTTTAATTGAACTGTCGTTGGAATTCTAAGGCACTTTGGCAGTCCTCTTTGCTGGTACTTATCAGTGCAAGTGGAATGCGCTGAGTATAAGCAACAGGAGTACGGAAACACCGGTCAGACTTTTGGCTCCGTTGCAGCGGTGATCCAGAAAGCAGAAGCAGAAAGTGGTGTCCGTGAAGTAGTCCCGCTTCACGTCGTGCTCTTTGATTGTGTGATTAACGTAGTGGGCCAAACGCACGTCCTTTGCTGCCGGTCGACAACCCTCATACTTGTCGGCAGGTATGTCAGTTCGGAAATTAAGTGCACTTAGGCAATCGCGTGTTATGGTCTCCTTGGCACCACGACGCTCCGTTACTTTGACGCAGATGTCGTTGCTCTCGGGGCACTGCTCGCCGAGAAAACCGATGCCACGCCAGTTAAACTTATCGGCGCAACCTGGTGTAGCTGAAGTACATCTGTAGCACCAGATTGCAGCACCTATTCATGTAAGTTTTCGTTAGTTTTTTTTTTTTTTGTTTACAAATGTAGCTGCCTCTCAGCCTTTGATTTTGTGTGGCTTACCTTCGTTTACTAATGCTGCAATCAGCAAGAGCACATGGAGTATCGATTGTAACTGCATTTTTATTTATATTCACAAGTTTAATTGACACTTTTAACTCTTATGAAAAGTATTATATTGCACTTTTATTATTAAAACAACGCCCAAACACAGTTCAGTGATGACACACATCTATCGAGTATCGACAATCGATATCACAAATAGAAGTGTTGACAAATGGCTGCATATCATATGTTTATTTATCGATTTCTGCCGCCAAATAGATATACAATTACTCTGTGTTGAAAAACAGCTGCACACCATGCGCCAATCAATAAATATCGCCTTTTAATTTGTCAAATTTAAATTTTGTAGCGCGAATTTCGATTGATAAAGTAAAACCAAATCACATAACTATATGACTCATGTAAATTATATTGTTTTGTTTTTAGTTCACCATTCCCATAAGTTATTCATATGCTGTTTACAGTCTATTTCCTGCTAAATCGTCATTTGTATTTTTAGAGCTGCAAATTTATTATGCAAAACATCTTTAGGCGAAGCAACAAAAAAATGCCTGATCGAAATTGGCGATCGCTTTTAAAGTATTTGTGTGTTTCTTTATGCGTGGAATGTGCCGTGCTTGCCAAATTAGAGGCCAGGATGAATCAGCCGAGGCGGCTCCGCTAATTAAACATCGACCAACGCTGACAAAGTCCAAAAAAAGCGGCGAGCGCGTAAGACCAGTGGATATTGAATCGTCACGCGTTGTTAAGATGTTAAGAGTGAAGTACAAATATGAAAATGACGAAATGCCGCTGCAGGTACAGTGGGCAACGCATGTTTTCTTCTTTTTCAAATAATTTTATATTTTGAGTTATCAATATTTTATTGTTTTGTATTTAAAACTATGAAACTACACAAATTTATACAGTTAGTCACATTTGCAAATATCGCATACAGTGTTTTTGAATAAATCAAAATAAATTAATAGTTATGCTCTTCTAGAGATAGGTTCACACATGAGATATGATAGATATAATCATTAAAGGGATCTTACAAGAAATTATGTAAACAGAGCTTTTGTTATTTACAAATTGGAATAATAAATAAATTATGTCTGCTAAATGAATCATTCACACAAAATAAACAAACTAACACACAAACATACGAATACATGCACACACACACTACTAAAACTACGAATACATTTTATGTAAAATCACGTTTCGGGTACAGGCCCTCCCCCCCTGCTGGCTATCGCGCCAGGCGCTTAAAGCTGCCAACTAAACGGAGACAACAAACTCCTTGCCGGTTTTGAAGTCGACGCACTTAAATTGCGGACAGCATTTTGGGAAGCTCCAGTTGAGGTCGCTGGGCAGCTCCTCGCAGCCGGGCATCTCGATGTAGGGACAGGTCTCGATATTGATCTGTTGCGCCTCAATGTCGCACGTCATGGCGGCACAGATGCCTTTCGGCCTGTATTCCTTATCGGGCAGCATGAAGCGTCTTGTCAGCTTGTCGAAGCATTTACCGGGGTGCGCTGCAAGTGAAAAAGAAGAAAAACAACACGATGAATAAGAATGTGAATCAGTTATAGCGGAAGTTTGTTTTGTTCTGTTGCTTTATTACAGCAGTTTGCAAGTTTTTTTTGCTTTTTTATTTATGCACGAGGAAGTGGACTGCGCTATGCAAAACTTTCGACGGATCAGGCAGATGTTTTAAGAGTGTGTAAATCTGCTATAAATACAAATGCAAAGCTATAAATACGAAAGGTTGTAAGTGGACTGTATTTATGGGAAACTTTCAACAATCAATTTTGCCCCTCTTTTGTTTTTGGCGTGACTTGCAAAAATCGCGTGAAAAAATGGTCTGAAACCACAAACTTGGGAAAGACTTAAGACACGAACTTGACAGTCATGCCATGCCAATGTTGGCTAGAAGCCGACGTTCATATGGCATATTTAAAAATACCTCAAGTGGTTATTGCAAACAATTGCATGAGCCTCGCTTTTATTTATAACAACAATTCGCCGCCGGCTAACTGTCGAAGTTTTTTGATTAATGGCACTCGCAATTTGCCATTCAGGTCGCAGGCGGTACGAGCTCAAAGCTTGTACAAAGAGTACATTATACTATGTATTCGCCTCTTTCCACTTTGGTTTATTTTCAGTTAATTGGGAAGGCGATGAAGAAACTCGAGTGAACTCATCGTCTATTTTTAAGAGTACACGTTAATTATGCATCGTTGGCTTACCCGCTGCCCGCTGCCAGCTGCCAGCTGCCCCTAAACCCGGTCATAAGTTGGACGACCTTCACGAATTAGCAATCATAACAAAAACAGCAACAACAACAAAAACAAACAACTATTTTATCATTAGCTTGGACATTTTTGTAACACACACAAATCCGCATAGCGATGCAAATTAGCGCATGGGTAAACAACAAACTCACGAAAACACAAAAATTCAGCACATTTCTTATGCTAATTTTTGGCAGATGCGAAAAACCCCAAACCCGAAATTGGTATAAAGAAAAATAACAAATACCCAAATTAGTTGTTGTTTTTTTTTTTTTTGGTGTTTCTTTTCTGCGTTGTTTATACGGTCGTATTATGATATTTTTTTTTTGTCTATTTCTTTTTCTCTTTTCGACTGACGTCTACGAAAAGGGTAAAGCAAAATATAAATCGCATTACTTATAAAGAGACAGCTAACGACAAATCTGTTTTCTGACGTCGCTGGCAAAACAGTTACAATTAAAAGTATATCAACTGCTGCGAAGTATACAAATATGCAAAAATACACTTGTGCATCTGTATATACAACCTCAAACCTGTTCCATAAATCAATCACAGAAACTGCCAACTGCTTTCAGCTTTATGAGCTTTTTATTATTGTCAAAGGTTGTTTGACCATACTTTTGTGAAGTCGGCCTTTAATCGGCGCTGATATTAATTGGAAACTTAATTGAAAAGTCACCAATAAGGCGCCTGGCGTACATTTAATTAAGTCTAAACATTGCACGGCGAATTTCCAGTGGAAAAGACCTAAGCAACACTAACAGCTGTAAATACTATGTTATCTAACACTACTAAGGTATTTTGTGTGCTAAGTTTAGTTTTTTTTTTTTTTTTTTTTTAAATACTAACCAGCATGTATTTGCGCGGGTTGAGAGTAAACAGCCGCTTGAGAAAAGTAGGCGAGGCAGGCGATCAACACGAGAGCAACACAAATTTTATTCGCGTACATGATGTTGAATATGTGTGAGTATAAAGTATTTTGTGCTTTAATTTGTTGGTAGAGTTGTAGCAATTTGTTTTTTTTTTTATTAGACGGTTTAAAAGACGTCAATCTTGTGAATTCTTAGACTTTTTGTAACTGAGGTCTACACTGGTCACTTAACAGTCAGCAACTGAGGCTACAGCGGCTGGCGACGCTCATATTTAAGCTCCGCTGCTCCGTTGCTCCGTTGCTCTGCTGCCAGCTTAAAGGTCTCTCAAACTCTCAATCTTATGAATGCGCTCTCGCTCTTTGCCTGCTGCTGCTGAGCTTCAAAGCACATGTTTTTTTTTTTTTTTTTTTTTTGATTGCGTTGTTTGCTTGCTTCGCTTTTTCGCCATACATTTTTGCGTCTTGGGTTATTCCGAGGCAACAACAATAACACGCACCATAAATCTTAATGCATACATATGTACATAATTATTTATTTACTGCATAAGCATGTTTGGATATAGAAATTTAGTCTGCCGGCGAAATGCTCTCGCGGGTCCACCTTCTCTCTCTGGCCGTCAGTCTGTGCAAGCCGCCATTGTTGTATTGTTCCAACGCTCTCCCACGCTTTTGGCCTTTGTTCTGCATTCTTTTGCAGTATGTGTAATTAAATGTTTGATTATTTTTATCGAAATCCGGCAGTGTATAGGTGGGAGTATCGTGTGGGTTGAAAGTAATGAAATGTATGCTGTGATCGACCAGTCTCCTGCTTTCATAGGCAGTAAATTGTGTGTGCTTTAAGATGCTTTGTTTATCTATTTACTTACAATATAATAATGTAACTGTTCCTTAACTGTTGTCAACTAAATGCTTCGCACCTCAAAACTTTCCAAAGGAATAATTCATTTTGTGCTTAATTATCCCTGGCAGCATACGGTGCTTGATGAACCTGCCGCCAAGACGTGCAACAGCCGCACAGTGCTTATTATCCCATTCGACTGACGCCAAGTTGACGCCGCCGGCCGTCGGGGGGGCGTAACTCTTAATGGAAACTAGTCGCCTGCTGCCTGTTTTTGTTTTATTGCATACCAGAATTTAGTACTTATTAACTGTGCAGGGCGTTGTGCAGACAAAGGACTGACAGGTGGCCCTCGCTAAGGTGAACGAACAATATTACTTTAAATTTTCAATGCATTTACCCAGACACAAGACGACTTTACCCCTACCCATCTGAATGAATTAAACTTTTTTGGGCTTAATTTATTTAGGGGTTAGTTTCCTTTTTATGATTTGTTAACCAAGTCCAGCTACGCGATAAACCCGTTTGTCAGTCCCCTGATACGCTTGTTGCACTTGCAACAAAGCTACAAAAAAGACGACACCGTTGATTCTGAGTCCGCGCCCGGGATCGAGTGCGATAACAACGGCGACCGTGTGACGTCAATTTGTTGTTTTTAACTCGTCGTTTTTTTGTTTTTGTTTTTGCTTTTTTTTTTTTTGATTTGTTTGCCTGTGTTTGGCGTTGCTCTTGGCATTGCCTTGGCCCGGCGACTTGCGACTTGCGACCGAAACCGAATTCATTTTGCGGCGCACGCTGGAATTTATTAATTATGACCGGGTACAACATTTTAGCACAAGTTGTAGAGCGACCAGCGGGTAGACAAGATTGGAGGGGGTCGTGAAGAGGCCATCCGATCGACAGGTATGTTAAAAATTCCATTTCAAGCAGCCGTTTTATAGCTGATTTATTGTTTATTCGATTTAATTTTATTGCTTATTTTCGGACTACGTGCTGGATACAATGTAACTGAAAATCACAGCAAAACAGAAAAACAAAATGCGAAAAAATAAAACATAAAAACAAAATCAAAATAATGATGAAAAAAAAAAAAATAAATTGATAAATATTTATGGACTTTAGGTTTTTGTTTTGTCATGACGCATAATTAGTTATAAAATTTGTCTTGAAAACGCTCGCCCGTAAACAGTAGCCAGTTTTTAAACCTTTCGTCTCTGCCTGCCCTATCCTACGATTCGAACACTTAATAAGCGGTATGCGAAGAATTAATTGCTGATTAATTGCATGGGTCGTGTGCCGCATAAAGTTGATATTCCTCCTGCCCCTTAAACGTGTATGGCTTATATATTTTGATAAAATGGCTGTTTTAATACAAGAAAAGAGATCAAATGGTTAAGAAATTATTGAGTTGTCAAAACAATATAATGAGCAGATATTCATGTGGCTGTATTCCTATGAAAGTAAGTCAATCAAAGACTGAGTTGAAGCAGTTTTGGTTGTCTGATTTGTATAGTTTCTTCAATCACGTGTGCTTATATGGACATACATATATAAATATGTATCATGTTGTCGCTTAGGATGTGCATATTTGGTATTCCCCAGAATTGTATGGGCATCGAATGTGGAGAAAGAAATTTCTTCCAAGTCGTAACACAGCTGAGGCTTCGAAAACGAATTTAAAGCAAATTTGCATATTTAACACGTCGTTTTTATTGTTGTTGTTCCTATGTGTTTTGCTTAGCAAAAAAAACCCAGAAAAACCAAATCCGCATACAAAAACACGCAAGTAGAAGCTCTCAGTCTGGCGCCAAAGAAATTGCCAATAATCCATCAAGCGGTTTGAGTGGCTTTATTTATCAGCCCCCTGTCTCGGAGCAAGTCTCTGTCCATTTGGACTTAGACTAAGACTAAGCTCAAGCCTCCGCCATGTGCTAATCGTTCGATGGTGCGTTGCGTGAAGTTTTTATTACACGTTACCGATGTCGCGCTATCATCCAGACCGGTCTACAGATAAAATTTTTTCGAATCTATTTCCCGACTCCGTCTGTGATTGTCACTAATTATGCAGGAATTTTTGGAAGCAGCGTCCGTCTGCGAGTCGCCACAATAAATTCTGTGAATTCGACAGTTATTTTAATATCATAAATTCATTCATTTCAAGTTGGTGCATATACTAAATATTTCAGAATTTTCTCAACAGGGCAAAATCGGTTATTCTAAAGTAATTTTAAACACACAATTCAAATCTTATAGTAGTCGAGTTCATAAAGTCAAAGATTATTTTATTTGTTCTTTAGTTCCATTGAAAACGCTTGTACTATTATTGACCAAGATCGCTCGAGTGTCGTGAGAATGACCAATGAACCGCTTGATATAATTATCAAGCAACTTGTGCATTGCCTGAGGAGAGTGAATGAACCGATATCAATCGATAAGCTACTGCAAATCTCCAATGTTACCGCAAAGAATCCTTTGGAGCTTAAGACAAAAATTAAGATGCTGCTCAATATGGCAGTGCGTTTGGGCTTCGTGAAGAAGTGCAACAGCCACTATTACTACTCAGCCCATGAAGAGGATGTAGTGCCTCTGCTTGGCGGCGATATCAACAAGGATCTTTGGAACGAAAACGATCCCGAGACGCATTGCAGCAAAGCATCCTCTTCCAGCAAGTCATCGTCAGTTGGCGATATCAGCAACCTATCCACACTCTCTGATCTTGGGAACACGAGCGAGCTCGAAACGCACAGCAGCGATACGTCCTTAGCGGGACAGTCATCGTCAATTAGCGATATCAGTGACCTTCATGATTTCTCCGAATTCCTTTGAAAAATCTTATCGATAAGAGCTTGCTGGAAAGTACTCAGTAGCTTAGTATCAAGAAACGATAAAAAGGGAAATGCACGTTGGTGCAAAAGGATTTTTAGCTTCGCAAATTTGAAAATTTTTTACATTTTTTTTAACACCGACGAGTTTAATTTTAAAATTTGTAAATTTTTTATGTCCACAGTGGCATCGGCAGACGGGTTGCTTGTATGGGCCTGGCAGGTTCAGACGACCCACGCGCTGCCTTTTAGAACCTTCATGCTCCACTGGAAAAAAATCACTCAGCGGATGACAAATTGAAATTGAATTAAAATTGAACTAAATTAACTGTAAAATGAAAATTAAATTACATTTTAGCACCAGATGGGGCAATCAATTAGCCAAATTCTCATTGTGCTTTTATTTTTCGTTCGCCTCCGTCTCATTTAGGGTTAAACCCAAATTCGAATAGCCACCGTTCGCAAAACAGACTCTCAAACTAGTCCAAAACGCCGGCGACTTTCTGACGCCGCAGTGACGCCGTTGACTTTCACGATCCGGTCTGCTATTGAATTTCAAATGAATGACGTGAATAAAGCGAAGTATGTGTATACATACATACATTCATACACATATTCATGTACGTATGTATCAATGTATAATCTGAAATCTAAAGCCACAAAACCGTTTAGGTACTATCCAACACACAAAATTTAGTTAAGTTAAGATTTAATTAACCGAATTTGTCAACTGAACAAAAAGAAACCCCAAAACCCCAGCACATTTACATAGACTCATCAAAACAAGGCGAAGGCCAGAGAATCCAGATAAATCTAAGGAATTCCCATTGCCTTTTTGGTATACCCTAAACTAATGGAAAAGGGTTTATATAACTTAGGGTGTAACTAAGTTCACCATAAATGTTTATGTGTATAAAACGCAGATTCGACTATTAATATGAATAAATGCTGTTTGATGGGAATAATATCTTAGCAGGCTAGAATGTAAAATAAAACAGAAGTAATTTAATATAACATTATTTTCCTTTACTTTCCTGAGCATCATTTTAGTTTTGAGTAAACACTTTAGCACTTGAGCAATTTAAAACCGCGTACCGAAAGTTTGTGCTGGGTATCTGGCTGCCGAGGACACCCGACTATAAATTTGCTTGTTTATTTTAGATCTTGTTGGAAAAAAACAATACATTTGCATGCTAAATTTGATGCAAGACTCAGTTTTTTGTATCCATCTTGTATATTTTGTATCTGTAAACAAAACGAAGCAAACAATTAAATAATACTAATAGTGATTTTATTAAATTTTGCATAAAATAATTACGTATATAAATAGCAAATGTTGCAATTTTTATCCAAGTTGTAAAACGCAAGACAATCACGTTAAATTTGTCGTTTGCAAAATTAAAAAGTAATATCAAATATATTAAAAATTATATACATATAATAATTATTTATTTATATATTTTAAGAATATATTAAGAAAGCTGGCACATTCTTTATTCTCAATATTAATACAATATTTTGTTGCACTGTGTACAAATATCGATAAGGAGTATCGCACAGCATATGGGGCAACGATAGTATCGAATTTGATATCGATGTCGGCGCTAGCGATTGCTCAATTTTCTGCGAGCACGGCATGTTTGTTGCGTGATTTTTTTTGTATTAATCCGACCAAGAGAATTGCAAGCACTCAACAGGTGCAATTGCTGCTGCTGCGGTGCTATGGCTGAAGTCAAAGACTGGCGGCCATTTGTTTATGGAGGATTGGCGTCTATAACAGCCGAGTTTGGTGAGTACATAGTCTCCGTGGCCGTACAATGGGGCTTATCGCTACCGAGAATCTTCATTGGAATCGGAATCTGGTGTAAACAAACACTTGTTTTAACCGTTTGTGTGTGTCTCGATGTTTTTGTCTCGCTGTGCGTCGGTGTAAATATTTTCATGCAGGCACTTTTCCAATTGACACAACCAAGACCCGCCTACAAATTCAAGGACAGAAAATCGATCAAACCTTTTCGCAATTGCGATATCGTGGAATGACCGATGCATTTGTCAAAATTTCCAGGGAGGAGGGACCGCGAGCTCTATACTCTGGGTAAGCAACTTAACCCTATAGCGTGCTAACCTTTAATACATCTACATATCAATGAGTATGTGCTTGTGTTAGGTGCCATTATAATTGTAGGCATATTGATAATGAGAAGATGCTGCTGTAACTTTGTTAACTAAGGGGAAATCTCGTAGTCAGCTCTAAAAATAATTACTGGAATAGTTTTTGTCTATACCTAATCACAATTAATATATTGTTGATATGGTCATAAAAACAATGTAGACATAAAACGTACCTATGTATGATATGTCTGGTAAATGGTAGCTGCTGATGCAATCACGAATTTCCTTTGGTTGCCAGTACAACATAGCCATATGTGATCTAGATAAGGACTATATACTCGTTAGACTTAATTGAAACTTTTTACCAGGCTACTATCAATTGTTTAGAAGCATATTCCCTGTTTGATAAGCGCGCGAGCAACCCCTTAGACTTTGTTTCTTATGATTTTGGATTTTGATACCAGATAATAATCGCTCTTGTCTTGCAGCATTTGGCCCGCGGTATTACGGCAGGCGACCTATGGCACCATTAAGTTTGGCACCTACTACACTCTCAAAAAGCTGGCTAACGAGCGTGGATTGCTGACAGATGAGGACGGCAGTGAGCGAGTTTGGAGCAATATCATTTGTGCCGCAGGAGCGGGAGCTATTTCGTCAGCCATTGCAAATCCTACAGACGTGCTTAAGGTTCGCATGCAGGTGCATGGCAAGGGAACAGATCAATTGGGGCTGGTTGGCTGCTTCCGGGAGATATACAAATTCGAAGGCATGCGCGGACTCTGGCGCGGCGTCGGACCCACAGCACAAAGGGCGGTGGTTATTGCATCTGTGGAACTGCCAGTCTACGACTTTTGCAAGCTGCAGCTAATGAGCGCCTTTGGGGATCACGTGGCGAATCATTTTATGTAAGGCTTGCTTGGTTGGACACATTCAACCTGATTAACCTGCGATATCTTTTCAGTTCAAGCTTCATTGCCAGCCTGGGCAGTGCGGTTGCCTCAACGCCAATAGATGTGATTCGGGTAAGTGACGTGGAGCACGCAAAGTTGTATACGCAAATACTAATCTGCAATTCACATGCTTTCTTCCCAGACACGCTTGATGAACCAGAGGCATGTGACCGTGGTGAATGGCAGTGGAATGGCCACAGCGAAATTCTATAGCGGAAGTCTCGATTGTGCGGTGCAAACCATTCGTAACGAAGGCCTGTTAGCGCTTTACAAAGGCTTTATACCCACGTGGGTGCGCATGGGTCCTTGGAATATAATATTCTTCATCACGTACGAGCAGCTTAAGAAATACTAGCTAGTCGTTATAGCAGAGACGTAGAGAGACATCAAGTACAAGAGATGTATTTAACATTGAAACCAAAAAGATCTATTTTATAATTGTACCTAGAAGACATATGTATAACTAAGGGTCATAGTTGAAATCGAGCCAGGGAGTGTCTCTTGCGTGTTCACCAATGAATTGCCACAAGAACTGTTTCATCCAATAGACGAACAACGATTGATATAGAACAACGTGTTTGCGTTGGCGCGTTTATTTAAAGTATTTGCATTTGAAACGAACCCGTTGAGTGCTTGACAAGTGGAATCTGAAATAGTCCATGTATTTCTCTAGTCTTGAGTCCTAATGCACTTTTCTGCATTTCTTTGTTCTCATTTAAATCGCATTTAGATATCCATAGGGTCAAAATGTGACGAAAAACTAGTTTAATTTAGTTTCGATTTTGCAGATTTTTAGTTGACATAAGCAAGTTTAGATTGAAATTGTATTAAATCGCGTATTTCATTTATTCAAAGCAATTTCGTTGGCTTTTCACTCGCATTGCACACAAACCTATGCTGTAAATATGTACATTCAGTAAGAACTTTAAAAATATACATACAATGTAAGTATACTTATGTTATTCCTATGTATACCAAACTTTTATTTGTATAGGAAAACTTTTGAATAAATGGATCGTTTGAAATCTCATAAGCCAGACAATGTTATGCATAATTCAAAAGACGTGCTGCATGGGGTTTATTCCCTGTACTAAAAATTTTCTAAACCTTTTTTCTGCAACGGCATACCCATAAATATATACTATTTGTTGACATAGACGTCGCATTAGGATTTGCGCTCGTTACTGCATGTATTTGTTGAAGTGAGATAGCAAGATGAAAGAGACGAAATAATCGCTGTTAGGAATTGCTGTGGCGAAGGGTACTTTATTGTCCGGCCCGGTCAACTGTAACCTTCGCTATCTTATTCGATTGTTTTATGGAACTGCAATTGCATATAATAAATAAAAACAAGTAAGAAAGAAAGATAAAGTCTATTGTGCTCGACTGTTATATACCCGTTACCCAGCTGTTCGTTCATCAAAATTATTTGCAAAACAATAAAGAACGGCTACAATTATATTTTGACTATGAAAGGCCATAGACTTATAATATTATTGCACAGTCAAAATCTGGGAAACTATGGAAAACGTTGAGTTGAATAACTTCCATAGCTTAAAGCTATGGAAAACGTTGAGCTGAATAACTCCTGTGTTTATTATCCGATCGTTACCAAATTTTTAGGGATCATTTCTCTTGGGTATAATTTTATAAACCGAAAGAGAACAATATGGCGGCAATATTGGTAGTTCTAGCTCTTATAAGATCTAAATGTTCATACGGGCAGACAGACAGACGGACATGGCTATATCAACTCAGCTGCTGATCCTGAGCCAGAATATATATATACTTTATGAGGTCGGAGATGTCTCCTTCTGCCTGTTACATCAATTTTTGGTTTGAACAAAGTTATAATACCGTTCTACTCTATATATATATCTACCACCCTCAAAAATAGATTAATGTAAATAATTATATCCGACCCCATAAAGTATATATATTCTGGCTCAGGATCAACAGCAGAGCCGAAATAGCCATGTCCGTCTGTCCTTCTGTCTGTATAAACGTCGAGGTCTCAGCTATTACAAAATTTCAAATTTGAGGTGCCACGCCCACAGCTCACGCAAATCGATAATTTACGAATATTATCGAAAGTATTACAGTTACAGACACCAAATTTGGCATCATGGTTCCTGTAAATCATGCGCAGATTAAGTTTATTTCAAATTTGAATTGCCACGCCCACCGCCCACGCAAATCGATAATTTTTAAATATTAAGGAAAGTATTGTATTAAGGTTACAGCTTTCCGCTTTGAAACACGTAAGGATGCTGATAATATGCAATCCCAATCCCCAAATTACAATCCGATCGGGCAATAAACACAGAAGTTATTAAAGAAAACGTTTTTCATAGTTCCGTTGCCCGCATCATTGTGGCATATCGTCATGCATCGTTTAAGCCTTTGTGTGTGTGTCTGTATGTATGAGGGTGAGAGCAAGTTAGTACTAAGTAGTGCAACTACAAAGTTGGTCGAATGGTATCTTACGGTCGGGCGCGCTCGACTGTAGCTTTCCTTACTTGTTGTTTTCCAAGAATTGGCATATATATAAATATATGTATTGTTGATAAGCTCGTGACTAATAAAAATTATACGATATTGTCGCCACTTTGTGCGATTCACGATCAGAACTTCAAAGTATTATGGACCCGCAGCAGGATTTATACAGAGCTCTGGAGGAACGCGACCTCAACGCCTTCGATCAGGCTCTAAACTTGCAGGCCAATCCCAATGAGCAGGACAACAAGGGGACAACGATCTACGAGAAGGTGCTAACATTGCCCGGCTGTGCGGAATTTATCAGACTTTGTCTTGCATCGGGCTGCAATGCGAATTATGTAAGGTTTCGCCAAAAATCTGCGCAAAAGTTATCCGACTGAACGCAGTTTCTATTGCAGGTTAACTATAAACAAAAGGCTGCACTCAATTTTGCTACCGATTCACGAGATCCCGAGAATATTCGAGTCGTGTTAGAAGCTAAAGATAAATTGGCATGTGGAAATCCGATCCAACAGTTAGACAACAAGTATAATGAGCTCACGCCTCTCAATTCACTGGCCAAGAACTTGAACCAGAAAAATGCAGACGCAGTATTCGAGTGCATGCGGTTGCTTCTTAGCTACGGAGCTTCGCCCAATATTCCAGACGATAGGGATATGAGTCCCCTGCATTATGTGCTCTATAACAGGACTTTAGCGCAGCTGGAGCAGAAGCAGAAACTTATTGACTTGTTGCTGAAACAGCCTCAAATAAACATTAGTGAAGAGCTTAAGGATGAACTGCTCAAATGGAATCCCGATCTCAGACTGCCAAGGACAAATACTTTTTCAAAAAACAATGACTTAGACGATCTTCTGCAAACGTTACGCAATGGCAACGAGGAGGAGTTCATCAGACGTGTCGAAGGATATCAGGGCGATCGTTGCGAATTCCTTCCGCAATGCATCATCAGTGGCTTACACAAGGCTTTCGAATTTCTGCTTTCTGAAGAGAATTTCAATATTAATAAAAAATGGCCCAATTGTGATAAAACCTATGTGGAGATTGCCGTTAATTATGGCAATTGGTATGCGTTGCAGAATCTGCTGGAGCACAAGGATCTGCAGTTGGCCAACAACAGGAAGCTATTACACCTGGTCGTTGGCCGATTGGATGAGCCATCCACGAATTCTTTCAGTGACTATACGAAATGCTTTCTACTATTGCTCTCATGTGACCAAGTGAATGTCAATGAAACCGACATAAGTGGCAGAACAGCACTTCATTACGCCATTCGCTATGGCCATGGGATTGCTGTGCGGGAACTATTGCGTCACGGTGCCTATCTAGGCATAAGGAGCAATTTCAAGGAGTTTGCCGTTCAGGATATTGATGCAACGTTGCTGGAGCAGCATTTCGATGATTGCATAACATGTAATGACCAGAGTCGTGGCAGTCAGGACTTCGAGATCATACTAAACTATAGTACACTGAAGTTACCCAACAATCTGGAGTCCAGTCTGCGTAGTGAAATGGAGCCCATTTGTGCTATAAGCAATTCAAAAAAACTCCGGCATTTGCTCAATCATCCGCTGATTTCAAGTTTTCTATCCTTGAAGCGAAACTGCGAATTGAAATTATTATTTTACACACACTTCTTTGTCACCTTGTTCCTCAGTGTGATTTTCATAGTCAACATATTAATTATGTTCTCCTCGGTGAACTACGCAAGTCTATTTAGGAAAGTCTCTTGGTTAACCATTGGCTACTTCATTGTCTGTGAGATAGTCAAATGGATTGGGACTCGATGGATGTGGCCTGCGGATAAAGTTTTGAATATAGCCCTCATATTTATGTGTGGTTGGTGCAATTTGATAAGCGACTCGGACATTCAAAAATATGATAGCCGCATTATAGCTGCATTTACCATACTTTTGCTGGGCATCAAATTGACAATACTAATTGGATTGTTGCCGGTACGTTTTCTGGCCACACACGTTCTGATGCTGCAGGAAGTATTGGCCACGTTTCTAAGGAGCTGCCTACCATACTTTTTCCTGCTTGCTTCGTTTGCACTATCTTTTCATTTGCTTGACTTTTTCGGCTTATCAAGATCTGTTGTTGAGGCTATCTTTAAGACCGTCGTTATTTCGACGGGAGAGTTTAACGAGAGCGACATCAATTATAAAGACTACTTAACCGCTCGCGCATTCTTTTTCATTTTTGTAGTTTTTGTTTCTATGGTTCTTATGAACATGCTAAGTGCGTTGGCTATTGTTGACACCCAGGTAAGTAACATACATGTAAAGTTAAGAAAATACCGACTAGTAATAACGTGCATCTGTACTCTTCTTTTTTTTTTTTTGCAGGCCATTCAAGCTCTAGCAGAAGTTAATAGTCTCATCTTTGAGGCTGATTTTCTGAAGTGCTGCGATTTGTCAATCGGAAACTCCTGGGGTCGCCTTGACTTCTTGCGTCTGTACAAATTTAAGATACCAAAAATACCCTGTCGAGTATGCATATTTCCGAACAGGGAGTATGTGAAAAACATTTCTAAAAACGTCTATGATGTGGAATTGAAACCTTTCGTTTCTGGTGAAGCATCGAAAGAGCCAGGCATTAAACCAGACAATGAAACTGTAAAGAAAATCCTGCAAATAATTGATAACAAGTCAACAGAGCATATGCGGTAAATAAATTATTGTATAATGTAGTGTAAAAATTTTGAATCATTTTTGTTAGAGATCGAAATGGAACGCATGGCGTTTTCTTAAAGAGCATAGAACACATTCCGATTTTATTTGAAAGCAGTTCTGCCTATTAATAAAACAACGAATTAAGCCAAAAATATATTCTTATGAGTTTAAGTTTAAATTTGAATTTGACTTTTGCACTGACCAGACATGTCTCGCAAGTGTTTATTCGCGCGTTATCTGCAATCATAGTTACAAACAAAATCATTGTAACGAACCAAAAATAACATCAAACAAAAATCCAGACATCTGAATATCATCTTAACTTCTTCTCAGATAGCATTTCTCTAATTCCAACCTTATGTCTCTAAAAATTCTACAGGGGAACAAAAAAGGGCTATGTCAATAACTTCAGTGAGTTGCAAACATTAATAAAAGAACACCAACCATACATAATAACTTTGCAAGAGACTCATCTTAGATTCAACTTAATATACCCTATCCCCAAAAACTACCTTTTTTTCACACTCAAATCTTCACCTTCTTATGGTGGTGTTGGAACACTCATTCCCAAGACAATCCACTATAATGAAATTTCTTTCGCCACTGATTTCGATGCAATTTGCGTTAAGATATGCTCCAAAAAAAATTAATATAATTTCCACTTACCTCCAACTAGAGATGGACACGGGCCGGGCCTCAAAATATCGAGTCTGGTTCGGGCCGGGCCCCCTTTAAAAAATTTCCAGGCCGGGTCGGGCCTCAAAAACAGGCGCTCATCCACCCAAAATCCATCCCTAATATCAAAAATCTACAAGCAGTACTACTCCCTGCAAACAACAAGCCAACGCTAATTACCCTTCAAGTCTAATGATTTTCTGTTGTTAATAGTTTTTTGCATTGTATAAAAAAAAAGCTAAAATTGTATGGAAGTTTAAAACTGTGTCTCGCTGTGAGAAAAAAAGTCAAATTTGACGGAGATGATCTGGTAGCACTGTTTCGCACCTGTTATCGATTATAATTTACAATATTAATGCAATTTTTCAATAGCTTTTGCAAATAATTTCTGATTTTCGATTAATCGCCATTGCGAGACTGAAATCGACTAGCCGCTCTTTTAGTGTCAAACGGCAATCTAACTCCCTTAGCGCTGAATAAAATCAGAAAACCATTACTTACAACATCAATACAGCTTGTATGAAAATAACATGGATTTTGTTTCTGCCATTTCAACGGGAGCAAGCGTCGAGGTGAGCGAAACTGCTTTAGATCTGTGGAAAATGTAAATTAATCAATTAAGTATTTCAGTTTACAACTGCTGAGTTTGCTAACAAGTTTATTCAGACTGTGTCACTTAATCCACATAATTGGATTGACAAGATCTCGCACCAATTTGTGGGTCAGTGCTTTCGCGCGGTGGGCATGAAGTTCACTGTAAGCGTTGAGGAGTTTCAGAAATCCTATGATCATCCCTATAGAGATGACAATTTAATGTATATCTTCAACGCTGTGCCGTTTGTACTGCACGGCGTCGAGGCGTTTCTTTACCGTCTACCAAGTGTGTTGGATATCAGCCAGCGTGAGTTGGCAAAGGATCGGCCCACCTCTCGCTTGGGTATCGAATTCTATGAGTCAATCCGACCAGTTCCTTGTTACCTGCGTGTGGTGGATGTGTGGACTCAAGTTGTGCTGCATATTGCCAACAATCTGCAGAAAACAAATAATACGGTTGATAAGTTCCTTTGCGAGCCGCTCGCCAGATTGTCCTTCACCATGTTACGTGGTCTTGTTAAGCTGTTGCCCGATTTAGAAAATAAGTACGAACAGCTTAAGTATATATGCCTGAGACTTGCTGTACTAGCGCGCTATGGTATATTGTAAGTGGAATCAGTGGCAAACCTATTGTAGCATTATCCTAATTGGCAATTGCTTTAACCCTGCTTAGCTACGAGGAAACCTACAATCTTATGCTGGAACCCATGCTGCATATCATCACCGAGCACTATCATCTCTTCTGTGGTGAAGTATCGGCTCTGCGTTTTGTCTACAGCGTATTTAGCTGCGAAGTAAATATATTTTCAAATAGTCTGAAAAGATTTGATATAAACATACTGAGCATGAGTTTTTTCAGATGTCCGACAGGAGCGGTTTTATAAAGGTTTATCAATTTCTAAGCACAATGCTTAACAAATTTGCCGATGAACAAGAGCGCAACCAGCAAGGTGTTCGGTATTTGCGTCTGTTTACCGATGAGTTGGTTACCGACAAATTCTTGGCAATTCAGTTTGAGACTCTCCAAGAGCACAACGGTATTCATTTGATCACGGCCACCCTACAGTATTTACTAACCCTGCAGAGGTATTTTTAAGATACCTGTTTCCTTTATCTCCACTTATGTATTTTAATTTGATTTTAGCCATGTGGCCAGTGCGGAATTGTTTTCTCAGCGTTTTCTGGAACAGATTCTTCTTGTCTTGCTGCATGGTACGAGTACCATGGCAGTACGTTTGTTAGCAGCACAACTCTATATACGACTGGCACGACGCCAGTTCCATGACCAAGAGATCGTAGTGCACATAATTGAACTCTTTATGAAGACACAATATAATTCACGAAAGTGTGCGAGCTATGAGCAGGCTATAACACGTCTGAAAAGTTATTTAAAAGAGCTAATGCCGCACTTGTCGGCTCTGCAATACTTTGATTACTATCTAAAGGTATTAATGGCGAAAAATATTCGGAATGTGTTATCCCTTTTTACCGCACACGCCGTGTACGCACTCTTTGAATTGTACACAGAGCAGTATGCTGAACTCGAGCTGGCTCGACTGCAGTTACACAATTTTCTGTGCAAGTGGCCTTATGTGCTGGAACACAACACTTCGAGGCTTGATACACGTGCCGTGCTCTTTAGCATTTACAGTACCGTTGACTTTAAGAGCATAGCACAAAATGAACTCCAGGTGAGCTTAGGTTGCTGTAATTATTTAAATCGAGTACTAATTTGTTTGACTAGCTATTGTGTGAATTAGAGAAATTCACCACAGCGACTTTTCTGAAAGACGACACTCTCAGCGATTCTGAATTAACCTGGCTCTTAAGCAACGTCTGTCGATCTGTTGGGGTGACTGGAAACGAGGAGCTTCTTCTAACAGTCGCACAGAAATTGCAGGGCCAATATGCAGAGCTGTCATTGGCTCTGATTTGCAACGAAGCGGAGACACTGGACGAGCTGCAACAGTCTTACGCCCAATGTGTGCGCCGGCTCTATGCCTTGCTTAGAGCAAGTAAGCTTCGTGGACACCAGGTATCCGATATGTATGAATTTCTAGCTTTGCAACTGCTAGATGGATCTCAAATTAACCAGCATCTGCGTAAGTTGAGCTCTTTACTATGGTATGGTTGCTTGTCATAATCTGGCTATGTTTTTTATAGCACCCTTTGGCTACGAGTGCTTGTCTTTGATGCTATCACTGTTGCACCGGGAGAAGGCGAAGCAAGTTGATCCTGAGGAATTCATTCAAGTAGTACAGCAGCTACACGATGTATGTGTGCGCGAACTGCAGACTTCTTTGAAAGAGTTGCCACAACTCAAATCGCTCTTTTGTAGTATTATCATTCTGCTCCTGACAATGCCGCATCGTCTGACACTAACCGCACGCACCTATGATGTGTTGTTGAACCAGATCGCAATCAGAAAATTAGCATTAAAAGCTCAAGCCAGCACGCTTGACTGCAGCTACATTCGCGAGATGCACAAACTCTTTCGCGACCTGCATGATAACCAGTTGATAAGACTGCCTGGCAATCGCATATGGAAGTTACTTATATTGTATAAGACAGTATGTTTTAAATCATGATAAATTAAATTGCATACTATCCAAAAGTATTTTATCAATTACAGATAAAGACAAAGCCGGATCTTATAAGCCCTGAATTGGAGCATCTGATTACAGTGTTGATCATGCAACGAATTGAACTCTATGCTTATTGTTTGGCTGTTATCCATCTGAATATAGTCAGCGAATGTTCAAATAGCCTTAAAATGACTGCTATATTAAATGCCCATCAACAATTGGTGAAAAATAATGCTAGCCCAAAGGACATGTGGCTTTTCAAACTGCATGTCTTTGTTACCGCGCTGGAGCTTTTAGTGCACCGATTGACAACAGATTCAGTTTACCCTCGTAACCATCTACAACCTCTACAGCATTTACTACCACTGGTCGATACGCTGTGCCTGGAGAGAAGCCACTTTAGGAAAATGTTTGTATATTTGGACCTTACATACATATTTCAATTGATTTTCAATTGGCTCCCTGCTTCTACAGCGCGCGCTTACTGCACTCCCTCAAGGCAAATACATTTAATGCCACCGATGAGCAGCATCTGGATGCATTCATTACACAGATCAGTATCCATAAGTACCGTTGTGAGGATAAACTTAACGGCAAGCAAAGCAATACTGCACTTAAGCAGCAACCGGCGGGTCCCCTCTCCATGTGGCAAACGGAAGCGTTCGGTTCTCTTATAGATGACTAATCCATAATACATATCTCTTTATTCTCAATCTCTCAAAGTGAATATTCTTGTTATTACCTACATTACCTTTTGTGAATACAAACTATTTTCCTTTAAAAATGTACATATTTGAATCAGGGCTTTACGACCGAGTATGTCAGAAAGTTGTAAGCCGTAGACTCTACAATCACAGCAACAAATGCAAGTACGCAGCTAATATTCTCCTGCTTTATGCGAGATGAGAAAGAGAATGTCATCATACGCTGAAGTCTGCTCAGCGACGTTGGTCACGATCGATACGGAAATCAGCATTACTGATGCGGAACGATTGGAACGAAAGTCCTTTGTACTATGGCGACGTCCGCTGAAGACCCTTCAATATAGTCTGCTGGAGACGTATATATTGTTGCAGAACCTGGCACTGCAAGTGTTGGATCGACGACTCGCAGCTGGCATTGCCATTATATTGCTTGCCTATATGATGCCAGGAGCCCATCAGAAATATGTGCAGCTGTACCGCCAACATCTAGGCTTCGCCTTCTACTGGCTGGGCTTGGGTCTTCTTTCATCTGTGGGATTTGGTACTGGACTCCATACCTTTCTGCTGTATCTGGGTCCGCACATTGCAACTGTCACACTGGCCGCCTATGAATGCCAGACACTACAGTTTCCCCAACCACCCTACCCGGATCAAAAGATTTGCCCGATTGAACCGTATGTGCACCAAGTTCCGAACGTGTTGAGCATTCTGAGAAAGGTGCGCGTTGAGTCATTGCTGTGGGGCGTAGGCACAGCCCTGGGTGAACTGCCGCCCTACTTTATGGCCAGGGCAGCGAGGCTCTCTGGCAAAAGTGCTCAACGTGAAGAGTTGGGAGAATTAAGTCTATTCGATCGGAGCAAGCTGCTCTTGGAGCGTATAGTGTTGCGCAGCGGATTTATGGGCATCCTCCTGTGTGCGAGCGTGCCTAACCCGTTTTTTGACCTTGCGGGCGTCGCATGTGGCCATTTTCTGGTACCGTTCTGGAAGTTCTTCATTGCCACAATGATTGGAAAGGCGATCGTCAAGGCGACCTTACAGCAATTGATGGTTGTGATTGCATTCAGTGAGGAATTGGTAAATGCACTCATCGGTTATTTGGGTCAAGTGCCTTGGATTGGGCCCAAACTACAGTCGCCCATACAGAATGTGTTTAGTGCCACCAAGCAGCGCATGCATCGCAACGCAAAGGAGAATTCTTACACCGGGCTTAGTTTGGTAGCTTATGGCTTTCAGCTGCTCGCATTGATGATTGTTGCCTTCTTTGTGGTCACCCTGATAGATGCACTGGCCCAGAAGCATTGCAAGCGTCTGCAGGAAGAGGAAAGGGAGAAGCGCGAAGCAGTGCAGCTGCAACTGCAAGCAACTGCCAGTCAACATTCCTTCAATGTGACCCAAGAGGCTGATTAACTACAACAACTGCCCCGCAACATGTGATTATTTATAGAGAGAGTTAAAGGTTTCAATGAAATTTGTTGTATTCTTTATTGCATCAATATTAATTCTGTTGGGCTTCTGTTCATGTTGTTGTTGTTGTAGATCTTGTTGTTTTGTTGTTCTGTGGTTGGTTTCATTTTGTTATCTGCAATGCCATATCAATATACGTGTATGTATATATTTAGTATCCATTGTACATTTAAATTCAACAGCAATTCAACACAAAGCTAAGCAATTCTTAACGCAATCGTTACTTCTTTATTATTACCATATACGTATAAGTACTTATCGGGATGTTCAGATATCTTAGGTAGTTTCTTTGATTTATTTGTATTAAAACTCGTACAATATGCCTCGATTTAAACTAAGTACCACGCTCGCATTCCACAATTTGCTGTATGAGAGTTAATGATATACATATGTATGTTTTGTCGATTACTTAAAGGATATCCAGCTGCAAGCAATCCTTTGGCAGAGTTCCTGTCGTGGGAAAGCCACTCTTTTTTGGAGGCCTTCTACTAGGCTAACTCTACAGTTAAATTTCGTCTAACATTTGCACTACAATTTGTATGGCATGGTCTCTCCAAACAGTGCCTACTTGATATCAATTTGGTTTGCTTCTTGTTAGTACATGGTTCTAGTAGAACTTCTTCTTCTTCTAGTATTTCTTCTCTCTAGCATTCCTCAACGTAAAAGGAAATATGAAATGATGCAAGTATTTGAAATGGATAGATATAGACGTACTATATGCACAATTTTTTATGATTTTCTTTATGAGATACAATAAGTACGATTCTTGGAAGTATCTTGGGGAGAGTTTCGTGTACCCTTTTAGGCAAAAAGACTTAGTTATTAAGACAAACATATTTAAAGTTTTACAAAGACTTTTCAAAAGAGTTACACAGTTACGAATACAGATAGAAAGAGTAAGAGATAGAGAAAGAGAGAGAGATGGAGAGAGAGAGAGAGAACATATACATACATACAGAGAGAGACTCAATTCGTTTCGAAGCATAGATAAAAACAATACAAAAAGCTCACACAAATTCAGGACTGTTTCCTTAACTCATTTCGCACAATTTTCGCTATTTGGATTAAATTGTATTTGTATATTTTAGCTACATTCATATACGACACGATCATTACAGATACATACAATACATAGATACATAGATACATATTATATATCGTCGTTGATCAATTTCTGTATTTAATTATTCCTGTATTGCATAAATTAGTTTCGCCACATGAAACAATTTCAATTTGCTTTTTGTCAATATTCATCTTAAATAAACTAGATTAATTTGTTCTGAATTTTCTGTATATTTTAAGCAGCTTTAGCTCTGCTCTTTGTTAATTATTTTTGCTTGCTTCTTCTAAAACTTGACGGCTAATACAGTACAGTTTTCGGTATTCTTATAATTTTGTTTAAAATTTTTGACATAAATATCTGTATCAGAATTTATTTCATAGTTTCTATGTAGACCTATGCGTGTTATAGTAGAAAACTAGTAGATAAGAAAGCGTTTTTCAAAATTATCCAAATATTAACAGAATAAATTCGAAACAGAAAAACATTTCTATCATTCATTAAGTATCGTATTTCTTTAGTTCTGGAAAAATATGTGTATACGTTATTCAGATATTAATTGTTTAGTTATTGCATCTAGTTTTAATATCTTTACAAAACGCCTAAACATGTGGATTAATTTTACTTAGAAACTATGTATCTGTCTTCTTAGGGGGAGAGATAAATGGGAATAAAAATAAACTGATTTCATCGATTTCTCTCTCGGCGATGGATCAAGAAGTTCTTAGCTGCCTTATTGGAAGTTGTTTGAAAGTCATAAAGACGAATCGTAAGCAGCAGCTTTTTGGTATCATTTTATTGAATTATGTTAAGTATGTTTGTATTTAACTTCTCAATGTGTTTTGCTTTTCTTTTATATTATTCAAAAATATTAACGGCGGGAAGTTCTACAATCGTTTGCGAAGCATGTTTATTTTTTAGTTAGTTTTTTTTCTTCCTTCTTCCTTCTTTCTTGTATTTGTATTGTTTATTAGTTTTTCCTTTAGTTTATATAATCGTATTCTTCGACTTGTAGCAAAAATGTTTCGAGATAAATGTTGTTGATTGTAGAAAATTGTTGCGGACTATTTTCGAGATTATTTGTCGAGCTTGATATTTTTGTGTTTTCTTTAGTTTTTCGTGTCAATTCTCATCAAAAAGAGGAAAAATCTGTTTCGTATTGTCCATTAATGTCTCAGAAAATTTGTCATTTAGCATTGGCTGTTGCTCCGTTATATCGCAAAGTCTGATGAAACGTGTGTTCTGCGATGGGATCGGGTAGATACTATGTACACCCCTCAGGCGCATTCGGCGCTTCTCCAACATCGGGACGACAATGACAATGAAGTGTGGGAGAAAAGTGATACGATTCTTGTTTCTTTTAGGTTTAAACTTTTGTTTCAATATTGTCAACTACTCATATTTACATCCCTTGTTTATGTTGTTGTTCTTGTGTCCATTTTATTCGATTTATTTAATAGTTTTTCTTTTCTTTCTTTTGGTATTTGATCAATCTAAAATATCGTTATATGCTAATGTTATTTATTGTTTATCTTCGTTATTTCTTCGTATTGAGCTTTAATACTGTTCTGTTCTGTTCTCATCTCCAGTTCCTCTTGCGGTTCCGGTTTCAGTTTCAGTTTACCAAAATGCGTTATAAATGCTATCGATGAATTGTCAAATTTCTGGTGCTTACGTTCGACTGGAAAAACAAATTGAAGACTACGAAAGAAGGAAATGCTAACGATTCAGTTAGATTTTCATACATTTTATATATCTATACATATATATAACTTGATCCAAATAGAATGAAGAGTATGTGGATTAGCTGGAGGTGGAAAAGGAGGTGTGACAGGACATTTTGTATTATTTCATTTAGTTTATAATCTAAAATTGTATGTATAATTTGGGGGATTTTTCTTTCATTTTATTCTCGGGTATCGCTCGGTTTTAGCTAATTGTTAATTGTCAATTGTTAAATTTAATCTTCAATACAAATTAATTATATATGTATAAACTATATACAGTTGCATTGGTTATCCGATGAAACGGTGCGACGATCTTGCGCACTTTTCTCCCAATGCTTGCGAGATTCTCCTGGGTACGAGTAGATATCTCTTCAATATACACCCTGCGCGGTGATGTCCACATTGTTTGTTGTTAAATATAGTCAAACAGTCCTGCAATAGTGAAAAGAGAGGAGTGAGTTAATAAGGGTGAAATGATTAGGACATAAGAAGCAGATAATGATTTGTAAAACAAGTAACAAAAGCTACAGTCAAGTACGAACGACAGTAAGATACCCTTCACCCTTTTTTAAATAAACCGTTACAATCATATTATCAAATTCTAACAACAAAGTTATCTACCAAATATTGCTTTCTCGCTACATAGACGCATAAGCGAAAACTAAAACGTTGCGTAGACAGTGGGGGTGGCCTAGAAAACCTCAAATAAACTCGATCTGCGTTTGATATACAGGAATCTGCATGTGAAATGTAGTCGCTAGCATTTGGAATAGCTCACATTTAGGCGTTCACACAGACAGACGAACATGAATATACATGTATGTATACTTTGTGGGATCTGTTACGTCTCCTTATACCTTTTACAAACATTTGCACAAAGTAAGTACAGCCTCTTTTGACCATTTTCAATGGTCGAAGTACATAAAAAGATACTACGAGGGTCGTTTGATAAGTCCGTGACTTTTTGAATAAAATATATTTTTTTCGTCAAAGAAGCGTTTTATTTCTCAACATAATCTCCTTTTAGCTCTATACATTTAGTCCAGCGTTTTTCCAATTTTTTTATTCCTTCCAAATAATAGGTTTTCTCAAGGCCCTCAAAATAGTCGTTTGTTTCTGTGATGACCTCTTCATTTGACCCGAATCTCTTACCGCCGAGCCATTTCTTCATGTTTGGAAACAAAAAATAGTCACAGGGGGCTAAATCTGGAGAATATGCTGGATGGGGTAGCAGTTCGTAGCCCAATTTATGAAATTTTGCCATGCTGACTACACACGTGTGCACCCGTGCATTGTCCTGATGGAACAGCACTTTTTTTTCGCCAAATGCGGTCGTTTCTGCTTCAAATCAATATCGAATCTGTCCAAAAGCTCTGAATAATATTCGCCGGTGATCGTTTTACCCTTTTCAAGGTAATCGATGTGAATGATACCTTGTGCATCCCAAAAAACTGTGGCCATGACCTTGTTGGCCGACAGACCCACCTTGGCCTTCTTTGGTGCACGTTCACCCGGAGAAACCCACTGTCTTGATTGTTCTTTGGTCTCTGGTGTGGTGTGGTGGATCCATGTTTCGTCTACGGTAACGAAACGGCGCAAAAATTCGTTTGGATTGCGGTTGAACATCGCCAAACACTCCTTTGAAATGGTCACACGGTTGCGCTTATGGTCGTGTGTGAGCAATCGCGGCACCCATCGCGCGGAAAGCTTTTCATGTCCAAATATTCATGTAAAATGTGATGTACCCGTTCAGTTGAGATGCCTACAGCCTCAGCTACCTCACGCACTTTCATTCTCCGATCATCCAATATCATTCCATGGATTTTGTCGACGATTTCTGGCATGACGACCTCTTTTGGGCGACCTGAACGTTCGGCATCACTTGTACTGGTACGACCACAACGGAACTCAGTAAACCATTTCTTAACCATTGAAATTGATGGTGCAGAGTCCCCATAATATTTATCAAGTCTTTCCTTGGTTTCGGTGATGGATTTTTTACGCAAAAAATAATGCTTAATTAGCACACGAAATTCACTTTTTTCCATTTTCGTTAAAATTCACGAGATCGTCTGCTTTCAATGCCTATAAAACGCAAACCAAAAAACGCAGCTTTCTCAAAATTTTACAGTCAGCTGTTAATCGATAACTGCTGACAGGAGCAGTGTTGTATTTAGAGCAGGTGCGCGGCAAATACAAAAAGTCACGGTCTTATCAAACGACCCTCGTATTTAGATTAAGGGATTATTCAGATGCCTTGATTTGACTTACTTCATTTAATGCTCTGCAAGTATCCATGAAATCACTTAATTAAGTGCAGATTATTGTGCTCAAGTCAATTTTATAGTTGGTTTAGAGTTGTTTTCGTTACTTCGCGGCGTTAGTCGAACGGTGTCGGGTGTCTTAGACGAACCACTCGTCCTTCTGGGCAGCCCCGACCGCACCGCTGGCATTGGCATTTGAATGATTACCAGCGGCAACGGCGATGTTCGTCTGACTGAGTCCGGCGGAGTTTTGCGAAAGATCTTGACCTAATTGACGGAATTTGCCAAGCACCAAATGGGACGGACTTTGGTGGCCATCTTCAAGTAGTTGTGTGGAATGCGGTGGTACCCGGATGGTCCCGCAGGGTGATGCCAGTTTCCCGAAGCAGGTGGCAGTTGTGTATGTTCCCTCGGCAGCGTGCCCCCCACGCCGACGGCCATGCCGCCCATGCCGACGCCCATGCCTCCGATGCCATGGTAGTGCAGATGCTTCGACGAGCCATTCGTGTCAGCATTGTGATGGACTGCCAAAAAAAAAAAACAATCAGGAGGATTAGCAAAGAACCTTTACAGGATAGGCTTCCACTTACGTTGTAGCGCCGTGTTCTGATTGGCGGCATTCTCATCCTGGCGCCGACACACACAGATCGCAATGGCCACAATGAGAGCGCTGAGCACCAGCAACACCCCAACCACAATCAGCACGAACCAGGTCATGTCCACGCCGAAAACGGTGCTTGTTGTCTCATCTGTAAAGGCAGAAGAAAAGAGAAAGACAGAAGCGCAGGTAAGACAGAAGCCTTTGGCCATGGCTTAGTCGACTTACTTTGACAAAGATTCTGCACAGATTCATCGGAGTTGTCGCCACAATGGTTGACGCCATCGCACAGAAGATCGGGATTGATGCAGAACTCGCGTGTGGCACAGGTAAAGTCCTTGCACGTGTGCTCTGAAAATTAATTGAAATATTATTTAGTTTCTCTTTAAGATATTCCTCTGCACTCTCTACTCACTGGGATCCTTCACCGATGTTATCACCAGCTTGAAACCGTTGGCATCGGTTCCCCAGCCGTCCGTGACGTACTTGAGCGTCACAAAATTGGTGCGTGTCAGTATCGCATTCACCGTATTCTTCGTGTTGCGGCATGAGATGTCGATCTAAAAGTTACGTAGAGAGAAAATTTCAATCAGCTGTAGGGTATTAGGTATGCATAATACCCGCTGCTATTTCTAGCCCTTCCCTTTCACGATACCCTGCAGCCACAAAGTGCCAAACGACGATAATGAAGTCTTTTGTGGCACGTGCAACGTGCCGCGCTGCGCCGTCTTCTCTCTGTGCATAAGTTGCAGCAGGGTTCATCAAAGCGTGCGTGTCTGTATGTGTAGCTGTGGCTATGTGTCTGTTCGGGTATGTGTGTGAGTGTGCGTGTCATCGTTGAGGCCTTTGCTGTGGCTGCTTTTCTTGACACAGCGTTCTGGTTTTTCTCAGCCGCTGCCAATGCAGTGGGCGCCCTGTGGGCTGTGTGGGCCGAGGGCGTGGCAGGCTGCGCTTTGTGGCATATTTTAATTTTGTTGTGTGCAGCCGAAAACGCAAACTTTTCACTGCATTTTGTGGAGTTCCCCCAGTTATCTCTCTCTCTCTCCCTCTTTCTCACTTCCCCCTTGCCCGCTCGGCTTTGTGAGTGTGGCAAATTTGTAATTTTGAATTTTTGGCAGCGACACGAAGTTCTTTTGTCGCAACGCAAAGTATTTACATGGCAGGCAAGGACTGAAGGACTCAAGAA
The DNA here is from genome assembly GCA_018904095.1 of Zaprionus ghesquierei. NCBI lineage: Eukaryota > Metazoa > Arthropoda > Insecta > Diptera > Drosophilidae > Zaprionus > Zaprionus ghesquierei. The sequence goes on along the minus strand of JAEIGP010000850.1, from coordinate 20,536,076 downwards.
GCACCCGGAAAAATGTTATTAGTTTTTGGGGCTGCTCACTTGCTCTTTCCCTCTCTTTCTCTTTCTCACACTCTCATCTTGCATCTCTTTGGTCTTAGGTGTGCCCACTGCAGCATGATGCAAATAAGACGCAGCAGTCTCGCATCGGCGAATTCATAAATCCTGCCGCCCCACATTGCGGCCAGAAACATGCAGAGCATTGCGGAGCATAGCAAAGCTGCTTAGCTTTTCGACTTACTAAGTTGCACTTGCCACACGCCGCATGGTTCTAGCGTGCAGGTGTAAGTCTGCTGCACAACAAGCTACTCGACAAATATTTAGGCAAAGGCTGCCAAGGATTGTAAAAAGAGACCCCGCAGCCAGTGCACAACCGCAAGATGTAGCCCCTAATCGGATTGCAGAAAGTGAGCAAACACTTTTGCATAAGACGAAAGGATGCGCAGTGCAAGCATACTGTACGTACTCCACGGTTCCCTATTAATATTTGCTTCTCTGGCCTCCCCCAGTTACCTTCCTACTTGACCAAACTTTTTGTAATTAGAAGCTTAAGTTGACATCGATTTTGTCATAAACTTCGAGTCGTTATCGTTAATATTTGATGTGACTTTTGGAACGCAGGCAATTATGACTCGAAGGAGTGCACGACAGGTTGATATCCTGTATTTCTTGAATTTTGCTCTATAGCCGACGAGAAGCTGCTGGTTGGCATGCTCGAAAGATTCGGGATTTCTGCCCACCCTCGTCTGCCACATAATGACAGGCGAAATGGAAATTGTTGCTGATAAAATCATGGCGCTATAAGCTTGGCCAGCTGCCACCATCACTGCCAATGCAGCAGCCGTCGCCATGTGCTGCAGTCCAGCTACCCCAGCTTGTATGTGTGTGTTGTGGGTGGTTCCGTGTGGGTGGAAGCCTCACAGGGATTGAACCCAAAATGTCAGAGGCATCAACGTGCTCCGATTGTGCATGTGGATCATGAGGCTGCGACACAAATTGCTATGGCTTTTCCCTTGCCTTAGCCTCATTTGTTCATTTTTCTATTCCATCCACTAGAAGACTATGAAAAGCACTGAGTACTTTTATATGTGTTCTCGTACCTTGGGCGTCGACACTGCGTGGGCTCCATCGTAGACAAGCAGATGGTCATTGCAGTCCAGTTGCAGCATATCGAAGCGCAGCATAAAGCGCTGCAGAATCGAGTGCGTCTGGAAGGTGATGACGCAGTCCAAGTTCCGCTCGTTCTGTGACCAGAGCACGGCTCCATCGATTTTACGATAGAGCTGCTGCAGAAAGTGATTCTTACACAGCGACTGCATGTAGTCTGAAAGGGAGAAGAGATTGCAATCAGTTTGATGTCGTATAAAGTATGATGACTCACTCTATATAGAGTCTGTGTCAGGCTATGGCAACAACTTTTTTGATAATGCTTAATAATTTAATAAATTGCGGCGAATTTCTGCTTTCCTGGATTTCCATCTGCAGCAAACTCGTAGCAGCCGCAGCAGCAACTCTGGGCGACTTCCTGCAACTTGCTTCGTCTGTTTCTGCTTCTGCTGCCTTTGCCCGCGCCTTTACTTCCACTTCCTTCAACTTAATGGGCTCCGATTTCCACAGCGGGCAACCGGGGCAGCCTCTCGTGCGTTGCGCCGGAAAATGTGCACTTAAATTTTAATGGCAAAATGAAAAATTCATTTACGCTTCGTTTCACGCAAAAGCCGCACATGTTTCCCGTGCATTTCACTCCCAAGTACAGTTATTCGCTTTTGTGGCAAATGTAATGGGCACAGGAGCGATAACACCAGCAGAGTTCTGATAATTGGAAAGTCTGAGGAGTTGCAGAAACTCGAGTTCTTGCAGTTAAGCCAACAAATCAGTTGGCATTTTAACTTAAGCTGCTTCGATAACGGGCATTATCGATAGCAGTTAAATTTCTGCAAATGAGCCAGTTCTGTTCATTTCGCTCAATTCCACCAAATGAAAGGATTTCATTTATTCAAAGCATAGACTTGATTTTTCTTCAGCTATCACAAAGCAAGCGCAACATAAAAAAAACTTAAATAATGGGCAGCGAACGTGGGTGTGCAAATAAGTTTATAAATAACATTATTTAAATGACTTTCAATTAGTTTTAATAAGCAAAACTATGACGCTTAAGTGCCGAATCCATTAACATGAAATGAACGCCATTGCCAGAGCAAAGTAGAAGGAAAGCGTGAGAGGAGGGTGAAACGGCAGATGACAATGGCCATTGGCGGTGCATGCAAATGAAGTCAGAAAGAGCAGCCGAAAAGAACAAGAAAGAATGGTTGCCTGCGGCATATCGAAGATTTTATACCCTAGCAGGCTGTTAAATATTTACCGATTGTTCGATAACTACATTTATTTATTTACATAAACTGCATATTTAGGCTTATATACTTATATACATACTTCTAGTATATATGTCTACTTCTTTACGCTGCCAACTGCTTGACTAAATGCATATACCCGCTCCAAAGGGTATTCAGTTGGAGCCAAAATTGTCGCATAAAAGCCAAAGGCGTGCCGGCAACAATACGAATATTTAAGATTTTAATGAAACACACGGAGTCGGAAAGTGAGCAAACGAGAGAAAGAGAAAGAGAGATACTGAGAGTGAGATAGATAGAGCGTGTGTGTGCGGGTGGGGGGGCGTGACGAGGAGCGAGGCTTACGTGCGCCTGATTTCAGGCAATTTCCTGCTTAGCAACCGCTTCCGCTTTCGCCGTCGCACTAATTCAATTTCGCTTCAATAAAGCGCACACGACGCAGGGCGACGCGGCACGGCGAAAGAGCAGGGCGAAAAGATGTCGACGCAGCAGACAGGCAGGCGCGGGAGATGCGCTGCGGAGGCCAGAGCGGTCGGAAGAGTCAAGGAATTTTAGTGCAAATTCGTTTTACGCCTTAACCGCACACACACACGTCGAGATAGGCGGCAGAAGATGAAATATTGGGAGTCAGAGAGAGTGGAAGAGAGAGAGAGAGGGAGAGTATGAGAGGCGTAGGACGTTGCCACCCTTTTAGTGCTAGTCACAAATGTTGGCGTTGCCAACTTACAAATTGAATTTACAATTGCATCGAACGGCCTTTTGTTTTAGCCTGCACCACCTGCCGCCCTTCTCCCTGTATGGAATACTTTATCTTCTCTTTTCCTCTCTCTTCCTCTCAGCTGCTTTCCATGTGCAGTCAGTGCAGACAACTCTTGCGTGCTTTATATGTAATTGCCAATTTCGTTGCTCATTTCCCTTTGATCTGCCAGCAGCGTCAGGTGAAGCACCCACACACTCACATTCACACATAATTGGGGTAGGCAGGGGCGTAGGTGGCCTGCAGCGAACTTGCCAAAAGGCATTTGGCAAATAAATCCCGCAATTGAAAGTTTTTCCTGGCGGCTTGTTAGAATCCCTGTCGCTCTCCTTCTTCTCTCATTCAATTAAAATTCAAGAAGCCTTTTGTAATGAACCGCAGCAAATACCCTGTAAATGTGTGCGCACGTTTGCAAACTTCTAGCTGGCACTGTCTACGCTGACAGGCAAATGGTACGCGCTGAGACGGCGACAAATGGACTAGAAGAAATAACAAGCTCGGCAGGGGGCCAGGAGCAGGGGGAGGTGAGTGAATGCTGAAATCGGAATACATATGAACTGCATTTGAAGACAGTGAGAAATAGAATTTGTGCACAAGTTGACGCAGGGCACAGGCAGGATGGGCTGCCAAGGATGTGCGACTGTCTCGCAACAGGAACAATAGTAAAATATCAATTACGGATGAGCGTAAAGTGCTTCAGCGGAGAAGCACACAAACACACACTCATCTCATGTAGCAGCGGGAAAATCCTTCAATCATTTCTAGCCGGAAGCGGGAGAAGGAGGCGGCGGCGAAGGCGGAGGGGGAGGCGTGGGGGAGGCGTGGGAGCAGTAGCATCTCGCATCTACATAATATCGGGATTACTCGTATTGCGCAGCTGTGGCCCACACGGTGCGCGCTGCTGACAAACGGGATTCGAGTCCGTTGGGAGGTGAGAGGAACGAGCTCATGTGACAACTAAAGCGCCAGCTGCAACTCTGGAGTCGGAGTTGAAGCTGAAGACAAGCAAGCCAAGCAGAAGAGCACAGAAAACATAGATACGTTAGATACATTTGCGATGAGTGAATACCGGAAAAAAGGGCGTGGCAAGTGCGAAATTGCAGTTAGCATCTCCTTCTGGGTAGCTCCTTGTCCTTCTCTCTTTACACTAATTATGTCGTGTTTTTACTCCCAAATTGCAACTATTATCAACAGCTCCAAATTCGTAAGGATACCCTGTAAATCGTGTTCATTTTGTATTTATTAGGATTGAAAAGATCAAAAGATTGCCGTGGCAGGCAGGCATTATTTGTGGGTAAAAGCCGCCCTGGTTAATGGACTCGCGCCCAGTTCTAGGTTCTTGGGGGTGGTTCGGTCACTGCCCAATGGCCTCAGCTGAGCCCATTTAATGTGCTACAAATCCAAGGCCAAATTATGGCTCAAAGTCTTGGTTGCCCTAAGCTACGCCATGGCCACCGCACATCGCTCCCTCCTTCGTGCTGAGCTAGATTTGTTTTGGTTTTTCTTATACCCTAGCAGAGGATTTATTTAGCGTAAGTAGAAGTTTGCACAACATAGTAGGAGACATCGACGACCTCGTAAAGCACGACGAGAACTAAGTATACATATATTCTGCAGACTTTGAGTCGTAAATGTTAGAAATACAACGATAACATATGTATATACCGTATAGCTCCCCCCAGAAGCTTTCTAGCAATTTTGGCCTGATTTATGAAGTTATAACAACCAAAGTTTTCACATCTTTGATTTCCTATGTACCTAATATGCTGTTCAAATTTAATCTAAGTTCTAGCAAAATTTGAAACAGTCTCAAGCCATAAACAAGAGTATAAAACCTTCGGCATGGCATAGGTAAACTTTTCTTTCCCGAATTAAGTGCTCAGCTTGCACAAAATGAGTTTCAAGTAGAGCAAAGAGGGTTCTATTAGAGTCGAAGGCTACTCCCCAGCTCGGTTAATGGGCAGCTTAGTTAGTCGCCATGTCATTTGTTAGCATGGCAGCACAGCCAGCAAAGGATTTAAATTAGCATAATTAATTTCAAGGGTTTTAGGTAGCGTTATTAATCGAAAAGTGTTTGGCCTCTCGAAAAGGCTGCGATTGAATTCCTTCTTCTTCTTGGATTTCCTTTGCTTGTAATGAATCAATTCTGTGGGCTATTATACGAGATTGTGAGAAGGGGGAGAGAGAGAGATACATGGTGCAGAGATCTGAATTGACTGTTTGATTGACAGCACTTCATTAGACACAGCAGAGGGGCTATCAGTTCATCTCATGAAAAACGCAAGGAATAAAAGTAGCGAGTCCTGGGTCAAGATTTAAACACATAAAGGCAAAGCAACGAGCACATTATCGACATGGAACATCTTTTTGAATATGCTGGAATGTTGCTTCGCCTCTCCCTCCTCCCACTCCCCCACTCCTCCTACTTCTCATCATTCTTATCCTCCTTCTTCTGCTCAAGCCAAGCCCAAATTGTGTCATCAAAAGCGGGGACAACCGCAGTAGGAGCAGCAGCAGCAGTAGCAAAGCAATAATCAGCCCCGAAAAGGGACACAAAAACCACGGAAATGTCCGCACAGTCTGCTCTTGTGCAGGCATGGAGCAGGGTTGGAAGTCGGAGGTCGAAGAGGGGTCATTTTTGGTAGCTTTTAATGTTTCCGGGCAAGTGTAGCGTTGCGCTGGAGCCGGAAGTATTTGCTGCCCCTAAATGCGTTTACTCAAACTCAAATGACAGTGTGACGCGCTGTCTTGCTCTCCAACCTTCCTCCTCTCTTCTCTCGCTCCTTTTGCTCCTCTTCCTCCTCCTCCTCCTCCTCCTCTTCCACTTGCACTTGCACTCAGCGCGCACACACATTGGCGTTGATTTCTCTGCCAACATCTTCGACAGCTGAATTGGCAAAGCGAATGCCAATGCACTTGCGCCACGCCCATTTTGTGGCACTCGCCTCCCCCTCGAGGCGAAAAGTTTCCTAGAGGGAAAATTATGTTTACCTTTGCCGCAACTGACGTTAGCTCTAATATCGAGCTAAGTGTCTTCTTCCTTTTTGGATTTATTTTTACGTAGCGCCAACTCCTTCGCTGCATTGACAGACAGACAGGCAGGCAGCAGAGGGGAAGCGAAGGTAGCGGGGAGCTGGTGCCACGCGCTGCTCAGGCCATTACTCAAGGCTTGCAGGTAGCTCTGTCTCTGTCTACCTGCTGCTGTCGAAGCTGCTGTCTGTTTCTGGCCAACCTCCATCTATCTGGCAAGCCTTCGCCTAGGCCAGGATTACTTGCTGCTGTCAAATATGAAATGCATTTGCAAGCTCAAGGAGTGCGCTGGGTAAATATTAGATCCCAACTAGTCCCGGAGGTAAAGACTATCTAGTGACATCTGCATAGACCAAATTCATTGATAAAAAGTTTAATTTATGACGATCTTTAAGTCTACTTGCTATTTTTATAGCAATTAACTCTATTTTAGCGGGAAGTCTGCTGACTGAGCACTTTTAGCCATTTGTCTTGCAATTCGCACAATCCTGGCAGGGAGGTGCTGAAAGAGGGGGGAGTAAATCTGCTTGACCGCCGACATTGAAATGCAAATGCAATGTAAATATTTTAAACTAATTTCAAGTGATTATGCAAAGCCGCAAATAAATCTGCTGCAATGGCACGAAATTCATGGAGGAAGCCAAAAGCCCGTAACCAGCAACCAGAATCCCTTAGCTCCAGCTCCAGCAACAGCAACAACAGCTAGCATAGCTAGCGAGCATAGACGATTCGGAACCACAACAGAGAACCTAATGGGCAACTGAGCTGAGTGCGTGGGGCAAAGTTGGGCAATCTCTGGGCAAAGTTTAGCTGAAAATCCGCTTGGTTTGCAGGCGGACAGAGGAATGGAGAGCATGGAGCGGGCAGCGGGGAGGGGGGAGGGGGGGCGTGTTACACTAGGTAGCTGCAACAAAATAATTTCGCTGGCTCGTTTGTCAAACTAATGCAAGGAATTCGAGCAATTTAAGTAACAAAGGTTAAACAATGAATTTCCTGTGCGCCAATATTGAATTTAGCTGATCCCTCACTTTGACCTCCCACCCACTGCCCGCTGTCCATTGCCCTTTTGTGTGCTGGGTGAAGATGTCACCCCCCCCCCTCTCCGCTCGCATACACACGCTTGACTAAGCCGTAGCAAGTGCTGGCAGCGCTCTTGGCCAGCAGCTGTTGCCGGGCTCACACGCTCCATTAGCGCATCCGAAATGCCGCCTCGAGTGGTTCAGCGGTTTTGGTAGCTTTGGTAGCTCTCTCGCACACGCACACACACACACACCCGCGTACACACACACAACTCTGTATATATGTATGTATACAACGCGTAAATATGTAGTCCATGCCAAGGTGGCGTAAATACACCCGCCCATGTTGGACCAGGCGCCCTCGCCCTCGCTCACTCTCCCGCTCTTACTCTCTCCTTCTATTCCCTGTGAGTAACACACTGTCCACATAATTGAGCCCTGATTTGACGCAGTTCATGCAAAGATCGTAAGATGCGAGGACCAGGGGCTTCCTTTCTTTGCCTCTCCAGTGCTTTACTGCATCATTAAGCCTGCGCCTGCACTCGCCAACTGCAAAGCAATAAAAGGGCAACTCTAATGGATTCCCCATGCCTCCGTATCCCACCCACATTCCCTGATGATGCTAATAATCAAGCAAATTGTCGCCAGTCAGACGCGTCAAAAGTGCAAAGTGTGGGGGAAGCGGGAAGGGGGTCGTGGGCGTGATCAATTGCGTGTCAACGTTGGCCAACTTGAAATTGAAATGAATGAGGTATGCAATAAGTAATGACATCTATTCAAACCGGAGAACCTTACAGCCAGTGCTGCTCTTTTTTTCAGAAAATAAAATGCTATGCTGTGTAGAAAATAGCCAAAATATTATAAACAATTAAAAATGTATAGTCGATTTTTGTTAGTTAACAATAAACAAATGTGTAGGCTAAAAATGTATTTGGAAATCATAGATTATAGATATAATAATAACAAATTTAAATTGATTTTTGTTAAGTTTCAACAACATTTTAACAGAAAACAAAATCTTAATCGAAAAAAGATAACTTAATTTTTTTTTAAATTCAGAGTTCCCGCTTTCCATACATATGTGTGGAACATTCTCTTAGTTGAGTTTCAATTAAAGCCAAACTTGACGGGAAAAAGCCAAATTAGTAGCACTGCTCAGCACACTCCCTAGTTATATTAGCAGCATAATCTTTCACTCCTTTGACTTGAGCTGCCTGCGGATTGTTTTAATGCGCCTTCCTTCGTCCCTTCTCTTTCTCTCTCTCTCTCGCTGTCTCTCTCTCTTTCTCTTCTTCTCTGCCAAATCGTATCGCTCCCGCTCTCTACCGTACCTTAGCCATGCCCGCGAGTGCCATTACAAGTGTCACTTGGGCAATTAGCGTCTCTTTCTGGTCTCTGGCTTAGTTTCTTTTTGTCTTGATTTTGCCAACTGTTCAGCGGTTTCCCTGCCAGCCTAGCCTGTCCAGCAACTTTTTAGCACTTTGGAGGACTCGAAACGAGATGCAAACTTTTGCCGACAGCTGCTGCAAACTGTTGACAGGACCCTTCAAAATGATGTGCCAAAAATTTGAATAACTTGCCCAATGCTTCTCTCAAATTGTCAACTAACTGTTTCAATTGGAATTCCACGTCACGACGGCTCGGACGATTCGATAGGCACAGGCCAATTATGTCGCCTAAGAAATCCCAAGAAGGTTTCTCAGAGATGCCTTGTTATTCAATTACAGCGTATAATTTCCAGCTGAAGGCACATTAAAAAAAAAAAAGAAAAATGAAAAAAAGAAAAAAAGAAACGAAAAAGCAAATAAAATGAAAATGAAAATAATGGAAAAGAAATGTCCCGGACAAAGCTTATCAAGTTTTATCCGAATGCCTTTTGAACTTTTCACTGTCCCCCTCTCTCTCTCTCTCTCTGCTTTTTGCGCTTGGCAAATTGTTAATTAAACTTGCGCCATCTTTCTCCGCTCTCTCTCTCTCTCTCTCCCAGTTTTCTCTATCTCTATGGCTATCTCTATCATCTCTCCGCGTTGCCTGCCTTTCTTCGCGTGTCTGTACAAAAAAACCTCTTAAATATTTAGCGAAATAATTTATCTTTATTCATTTAATAAAGAATTCGTTTTGCGTGTGCAGCGTAGAAGATGAAGAAGAGAGACAGAGAGAGAGAGAGAGAGAAGAGGAAAAAGAAGCAGCCGATGAAGAACAAAGCAAACATTTTTTCGTGTGTAGTTTTTGTTTGGTTAAGTTTTGCTTTTGCCTGCTAGTTTATTACGCTATTGTTATTCCCTTTTGTTGTTGTTGTTGTTGTTTAATTCTTCTAAGCTTTCTCTCCCTCTCTCTCTTGTAGTCATATTTTCGAAAGGGCTGGTAGGGCGTTGGGAAGGGAGGGGGAAGAGTGGAACAATTCTGCTCGCTTTGTTTCGGCGCGCGAATTTTTCTTTCTTCATTTGCGCAAGTAGAGCACTCTCACCAGGAGAAGGGGAGAGGGGCAAACAGTCTAAGCTACAGCTATACAGTATATATAGGATACACAGGATACACAGGATATACAGCTGGGATACACCCACCCAAAGCCAGGCACAGTCGCCAAAACACAAAGCCCATCAGAGTTAACACGAAAAAGGTTTGCGCTTCGCCTCGCTCGTATTTTATATTATTCCTCCTTGTTGTTGTTGTCGCTGATGTTGTTGTTGTTGTTGTTGTTGTTGTTGTTGTTACTGGAGCACGGAATAGAATTTTCTGTGCATTTGATTACAAAAGGGATTCACGCGCCTAATGAAACCCACAAAGGAAACGTTTCTACACACTTTCCTGCGCTTTTGTAGTCAGTTCCCCCTCGCCCCTCGCCCCCGCCCCTGAGTTCGGAGTGCAGTGTAATTTTGTTTAGTACGCAAGACAGAATAAAATCATGGCAACTTTTTATACCCTTCAAAGGAGAGTATACTTACGTTGTGAAATGGTATGAATCACGCATGTAAAATCCGTGATAGATCTTACAAGTATACAAGTTCCTGACTAGAATCGCTAAGATCTTAGCTTTTATTAAAGCTAGAGACACTTAATTTGGCATTATGCTTTCTACATATGCCACGCCCACCGGCTATAGTTTATTTTTATACCATTCGACCATTGAAAATGGTAAAAAATGGTATACTAAGTTTGTGCAAATGTACATATGTAACATGCAGAAGGAGGCGTGGCAGACCCCACAAAGTAAATATATTCTGACTGAGGATCATCAGCCGAGTCGATTGAGACATGTCCTGTATGAACGTGTCTGTATGAACGTCGAGATCTCAGCTATAACAAAAGCTAGAGACAACAAAATTGACATGATGGTTCCTGTATACCATACGCAGATCAAGTTTATTTTAAATTTGAGGTGCAACGTCCACCGCCCACGCAAATCGATAATTTTTAAATATTGAGGAAAGTATTAAGGTTACAGCTTTCTGCGTTGAAACAAGCAAAAACGCTGATAATATGCACCCAATCCTATTGGACAATAAACACAGAAGTTATTAAAGAAAACGTTTTTCATAGTTCCGTTGCCCGCGTCATTGCGGCATATCGTCATGCATCGTTTTGGCCTATATGTGTGGGTGAGAGCGAGTTAGTACTAGTTAGTAAAACTACAAAGTTAGTCAAATGGTATCTTACGGTCGGGCGCGTTTGACTGTAACTTTTCTTGTTGAAAATTCATTGTATATTGGTAACGGCTTTTAAAAGTTGGGCGAAGAGTAGATAACAGTTGGGCGCGCTTGACTGTAGCTTGGCTGTAAAATTTAATTGAAATTTAATCTTAGCTCTTATAGTTTCTGCTTCTGTTATTTGAGCCATGAAATGTGCAATTCACTGAGTTATTTAAACTGTTATCGCACGCTATGCCCATTTTAATCTGCTTGAATCAGCTTTATCTCTTCACGTAATGCGATTCTTTGTCATTATAAACGCTTTAATAACTTAATTATACTGCAAATGGCGCTAATAATTCATAATAATTAAAGAAACAATGCGAATAAATCGCGTGACAAGCAAAGGGGGGCAATAAAAAGGCGAAATGAAATCAAATTACGATTTATTATTACCAACAACAACAACAACAACAACTATATCAATACAAACAACAAAGTTGACAGTTGCAAACATTAAAATTGAATCCAAAAATACACGAAACTCTGAACGAGTGGGTGAGATAAACAAATTTGAAAACACGCATCGCAAAGGCATATCAGATATCGATTTTAAATAATAACAGTTTACTGTTTCAATCGCCTGACCGGAAATATTGATAAATAACTCTAGCCAGCCCTCCCCCTCTACTGGTTGCGACTCTGTAGCCCACAGTGCTGTGCTGCCCACAATCTATGGCCCCAATTCATGGACAATTTGGCCAATTTATTGTTTGGCTTTCTGCGTGTGCCGCGTGTGTGTGGGAGAGGGGTGGTTTGGGGTCGCGCTGGGTACGGTGGCAATTGTCCGAGGCTTGCAGCGCAACATCAATCGCAAACTACGCCCCCGCCCCAGCCACAGCCCTTCTTTGTTCGCTCTGCCTACGGTATAAATGACATTTGTTATGCTTTGCTTGGTTTCATTCGCGTTTCGATTTCACAGCTATGAATTTATCATCAGATATGCGGGTGTGTGTGTGGGTGTGTTTCTGCGGGTGTGTTTGCGTGTGTATATGTGCGTTTGCGTGTATGTGTGTCTAAACACTTGTGTTTGCGCTCGACAGTGAAACGAGTTAACGACTGTGAACCCGGTCAAGGAGTTTCCCCTTGGAATCTGTCAGCGTGCCGCACAATGGAAATAACTTTGAGCAGGGACTGTAGATAGATATTAAAGTCTGCATGCCAAGCTGAGTCGATAACAGCTCGATATACATACACACACACACTCACACGTCTCATCAATACACACATGAGCTGCCCCCACTCTCTGCATATCTCATATCTCATATCGCAAATCTGTATCTTTATCTCTTATTCGCATGCGGATGAATTGTTATAAAATTAAAATTTATTGCTTCCGCAAAGCTGTCATAATGCTGTCTCCCCCCCCCCACTCCTCGTTCCCTATTTTTCTCAAGTCCCCTCCAGGCTGGTACGTGCCTTTGCCTTTCCCTTAGTCCCTTTCATTCATTTTGAAATATGCCGCAGTGGCAACTGGTACTGCCACAATCCCTCTGCCTCGCCCAGTCCCTTATGTTCTGCACTTCCTTCTCGGGACTCCTCCTCCGCTCAAGCAGCCCAAACAAGACCCAAATCCATCCATTCATATTTATGCCAAACAAAAAGCAAAAGTTTTATGCCATTTCTTGGTCGTCGACAGTTGTTTTTCTCACAATTTTATTGGCATGCGGCCATCAGCAGCGTCTCTTGGAGTCTGTCCAAGTGGACATTCCCTCCCTCGCAGCTCACCCCCCCCTCCTCCCTTTCCGGCAACGTGTCCCATTTTATAAAATTGTGTAATGCTCGTATTATTGCACAAATTCGCACAAAGCGACACAATCGTTGGTCGGGGCCAAGGGAGTAAAGAAAAAGATGGAATGGAAAGGATAGGAAATGGAGGAAAAAGTGCCAACTGTAAAGCTTATTTCGTTAAGAAAATGATTGCTTCTTTTTCCTCTCCTGCATCCAACAAAGTGAAAACGATGCAAATGCAGAAAAAATTTTCTGAAATTATTCTCCTAGTGCCATCAAAATCAATTACAAACTGTGACAGCATTGAAACAAGCAAGTAAGAAAGGCTATAGGGGCTAAAGAGTAGTAAATGTGAGTATATTAATTCATTTAAATACTGTTTACTGTTAGTAATTGCCAGTAAGGGGCGTGGTAAAACTCTTAGAAAATTGGGTAGCTCTATTAATTATAGTCTCTGAAATATTGGTGAGCATGCATACAAATTCTAAAAAATTCTTTTAAATTTATTTAAAATGTTTTCAAATAAATTATGAATAATGACTGAAAGACAGAAAGATATATGAGCTCTATATACTATATACTTTATATTGACTGCAAATATGATTAAAACAAATGATAATTGTAGCTGCAGCATGTAACTTGAATACTTTTTACTAAAATTCTTTTTATACCATTCGACATGTCCGTCTGTGTGAACACACAGATCTCAGCTATTATAAAAGCTGGAGAAATTTCGAAATTTGACATAAAGGTATATAAATATCACAAGCTCTTGGAGTTTATTTCAAATTGAAGGTGCCACGCCCACCGCCTCAGTAAATTAATAAATACATTTTCGAGTTTAATTTGTGATTAAAGTTTTGTATTAAAGTTTTAACTTTTTTCCTTAACACACATATAGATATATACTATATGGATATATATGCCAAATTTCAAGTCGGTCGGATCATAAGCACTAAAGTTATTTAAGTAGACTTTTTCGTAGTTCCGCTGCTTGCGCCTTTGCAGCATATCGGGACGTCATCGTCTCAATGCTTCGTTTCACCTGTAACGTATGTCAAGCTAATTGCTATGACGTTTTCATAGATGGCGCTATTGAAAGATAGATCTAATTTAAACAATAGGTGGCTGATAAACTTGTGCAGAGTTTCTTGTTGGTAATAAAATTGTGATAATTTGTTTTGAAACTGGGCCATTCGCCATTCTTACTGTCGGGTGCGCTCGACTGTAGCTTTCTTTACTTGTTACTTTTAAAGGCGGTGAAGGGTGTGACCGTGTTCTACTACAAACTTCCATTAGATACGAGTATTGTCACCAAATTTAATGGTTTGTCTCATTGTCGTCTCTAAAATACTTGCGTTCATACAGACAATATTTTTAAAAATTCTTTCAAAAATCATTTAAATGTACCTGAAATGAAGAAGGAGGGTGTAAAGAGCGTAAGAGAGAGCCTCAATCTACTACATTTATACTAGTTGGCAAAGAGGATTACAATTAGAAATTGCGAAATGTAAAGCCAACTCATAAGATCGAAGTGTTTACTCAGCCATGATGATGTGTGAAAGCAAATTGAATAAGTTACACATGCCATGTAAAAGGATGTGCAAAGAAAGTACCCAAAAAGGGGAGAAGCAGTGAGAGCAGGGAGAAAGAGGAGTTAGGAAAGTATAATTGAAGCAGCGAGACAACTTTTGCCTCACATAATTTGAAGTGAACACACAAAGTAATTATGAAAACCACTTGCAAATACGAGAGACAGGCAGACAGACAGACACACACACACACACACACACAGACTACACTCGTAGCACACACTTGCAGACACACTAACACGCACACAAACTGAGTGTATATTTGCACATGTAAGCGAATGTTTGGCCCCGACGAGGAGGAACCAACAAGTTTTGGCTCGACTCGCAGCTCGTGCGAGTCATTACGAGTTACGCTAATCAAGTCGAACGTGCGCATCACCCAACAAACTCACGCGGGCATACGGGGAGAGGGTGAAGAAAAGGTGGGCGTGGCCGTCAGCCGCATGGCTGGTAGCACATAAGTGGAGTGAGAGAGCGTCGAGTGTTTGAGACAGGAAATGACAATTCAAATTAAAGACGAGGCTCCAAAAAAATGCACGAATACGGCATCGCGGAGCGCTGGGCGGGTAGCCACAGCAGGAGGAGGCGGGAAGGCTGGATGGTCGGGTTGGGTTGGTGGGCAGGTGGTGAGCCATCGCCAACGTTGAGGCCACAACTCCGGCCTACGTAACGTTCGCATTGCCACTTAACATGAAATTAATTATGAAACTTTTGTGCAAAATTTTGTTCAACGAGTTTTGAGAAAGAACGAAAGGGACAGAGGCGCACGAAAAGGGGGTGAGAGGGAAATAGGGGTGGCAAAGGGGTTGGGCAGCTTAAGCTTTTGGGCCGCGCCCACTTTTGGGAGCAAGTGCAACGCGCATACAAAAACAAAAACAAAAACAAAAAAACCAACGAGAAGAGAGGAAAAACTTTTAGCGCGCCTGGCAATGAGCCTGGGGAAAATTAAGTACACGCCACGTGGGCCATAAAGTCTGCTGGGGACAGGCCAACAGGGACGTGGGGCGAGGGGCTGGTATGTTTGTGTGTGTGACCACAGCAGAATCAGCATCAGCAGAGCTAAGCAACGCAGTCGCTGGTTGTTGTGATGTCGCCTCCGGAAATAAGCAAGTAAAAAGCCAACAACAACAATTAATAACCACAAGCTCGACCAGAAGATACCCTGCGCGTATACCTTTAGAACAATGAGCCGTTTATCCACATTGCGTTCACACAGGCAGCTACACATAATTGCCACGCCTTTCCGTCTTAACTACTAACAACAAATATACGTTTACACAAAGTGAATATACCCTATAGGTACAGAAGCCCACAGGCAGCAGAGTCGTCACCCAAGCTGCGCTTAGAGGGGCAAACGGGGGGCGAGCGGCGAGAGGCGGTAATTAGAAGCGCATGGCGCTGCAGCAGCGACATTCGCCAGCAAAGGCAGCCGGAAACGCTTCCCAAAAAGTATGCAACAACTTTTTTCGCAAACTTTCGCTGCGTCGCAGTCGCAGTCAGAGTAGCAGTCGCAGTCAGCGTCGCCAGTAAGTTGTTTTACTTCAGTGTAATTTTTATAAATTATGATTAATGTTAAAATAAATAATTTGCGGCAACAATTTGCATTCATGGCGCGCATCTACACAGTGCTGTGTGTGCGCTGTGTGTTTCCCTTATTTATCAGCGTGTGCCTTGAGGAACTTAGGCAAACAGTTCGTTAAGAAGCAGCGACATGAAAGAAACTTAACTTGTGCGCAAACAAAGTAGAAGGAGTGACTGGAGGGGTAAACACGATAAAATAACGAGGAAAATATATTAAATACATAATATGAAATAATATTTAATTATATTAGGTATATTT
Source organism: Zaprionus ghesquierei (assembly GCA_018904095.1). NCBI lineage: Eukaryota > Metazoa > Arthropoda > Insecta > Diptera > Drosophilidae > Zaprionus > Zaprionus ghesquierei. Next base: position 20,520,070 of record JAEIGP010000850.1, on the reverse strand, counting down.
ACTGAGTACTTAGTTCACAAAGCATTTAAAAGCACGACTTGTTCAATTTATCGAGGCTTGACTGTGTTCACTCAGAGGGTTTTTCTCTCTGTGTATCCCACAGGCAGCTACCGAGTGTTTATTTCGTTTGTTTTTCTGCTTTGATTAAAATGTTTTGGGCTTTGTCAATGCCAAGATAAATGTATCGCACATTCAGACAAAATCCCCATTATCACACACACACACACACAAGCACACTCACATGCACACACACACACATGCTTTATAAGCTGTTTAGTATGCAAGTTGCCTTCTCATCGTAAAATTGTATTTATATGTTGTTTATACTTCGAATAAACAATGTGTAAGACAATGCGAACAAATTACCACAATGGGAGAAAAAAGCAAAACACACACACACGAGCACAAATACACACACACACACACACACACATACGAGCACAAATACACACACACACTGCCGTATGCGTATTTTATAGTTGCAGCATTTTGTTTCGTACGCTTTTTTACAACATTTTCTTGCAGTTTTATTACATTTGCTCGATGAAAATTTTATTGCACGAACTCCTCACACATACACACTCACACACACACTCAAGCAAATAAACAACAAAATTGTGCATAAATATTTTGAAGCGTGGCACATAAAACAAAAACTGAGGCAGCTGAGCAACCGAAGCTGATAAAAAGACACAAAATGTGACAATTTGCATGGGAATCCAAAGGAAAATTAGCATTTTAAGGCCTGAATGAGCTCGTGAAATTACTGTAAGGGGTATTCTCATGATGAGTATGAATAACAGGTTTATATATACGTTTATCTATTTATTTACTTAATGTCGACTAAGAGTCAAACTATTTATATGGCATAAATAAAGTGAATATTTAAATAAAAGTAAATTAATTTAAAACTATTTTCGATTTAAATTTTTTTTTTTTTTTTTTTTAGCCTTATTATTTCGCTTGGGAACTTTGGGCCTTTACTAAAGCCTTCCATCGAACTCTATTTTCCGCCGTCTGCTTAGCTCTGTCCCACGTTGTGCTCGATTGGGCTAGTTTTTCTTAATTTTCGATTTAAATATTTAAATAATATTTAAATATTTATTAAAAAAAATATTAATATAAAAAAAATAAATTTAAAATTATTTTTAATAAATAAAGTAAACAAATTTTAGGATAAGTAAATATTAATATTAATTTAATAATTAACTCATAATTAATTAAATTGAATTAAACTAGTTACTATGGGTTTTGATATGTTAAAGGTAAATACAATATATATTTCAATATTCACCCTCACTATAAATATTGAAAACAAGTAAGAACGGCTACAGTCAAGTGTTGACTGTATAAGACCATGGATTTTTCAAGGTTATGAAAAAAACAAGTAAAAAAGCTACAGTCAAGTGTGCTCGACTGTAATATACCCGCTACCCAGCTGCTCGTACATCATTTATTTGCGGAACAAAAAAAAAACGGCTACAATCATATTTTGACCGTAAAAGGCTTAGACTTACAATATTTATGCAAAGTCAAAATCTAAAATAAAAAAAAAAAAATATTTTTGCACACATTTAATTTTTGATGCATAATAGTACTGTTCGTTTTGCAGTCCACAACTTAACCCATTTTACCACCGTACACGCTCACACTATTCGGCACAATGCTGCAATCAGCGCTGCCGGCATCGTTACAAAATTTGTAGAGATCATCTGGCTAGCTATAGTTATCATGTAAACCGAATATGAACAATATGGCATCAAAATTGCGCTTGTAATCAATGTTTTTTCGAATTACGGGGGCGGAAGGGGGCGTGGCCAAAATCCAAAATAAACTTGATCAGCGTGCAATAATAACACATATTGTCACCAAATTTGGTAGTCCCAGCTCTTATAATAGCTGAGATCTAGATTTTCACACGGACAGACGGACGGACAGACGGACATGGCTATATCGACTCGGCTGTTGATGCTGAGCCAGAATTTATATACTTTATGGGGTCGGAGGTGTCTCCTTCTGCCTGTTACATACATTTTCGGTTTGAACAAAGTTATAATACCCTTCTACTCTATGAGTAGCGGGTATAAAAATCAGATTTAGAAAACTGTTATTGGTAAACGTGTTTTTCAAAGAAAAATAATAAACAACAAATATAATTTTCAGTTAGACGCCAAGCAGTCCAAACACTGCTTGCTTGCTTGCAGTGGGCGCAGTGCAAATTTATATGAAACGTTGAATAACTTTTATGTTCATTATCCGATCGAAACCAAATTTTCAGCGATCGTTTAGGTGGTGATAGTTATCATTCACACCAAAACTGAATACTCTAGCTTTATTATTGCGCTTGCTATGCGGTTTATCGATTTGCGGGGGCGGAAGTAGGCGTGGCTCAAATTTTAATAACAATTTTACAGCGTATGATTCACATAGTTGTTGTCATATAGTTGGTGGCTCTACCTTTTTTGATTTCTGAGATATAGGCGTTCATACAGACGAACAGACAGACATGGCTTAATCGACTCAGCTAGTGGTCCTGAGCAAGAATATATATACTTTATGGGGTCGCAGATGCATCCTTCTGCCTGTGACAAACACAATAGACCATGTATTTTTTTTAATCCATGGTCTAAATATTAGAGAAGCCTTCGTTCATCAATTATAGTTAACAATTTCCCCAATAAAAAAATATTCCTGTAACACATCACAAAGAAATATAAAGTGGCCCAAAACTTGGAATTCAACAAACGCTTAAATAGCTTAATATGTACACACACTCACACAGAGATAAAGATGCGGGTGTGCTTGTGTGTGAGTGTAAGTATGTTTGCCTCTGGATAACTAGGAATACTCACAGTGTTTACTCTTCTCGGCGGCCACTTGACGCTGCGGAGTTTGAGCCACGATGGCCATGAGCAGGAGCAGTATTAGCAGCCATTTGGGAATGCCCGCGCTAGCATTGACCCTTCTCTCGATGTGCAAGTTGTGGGTCTGGGCGTGGGTGTGGGTGTGGGTGTGGGTGTGGCTGCTGCCGCTGCTGTTCGTGCTGCTTCTGCCGCTTCTGCTGCTGTTCGTCGGACGTGCACATCGCTCGTGGGTTAAGCCAAGTTCAACGGCGTCTGCTGTGTCCACATTGGGTGGCCCCGGGCCACACGATGTTGGCATCAGCAGCATTTTCGTGTTCGCTCAATTTTCGATTCGCAATTTTCACAATTTTCACTGTTGCGGTTGGCAGAAATATTGTTTCTTCTTCTTGTTGTTGTTGTTGTTCTTGTTGTTGCTCCTGTTCTTGTTCTTCTGCTCGTTCCCCTGGCAATCGCTATGGCAAATAGTTTTCATTCCGTTTGTCTCATATTTTAGTCAATGTTTCGCAATTAAAAGCATTCGATTGTGACTTGTGTCGCTCCGCGCAATATTTCTTCATCCACTCTCTCTCTCGTTTTTGCTCCTCTCCTTTATCTTTCTCCCTCTAACGTGCTTTCGATACTGGGATTTGGCCCCGATTCCGTATTAATTGCCAGCGGTTGCTGCGTTTGTCATCGAGCCTGCACAAAAACGAGGACAGAGAAAGAGCTCAACAATTAGAAATGAATTGAAAAGCTGCATAAACAAAATAAAGCAAAAGCAAAAGCAAAAGCTAAAGTAAAAGCAACAACAAAAAAGCAGCAAAGTTTATTCTGCAATTCAAACAATTCGAAAAGTTCTTTGGCAATTCAGCCAACATTAAGGTTCGTTCTCAAGACTTTAAACTCCCCGAACGTAGTAGAAGCCACGCCCCGCCCCCGGCTGAACTCATTTGGCGGAGCAAGTCGAGAAAAACTATAATCAAATTTAATTAAAGGCGAAATTGGAACGCTCCGAGGATAACAAACAGCGCGCGTGTATGTGACACATCCAGAGTCCGAGCCATGAATGGACCAGAAAAGAAGAGCGAGCGAGTGCGAGGCAGTACGAGAGAGAGAGAGAGAGACGGCAAATAAAGCACAACAAAATATGTGTGATAAATTTTTCTTTTGCCTTTTGCTTTTGCCTCTGTTCCTGTTTCTCTTTCTACTGCCGCTGCTGCTGCTGCTGCTTCTGGCTTCTCATTATTATTTTGCCTTTTATGTGGCACAAGAATAGAATGAGTATAGAGCATGAGCATAGTGGGGAGTAGGGAGCTGGGACCAGGGACCAGGGACCAGGGAGCTGGGAGCACAGGGAGAGCGCATGAGCTTCACTCGCTGGCGCCTGCCGTTGATTTCTAATGTGATAAACTTTTGATGGCACAAAGGCGCAGCCGCTGCCCCGTGGCGACCGGCTGCAGTAGCCACTATTTAACTGTGCACCAGGCGCCACAGTCCCTCTCTCCTCTCCCCCTGCCCCTCCCTTTACCTTTGCTCAAGAAATCAGTTTTACGACAGCAGCTGCGCCGGGCGAGTCTTTAAAATCAACGTTAGTTTCCTATTACCCAGTCAAGCAGTTGCAGCGACGAAGCCTCATTATTATTTCACACACACACACACACATACAGAGAGAGAGAGAGAGAGAGAGACAGAGAGAGGGGGCACCCACACAAGCATATGAATATTGGCAGCGAGTGTGTGCCAATGATAAACTGTGCACCGCTGCGTATACGTAATATCTCGTTTGCAATGCACTTGCCAATGCGCATACGACCCGTTGCCCTGCAACTTATTGCCCCTTTGACTGCATTTATGCATCGATTTCTGCATTGATAGCATACTTAAAAAAACGGGCACATATTTCTTGTATGGCTTCAGCTGTGTGAGTTGTGTAAGTTGTGGCAGGAAGAAGCAAACACACTGCCGCCTGCTAGTATATTCACATATATCACCCAAGCGTTAATAAGTTAACTTCTTCAAAGAGAAATCAAAATAACATCGATTGATATATGTTTCGATTAAAGCATTGCAAGCTGAGCTGACACTTCCTGTAGGGTCAGCAATGCAAGCAAATGTCAGCAAGATGAGTGATAAATGTCCTAAATGGCTACAGATTCTGTCCCTGACCTAAAAGCCTAAATGGTTTTTGTTTTCTTTTGACGTCTGTTTTGAACCCATTACAAGTTACAATTGATAAATACACAAATCATAAAGCGTATGAAGAAGCCTTTCAACTAAATTGCAGGAGAAACATCTTGAAGGAGACACTTTATATTGACCAGGGATGGGTTACGGGTGAAACGAAGCATCGGGACGATGACGTCCCGATGTGATGCAAAGGCGTAATCAGTATAACTATGGAAAACGTTTAGATGACTAACTTTTGTGTTTATAGCAGTAACTTTAATACTTCTCCTGATAATCGTGAATTATCGATTTGCGTGGGCGGTGGGCGTGGCATCAAAAATTAAAAATAAACTCGATCTACCTACCTATGGTATACATGAACCTTCATATGAAATTTGGTGTCTCTAGCTCTTATAATAGCTGAGATCTAGACGTTCAAACGGACAGACGGACATGGCTCAGTCGACTCGGCTAGTGATTCTGAGCATATTCTCGCTCACATACTCTGTGGGGTCTGCCTCGCTTCCTTCTGCCTGTTACATACATTTGCACAAACTTAGTATACTCTTTTTGACCATTTTCAATGGTTGAATGGTATAAAAACCATTAGGTTTTACAATATAAATATAATTGCTCCCTGACGATCTTTTAAAGCTTCCTCCATCGATAACCTATACAAATTTTCACACAACTCTGACCCGACGAAATTCGTTTAAAACTTAATTAAATTAATTAATGCAGTGCAGCAGAGGCAACAACTAATTACCAATTACACCCACACATACATAGCATATACGCACTATGTTCTACGCATGTGTATACAAGGGACTCAACTTTATATATATATATATATAGTTTGTTGTGCTGTTGCTATCCAAGCTGCTCTGTTATTCCTTTCTTTCATGGTCGCCTTGGCAACCAACTCAGCTTGGGCCCCCAGCACGATTAGCTGCCAGAGGACAACACAATGTGCTGTGTTTTTTTTAAAATCCTTTATTAGACTTTGTGCGCTCGATTGGCGACCAATTAAATGGAGAAACAAGAAACTGCCAGCTTTGCTCAGCCAATTAATAAGCCAGATACAGTATTATTTATCAACAAGGGCTTTAAAGACCCTCAACGAGTACACCGAGTACAGTGAACAATGAACCCAAAGAGCTTTAAGCAACGGTTTAGTTCGGGCAGGCAAAGGGAGGAGGTTTCGCTTTTAGCTGGCCCCAAAAGACGTAAACTGTAATTGTTGTTGTTGTTGTTGTTGTTGTTGTTGTTTTTGCCGTGGCCATTGAGAGAGAGAGAGAGAGAGAGAGAAGCCGCATAAATTACAAACACCGGCTGCATATCAACAACAAAAATTGTACGAAACAAAAGCCCAAAAGCAACAAACGCGACTAAAGCCGCTTTAGACAGGCCAAACAAACAAAACTAGCAACAACAACAACAAAAACAACTCGCATCGTGTGTTTGTGTGGCAACTAAAATGGAAAACGCGGAAAAAGAGGAAAAAAAAACGATGTACTCCGTCCGTACAATTAATGGATCTGTGGGGTTTCATCGGGCAATCGCTGCGGAGTTTTATTAGGGCCTTCACTTTAGTATCAAGATAGATGATTTGTGATATACAAAGAGCACAGAAAATGACTTTATTGTTCCCCAATTTGGCTCATGTCATTATGCAAAGTTGATGTATCGATTAATCGATTTAAGCAGTATCGATAGCAGGCACAAAGCTTTTAAAATTTCTTTTTTGTTTGAAAATAAAGGCCAGGCTAAGTTAACGCACATTTTGTAATATAAATATCTATACTGTTAAGTTATAGCATAATATACATATATATTCATGTACAGCCATAATTTGTTTTTGCTATGCGCCATGGCTCGCATTACAGTTCCAGTTTCCATTAACAACAGTACATTAAATCCGCAAAAAAGCACGAGACGAACATAAATATAATCACGCACACACACACACACACACACACACAAATGCCAACACACGCGCACACACACACACATACACCTATACCTACATTAACTGCTGGTCTGCTATAAACAAAAGAAATTACTTTATATGTAACGGCAAAGTGTTTTTATGTGTGTTGGCAACACTTCAGCCAACACCCGCATAAAGCCCCTATCTACTCCCCCCTCCCCCTTCCCCTTCCGCCTTCGTCCTTCGCTACCCGTGACCCGTCCCCTCTTGTGCACAGTAATTTGCCGGCGAATGCAAAAGGACTCCTCGCTCAGTGTCTCTGTCTCAATTTGCAACCTTCTTTGCTTCCCTCTTCTTCTCTTCTTCTCTTCTCCTCTCGCACTCTTTTCTCTCCTCCTTTGCTTCCCTACCTTGCCTGCTTCCTTGCGTTTGCCTCGTTCGCTTGTCTGCCAGTCAGTCTGGCCGCCCGCCCTTCTATGGCCATGTCCATTTGTCTGCTGAATGGAAACCAACACCAACAACAATGACAACAACAACAGCTGAGCTGATGGCGCCACCCACACACACACCCACACACACACTTGCGTTCGTATTTCATTGCCGTATGAGTAATTTTTCAGGCGAGTCGTCGAAAAGCCGCATTGTTTTGGCCAGCGCACTCCCTCTCTCTCTCTCTCTTTCCTTTACTCTCTCACTCTTTGTCTCGCTCTTACACTCTGGCAAACTGCACTTATGCATGTGCATTTTAAAGCAATTTTCACAGTTTTCCCTGCTTTATCCTTCGTTCGCTTTTTGGCTTGTATTCAGTGCCGACGTCTGGCAAAGCGTTTCGCTTTTCGCGTTACTTCACGTCATTTTTCATTTGACGTCATCACGCTGCTCCCCTCCCCCACCTTTTGGGCCATGAGAGGCGGGGAGGGAGATGGGTGTACCTCTGCGTCCGACACGCACCTTTGCCACAGACAAAATGTGGAACAATTGCTAGGCTTTTAAATATTGATAGATGACCTCTGTGGGGGTAAAAAGGTAACAATTTATGTTGGCCGCTTAGTTTTAGCCACGTAATGTTTTTCCATTTATAACATGCTTTACATAATGTTTTAGTTCCTAAACAAGGTAGGAAACCTGGTGAGCCAGTGGAGGATATGCCAGAGGTTATTCAACTTGTTGGCCTACGATCGGGATCTGTTTGTCACTGGGTCGCGCGATTGTGTGGCGCCAAGCCCCTGCGAATCTCAAAACGGTTACGGTTATGCGTTAAAGCGCGCCTATGAACATTCTTACTTCATCAGCGACGTTGTGCTTTCTTTGGAAGGCAACTATGCGCTCTCTGGATCCAGGAATCGTACCATACGATTGTGGGATCTAATAGCAAGCGCCACTACCCATCGGTTTGAGATACACAGCAAGGATGTGTTGTCGGTGATGTTTTCGCTCAGATAATAGCCAGCTAGTTCCTAGGATCAAGGGATCGCACTATCAAGCTGCGGAACACGCGGGCCGATTGTAAGAACAGTGATTGGGTCTCCTGTGTACGCTTCTCCCAGAAGCATGCTAATCTACTACGGCTGGGATCGCACTGCCAAGGTCTGAGATCACACTGGTTACCTGACCACAGATGCTTCACGTTGTACCGCGGGCGGCAAAGATACCAAGGTGCTATTATGGGATCTCTGCAGAGATCGAAATCTGTATCCACTCGATCATCACGATGTGGTCAATGACATGTCCTTTTCGACTAACCGATTGTTATCTGGGATTTGGCGTTCAAAGGGGCTTGGTCTATTGATGGATACTCCCTTTGCCGTGTCTGGCAGATACTAAGCGGACAATAAATGACTTGGTCTACTACAATGCTGTGAACCAATTACTCAGCTGATTTGTTTATTCAATGTAACGGGACACGGACACAATCGCAATTAAATGGAATTCCAAAGGGTAGCAAGGGATCAGTTCCTCCACGAGTTTCATCAGATTTTGTCTCTCCAACTATGCCATATTTGATTAACAATCCCAAGAATTTTCCGCGTTCTTTCTTAGCCACTTATAACACCCATTTCCTTTACTGCCAAAAGTGCCAAATCATGAGTTTCAGATAGGATTGTGCGATGACAAAATCAAAATGGGTGGCAATGGCTTAGTGGTTTAAGAGCCGAAGGTTCCCCAAGACGCAAACAGAAGGAGAGGAAAGAAGGAAGGCGAAATATCCTTGTTCGATTTAGCTGCGAACAGATTAATGTGAACTAAGGGATGGTGAGGAAGGCGTAGGGGGCTGGGAGTAGGCCGTCGGCATGAGACGGATTTTCATGGACATGTCAGACTGTCGAGAAAATCCGCAACAACAGGCCACAGAACGCAATCGCAATCAGATTTATTTATTTATTTTTATGTTTAGCAGTTGGCACTTTTCTCATTTTGTGCCAAACGCAGCATAAAAAGCTGACAGGCGACGTATCAAGTATCCCTGGTAGATAAAATTGAAAAAGGAGAGAGACAGAGAGAGAGAGAGAGATAGAGAGAAGCAGGAAAGATACCTAAAAGGGTCGAGGTCAGCCTAATGATTAATACGATTGCCAGCTAGCAGATACGCAGCGTTCATGGAGGGAAAAACTATCTTAACATGGATCAACCAGCTTTCCATGCACCTGTCCAACACACACATACACACACATACACACACATACACACACACAAAACACCGTTGTCCGTGTGTCTACACCTGGACGAGCCTACAATGGAAATGTACTAAAAACGCAACAGAATGGTATTCCGTTACACACATCCTGACCCTGGCTACGATGTTTCCTCCTGCTCCTGCTGCGCCCCGACATGAATATCATAAGTCCATGAGTATGTATGTCCGCGCTTACATACACACATATTTATTTGCCTATGTACAGCTCTTGGCACTACTTTTACAGTGCACATACATACACATACGCACATACCGTGATGCAAATACATAGCCTACGTGAAGGACTTTTAAAATCGACCACTAACTACGCCTAAGCTCAGGCGAGTGCAAGCGAGATGGCTACGTTAACAGCACAGTTGAGCACTTCGCTCTCTGTGGTCGTGCTCCCACAGAGAGAGAGAGAGAGAGAGAGAGAGAAGAGTGCGAGAGAGCGATAGAGCCAGCGAGTTGCAGGCTCTGTGTTTGCTTGAAGCGCGTAGTACACTCGCTATCGTAAAAATGTGTAAAACTTAGCTCTCTGATGAATGAGATTAACCGTAACACTCACACATACACATGCACAGAAGCATAGTATGTATGTATGTGCAGCGTGTGATGCCGCAAGCAACCCCCTGGCACAGGCGCACACAGCACAACAGCAACAAAAACAACAACCACCAAAACCGACAAAGCACTTGCTGCTGCTGCCGTTGCTGCCATTGCCGCCGTTGCCGCCGTCGCTGCCGCCGTCACCGCCAGCGTACGCAGGCACTGTGGGCGGGGGCGCACCGCTTTTACTCGCTACTTTTCTGCTTTGCCTTAACTCTGGCTAAATCTTTAAATGCGCCTCTTTTCGTATTCTTATTGTTATTGTTGATTCTCGTTTCCTTAATGTTTTCTGCACTCTTTGATTATTTCAAATGTTTCAAATGAGCTTTGGACCTTTGTCAACGCCCGTTAAATATTCAGACGACTTTTATACTCACACAACGATTTACATAGCTGCTACTCACTTCACCCTTTGGACACACTTCGTACGTTCACTTTATCAATGTTATGGTTTGTTTTTGCTTCGTTCAATATTCATTTAATTTCCTTATAATATAATCATCTCACATCACACTTTAGGCGCACATGCTTAAACTTTTTCGCTCATTTCGTTGCGAACGTTTCAACGTTTGCCCTGCGACTGCGACTACTCTACTCGTTGAGTTCGCTAAACGCATTTAACATTGAGTTGGCATTCCACTGATAAGTTTATCGATTAAATGTTGTGCGCGTGAGTTGTGCGAGGGAGACAACAAACTCTCGCAGTTCGCTTGTTTCCCACAAGCTCTAGTCAATTTTTTTTGTTTTTCTTTCATTAAATTACCTTACTTATTATTTTAAAACCTTGTAATGCACAGTTTTTTCATAGCTCAGTTGCACAGCGTAAAGTTTTTCACTGATTGCTTAATATTTTAACTTTACAAAGAGTTAGCATGCAACTGATGTTCCGGTGGAAGAATAGCCGGCACTGACGCCGCAAGCCACCCCAAGTGTTGTCAGTGTAACGCACCCCTGACAAGTGTTCCTTATTCCGATTTTTTTCTTTAACTGTTCCTTATTTTAAACCTAGTTAATATTGGACTATATTCTTTTTCAATCAGATCATATTTTATAATTACTGTGTTACTTTTAATTCCTCAACTAAATAACTAAATGTTAAATAAATATGCTTAATAATTTGGCTCTAGCTTTTTTACACCACATCTCTAATAATTAGGTTTTTTTCATCAAGAAAGTAGGCAACACTGTCTTGCGCACTCAGTCAGCCAGTTGAGTGTTTTACTGTACACGCAGATTTTGGCGCCTATTTGCTTGCAACTTACTTAAGCTAACACACACACACACCCACACACATGAATATTTACATATTTGTTTTTATGAACATTACAATGACAATTTTATCAGGCATAAGTTTTCCTTTTAAATGTCCTTGCAAGCATCCAAGTTGACAAACGACTGTTCCCTGTTCCGGGGTGGTTCTTGATGAGGTGTCAACGCATCCTTATCATATCACATTGCTCATGTGTAACTCGAATCGTTAGACTGTCTACTTAAACGGTCTAGAGTTTGCTGGCTGGATCCTGCTTTTGCAATTCGGCACGGAATAAAATCGATTTCGCATTCTACCAGGCTTTTTTACAGCAATAGGGCATAGCTTCTACCCTCCAGCAATGCCAATATAATTAAGCAATCAACAGAATCGTTTAAATATTTAGAAAGTTTATTCCCTGTAATATACCATAAGTGAATAATATTCTAAATAGCCCAATATGTATAGATACCATTCCCAAAAAATAATCGATTTAAGATAATAACCATCACCAAGTTTACATATTTTTCCTATAAAGTATTCCCTTTTCCATAATACAGCTATATAAATCATTTATATATATCAATTCATAAAACCCTTCATTCAGGTACACTCGACCAAACTCTTTTGTTGACAAACTCCCCGCTTTAGATCAAACCACTTTCCAGGTGTACAGAAGTGGGTTATGGGCCTTCCGTTTTGACATTCATAGTACTTATTACACTGCTTGGAATCGCGTATGATTGTACCATCAACCTTATCGCCGCAGTCGGGAATACCGTTTAGTTGTGAAACACTTACAAGGCTGCCTGTCTTTTCTATAGAACAGTCAACTCGACTGGGAAAATTACAATACTTTGTCGTTGTGTCAATATAAAGACCTCTGGGACACTGCCTGGGAATGGCTTTGCCATTGGCGCATACATAAAATTTGCTGCAGGATTTGGGATCCCTTAGATAAACGTTATTGGACTGGGAACTACAGTCTGGGATAAAAGGACTGTCTTCTTTTTCAACAGAATTTTTTTTGGTCGATGTCGAGAATGACGATTTCTTTGAAACATACAACACTTTATTGTCATTAGAACAGTCCACTAAGGTCGGGAAATTGCAGACTTTCTTCTTTATATCGAAGTAAAGTACTCCAGGACAGTTTCGGGGTATAGCGAGTCCATTAGTACATACGTAATATTTTCCACAAGAGCGTGAGTCTCTCAAAAATACGCCGTTGGGCAAAGAATTACAATAGGAGTCGTAGATATTTAAAGTTTCTTCAAGCTTCGTTGGCACTGATGTTGCCAGGTTTCTAGCTGATTCTTTTATGGGACTTGTTGCTTTTGATTTGGAAGCGGAATTAGTTGACTTATTAATGTTGAAGGAAATGTCTTGTCTTTCCTTTGGTATTGCGGACGAGGTGAAACCGTTTCTAAGACTAGGTCTATTTAATTTCGGTTTTAACTTATCCAGTTTGGTACCTTTCAATTCAGCAGCGGAACACTCTACTAGGTTGGGGAAGTTGCAAACCTTTGATTTAATATCAAAATACAGATTTTTCGGACACCTACGCAAAATGGCTTTTCCATTTGCACATATAAAGAAATTGCTGCAAGACTGTGGATCCCGAAGATAAGCACCATTTGGTAAGAAATTGCAATATGTTAAGAGCGAAGGATTTACATCAATAACTTGTTTCTTTGCCACATTACGATCTTTTGAGCTCGATAAGCCTTGTGCTACATGTTCGATGAAGTCTATCGAGGGCTTAATGTGCTTCTTGAAAGCGCTCATTTTTAGAGGGGAAATCTTTATACCTGAGTTGGAACTGGAACTACTGTTCTCTATTGAACTTTCCGATGGTTTGGTAACTACCGAAGACGTTAATGAGCCTTCAGAGCTGGAACTACTGATCTCTGTTGAACCTTCGGATGGCTCCGTAACTGCCGAAGCCGTTGATGAGCCTTCGGAGCTGAAGCTACTGATCTCTGTAGAGCTTTCTGATGGCTCTGTTAATTCTGAAGACGTTGATGAACCTTCGGAGCTGGAACTACTGATCTCTGTTGAACTCTCCGATGGCTCTGTTACTTCCGAAGACGTTGATGAACCTTCGGAGCTGGAACTACTGATCTCTGTTGAACTCTCCGATGGCTCTGTTACTTCCGAAGACGTTGATAAGCCTTCGGAGGTGGAAGTACTGATTTCAGTAGAGCTATCCGATGGCTCTGTTACTTCCGATGACGTTGATGAGACTTCCGTGCTGGAACGACTAATGTCCGTAGAGCTTTCTGATGACTCTGTTACTTCTGAAGACGTTGATGAGCCTTCGGAGGTGGAGCTACTGATCTCAGTAGAGCTTTCTGATGGCTCTGTTAATTCCGAAGACGTTGATGAACCTTCGGAGCTGGAACTACTGATCTCTGTAGAGCTTTCTGATGGCTCTGTTAATTCCGCAGACGTTGATAAACCTTCGGAGCTGGAACTACTGATCTCTGTTGAACTCTCCGATGGCTCTGTTACTTCCGAAGACGTTGATGAGCCTTCGGAGCTGGAACTACTAATCTCTGTTGAACTCTCCGATGGCTCTGTTACTTCCGAAGTCGTTGATGAGTCTTCGGAGCTGGAACTACTGATCTCTGTAGAACTTTCCGATGGCTCTGTAACTCCCGAAGACGTTGATGACCCTTCGGAGCTGGAACTACTGATCTCTGTTGAACTTTCCGATGGCTCTGTTACTTCCCAAGTCGTTGATGAGCCTTCGGAGCTGGAACTACTGATCTCTGTAGAACTTTCCGATGGCTCTGTAACTCCCGAAGACGTTGATGATCCTTCGGAGCTGGAACTACTGATCTCTGTTGAACTCTCCGATGGCTCTGTTACTTCCGAAGACGCTGATGAGCCTTCGGAGGTGGAACTACTGATCTCTGTTGAACCTTCGGATGGCTCTGTTACTTCCGAAGACGTTGATAAGCCTTCGGAGGTGGAAGTACCGATTTCAGTAGAGCTATCCGATGGCTCTGTTACTTCCGAAGACGTTGATGAGCCTTCGGAGGTGGAACTACTGATCTCTGTTGAACTCTCCGATGGCTCTGTTACTTCCGATGACGTTGATGAGACTTCCGTGCTAGAACTACTAATGTCCGTAGAGCTTTCTGATGGCTCTGTTACTTCCGAAGACGTTGATGAGCCTTCGGAGCTGGATCTACTGATCTCAGTAGAGCTTTCTGATGGCTCTGTTAATTCCGAAGACGTTGATGAACCTTCGGAACTAGAACTACTGATCTCTGTAGAGCTTTCTGATGGCTCTGTTAATTCCGAAGACGTTGATAAACCTTTGGAGCTGGAACTACTGATCTCTGTTGAACTCTCCGATGGCTCTGTTACTTCCGAAGACGTTGATGAGCCTTCGGAGCTGGAACTACTAATCTCTGTTGAACTCTCCGATGGCTCTGTTACTTTCGATGACGTTGATGAGACTTCCGTGCTGGAACTACTAATGTCCGTAGAGCTTTCTGATGGCTCTGTTAATTCCGAAGACGTTGATAAACCTTCGGAGCTGGAACTACTGATCTCTGTTGAACTCTCCGATGGCTCTGTTACTTCCGAAGACGTTGATGAGCCTTCGGAGCTGGAACTACTAATCTCTGTTGAACTCTCCGATGGCTCTGTTACTTCCGAAGACGCTGATGAGCCTTCGGAGGTGGAACTACTGATCTCTGTTGAACCTTCGGATGGCTCTGTTACTTCCGAAGACGTTGATAAGCCTTCGGAGGTGGAAGTACCGATTTCAGTAGAGCTATCCGATGGCTCTGTTACTTCCGAAGACGTTGATGAGCCTTCGGAGGTGGAACTACTGATCTCTGTTGAACTCTCCGATGGCTCTGTTACTTCCGATGACGTTGATGAGACTTCCGTGCTGGAACTACTAATGTCCGTAGAGCTTTCTGATGGCTCTGTTACTTCCGAAGACGTTGATGAGCCTTCGGAGCTGGATCTACTGATCTCAGTAGAGCTTTCTGATGGCTCTGTTAATTCCGAAGACGTTGATGAACCTTTGGAGCTGGAACTACTGATCTCTGTAGAGCTTTCTAATGGCTCTGTTAATTCCGAAGACGTTGATGAGCCTTCGGAGCTGGAACTACTGATCTCTGTTGAACCTTCGGATGGCTCTGTTACTTCCGAAGACGTTGATAAGCCTTCGGAGGTGGAAGTACTGATTTCAGTAGAGCTCTGCGACGGCTCTGTTACTTCCGAAGACACTGATGAGCCTTCGGAGCTGGAACTACTGATCTCTGTTGAACCTTCGGATGGCTCTGTAACTACCGAAGATGTTGATGAGTCTTCGGAGCTGGAACTACTTATCTCTGTTGATCTTTCCGATGGCTCTGTTACTTCCGAAGACGTTGATGAGCCTTCGGAGCTGGAGCTACTGATCTCAGTAGAGCTTTCTGATGGCTCTGTTACTTCCGAAGACGTTGATGAGCCTTCGGAGCTGGAGCTACTGATCTCAGTAGAGCTTTCTGATGGCTCTGTTACTTCCGAAGACGTTGATGAGCCTTCGGAGGTGGAACTACTGATCTCTGTTGAACTCTCCGATGGCTCTGTTACTTCCGAAGACGTTGATGAGCCTTCGGAGCTGGAGCTACTGATCTCAGTAGAGCTTTCTGATGGCTCTGTTACTTCCGAAGACGTTGATGAGCCTTCGGAGGTGGAACTACTGATCTCTGTTGAACTCTCCGATGGCTCTGTTACTTCCGAAGACGTTGATGAGCCTTCGGAGCTGGAACTACTGATCTCTGTTGAACCTTCGGATGGCTCTGTAACTACCGAAGATGTTGATGAGTCTTCGGAGCTGGAACTACTTATCTCTGTTGAACTTTCCGATGGCTCTGTTACTTCCGAAGACGTTGATGAGCCTTCGGAGCTGGAGCTACTGATCTCAGTAGAGCTTTCTGATGGCTCTGTTACTTCCGAAGACGTTGATGAGCCTTCGGAGGTGGAACTACTGATCTCTGTTGAACTCTCCGATGGCTCTGTTACTTCCGAAGACGTTGATGAGTCTTCGGAGCTGGAACTACTCATCTCTGTAGAGCTCTTTGAGGGCTCTGTTACTTCCGAAGACGTTGATGAGCCTTCGGAGCTGGAGCTACTGATCTCAGTAGAGCTTTCTGATGGCTCTGTTACTTCCGATGACGTTGATGAGACTTCCGTGCTGGAACTACTAATGTCCGTAGAGCTTTCTGATGGCTCTGTTACTTCCGAAGACGTTGATGAGCCTTCGGAGCTGGAGCTACTGATCTCAGTAGAGCTTTCTGATGGCTCTGTTAATTCCGAAGACGTTGATGATCCTTCGGAGCTGGAACTACTGATCTCTGTAGAGCTTTCTGATGGCTCTGTAACTCCCGAAGACGTTGATGATCCTTCGGAGCTGGAACTACTGATCTCTGTTGAACTCTCAGATGGCTCTGTTACTTCCGAAGACGTTGATGAGCCTTCGGAGCTGGAACTACTGATTTCTGTAGAACTTTCCGATGGCTCTGTAGCTCCCGAAGACGTTGATGATCCTTCGGAGCTGGAACTACTGGTCTCTGTTGAATTCTCCGATGGCTCTGTTACTTCCGAAGACGTTGATGAGCCTTCGGAGCTGGAACTACTGATCTCTGTAGAACTTTCCGATGGCTCTGAAACTCCCGAAGACGTTGATGATCCTTCGGATGTGGAACTACTAATCTCTGTTGAAACTTCGGATGGCTCTGTTACTTCCGAAGACGTTGATAAGCCTTCGGAGGTGGAAGTACTGATTTCAGTAGAGCTCTCCGATGGCTCTGTAACTCCGGAAGACGTTGATGAGCTTTCGGAGGTGGAACTACTGATCTCTGTTGAACCTTCAGATGGCTCTGTAACTACCGAAGATGTTGATGAGTCTTCGGAGCTGGAACTACTTATCTCTGTTGAACTTTCCGATGGCTCTGTTACTTCCGAAGACGTTGATGAGCCTTCGGAGCTGGAACTACTGATCTCTGTAGAACTTTCCGATGGCTCTGTAACTCCCGAAGACGTTGATGATCCTTCGGAGCTGGAACTACTATTCTCTGTTGAACTCTCCGATGGCTCTGTTACTTTCGAAGACGTTGATAAGCCTTCGGAGCTGGAACTACTGATGTCCGTAGAGCTTTTCGATGGCTCTGTTACTTTCGAAGATGTTGATGAGCCTTCGGAGGTGGAACTACTTATCTCTGTTGAACTTTTCGATGGCTCTGTTACTTCCGAAGACGTTGATGAGTCTTCGGAGCTGGAACTACTCATCTCTGTAGAGCTCTTTGAGGGCTCTGTTACTTCTGACGACGTTGATGAGACTTCCGTGCTGGATCTTATAATCTGAGTAGAGCTGTCTGAAGGGACGTGTGTAGAACTCTGTGATGGCTCTGTTACTGCTGGAGAGGTTGATGTTGGCGGCGGAAGCGTTGGTGGAGTCGGAAAAGGAAATGGGGGTTTTGGAATGCTATCCCATATATAACCGAATATATTGATAATAATTGGTCTGTCCATAGTGATATTTTGATTAATGTTAATCTCATTTTGAACGCTTTGGGTCTCCTTTTGACCTCCGTGATTATTGGACATAACCTCAAGGGCGCAGTTTTGACCTGGTGGATTAAATCGGAACCCCTCATCACAATTGCTGCGAATTTTTCCTAGGAAGCCCAAGCATTGAAAATATGCATGTGGATCTTCGGGACAAACTGCCTTATACCCGAAGCTTTGTCCATCGCAGGCATCCAAGGCGATTGCCTGTGGAATCATCAGAAGACCGGTCCACAGGAAATAAACTGCAAGAAAATATCCAAGGGTTGATTCAGCACATCCGAAGCAGTTATCCGCTAGACTTACCCAATACCATTCTTAATATTATTCTGGTAACAGACGACGATTTCGGACTGTCCAAACCAATATATACCCTTCGCTTGACAATTACCTAAAAGCTTTTCTACATTTACATATTGGAACATAGGAAATTGTTTACAACTTTCTGTAAACGGTGAGTGTATTTTAAATAATAGATATCAGTAATAGGTAAAATACCCTTTTGAGAGGGCTTGGATACTTTGTTTTTTACATTACTCACGGATATAAGGTTATACAAAAGAAAGAAACATAAGTATAAGGCTAGGCGTCAACTATTGTCGTAAGACATTGCACAGTTACTAATTCTTTTATTAAGCTATACATATATCAAAATCAAATTTAAGATTTTAGTTTTGTCTACATATACATATGCTATGTATCACGTTTCCTGTTTTAATTTTTTTGCTGAAAATTAAACAGTGTGTCGAAACGTTTACTAGCTCGTTAGCTTCAAAACAAGGCGTTATCTAATTGCAGTGACTTAAAAAGCAGCACGGAATTTCTGTTCGACACATGTTCCATCACAAGTGTCTATCTCAAGACACATGAAAACAAGTCTGCGCGTCCCAGTCCGCCATTGTGATTTACTCTTAGTTTTGCTCTTTGGAGCAAACATAGCATATTGTCTTCCCACAATCCTTTACCCTAGCTTCGTTTTGACTTAAAGCTTCTTTAGGCCCATCCCATGTCAAAACATTTATTGTCAAGTGCGTCTTATCATTAATCAACTTGGGCTCTATGTATATTTTGATAGTGTAATTGTCTTGGCGTTACTTGGCATTACTTTCCGATTTGTGTTAGCTCTAATCAGACCCACCCGCGTTCCACCGGACACCCGCGAGGACCGATTAGTTGTTGAGATAAGGTGCCGAGGGCTCTACTTATGATAAGTAAGTTGTTCGGTACTTTTCTTGTTATTGTTGGTGGTGTTGCAGAACCTATTTATAGTGTTTGGCTGACAGTGAAGCTTTTGCTTGCAAAGCACAACGCTCTATTGTATATAGACCTTTTGGTCCGGACTCTTATCGTAACTTGTGTGGCTTCGAATGTACCTGGTTGAGGAGAACGAATTCAGTGTTGGATTTTGTTGCCTCTGGTATTCGAGCCAATAAGTTCGGCCACCGAATCGCATTTTATCTTTTGCATTTTTTATTATTATTATTTCTTTTTTTTTTTTGTTTCTTTTACTAATTTCTGCAGTACATTTTTTTTTTTGGCAACGGGTCGCCTGCACCTACACGGAACCGTGTACACCCGCATTGATAGCGGTACCTAAGACAGCCAAAACCTTAGTCATTGCCATACAACGAAATTCACACTAGCGATCGCCAGATTTCACGTCCAACCAACTTATCTGCCCAAATCACAATCTTACCCCCAAACTATTAAGCAGGCTTTATTTATAGAAACCCCAAAGGATTGGAACATTGATTGAGAGACTCATCATTAATGGAAATATATTTTTAGTGGTATCTGTAAATGTAGCTATTTAAAATATAATTGGATACTTCAGTTTTTACAAAATTTTTTCAAAAACCTTTCAACCAATTTGTCAATGCTGACTATACACGTATACCTTTAAAAGTTCAGGCGTTGTCTTTTGAGCTTCAAAATAAAGATTTCTACTGCAGCCAAGATAAGTTGAAATATGATTAAAATTTGCATATGGTAAAAGCAGGTGCAATGGTTTAGAGTGGTCTCGAAACTACACAACACTTTGGCTCGTAATGGTCATTCAGCGGACATCCGTTAGCTAACGAGACCATTCCAAACACGATAGTGATCGCTGATTTTTGCACATATCAAGCTGAAAGCTCTGTCTATCAGATCTATTACAACACCCCCAGCGGAGGAGAGGAGCAAGCCAAGGGCAGGTAATCGGTGCTTATCTCTAGCGAACTGGTGATAAGCAAGTGACTTAGGCAGCGCACCTTACGCCTACATACTTGTATATTACAGAATAAAATACGGACCTCATAGACAAAAAATAAAACCAATATTTTATTACAACGTCGAGACCTTTGAACTTTGTGTACTCGTTGTCTCGTTGCCGTGTTCAGTTTAACGCATCTTCGTTCTGTACCAACTTAACCTGTTCACGTTGCAGCCGATTGCCATAGGTACGCGAGACAAGATTCCAGGTGTCCAGAAAACGATCCATACACTGCGTAATGCAGCGCTGCTCGGTACCATCCAGAGTCTTTCCCGGTTTGCTAATGCACTTCTTAAAGCATTTCTCAGTCATTTTCGAGAGCATCTCCTGGGCATTTGCCAACGCAATTTGCTGCTTCACTTGACTTATCAGTTCCCCCTTCTCCAGTTGAGCATGGGCCATTTCTCAGTTTTTAGGCTTGTTTTACTTGCAATTTCCAAACGATCCTATTACAAATTTATTATATTTCGTTATTCACACACTTTCTAAACATACACAATATTTTAAAAGCCTCTGCTGTCATTGATGTTTTTGCCTGACAACTGTAGAAAAATGGATAACCCCATTGTGGGGGCTTCTTAATTACTGATGTCTGTAAATTCATATACAGACTAGCCCAATGAATTATAAGAAACATGATACATTGCATTTATTTTTGTTAGCATAAATATAATTTATTTGTTTATTACACAATTTTCTTGCAGTTTCTAAAAAATTAGCTTTATCGTTTATTAATATATTTATGCAAAATTGGTTTGTAATTAGCGTATTACATCGTTAAAAGATCATTGCATGTATCCTTTAGAAAAATATACTATAAAAGATGTTCTATTTATTAATAATTTCATTATTTTTTTTCTGTTTTTGTCGTTAGTTGTTTTGCCTTAGTTTTTTGTGAGTATACGACAAAAAGTCACATTGTATACAAAAATAAAACTTGTAGTTCATTTTTAACAGCATTAGACAGCGACCCTGTGAATACACTGCAGATCGTGTAATATTCTTTGGAACACAACACTTGAAGAATCAATCGTTCGAGCCTTTGCTGGACACAAGCAGCTGCTGCTTTGGCAGTAGGCGATGTCAGAATAGATTTCGTTACTGAGGATTAAGGGATTCTTAGTGGAACGTGTGCGCTTGTGAATCATACCCTATTAATTATAAATAGATACAAAAAATTGGACTTTAGCCCATTTCAAGAAGATTACTGCATACTACAGCTATGATATCTGACCCTCTTTAATACTGAACTAGATTTCTCCAGGCAATTTCTAGGACTGATCCTGAATTAATCAGTATACCCTTATAAAGGCGTTGTACATACATATGTATATTCTGATCAGCAAGTGTGACTTGTATTTGATTGGACTAAGCACATAAACTAAGCTTCAAAGTTTGTGCAAAAGATTGTCAATGTGTGACACACGCAGACACATACGAACAAGCAATTACTTTATATAGATATTTGTTTAAGAATAGTATTTAAATAGTAGTATATGGAATGTACAATTACTTCGAGTATGTAAGTATTATTGCTTTGAAAAGACAGGCACTATATGTATATGTTCGGTGTTGTGTGCGCGTGTGTGCGTGTGTGTGTGTGTGCATAAAAGACCAGATTGTCAGAGACACGGCGAGAGTTTTCCACATCACATTGCATTTCTTGGAATCGAGCCTAATCGATGCCAATCAATCAGCTCCTGCCGTAAGTCGTGCTTCGAAAGATCCAATTCAAAGCCGCCGAGCAGCTCGTTCTCCTGTAGCGTATCGTGCGACCAGACCGTAACCTGCAACCGACGCTGTTTTACCACATCCAATGGCATGCGGTACTCCAGCTTGAAATGATAAAGTTTCTTTTAAAATCTTTTTCCTTTAGACTAACCACATGATCTCTTACCGTCTCCATGAAACTGGGCACACATGTTTTGCGCACTACTTTGGTTTTTCGTTTGGTCGCTTTGCTAGGATCCGGTTTAAGGTAGCACTTGACATAAGTGTTCGGCTCTTGGCCACCCTGCAACATGGGTAAACCTTTCGCATGGTGAATCTGCATAAAAAGAGAAATCTTAGATTGCGAAAATGGAATTCGTAATAGCAAAACGAACCATCACAGTAAGCACGCCCCGTTGGTATTGCAGCGATAGGCGTATTTGACCGATTTCATTAGGGTTATCCCGCGAAGGCGGTTGCCTGATCTCTGCAAGTCAGAAAAATAAGAATTAATGCAAATATTATTCAACAATTTTAATTCTTTCCTACCCTTGATTTTGGGCATCTCCAATTTAGCCTCCTGCTGATCGCGCAGCAAAGGATGAAAGAAAGTGTAGACCAAATCCGAATGCGCGATTTCTTCAGCTGCATCGAAAAGTGATTTCAAAAAACGCTGAATGAGTGGCAAACGCTTTTCAGCCACAGATTTGATATTAGAGCGGCCTACATGGACACCGGCAGGGAGACTACAAAAATATTTAAAAATTATTACATTAATATATTATATTTTCAATAGAGATGTCGTAATTTTATAATCACAGTAGGTGCAAAATACAACTTCTTGTTATATACTATTGAAAAAATCGTAGTCTTTTGAGTTCCCCAAAAGAAAAACAAATTTGAGTCATTGATACGAAGTTTACCATATCAAAAGAAGGTCTTTCGTATCTCCTTCCCCTCGATTGTGTTCACATATTTAAAAGTTGAACTTTGATGTTGTAAGAAAACCTCCCGAAACAGACAACAGATAAGCGAAATACGAACATGGACGATTGCTTATCAGAACGACCCCCAAACGACGACAGCTGATTGGCAGAAAGAGGGGAAAAGAGGCAACAGGTAACCGGTAACACAGCTAATGGCTGATAAATCAGCAAAAGTTGCGGCAGAGAAGCGTCCGAGCAAAAGTCAATGAAGGCCAAGCCAAAGAGCGAGCAGTGGGTGAAATGAGAAGAGCGCACGAGGCCAGCAATACACCAATATGGAGAGAGAGTGGGAGCATAGGGAGAGTCGCAATATCACGAACGATAACAGACACACTCGAACGACAACGACGGCAGCGACGACGCCGACGCCGACGAACGCGCTCAATCAGCTAAAGAGCAAGCGGCAAAGCGGACGGTGGCAAAAAAAAAGCACACAGCAAAACGCTGAGAACGTGGAGTTGCTGCCAAAAGTCGAGAGCCAAGAGCTGCGGCATTGGCGTTCGATTAACGACGACGTGGAGAAGTCAACTGAAGACCGAATAATTAAAATTAATCATACAAAAATATCGGGTGTAAAACTTTGAGAAATGCCAAGGCCCTAAACGCATTTAAGCCATGGCTCAACTCAACTATGTGGGCCAAGGTAAGTGCACGGACTGACCAACAACAACCCTGATCCTCGCAAGCTTTCATTTACCTATAATTACTCCTATCTCAGCTGCAACCATTGGACCACTGGCTGCCTCGGCAGTGTTGCTCGTGAGTCTCGTCTTTGCACTGCTGGGCATAAAATTCTGGGGTTTCCGGCGACGTCTACGTTTCGACCGGTCGACCCCAACAGCAGCGTCAGCGTCACAGCAGTCGCATGTGCCGCCACAATATGCAGCCTACGAATCGCAGGTGCGTTACTCTCCGGCAAGAATATGCAAAAGAAACATAACTAAATCGGTACTATCAAGCAATAGGGTTGACACCTAACGCTCACTACGACAACAAGAACAACAGCAACAACAGCAACAACAACATCAACATCGCGAGTCATACTTTTTCTGATAAGACCAAGCAAATACACAGAAAAGCTGTTGAATTTGCTCGTGTTGGAGTCCGTGTGTGTGTGTGCCTGTGTGTGTTTGCGTGATATATGATAGGTGTGTGAAACTCATTTATCGCGTATATACATAGATAGAAGCGTGAATATAATTATTAACCAATTTCTATAAAGGATTTTGCAGCATGAATCAATGCTAGAGAAAGTTCATGACAAGTTGCAGAAGAAACTTTCAAATTCTTTGCACGTTCCCCGCACCACATGAACTTCATTTGTATTAAGTATTATGACTGTCATGTATGCCATGTCTAGTACTGTTGTTGTTATTGTTGCTGTTGCTGTTGCTGTTGGCTCGAACAGCTGAGCGCCGCCAGCTGTTTTGTTTCATTTTATTGGCCTAAGCGCGCAGCCAATTGTGGAATTTATATATGCATGCTTGGAGAAGGGGGCACTAAAAACACGTTTCAAAAGAATTAATCGAATAAATTTGCAGGTTAACGGCACCGACAACGCTCTACATGGCATATTTCGACAGCGTAACACAGAGGAATTCGACAGCCCAGTCAGGCCCACAAACTCAACAGGTAACATGAAGAAAATACCGAAAACAGACAATCACCTGGGGTGGTATTACTTAATGTGTTTGCAATTGATATTTGATTGCCAATCTTTTGCACTGTCATGCAGGTGTAGGTGAAGGTATCGAGAGTGCATAAAATTTGAGGTTAGACATAAGAATCACCTATATGTTTAAACGCTTTACAAAGTCTTAGCCGAAATAAACTTAAATCTATTGTATACTTTCAGCCAATAAACGCTTAACTGGCAGCGTACCCAACATACCGCTGGCTACAATGTCTCCTCAGGAACCTAAGGATGAGTTTACCACATTGCCAGAGCTGCCCGAAGTGGTTGCCTATCGAACAGAAGCAGCAGCAGCAGCAGCTCCCCAGGCAGCACGACGTAGACGTCATGAAGTGCATAGCGCAAGCTATGATTATTATGTGGCGCCACCTACACGACAACCGCCCGCCCCACCGACTGACGAGGTTGTTCCCACGCAACTGGATATACCCAATTTCGATCACTTTGCAGAAAAATACGCCCTGATCAGTGCTAAACAAGAAGGAAAGGCAGAAGGTCCGAAACAAAGCGGAATTTATATGAAATATGAACAGGTTGATGATGTGCCGGAACTGTTGACACCCGATGACGATCAGGTCGGAGCTGCCATCTCTGTGGCTGCAATGGTGCATGAGGTACCGGGAATTGAGGCTGAATCACAGTTAGAGCCCCGTGTGGAGCAAGAGCTGGAATCCCCTGCACAGGCATCGGCACCAAAGCTGCTTCAACTGGAACACACAGATTCCGCATTTGTTGTTGAAATCATTGCGGGCACACCTGACTCTGTGGAGCGTACTGAGCCACTAGTAGCTTCCAGTTTGTTTGACAGTCTGGATCTTGGGACCGAACACATGAATGCGGAATTTAAGATGAAGAGATCTTCCTACGAAATGAACGAAGCTGATGTACTCGACATGCAGCCAGACTTTAGCGATCTGCAGCCAGTTGGCAGTCCAAGCAGCCCACCTGGATTCGGCAAAAGCATTGATGAGGATTGGGAGAACTTCGAAAATCTTGACCATGTGGCAGACTTACCACAACCTAATTGGGCTGTGCATCCTGCGCTGCTAGAATCGCCGAACGAGCTCAGTCCGGAACAGACGACCCTCTTCGAAGAGCTGGAACTACTGGATCAACCCGAGGCAGAAGAAGCATTGCCCATTGAAGCACCTCCATATGAGGATTACAGTCTGTTACCCCCCTTGCCTATACTGCCCGATTACGAATCCCTTATGCAGCAGGAGATATCAACAAATCGTAGAAATTTACCCAATTACGCGGATGTGGTGAACACGAGGGAGGCAAATGGTCGCCACTTCGTAAGCAGTGTAGAAGATCTGTTCGAAGAGCTGCAGGTGAATGGAGAAACCTACCCTGTGCCCGATGCTACACAGGTGAACAATTTCGATGAGCTGTGCGAGCAGCTGCAGATTGTTCCCTCTCCGGTGCCTGCAATTCGGTCAACGCAGCTGTTGGCGCCGCAACCAGCACCGCGCGCTCCTAAGCCGACGACACTCAATACCCGTGGCAATGAGGCGGCGCCGTTCAACTGCTACGCACCCGAGGAACTGCCCGACAGCAGTTCCAGTGAGGAGGAGGAAATAGTTCCAAAGCCCGCCAAGCGTCAGGTACGTTTCGATGTGGAAAATCTACAATATTATCAATCGGCGGAGTTACCCAGCACAACGGAGTCGGAGGAAGATGATCCGTTTGATAAAAGGCAGATGCCCAGACTCTTTGGCACGCGGGTCATGCACCAATATAGCGATGACGATGATTATGATGACGACGACGATGAAGCGTTTACGCGAACCATACGTATACATCGCGATATGACAGAGACTCTACGTTCAGTTGTTGAGCTGAATG
Source organism: Zaprionus ghesquierei (assembly GCA_018904095.1). Taxonomy (NCBI): domain Eukaryota; kingdom Metazoa; phylum Arthropoda; class Insecta; order Diptera; family Drosophilidae; genus Zaprionus; species Zaprionus ghesquierei. The sequence goes on along the minus strand of JAEIGP010000850.1, from coordinate 20,493,529 downwards.
GCGACAGAGTTCTTCACGAAAGCAGAGATAGACATAATGACACTGAGGCTTAGGACAACGAAGCTTAACGCAAAGATGCTGCTTCACATTTCCTTAGCAAAGACAGTATTTTCCTGTACATACACACACATTAACCCGTATATCAAGCCCTATTTACATACATGTTAAGTAAATCGATTTAACTAAGAAATTGCCATATTATGTTGACTATGTTTAAATAAAGTTATCATAAATAGAGAGAGAGATACTGGATGAGATTATCATCAACTTTAAATGAACAGAATGTAACCCCTCTACTTACCTATGCAGCTTGACCAGGGGAAAGTGAATGCACAACTTTTGATGGAACTCTGTGAATTCGCGATACGAGCGAAACAGGTGTGTAGGATCTGGTTGATTATGTCGTGTTACTTGCAGTATATACATGTAATACTTCTCCATGCTGTAGTGCTTCTGGAAACGCACCACTTTCACTATCTTCAGGCGACCATCCTGCTGCATACTGTGAAAAACAATATTTGTAAGTAATTCTCCCACCAACCGAATGCTACATCTTTGGAACTTACGTATATTTACGCGGCACAAACGACAGCAGCTCTCCGGTGCCTTCGTCATTATTGAAACGCATCTGCGCCAAGTTGTGTAGAAAGAAATTAAACTGAGTGAACCAACTCTTTAGCGAGGATTGTATCATTTTGGCAAATGTTGCTGCCGCCTCGGGATTCGATTGAGAGGGCAGCAGAGCACGTCGCACATAGGTTACCGCATTGGAATTTACGCCCGGCATGCCAGCTGTGGCCATGTGCGCCAGCGTATGCAGCAACAGGTCAGCGTTTTTACGCACAATATTAAATGCGCGACAGCAGAGGTCAACGAAATAGTGGAAGTCTGTCGAAGGCTTATCGCCGCCATTTATCACATACGCCATATCTGAGGTGAGCACAAACGGAGTGCGATCTCTGCGGAAGTCAAGAAAAACATTAATGAAGGGTTAAAAATGACTACTGCCCTCACTTACCTCTTGAAGTTACCAAACATCTGGGCATCGCCCAGAAATTTGCCAAAATCAATGTGAAACAAATGTCCCGAGGTCTTCAGCATTATGTTGTCATTATGTCGATCGCAGATGCCCAGAACATAGGTGGCCACGCTGTAGCCGGCACAAGACAGCGTAAAGTTACGCACAGCGCTCTGATACTCCAGTGGACTGGGATTCTGTTTGCCCAACCACTCGGCAATGGGTCGATCCTTAAACGAACCCGTTAGACCGCATTCTACTTGAATTTTACGCAGCGTTTCCGCCTCTGAGACAAGCTCTATCATGCCACTCTTGTAGCCAGTGGGCACACAATTGAAGGTGACCATTTTGAGGTCCAAACGCTCTGCCAGCCACATTTTATTCATGATACGTATAAGTTGTATAGTCAACATATCCTGCTGCAGATCATCGCCACACTGAAAAGGTAAACAGAGGATTATATTCATCTAAAAGAGTGTCAAATGTAATGTGGAGTACCTTAAAAATAGCAGGCAAAGGTTCGGCATCGGGTCCCACAAAGGTTATCTTCAGTGGCAACGTGTTAGAATTGAAATAGCTGCAGTTGCGCACATTGACACCCATTACCTCCAGCTCGGGACCCAATGGCAGGCAAGTGGGCTTATCTAGCAAATCCTGATGCACCTGATCCATGCCCGCAACTAGACTTCTCTGTCGACTTGTCTCTTTGGCAACTTTCACGGACTCTGCAATCTTCGTTAGATTCTAAAGAAAACAACATAATTAAAAAATGATTCTTTAAGAACAGAGATAGTACTCACTTGACACATGCGATGTTGATACATGAAACGCTTGAGCATCTTCTCACCACATATAGCCATGAGAGCTCGCAACATCATCTTGTTCCGGCGATAATAGCGTGCCTGAGTTATCTGCGACTCGTCGTACTCCTGGTCGACAAGAGGCGCTCCAATGGAGTTAAGTGGATCATCGGGCAGACTATGCACAAGAAGCCAGTACAAGTGATGAGCAAAGCGTGGAGACTCCAAACACTTGGAAAGCAAAAAACGTGCCAACGCAGAGGCTTCATATGTGTCATGCTTCAGCGATTGCACCAACTGCGGCAAAAAGTCCACTAGTTGGTCGTTTGGCATGTTTGAGATCCATTCCACAGCCTTTTCACGTACTTTAGCATCCGGATAACGCGGCAGCAGCAACTCCAGCGCCTGTAGGGGCGACAATGGCGCCCAGGAATGAAGTAGCGAGTGCAAGTCAATCAGATTAGCATAGTCCCAACTGTGAGCCGCATGCAACACCTTAGGCAGCGCATTGGGATAGTTTTGTAGATAGAGTCGTTTCTCCCAGAAAACCTCACGACGCTCCGTGGCGCCAGTATATCCAAGTTCGGCCGTATCGAGCAGCTCCTCTTGCAGATTTGCATCCAGTGAGGCAAAATCGTAGCTGAAAAAATAATAAATGAGCAATAAGTATTAAGCTTCCTTATGGTGACCTTCAAGTACTTACTGCGGAGCCTGTTTGGGTGCCTCTTGGTGCTCAGGGAACTCAATGGGACCGCCATAGGGTGGAACTTCAATGCTCAGCACGGGACAAAAGTCGGGATGTGGATGACATCCTCGCGCCGGTGCAGGTCCCAGCATTTTATCTGTGGTCGGTGGCCAAACAGACAACAGGTACGGGCCACAAAGCATGATGCGCTTGAAGTCAAACAACTGTATGGAACACCATCCCAGCTCTGTGGTTACTTTACGCCTTTCTCCGTTCGGCTCTGCATTCGGTTCATTCTCACTAGCTGCCTGCTTGCCATAGAGCACAAAAGTAAGACGTGCCTCGCGTGGCAGTGTGCAAATTGGATGCTGCTCGAATGTGAGCCACGCACTGAAATTCAAACGTGGAAACAAGCCGCCGCTAGTGTCATTCGAGCAGGTAAGTACGTGCGGTTGGGACAACAATCGTGTTCCATACACGAGCTGGACGCAGAGTGAGTAATCCTCGTACTTCCAGTTTGGTGGCGGTCTGTGCAGGCAGTTTATGCTCACTACAACTGGCTTCGACACCATGGAAATAGGTATGGGTTCTGTCACACAATAATTCATTAAGTATAGCGTTGAACTTGAATCGATTGTCTACTTACTTATCGTATAGTCCGGCGACTTTACAGAGAAGGCAACGCGGAACACGTTCGCATACAGCTCGACGAGCTCCTGAACGGCATCTCGCAACCGATTACACTTTAGCTTAATCTGCTCCAGCATTGAACGCGGTCGCAGCGTCACCTGTGCATATTCGCCGTAGTCGTTTTCGATTTCCGGATTATTGGCACCCGCCAACGGAGCATACTTCGTCTGTGCCTCCTCGCAAGTGCGTTTCAAATCGCCAATGCAGCGAGCTATCTCTAGAGTGTCAATGGAACCGAGTAGGGCACAAATGGCCTTCACCGCTTGAACTACGCCAGAGCAGCTCACAACGCTGCTACGGCCCGCTGGCTGTGCTCCATCCACAACTGACTCCAGTTTATCTATCTCCATTTCTAGCGTTTCGATAAGTATCATCATATTGTCATAGGTGACAATGGGCACCACCTCGTTGGGCAACACCTGTTCCGGCAATAGATTAGCATCGTTTTCATCGTCCTGTGATGTGCGTGCAATCGCCTGCATATTGGATGCACTGCGAATACAAAGGCCCAAGTGCACATCCTTCTCCAGCTGAAAACTGTTGTGCACACACTCCAATTGGCTAAGCTTTGACGTGGGCGCCAACCACTCTAGCAATCCAATGGGCTGAATGAAGGATAGGAGGTAATTAATAGGAACAACAAATGGAATATGACAGCGCGTACCTTAACCACGTAGTCAGTTACGGTGCCTTTCACTTGACCTTCGAGCGAGGCCAATGCTTGTGCAATCACCTGAGCCACCACAGAGTCAACTGAAATATGAATATATATATATAGTATAGATCTCTAGGCAACAAGTAAATGCCACTTACTGTCACAGGTAAACGTAACGGGTGCGCCGTATCCTTTGACCTGCTCTCCACCCAATGAACTGATCATGGCATGCGACTGCAGCGTATGAACTGCTGGATGCACTATAATCTTGATGCTGGTGTCCATCATATAGTGATAGTTGAACTCTGCGGCAATCACATGGCCCACATTTGTCGCTTGATCGGTATGGTGATAGCTGGCGCGTAATTCGCGCACCATGTGGTAGAATTCCAACAGCTCAGCATCTTCCGAGGGCTGTTCGCTGATCAGCTCGTAGAGCCGAGCGCACGTTTTCCGCCGGTCGAGCACAACATTAGCTGGTATGGTTTTTGTGTAGCTGTCGGTGAAGGGATTCGGTTGATGCTGCTGCGACTGTTGCTTGGCTGCCTCATAGAGCTGCAGATTACGCGGCGGCAATGGAGGCGGCGGCGATATGGAGCCAGAGTTTGAGGCACGCAAAGCTGCAGCTGTTGATGTTCCCACCCCTGCTGCTACTGCTGCTGCCGCCGCACTCACTGTTGATGGCGTGGGCGAAGGCGATGGTGATTGGGTGACATAATCTTGACGCCAGCCAATAGAACTGGCTGAGACGCTTCCGCTGTAGGCTGTACCCTTGTCGCACCTGTTGACGGCCTCGTACATGGGATCCGAGTACTGCGTGCCGCTGTCCCCGCTGTACAAAAAGTCAAACGGATCGTACTCGGCATAGTAGGAGGTGCAGTCGGAGGCCGCGTCATTGCCTGCAAGTAACGAGTGCATCATCAGCGAGAGGGTCACAAAGCAACACAGAAAACAAACGAATCACAATCAAATAAACGATTCACATCGCACGCCGTTATGCAAATGCCAAACGATCGAGCGGGTCGAGCAAGTAGCCAAAAATAAAGGCCTCACGCCCGCACCGTGAGCGGAGAACAAACAGTTCGCAAAACTATGCTAACAAATCTCAGCGGCTCTCTCCCCAACCCTCCTATCTCCTATCTCTCTCCCCGTCCCATAAGCCAATAGGCTCTCAGTGGACGCCTACGCGAAGCGACAGCTATACGACAAAACAAAACAAAAAAAAACAGAAAAAAAAAACAAATGACCTTTTCCCCATCTTCTGCTCAGCGTCCGTATAATCATATGGTCTATAAACAACAAAGTATAAGCTATATCATCGTTAATGATATCCGATTTTACGCTTATTATATCAATTACAACATTTTATATATGCATACATATGTTTATATAACTCTGCATGGAAATACTACAGATCGTAACGTAAAACATTGGAAAAGTCAAAAGAAACATCGAAGATTAACAAATGTTCAATAAAACAACATAAAATTGGTATTGTTTATTCTCAGACATAATTTATTATTGGTCTCATTGTGGTACAAGTTTAAACATATGTATGCATGTATATATTGTATATGTATATAGTAAAATATGATGTACTTGTATGTGTGTTATGTATATATATGTATGTATGTAGCTGCAAATCACAATTTGGTTTCGTTTGCTTCGTTTCGTAATACTCAAAAATAATACATAAAATTTATGAAGTCCCAAATACATTTGGATAACTCTATCAAAAATACGTTTTACAAAATTTCGAATAAAATTCATTTCATTTGTGATCTGTCAAGCTTGGCATAAGAGAATCTTGACTTAACTTTCTTTCTCGATAAACTTCATTGCAATCGCAAAAGGCACGAGTTTTTTTGTTGTTTTCTGTTGTGTTGGACAACATGCTGTGTAGTGTAGTGTAGTGTAGATGATAGTAGGTGTTTGTAAGTGTTTCTATTAACATTTGCATGGCTTTTAAAGCTTTGTTTATTGTTTCCACACCAAAACCCATTAGCCCTTAGCCGAGTGTGTGACCTGACTTGTATTTACACTGTATGATTTTGGGTCAGGTTGCTTTCTTTCATTCTTTATGTTTTGGTTGTTGTTCTTGTAGTTTGTGATGTGTTGTGGTAGTACATAATTAGGTAGTTGCAGTTTTGGTAGTAGTAGTAGTAGTAGTAGTAGTACTTAGTATGGATAGAAGTAGAAGAATTCAATAAATTATGTATTACTTTTTCGACACTGCAAGATAGAAAAACAAAGAGATCAGAGGTATTCAATAAAACATTTATATTTGGTGCTTACTCAATGTTGATTATACATATATGTAAGTATAACAACAACAACAAACAACAACAAACATCAACAGCATACAACTACAAGCTACTCTACATGATATACAAATGGGAGTGATCGGATTTTATTTATTGCGGCCCTCAATCGAACTTCCAGTACCCAGAGCAGATAAGGAAAAAACCTTTTTAATAACTTGATTTTTGATACCCTTAAAAAGAAATGGGACTCGTAAAAAATTAATCACAGAGCTCACATATCTTTCCCATAGACAACAAAAGCAAAAACTCAATATTTCTACCTAAAATTTCGGATGCCTAATCCATAAAGAAAAATACCTTCAATTTTATTAAAAATGTTCATCGTTAACCCTTAACAAAACTTGAATTTAAAGGAGAAGTCATCAACTCTATCCATATATTTGAGGGACAAGTTTTCTAAAGGCTTTAATGGACGCAGTTGGATATATATTATGTTATAGGGTAAATGCTATAGCTTACCGGAGTTTTCATTGAGCAAGGGATCAAATGCCTCCAGAACACTCACACGGGAGCTGCAGAAAGAAGAAATCACTATTAAGCTTCGTTCTTTATAGACTCATTATGTTCGAATGATGCATACTAATCGTCCTTGTTTAGATCGATCAAATCGTTGCCAGTGCGCTGGACAGGTAAGGCCGGTCCAACGGACGGGGTGCTGCCGACGGGAGGCATGGCTCTGCGTACATTGACGCTGGAAACACTTGGAGCTGGTGTTGCTGGAGTGGAATGTGGTATCTGGCTGTTGCTGCTGCTGCTGCTGGTGTTGGGTACTACTGGAGTACTGTGCGGACGGCTGAAGTCCACATGAGTGCTGGCACCGGATAACCCATAGCCATAAGGATGTGCCGGATACTGAGGCGGCATATAGGCAGCCGAGCCGGGCACAACGGGTGCCGTGAATGCTGGATAATACACAAAGCCAGCGGGTGCAACTGGCTGCAGTGCCAATTGATTGGGCATGCTGTAGAGCCGCTGCAACTCCTCATGGTTAAGTGGACGTTGTTGATGTGGTTGTGTAGCCGGCTGATATGGCACCAGCTGCATGCCCATTCCAGTTGGAACACTACTATATGTTGATGCTGCATACGGGATGGGAACGGATGTTGCCGCCGCCACCGCCGGCGCCGCGGTTGCCGCCACTGGACCCACCGGAACTAGTGCAGTTTGCGAATTGCTTGCCTGCAATCGTTGCAGATCCTCGATCAAACGTTCGAATGGAGTCCCGTTCTCTGTAGCCGTCGGATGCTTGCTTGTGGGACTAGCAAAGCAGATAAGGTCGCTATCGCCATTTCCATTGCTACTGCTATTCCCATTTCCATTGTCGTTCCCCGATTGCGCCGGCGGCGTACGAGAACGCTCATTTCCACTGCCTAGCGTCGAGGCGACACGATGCACTTCCGAATGGCGACGCTGAGCTATACTGTAGTTTCGTTGCTGTTGTTGTTGATAATGTTGTTGCTGTTGTGTGTAGTAGTCGGTGCCATACTTCTTGTGTCGCCTGTAGTCATCGAGCGCCTGCTGTTCCAGGCTCAGTGCCGTCGCTTTGGCTAAATCCTCCTGGAATTGCCGTTCATTGTCGATTTGCGCCTGATTCGACATTATCCGCTCTTGATCTTCGCCCACAGCCAACTGCAAAGAATTTAGAGCGACAGAAAAAGTAAGTATTCGTGTATAATTTTGTTCTCTGTTCGACACAAATCGAGCAATGTCGACTAATATTTTTTATATATTTTTTTGCGCTTATCAGCTTTGCGATAGCAAGTGCTATGATATACGCGATTACGGGTTGTAAAACAGCTCTGTACCTTCCGAGCGTACACACACACACACACACATGCAGCTAGAAAAGTCCAAGAATGTTTTTTTGTGCAATGCACATTATACTTCGTTATGATATATACATAATGTCTGTATATAATTTTTAGGAGGTTGTAGTACTACCTCAAGGCCACGTATAAATCATTAACTTTTTAAGGGTTCCTCTATCTGAAGATTTAATCATTTTAAGTGGCTTGCATATAATATATGAGTTCATTTTAGTAGCTGAAAGTTACTTTTAGAATTTAAGTTTGTTTATTTTCTATAATGTTGTAATCAATGTATGTTTGTTATTATTACGAAGTGAAAACCTACTATTTATTCGAGATGCTAGTTATTGAAGATGAACTCATATTATAAATAATTAAATATAAAAATAAATATGTGTTTTTAATGTGCCAACACGCATTTAATTTCACAACTAATCTATTAAATCGGATTTACCATTCATACACACTAAAACACTTTTTATGCCCTCTTTATGTTTATTTCAATTGAGCGATAATGCAAAAATTGTTGCTGGAAATCTGTGTGTAGAGAAAAATAAACAAATGCGCGGCTTTCTCACGATTGCCTTGGGAGGAACAGCTGTTCAGCATGAATGCATGACGCCAGCATACTCACACGCACACATGCTTGAGATAGTCAACAAAGATGTGGAACCGGTATATATGTATTTGCAAAGATTAAAAATGCAAAGTAAACGAAGACATATATTAGAGCAATATACAAGCTTGCCAGTTAATAATCAATAAAACATATACAAAGACTTCTAAATTATGCAAGAGAAGCCGCAGTAAGGCAATTTCAAATTTGCATACCCATGTACGTACCCATGTAGGTAGTTACTGTATACAAGTTGAGCCCACACCTGATATACACACGTATTTAACGAACGAGAATGAAGAACATAACACTACTCTGTACACTTGTATATAATGATAATGGGGCTTGTCGTTAAATGAATATACGCATCATACCCATGTAATATTTATATATTGTAATTGCAGATACATACACACATATATATTTGTATTTAGTTTCACTTTTCCCCAACTTACAAGGTTTGTGTTTGTTTTTCTTGCACTTGCTCAACGCTGGTCCGTCGATTGTTGTTGTTGCCTCAAGTTTCATATATATTATTTATTTCGTTTTCATTGAGTTTTTCGTTTCATTTGCGGCTTTGGAGCTTCCTCCACATACACACATACACACATACAAATATCCAAACAGAGATATAACACTAATACATTGAGACACGGTGACTTGCACATACAAAACGAAAATGAAAACACATACACGTAAACGTAATACGCAAAATACTGTTCAATACATTATTATTTACAATATTAATATTAATCTATGGTTAAACTATGCACAATTTTTTTTTACAAATTGCTGCCGTCACTTTGACACACACGAATAATAACAAACGACACAGAAAAATGCACAAAACGGAATGCAACAAGCAGAGTCGAAATAAGCTAGTAGTAAAAACAATATGTACACACTTAAAAGTGGACTTTTGCAGATAGGTGTCAATTTAACTATCGATAACAAAATATTATTTGAATTAATTTATTAAAATTATTGGTTATTATATATATTGAAATTGTTTATTAAACTCAGTTAATATTTAGATTTGCCAACATCAAGTCTTCAATTTCCAGCGCATTACTATTATCCAGAGCCATTTTCTTCGAGTCATCGTCAAGCCCAACTGTGGTCCAATAATCCAAATCCAAGTCCGTATTTCCCGTTAAGTTGTACATTCTACGATAGGAGGCCTCGATGTTTTCGTCCAACATACGATCTACAATATTGCTGGCAGTCGGTAGTTGTGGCTGGGACTGAACCTGTCCCTGCGACTGTGACTCTTGTCCACGAACTGCGCTCGACGGTATATTGTGCCCTGCCATACGCTGTGCGAATTCTACATTGTCCACGCCCATCTTGCAAAGAGCACACTTACTCTTGCCAATCTGTTGTTTTGTCTTGTGCAACGCGATCCGATCCTGGGCAATTAACATGCGCTCTTGCGACAACTGGGCCTCCTTTTCGCTCAGCTCGTGAGCGCGTTTGCCCAACAACTGCATCTTGGCGTGCAGCAATTGTTCGGCCTCACGAGCTTTTTGTTCAGCCATGTGGCTACGATTGATGGCCACGCGATAGCCGCTGCTTGCCTGGGCAAGTTCGTCTTCCTTTAAATTGAGAGCCTGCTCCCTGTCCAACAAAGTGCGTTTGTGCTGCTCCAGCTCTCGCTGCAATTTATGGCAACGATCCCGTTGCTCATCTGCCCGTTTTATTGCATCACGTGCCACCTGCAACTGGGCGTCAAGCTCTATACGCTCCTTGTCCAAATCGCTTGACCCATGAAGCCTGTGCTGCATTTCGAGTTTCTGTTTCTCAACCAAAAACCGTGTACGCTCCTGCTGCATGTCTAGTTGCTGGCGCTCTAATTCAGCCAGCTGGAAGATTTTCTGATCCTCAAGGCGCTTTTCGTCCCGATCAATTTGCTGACGATGGAAGAGTTTCTCTTGCTCGAGAGCTTTTTTCTCGGCATCTAGACTAGCCATACGCTGGCGAAGCTGCCAATTGTCCTCAGCTGAATCCTTAGAGAGACGCTCTAGCTGCAGCTCCAGGGTACTTACAAGCTCCATGAGACGTCTCTTCTCCACCTCAGCGGTTTCCTCGTCAATTTTCAGACGTCGCTCTGCGTCTGCCAGCCGACGCTCGCGTGCGTCCAACTGTTGTTCCCGCTCCTTCGTATTGCTCATACCCTCGCGCAGTTCCTGCAGATCACTGGATGCCAGTCGCAACGTTTCCAAATAGTTCCCGTGATCACGCAACGTCACTTGCTCCAGCATTTTGGTCTGTCGGATGCGCTCCATGTCGGACTCGTGAGAGCTGCGCAGCTGGCGCAGATCATCCTCATGATCCTGCTTTATTGTAGACAGCTGCAACTCGTAGTCTTCTTTAAGCTTCTCAAGTTTGCCTGTGTAGTATTCCTTTAGCTCAGAGTTCTCCAGCTTCAGACGCTCTTCCACTGCTGCCAAGTGCTGCTCAAGCACCTTGATTTGCTTTCTACGGGTTATAAAGATTAATACTGACTATGATTTAACCATGTTTTCCAACTTACTTGTAGGAGCTCTCGATCATTTCAATTTCCTGCTCGTAATTGACCTTCATGTTGGCAACCAGCTCTTCCAGTCTCTGCTTCTCAAGCAGGTAGCGCTTGACGTCAGTTTCCAGCTGAAGTAACTGTTCTTGGCTTTCATCTCTTGCGGCTACCTTGGAAGTCACAGCCGTGGCCAGAGGCAACTGTTCCGGCGGCTGCTCCAAGGCGCCTTCAATGGCAGCAATATTACCCACAATGGGTTGACTCATCATTAGCTGCAGATGCATATTGATACGCTCCTGCTGCACCTTTATGTGCTCCTCCATTTGCAGTTGACGCTGCAGTTGTTGCTGAAGAAGAGTCTGAAATTTTTGATCTTGCGACTCCTGCTTGCGTTGCATCTCGACCAGCGCCCGCTCCTGACTCTTCATTTGTGCCGCAATAACTATCTGCGCCTCCTGCTGCTGCAGCGCACTGAAGCTCTGACTGCTCTCCATATTTAGGCTGTTCATCAATAGAATCTTTTGGGCTGTAGTATCTGGTACAGGTCGAGGAATGGATTCAAGCTCCATGTCCGGTTGCCTGGGGATATGGGGTGTGGCAGCACGTTCCTGCTCTGGCTCAGGCTCTGGTTCTGGCTCCGTCGCAGGCACAATATTTGCCATTGCCTCCACACCTGCACCCAAGCCCAACCAGTCAGCTGTACCACGCTTTTTAGATACAGGCGTGGACATACCAGACACAGTGGCATTCGTCTCCCTGTCCCTGCCAAATAGTCCCAAGGGATCTGCATTTAGAATCGTTGATTGGGCTGAGGTGGAACTACGTCTGCCCGGAACAGCCGCAGTTTTGGGTCGCACGTTTGAGTTTTCCGTAGTCGTGTCCGTTGACTGTCGCGACATTGAAGGCTTTGCTGTAGCAGGTCGTTTTGGGGCCTCACCGCTATTTAATATGTCGTCAAATATATTTCGCTTGGGCTGGTCTGCTGCGCTTATTAGGTCATCTAGTAAATTCTTCCTAGCTCCACCTCCGCTTTTGGGGCGCTTCGGGTCGAAGCCCAAGTCATCATCATCGGCATCGTCCATAGATAATGACGGCTTCTGCTTGACAATACGCGGTGTGCTTGTGGCATTCGGTCTAGCTGTAATATTGCCTGGACTCTGAACGTCCGCTTCTGTCTCTTCCTTTATACCAAAGAGATCCTCCAGTTTTCCCTTAGGTTTTGTAGACTTTAAGGATTTCTTTGAGGGCGCATCGAAAAAATTATCATTATCCAAGCTATTATCGCTAAGAAGATCTGCAAGTGGGTCGTCGCTGAAGTTCATTGTTAGGTCTTTAATCTTTTTTAATGGTTTCAAGATTTTGAAAGAAAAATCGCAAACAAATGTTTAAAATCGTTGCTAAGTAACGAACTTTAGGTAATATTTAATAAATTTTGCTGTTGGAGTATATGTGCACACTTACAAATGTTTTGCAACAGGTTGCAAACATAGAAATATATCGCACCTCGAGCGATAGAAAATACAAATCTATAAATATCGTATTTTTATATCGAAATACAGAAGCAGCATTCTTAGCACCCCTGGTAAGCCCGCGTTGCCAACCATCCAAAAGTGAAGACTTCAATAGAAATAACACAAGCGAGTTGTTTATTTGCTCAAAAATGAGCAACATCTATATACAGGAGCCGCCAACTTCGGGCAAGGTCCTGCTAAAGACCACAGTGGGCGATATTGATATAGAACTATGGGCGCGCGAGTGTCCAAAAGCCTGTCGTAACTTCATTCAACTCTGCTTGGAGGGCTACTACAACGGGACAACGTTCCATCGGCTTGTAAAGGGATTCATTGTGCAGGGCGGTGATCCCAATGGCGACGGCACTGGCGGCGAATCCATTTATGGTTACCCATTTAAAGATGAATTCCATTCACGATTGCGCTACTCGCGGCGCGGGCTGGTGGGCATGGCCAATTCAGGAAAGGATGACAATGCATCACAGTTCTTCTTTACATTTGGACCGACGCCAGAACTGGAAAACAAAAACACGCTCTTCGGAAAAGTCACAGGAGATACTGTGTTTAACATGCTCAAGCTAGAAGAGGGCATCGTTGATCATAACGAACGTCCAATGTACGCACATCGCATCAACTCCACAGAGGTGCTGAGCAACCCCTTCAACGATATTGTGCCACGATCGTTGAGCAAGGCAGTTGCAAAAGTCAAAAAACCCAAAAAGGAGAAACAAGGCGTCAAGTGAGTGCAGCGATTAATTGAAATATCACATTATTAAACAAGAAATTTTCAGAAACTTTGGGCTACTTTCCTTTGGTGAGGAAGCAGAGGATGATGAACAAGAAACGACCATTTTTGTAAAGCAAAATGCTGGCAAAGCAAAATCCCTGCATGATGTCATTGATGACCCCAAGCTTAGCAAGGAACCGCTTAAGGTGCCCAAAACGGAGCGCGCAAGCAGCGAGGAAGCACGACTTTCGGACGACTATGAGGAGACAGCCGATAAGGCAATAAGCAGTGCATCCGATGTGGTCAAGAGCAAACTTGCCAAGTTATCAAAAGCCAGTAAAAAGCCGACTAAGCCTGTAGAAATCAAAAGCGAATCAGAATCGGGTGATGACGACACGCTAATGACCCGGGAACAAGAACAAAGCCTAAAGGCTTCAAACGACAAGTACGTTACGATTTATTTAAATAAGCCGTTTCCATAAATAATTAAACTTATTTTGTTTAGGTTAAAAATTCGAGAAGAAATCGCGTCTCTCAAGCGACAATATCAAATGGACAAGTTGACAAAGGAAAAGCAACTCTCCAAAGAGTCCGAAAAGAATTCCAAGACTGACGTTGTTAAGGGCGACAGCGATAATCAATACATTAATGATTTTTTGAAAACTAAGGAGAAATATACAGAAAAGACAAAATCCAAACTTAAAGGACAACTAAGGTAACTATCCAACATTATTTAAACATATGTCATATGTTAATAAAAATGCAATTTTAGGGAGAGCCATACTTTAGAGCTGTTATCCAAATTCAAATCAAAACTGGGCAACCTAAAGTATAGAACAAATTCTGAGAATGGTGATGATGAACAAACTGATAATTTAGACGACAGTGTAGTGGAAAAGGAAATCAAGGGGGACGATTGGCTGGCGCATTCTTTAAATTTTAATAATAATGCTCCGGTGTTGGCCAAAGATGCATCGACCAAAGGTGATGATTGGTATGATGCTTACGACCCACGTAATCCTCTCAACAAACGCAAGCGAGGTGCCACAGACCATAAATCGACGAGTAAATCCAAATCTTCACGACGACATAACTGATTTAAATAAAGTTAGTTTCAATAACAATCACGCAAAATTCCAAATTCCTTAGCACGACAACTTTTAAAACAACGGGCCGTGCGAAATCAGAATTTTGTTTTTATACGAAAGCGCTTGATCTGCAGCTTGAAGAACAAGAATGCTATGCTAGATTTCTGTTGGGCGCTTCAACAAACAGCTGTCGGCTGTTCCGCGCAGCCATCTATCGGATTTAAACACATATCGTCAGATATCATCAAGTTCGATAGCCCGCGTAAATAATTTTTGTTCATCAAACTGAAATTATTTTATTGTCCATTTCTGGGTCTAGTTCAAAAGGGCAAACATGGGTGTATATTTTTCTGAATTTTTTTCAAACATCAATAGTTTAAATTTTTGTCTTTATCTCATCTCATCTTTGTGAGACATTGTGTATCGGTATCGACATTTTGGGCAGTGGCAAGTGCCCCTCCGCATGTGCAGCTAGGGATAGTCAGAGTGTGGATTGTGTTCTTTGGCGTATTTTTTCACTATTTATATTTAACAGTACTTTTAAATTGTTTGTATTGGTATCGGTTTTTCGATTTATTAAAACTAATAAGTCGATAACTCAATACGTATCGATAGCTGGCTAGCGGTAGTACATGCTACCGAAGCAGCTGAACAATAAAACAAAAAAAAACGTACTCAAGGTGAAGTAATTTGGCTTTAAAATACAGGTAATTGCTGCAAAAAATTAACTTGAAGTTGTGTAAAGAAAAAACAAAGTAAAAATTACGTCATTTGTCTATGACGAAGAGAGTATAGCGCAATTGGATGCACAAAAAATGACCGTCGCCGTCGAAATTATTGATTTTATTTGACATTTGTTTTCGTTTGTTGTCGTCACAGCTACAGCCTTAGCCACAGCGGGGTGGAAAGGGAGACAAAGGCAACGCTGCTTTAGTCACTGTCTCCGAAAGAGTAGAAACAGCTGCAAAATGAGTGCAAAAAGCAGACGCCCGGGCACCGCGAATAGCCAAACGCCGAACGAGTGTGTTCAGGTCGTGGTGCGATGCCGTCCGATGAGCAATCGAGAGCGCTCCGAGGGTTCACCGGAAGTGGTCAATGTGTACCCAAATCGGGGTGTGGTCGAGCTGCAGAATCTGGTGGATGCGAACAAGGAACAGCGCAAGGTGTTTACCTACGATGCAGCCTACGATGCCAGTGCATCTCAGACAACACTCTATCATGAGGTGGTCTTTCCGCTTGTCAGCTCAGTGCTGGAAGGATTCAATGGCTGTATTTTTGCCTATGGTCAGACCGGAACAGGAAAAACATTTACCATGGAGGGGGCTCGTGGAAATGATGACCTCATGGGTATCATTCCACGAACCTTTGAGCAAATTTGGCTGCACATCAATCGCACCGAGAACTTTCAGTTTCTCGTAGATGTATCCTATCTAGAAATCTACATGGAGGAATTGCGGGATCTGCTTAAACCCAATTTCAAACATCTTGAGGTGCGGGAACGTGGATCTGGTGTTTATGTTCCCAATCTGCATGCGATCAACTGCAAAAGCGTGGATGATATGGCCAACGTGATGAGACTGGGAAACAAAAACCGCACAGTCGGCTTCACCAACATGAACGAGCACAGCTCACGGTAAGATACTGTGCTTTATTTACTTTGCAATTGGCTGTACTTATTTACTTCTCCTCAGCTCGCACGCCATATTCATGATTAAGATCGAGATGTGCGATACTGAGACGAACACCATAAAGGTGGGTAAATTAAATCTTATCGATTTGGCCGGCAGTGAGCGGCAGTCGAAGACGGGAGCTTCCGCTGAAAGACTTAAGGAGGCTAGTAAAATTAACTTGGCCTTGTCCTCGTTGGGAAATGTCATCTCTGCATTGGCTGAGAACTCGCCCCATGTGCCGTATCGTGACTCAAAGCTGACGCGTCTGCTTCAAGACTCTCTCGGTGGAAACTCCAAGACCATTATGATCGCTAACATTGGACCCTCGAATTACAACTACAACGAGACGTTGACGACATTGCGATACGCGCAGCGCGCAAAGAACATACAGAATCAACCAGTGAAGAATGAAGATCCACAGGACGCCAAGCTTAAGGAATACCAGGAGGAGATCGAGCGACTTAAGCGGCTCATTGCGCCGCAGCAGCAGCAACGCAGTGAAAAACTTGCCGCAGTATCCAAGAAACGTGTCAAGAAACCCAAACGTGAACTGGATTTGCATCCACAGCCGGCTACGGTGGAGGAGCAAGGGCAGGAGGAAGCAGAAAGCGAGGCTGATTTCTCAGAGCCCGAATCGGATAAGGAGAACGAGGAAGAAGTAGCCAAATCGAGTGATCAATTGGAAAGGGAACGTGTGGAGAATGCTAAGCTGGCAGCCAAGCTGGCTGAACTGGAGGGTCAACTGGTGCGCGGCGGAAAGAACCTACTGGACACATACAGTGAACGTCAAATTGAGCTGGAAAAGAAGTTGGTGGAGATTGCGGAGCGAAAGAAGCGCGAAATCGAAATCCAACAGCAACTTGAGTTACAGGAAGAGACAACGCTGGAAATACGTGAACGCAACGTCTCACTGGAGCAGGAGGTAGAGCTGAAGAAGCGCAAGCTGTCCAAGTGCTATGCCAAGTACTTGGCTCTGCAGCAGGAGCTCAACGACTGCAAGCACGATCATAACCAGGATCTACGCGAACTGGAGATGGCACAAAACGAGCTAGTTAAGGAGTTAAAGCGTCAGCTGCTAATCATCGACAACTTTGTGCCCGTCGAGGTAAAACAACGCCTCTACACACAGGCCAAGTACGACGAGGAGCAGGAGGAATGGAAGTTCGCCACCACACCGCTTCCACTGGCCACCGGAGATGGCAAGTTTAGTGGCAAACGTCCTGTTTCGCATCCACAGCGACGTCGACCGATCTCTGAGTACGCGCTGCAGGAGGCCAAGTCCAATTCACCTAATGCGCTGCGCTTTAAGAGCGAAAACATTGTCAGCTATGAGCTGGAGATGCCTTGCCGCACCACTCAGGAGTATCGTACGCCCAAGGTGTCTGCGTCGCTGCAAGCTGTGCTCGCCCAAGCTATGCAGACCGGCGACGACATCGACATAGTGGACTCGCACACCAATTCGCTGCGCCATCGCCTGGAGAACATCATCAATAGCAATTCCAATGGCAGCGGAGCACCGCTGGCGTCCCCGATCACAGGCACAACTGCCGCCGCCGCAGTACCTTCAGCTGCTGTACGTCACGTGAAGTCGACGCGCAGTGGCTTGCCTAGTCCAGGTTCTGCGTTGGACTCCAATCGACGCCCGCCTACAGGCCGTGTGCAGCCCAAGAAACCAGCATCGGCCTATCCCAAGGCCCGTGGGCTGGTTAACAAGTAGTTACCTTTCGAACATAGACAAACACATACTCACCGCCTCACACTAACCAAAGTTCTCATAGTCACAATCACATGTAAAAATCGAATCCTTGTTTTAGTTGCAAATCTTTGCATATTTTGCGCTTTCTGAAAGTATTTTGAATTTGTTTGTATGCCCTATTCTTTATGTTTTGTTACCATTATTATTATTATTGTATTATGTTTATTATGTATAATTATTATTTAACTGATTTGTTATTGCTTATCGGGCGGCGCCTGCATTTGTGGCCCACTTTGGCCAGTCATTCGTTTAATGTGCAATCTAAACTTAAGTTCAGTGTTTACCCTTAATTGATTATGCTTAGTTATTGACTTACCTAGTGCAAGCAGCTTAGTTACTCGCAGACAAGATCAGACCAAATAAAGCAACTCAAAAACAGAACTAAAGCGTTTAATAGAAGAGCCCTTGTCCCTTCAGAGTTTCCAGGATTTCGAGCGTCGATTAGCTTGTTTTACTTGTTTTGTTTATTTAGTTTTCGAATAAATGCAACTGGAAAATACTTGAAGAGGTCGCTGACCCTTCGTAGCCTCACTTGATGACCTTAAGCTCGCGCCCGACTTCAATGAAGGCCTGCACAGCTTGATCGATTTCCTGCTCCGTGTGTGCGGCCGAGATTTGCACGCGAATGCGAGCCTTGCCCTGCGGCACAACCGGATAGCTAAAGCCAATCACATAAATGCCACGTGCTGCAAAAGGAAAGAACAAAAGATAAGTCAATAAGTCATCTCTAATGCACACACTATTCTCGTTTACACTTACTGAGCATCTGATCGGCAAATGTGGAGGCCAGACGCGCGTCACCCAGCATGACGGGACAGATGGGATGATTCTCGCCGGCGATGGTAAAACCGGCCTTGGTCATGGCCGTGCGGAAGCGTTGGGTATTGCTCTGCACGCGTTGGCATAGCTCGCTGGAGCTGAGTAGCATGTCCATGACCTTAAGGCCGACGGCGACGACGGCGGGTGGCAGAGTGTTGGAGAAGAGGTACGGACGTGACTTCTGGCGCAGAAACGAGACCAGCTCGGAGGGTCCCGTGGTATAGCCACCTGAGGCACCGCCCAGCGCCTTGCCCAGCGTCGAATTTATGATGTCCACCTCGCCCAAAACATTCGCGTACTCCTCGGTGCCACGTCCGGTGGCGCCAAAAAATCCAGTGGCATGGCATTCGTCCACAAAGACCAGGGCATCGTACTTCCTGGCCAATTCGACAATTTGTGCTAGCGGTGCAATATTGCCGTCCATGGAGAAGACACCATCGGTGGCAATTAGTTTCAGACGCGCATCGCTACCACGTAGCTGCTGCTCGAGATCGACCAGATCTCTATGCTTGTAGCGCTGCTTCTTGGCCTTGCACAGCCGAATGCCATCGATGATGGATGCGTGATTCAGTTCGTCCGAGAAGACCGCATCCTCGGGTGTTAGTATGGCCTCAAAGATACCCGCATTGGCGTCAAAGCACGAGGCATACAAAATCGTATCTTCTCGTCCATGAAATTGGGCGATCTTCTGCTCCAGCTGCTTGTGTATATCCTGCGTGCCGCAAATGAATCTTACCGAACTCAGGCCAGCGCCATATTGCTCCAGCAACTGCTGACTGTGCTGCACAATCTCCGCGTTGTTCTGGAAGAGGAAGAGTGAAATGTGGAGCGAGGGGTAAGCGTGGAGGATGCTACACTTACCGCCAGGCCGAGATAGTTGTTGGCACAAAAGTTAAGTATGCGCTTATCGCTGCCCTGCACCGTTATCTGCGTGCTCTGCGACGAGGTAATGATGCGCTCCGCCTTAAAGGTGCCCGCCTCCTTAATCCCACTCAGCTGGTGTGCCAACACCTGACGCAGCTGCGACTGCGCCGCGCTGCTACTGGCGCTGCGTACTTGACTAAGAGCTGTTGGTTAGGTTATTGTTGTCGCCAAGGCAATTGCATAATGCACAGAAAAAAGACAAAACAGAAGGAAAATTGCAATTGCCGCACTAGCGCATACCCTGTTAGCAGCTAAATGCTTTACGACTGGTTAAATGCCTTATCATTGCTTACCGCAGCGTAGCGAAAGTATTTTGGAGAGAGCAGGCATTGTGTATGTGGCGTATACGTAATATGAGCAAAAACGACTCCCGTCGACACTTTCGCTGAGACGCCTCGTATGGAACTGAACGCGACGGGAGCGACAAGTCCACAGCGACTGCGGCGATGTGGAAAATATAGCAACAACAAGTAGCGCTGTTGTTGCTGATTTTCCGATTTATAAATACATAGCTACCGTACATACGCATACATAGCTAACTACATACAAAGATGTACAGAAATACGCATACAAATAGCGCGCATAAGGCAGCCCGTTTACTATATTAATTGAATTTGCTTTCATTTTCGTTGTCATAGTCGCCTGTTGTCATTTACTACACTCGAAGAAATAGTCAACTGATTAGCAAAGTTGAAAATGATGCAAGATATTTGCTTAAAATTATATTTAAACTTTAATTACATTAATTATTATTTTACTGCTTCTTTGCATTTGTTTTGAGTTACTTTTCTTTTTATTTCACTAACTTGGAAACGCTGATCTCTGGCTACATAGAGTTATTAAATATTAGAATTAAAATTATTTTTATATATTAGAATTGTATTTTATTTGTTTGATTTCATTTATACATTTTCTATTAAGAATTTTTACCGTGAACAAGTTGATCTTTTTATTTTTGGCTACTCTCACCCTCAATGCGTTTCAAGGTCAGTTTCAATTGAGCTATGCTTTACAGTGAACACATGAGACTGTGGGCACATATGTTTAGCATATAAAGGGGTATATAAATACATAAAAATATAGGGTACTTAATCACAAGCTGGCTTGATTTGAACTTGATTAATAAAAAACAGATAAGCTTGAAGTGCAATGTCATTCATTATAGCAACTGAAATGCATAACAACTGATGCACGTGTTAAATACACATATATTTTTGTATTAGTTTAAATATTATGTGTATAAGTATTCCTATGAATTATTTGTTTATTGTTTTTTGCATTAAGACTGAGCATTACAAGAGAGCCGCACTTAAACGATTCGTTTACTTTTGGATAAGGCACAGTGGCAAAGCAAAGTTAACACACGCATGCAGGTAATTCTTCAGATCTCAATAGCTCTTTGGATCGTATTGCAGTTGAAAACCAGTTCCATCAAAGTTGGGCGACTTCTTGGCGACAATTTTCAGATGACTGGCCAGCATATCAAACGGATTGGGCATATTCTGTCCACAGAAGGAATGGCGCAAAAGTTCTGAATTGTCCGGCAACACTTCGTAGATCTTGACATAATCCAGAGCGCAGTTACTATCGGCGCCCATGTCGAATTCTAAACGAAAGAAAGGGTTTCTATAAGAAGCGAAGCGAGTGGTTAATGCGCAGCTTACTTCTGAAGTGGAATGATATCGGAATTCCTGCTGGAACATATAGTTGCCACGTGCAGTCGGAGTAATTGCGATCATTGTAGTAGGGATTTGAGAAGAGCCCCGACAAACTACGCAGTTCACCGCCACAGCCAATGGGAAGCGTATCGATATTGGAGTGATAGTAGAGCTTCATATACAGTACGCCGCGAAATGCTACACGCAAGTCATTAACGCCCTTGGTTGAAATGGATGTGGAAGTAGGATAATCTTCTGTCGTATTGTAGAGCAAGGTCTTGTTTCCACTCAGATCCATTACCTGTAAAGAAAGTGAATGGGAACAGGTGAGAGGAAATACCTATACCACCCTATAGCCCCCCTTTACGCACTTTGAAGTATGAATTTGAACGGAGCTGAATGAAGTCAAGCTCTATAAATATTTGGTATCCCTTCGGTAAAAGTATGTCATTGTAGCACTCGAAAAGATCCTCACTTTCCTCCCCCATGTTATCGATAACGCCGTCCAACGAGTAATAGGTGCGATTACAATCTGAAAGGGGTACAAAGCAGTCAGAAAACAGATAAATCAACAAAAAAAATACCTTTTGCATCCTTCGACAGTTGAAAATGGCAAAAAGGGTATATCAATTATTTTATATTTTTATCCAGGATCACAAGTTTATCGACTCAATGGTTTATCTGTCTGTCTATCTGTTTGAACACACAGACCTCAGCTTTTATAAAAGCAAAGAGATCATAAATATGAGAATATCATATTTTACGCCCACTCTTCTCCAAAATCAACAAATTATTTATTCAATTTCATTATGTAAGCTATTTTTTTTTAAAGATATGATGGGTGGAATGCAACGAAGCCAAGTCAAGGGTACAACTTATCTCCTTTTGATTTTATGTTTTTTGGGAATCTAAATTTATAACGAGTTTTTAAAGTTAAGCGAAGAGTAACCAACTGTTGGGGCGCGCTCTATTATAGCTTGCTGGCATAAATATATAGCGATAACACGCTGCAAACTTACACGACTTCACCATGACGGATATATCCAGGGCGTAGGTAGTTTCTTGGGCCGCACTGTGAAATATCATGTTGAAGCCAGAACTTGTAGGCACGGTTATACGGGTATTATTGAACTGGCCGCAATAGTTATGGGAGGGCAGCTGGGAAGACAAATGAAGGCATAAGAATACCAATTAATATACAGTCCAACCCGACTGACTGACCGATCTGACTTACGTAGCTGTTTGCAATGAGCAGGTAATCAATGCATTTGCCTGTGGCGGGAGAGATATCCTGCAGCATGGCCGAATGCACTACGACTTCCGTTTCTCGTTGGGACTTAAAGTGCCACAAGCAATGGACGTGACCCTCGTAGTTGCTGGAGACATTGACAGAATTGAGCTGTATACGTGCACTCTGAAAAAGGAAAAAGGCTAGGAAAACATATCAAATGAGGAAGTAGAGATACGCACCTCGTTGGCCTGCAGCGTGTAGTGTGATTGCCCACAGACCGTGGTAGCCATTTCGAGTATGAGTTCAAAGCTAACCAACTGCGCCGCTTGCCCAGAGGCACTCAGCTGGATGAGCACGTCCTGGCTGGAACTGAAGAGCCTGGTGCCATTGCCAACCACAGAGTAGAATGTGCCCAGCGAAGGACTGTCCGTCTCAAAGCCGTCGACTAATTCCAGCGAGCTACAATTGATGCATCGCATGGAAACGTTCTGCAGATGCAGCTGCTTCAGCCAAATGGAGAGACGGTAGCCTGGCGGCGCACTAGCTCGGAAATAGCAGTGCAACTCCTGTTCGGTACCATTAAGCTGGTAGTGCCGCATGAGACTCAGGCGCGAGTTGCCTTCGCTGAGCACCAAATGTTCATTGCAGTTAGGCGTAAACTGAACTCGGGCCATGAAATCCGTCGAGTCATCGGCACTCCACGACAGGTGGGTCTGAAGCAACGCCTCATTGCTGTCCACCATAATGGAGAAGGGCTTGGTCCGGTTGCCACAAAGCCGGCTGACACGCTGCTCGGTACTGTGCCCATTGCCCCGATAGATGTTGAGGCTTTCGTATTGGCAGTCATCAGTCTGCACCAAGCTCAGGTACTTGAAGACCACAAAGATCGCATGCTGGGGCGGCGCTAGCACGTGCCATACACATTTTCTGTGCTTCTGTTCGTCGCTCAACTGGCGCGGCTGTCGCAGCGTAAAGGGTACTGTATAGTTGCCACCGCAGCTGATCACCTGATAGTCCAATTGGAACGAGGCGCGGAAACTGGTGTCGTATTCCAGCCGGATGCGCCCGTAGCCAGTTACCTCGAAATCTGGACATAGATTGCTATTGATCAGCTGCTCTTTACCAGCTTCCTGACGATAGGCTCGGAATCCGGCATAACGGCACATTATGCGTCCCCATTTGCCCTTCACCGAGACCAGCAACTGTTCTCGAGTGTCGCTGCTGATTTCCAAATTGCACTTGATGGCGCGATACCTCGTTGGCCGTGCTTTGGTCATTGTCTGCAGCTCGTTGGTGGCCTGCAGCTGGACATCGCAGCTGGGATGGACAACAAAGGTGAAGCCATCACCTGTTATGTTGCCATTAGTGCGGAATACTATGCGCATCTGGTTGGACTGAATTCTCACCGGCTGCGGCAGCTCACGGCCGCAAAGAGTGGCCACAGTTTGCCATACTCCGGACTCTGTTGCGCTCAGCACTTCCAGCTGGTCGTGGCCGCAGTTGGTCGCTTGCTCTATGAAGAATCTATCCTGAAACTCCAAGCGAAGCGTCTCGCCTTGCCTGGTCTCGAATTGCCAGCTAAGCTCCATGTTGTTTCTATACGAGTCCTTGTCCACTCTTACTTGCGGTGCCGGTCCGTAATTGATGCGAACTATTTTGTTTAGTCCAGAGGTGGCTAATGAAGCACTTGAGCGCAGCAGGAACTGACTATTGCTGCCGTACTGATAAGCTGTGGCATGGTAGGTCACCTTGATTTTGCGTGAATTCAGCAAAATTGTGTTCAGCTGCGTTGTGCCACGGCAAATCCTGCTTAGCTCCAATTCGTTGTCGTAGTTAAAGATACTCAGGTATTCACGATCGCAGCTATCGCTGAAACTAGCATTGCCATCCAGCTGATAGCCACGACTACTGCCCAGCATCCAGACGCACTCTATAGCACCCATGTGCGCTGGCAGCTGGGGTAGTTCGATGGTGGTGCCTTCGGCCAGGTTCAGGTATCCACCGCATGGAAAACGCCGATACTCCAGCCGGACACGCATTGTATCCTCTCCCTTTCGCTTCAATATAGCCAGATGACCCGCTGTTGTGGCCAGTGAAAAGCTTGTGCCTGCTTGCCGGGTCAAGATGGTTGAGTCGTAATGCGCATCGTCCACAATCTTTACATGTCCAGGCCTATTATTTTCTGGCAACTCCTGCACGTTGAAGACAAGTGTTTCCTCTGGCTGCCCCTTGAAGCGGACATTGCAATAGTACTGGGGCACTTGCATTAGCTCCACGTTGGACACAGTGCCAAATGCCTGGTTATCAATATCGGGCGGACAAGGTGATGGTGCAGTGGAGGTAAAGCGTGCTCGAATTGGCACTCTTGAGATTCTTGGCGACTGCATTATAAGCACCAGCATAAAGTTATCCGTAGACTCGACCACCTGGCTGCCGTTGTAGCCAACCACGTTAAACTCGATTATCTTGGATAATTCGTCAGCATCGTTAAAGAATGCGAAGGTGCTGGAACGTTGCGTTTGATAACGACTGTCTGATGCTGGCAGGACACCAAGTCGACCACTCGACACCAAGTCTGGCAGGTTGAGCAGCTCCAAACGTACTCGTTGACCCTTAGGCACCGTGATGCGCCATCGACAGCGCCTCAGGAATGCTCTCTGATTTGAATCCCTGTCGATTTGCAGCTCACCGAATGCAGCCGTCACATCCCTATAGCATGAGCCCGGTCTCGACTTGTACTCCAGTTTGAATCCACGAAATTTGTGAGCAGATGTTGTTGTCGCCACAAATCGGAGGACCAGCTCACTTGTCTGGAACGTCATGTCGAAGGGAAAGGAGCTGATGTTGCCGTAAAGAACTTGCAGCAAGCGACGCTGTTCTTTTAAATCAAGGAACTCAATAAAATCCAAGGCGGGAGCCGAGTCGCCCGAATTGAAAGGCAAATGCAAATCCTTAATAGACACTTCGAGGTGGGAGCTTTGTGGCACTTTAATAAGATACTCACAGACGGAGGGCGTGGGATAGGCACCCAGGGCAGGATAGTTTTCGGAGGTTATCAAGCCATTGCGCCCAACATATTGGCCGCCACATGAGCTGAGGGATACGTTCAACTTGAAGCCGGAGTGGGGCTCACTTAGCTCCGTCTGGTAGTGCACTAGCATGAGGTTGCCCGAGCTGCGTGTCGTCACGGGAAGGCGGCAAGTCTTGATTAGCCGACGCGAAAGCATTGTGGAGCCATCGTAGAGCTCGACAAACTCCTGATCACAATGCCGCTCACTAAGATCAAAATTGTCCACAAAGTTCGCTGCAACTGTCTCGCCAGGCGGTGCAATAATCGTCCACGTGCAATCTGTATGCGCATGCGGGAAATAGGGATAGCCGGGCGTGCTGATCACATAATTGCTCGCCTGCTGGGTGAGTCGCACCTCGTTGTCACAGTCTCTAAACTCGCGATAGGTGAGGGTCCACGAAGATCCGAGACCCTCGTGCAACGAAGAGGACGGAAAGACATACCTAACAGTAGCATGCGGCCCGCTTGTGCGGAATGTCGTATTGGATCCCAACTGATTGCAGAACCTGCCCAGCAGTAAAGCTGCAGTATCTAAGCCGTCGTAAACGAGCCCATACCGTGCGCAGCTAGAATTCTTTGGCGGTCTTAGGAAATCTATTTCGATGTCGATAACTCGGCCAGGTCGCACTTCGAAGTGCCACTCGCATGATTGATTAGCCTGTTCTAAAAGGAATGATTCCTGAATAGTTCCCACAGATTGAGTCATATTAGCCCCACAAGCGCGTCTCACTACAGCCCGGAAGCCTGTTCCATTTATAGTTGCATCAGTTTTGAACTTCAGCTTGAGATACGGAGCACCGTGAATCCGGGCGAGAGGCAGTCCGGTGCCATTGCAAACGCGCGTCTGCTCCTGCCAGTGCAACAAATTGCTGGAACTTTCAATGCTGAGGTAGTCAAACTGGCAGTCAGTTGAGGTTGCCTCCAGCATGGCATCAAACACGTCCACATAGACGTGGTACGAGGGGTCCGACGACTTGAAGATCCATTCGCAGTGTAAATCAGGACTATATCCATGCGGGTAACCTGGAGATTGCACTTCAACTTTTCCCAGGGCACCAATATTGTGTTCTTGACCGCAGTCTTTAGTCGTCAATGACACATTTCCACTCAAAGCGGCGCCACTTTCCACGCGCCAATTCAATCGGAAGGCGTCAAAGTTGGCATTAACTGTGCGAAGATATATCACACTACTGCTAGAGATCAGTTGCGAGGGCGAGTAGGCAATCTCCAGAGACAGGCCAGTTTCGTCAAAGCCATCAAACGCCTACAAAGAAAGTTTTTTACGAATTGACACATTTCAAATTAAACAAATATGGCGATAACTTTGCATTAATCGCATCCGGATTTAAATAAAGAATTGCAGTAATGAATGTATCGCAAATTGTCGATAACTTTTAGTAAAAACAGTCGGACTCTAATTAGTAACTGCAAATATCGCTGCTGAGCGATAGCTTTAAAATCAACTTGAACAAGGAGTATCGAAATATTTATAAACGATAATATATCGGTCACAATTTAAAAAAAAAAAGAAATGATTTAACGTCGCAATAAATCAATTAAAGTTTAATTGAAAGTATCGAAAATGAATACCCAGCTTACCTCAAGCCCCGTGTTGTACTCTATGAAATCCAGAACAACGTGTGAACCGCGTTCCGCAATAATGCGCCAACTATAGGGTGTATCATCATTGCTAACCGCCAGCGCTGAAAGCGATTCTATGGTACCGTTGGTAAGTTCCGTCAGCTCAATGTCGTGTACTGTGGACAACACCTGCGATTGTTATATGCTCTAGGTTCATTGGCCAAAAGGACTTACCGTAGCTCCAGTGCAGCTTGAAGCCATTTCCGCTGCTGCCAGGCACACTGCGGAATTTAAGCCACAATTTTGATCGGATGACTATTGGCTCAGCGGGCAGCACCTTGTCGCAATAGAGGCCCAAGAGTTTGCCAGCAATGCCGGCACGCAGTTCCAGGAAGTCGGCGTTGCAGTGATCCGATTTCGGTATGTCTATCGCGTCAAAGGTCAGTTCAATGGCATTGCCAGCGAGCGGTTCGAAGATCCACACACACTCCACATCCGCGGGATAAGTGTCTGGATAGTTTGGCGAGGCAAGTGTACCGCGAGCTGAGTTTATATTGCCGCCACAGGAATTGCGTATGGTGCTGTAGTTAGCCAACAGCAGAGTGTCGATGGCCTGGATGCGTATTTTGTTGGTGGGAAACATCAAGTTGACCGTGTGTTCGTTGCAACTGTTTTGGTAGAGTAAATCCTGTTCATCATTAAAAATCATTAAACCCGTGCTGCAATTGCGTTCAGGCACCGTGCAACGGGAGCACTCTAGCTGGAGTATATTCAAGCTAATCTTGCTACCTTCTGGTGCTTCAATGAACCAAAAGCATACAGACTCCATTTGGGTACGAATATAGCCTTCACTGCTGGGAAGCACGCCTCCGCAAGGTGCTGCAAGTGTCGCTAAAAATTTTCCCCAGGATCCCTTTGAGACCTTAAATCGCACAGTAGGATTTACATTGGCTCCTAGCATCTTTAAAGTAGAGCCCGTGCCACAGAATCGTTGAGAGATTCTCTGATTCCGTACACTTAAGCCAGAAACCTCCAACAGGGCATCTTCGCAACCGGTTGAGTTTGTCAAATTGTAATCCATAAAATGCAGGAGAATTCCATAGGAGTTCTGAGAGGAACACAAAATGAGATAGAGATCAATTTCAGAAAAAAAGAATGAAACCAGTTTCAAACTTCAATCCCCAAGGGATCTATGCTGCCCACCCACCTGCATATTTAACTCCCACACGCATTCCACATCCTTGTCGAAGGGTTCCAGCCCTTGCTCATAGTAGTTGGGCGATGCAATAAACAACGATTGGGCGCTGATCAGGCCACCACAGCTAGCGGGCACCATGACGTAACTAGCCTTTATGTACTTGCGAGCACGTTGTGAACTGCTGCGGAAATGGATGTTCATCTCATTGGCTGGCGACAACAATGTTTGCGGAGACAATTCGATTTTGCAGCTGCGCCACAAAATGTTGGGAACATCATCAGTGGAACTGACCGTCAGCAGGTCCACGCTGCAATTGCGCCACGACGTCTCGATGTGCACATCATGCAGAATCAGACGAATCTGCTGACCCGCTGGCGCTATTATCTGCCAGTGGCAGTCCATGTCCACGCTGAACGGTGCATTCGGTGTCTCAATGCTGCCACCGAGAGCTCCCTGGAGAAGCTCACCGCAGCCAAGGCGCTTGTACTCGGCATGGAATCCCTGCGCATGATTCGTCAGGTCGCTGGTGAGCTGTACCACCAGACGATTACCCTCACTGCTGATCACCAAATTTTTGGCATTACACAAGCGCTGCTGGCTCAGCAGCTCGTTGTCCTTGTAGTCGAGCACCTCGACATGATCGAACGAGCAAAACGACTCGCCCTCGCTCTCGACAGACAAGTGGGAGAAAGCTAATTGGATGTGGTTGTTGGCTCCATCGACGCGCAAGTCCCACTCACAGTGGCTTTCTGGTGGATAATTGTCTGGAAAATTGGGTGACTCAATGACACCGCTCAGCTCCTTCAGTTGCACCCGGCAATTTGTTGAGTAGTCGAGCAGAAACTTCAGGCCGTCGGGCCTCTCATCGCTGACCACATAACGCACAAGCACACGATTCCCTGTGGAGCGCAGTGTCATCGTCCGCTGCTCGCTGCTGTCTTCGCTGCAATTCATTGGCAAGCGAGCACTTTGTGTATTGGGTCCATCGAAAAGAGCCAACTGGCCATCGCACACATTGTCCCGGCTCTGGAGCTGCAACACTATCGTTGATCCCTGTGCCACATTTATTTGCCAATCGCAGGCAACTGCACCGCTGTTGCCCGCTATGTTGTGTGGTGAGTGGATGGCGCCCACAGGCGAGTTCAGTTTGCCGCCACAGCCAGTGGTGGCCAATTCCCAGTTAAGATAGAATCCTGCTTCTTCGATCATCGAGTCTGTGTGAAAATGCACGTAGAGTACGTTACCAAACGAAGGTATCCTTGGCGGTATTTCTTTTCCACAGTAGCTTCCAATGAGCGGTGATTCCGCCCGATCTCCATTTCTGTGGGCAATGAAGGGAACAAAGTGGAAGTGATCAAGCTGGAACCTTTCGTAAGCCTTACCTAATCTCCAAAAAGTCGTCACAGCGTAGCCCTCGGGATTCCAATGTAAAATTGTGAGCTACCAGCTCGATTTTCTGATCCAATGGAGCCCGTATTATCCACGAGCAGCTTTCTGAAGATCCGTACTTGTTCGGCCAGTTAGGCGACTTGATGATGCCATAGCGTGCCGTGAAACTTCCACCACAATCTGTAAGTTCAGCAGGAAAAGTTAAGTAACTAACAACATATTCGAAATCATCTTCTGCTTTTACCCAATGCAGCTGGTTCATAAGACATAATGCATAAGGCCGAGAATGGGGCTGTTACGACAACGGTCAGTAGATTGGAATCGGTATGTTCATCGAATTCGTAACGCCTGTTCACTGTACCAGCTGCCACCAGAAGTTTTGCTTCATTTCCCGTACTGTTGTCGTATATTTTAATATCTGCTACAGTCATCGATCGGAGATCAATTCTCAAGCGCTTCCTACCAGGCGCTTCAATTACCCATTGGCAACTGTTTCTGATTATATCGGAAAAGCTTCCTGTTTGCCCAGTCATAACGCCTCCACAGTTACTCGGTACGAAATCGTATTCCGCACTCAGTCCTCGCGCATTCAGTTTGTTCCTGGCCCCATGGAATACCAGACGCAGCTGATTGTTTTCCGATATCAGCGACATTGGAGAGGTTATATTCTTCGAGATGCGTTGAGGCTTGGCAGTGCGGGATAAATACACCTCCAGATAGCTTGCTTGGGGATCTGCAACTAGCCTTTCGTCTTCGTCGTCATTGGAGAGAGCCGCATCCGTTCGGCTAAGCGACAAATCGGTTATATTAAGGCGCACCACTGTGCTAGAAGGTCCAATTATATTGTAGCTACACTCGAGGTTCTCTATGAAGGGACTCGGATAGTTGGGAGTTCTAATAAAGCCTTGTACCCTGCTGTAATTGAAGCTGCAGACTAAGAAAGGAGTTAAAAGAGGCAAGGCTAAAGAAATTCAAAACTTACTCTGCGTGTATCGCAGCTCAAAGCTCTTTTTAAGGCGAAGACCCTGCAGGGCGTAATAATAACGCACTAAAACCACATTTCCTGTGGAGATCAGAGGTTGCAGCTCGCTGCTTGATGGCTGCCCACAGAAGCGTCCGAGCAGATCGTCGCTCTCGCTGGATCCATCGAAAATCTCCAGTTTCTGCATGTGACAATCCTCGGACTGAATAAGATTCATTAACTGAAAGTCAAGTTGGATTTTTGTTCCCGATGGCTGCGTAATCAAATATAGACAGATCTCAGCATTGATGTGGCCCGCAATGAGGCCTCGAGGTTCCGTGAAGATGCCACCACAGCCAGGATGGCCGGCAACCACCTCGTAGTGCAGTTGAAACGAGCTGTCTGCGCGATAGGCATCTGTGTGAAAATGCAAGGACAGCAGGTTGGATGAGCTGTAAATGGGCTCGGGGTGTGCCGATTGGCAGGCCTCGTAGAGCAGTCGCTCATCGTCGCGCAGCCGCAGAAAGTCGCCATTGCTGCAGTTGGGCTGGTTGGCCTCGCCTCCCAGGTTAATCTCGTAGAAGCGAAACAACAGACGAGTGCCAAATGGCGCCTCCAACTGCCAGCGACAATCGACGCCCGGTCGCATCTTTCCAGGATAGCCGGGTGAACGAATGACACCACTTTCACCTATCTTCGGCTCGAGCTCTGTGCCACAGACGGACGGCTGCGAGGTCCAGGTAAGATTAAAGCCCCGCGCCTCTGTTTTATCGTCAGACCGGAACCACAGAAAGAGCTGCTCCTGTGTGGATACAATACTGCCATTGCCCAGCGGCAGCTGCTGACCACAGAAGCGTCCAATGAAGGGTGCCGTTAGAGAGCTGCCGTCGTGCAGCTGCAGAAAGTCGGCAATGCAATCCCTACTAGCCTCCAGATCAAACATACCGAAGGTCACGTTAAGGATCATGCCACGCTGAGTGCGTATAATGAGGGCGCAACGTTCATTGGGCTGGTACTGGCGCACACTGCCCTCCTCGCGGGGTGGATACCATAAGCTGCCCGTCGTGTTGCGTAGCACAGCACCGCAGTAGCTGCGTAGATGGGAGCAAGTGCTGCCCGTATATCCCACAGAGCAGATGCACTGATACTGGTTGTGCGGCAGCAGACGACAGGTGCCGCCATTCTGACAGGGATTTGGATGACAGGCATCCGCTTCGGCACAAACCGCTCCCGTGTAGCCAGGCGTGCAGATGCAACTGGTGCCACGTCCGCTGATCACGCAGGTGCCGTTGTTCTGGCAGAGATGCTCGTCACAAGGCTTGCGGCTGGAATCTTCGTTGCAGCCATCGGCGCCATATCCGTGTCCATAGAAGCCATGGGGGCAGCTGCAGACGACAGTGTCGGAAATGTACTCGCAATGTGCCCGCGGATGGCAGATCTGCTCGCCATTGCAGGACTTCGTTTTGGACTTGCTGCAGGTGCGACCATCTCCCTCCCAGCCAGGTGGACAATGGCCGCAGCGATAGGAACCCTCTGTATTGAGGCAGGTAACCTTTGGCTGTTGACTGCAGCCGCCGTTGTCACCATCCGCACACTCATCCAAATCCCGACAATATTTGCCATCGCCTAAAGAGAAAGGGAAGAATGCTTAGACTGCTTTCTTTTGGTTCGATTACCCTGCTCACTCACCTGTATAGCCTGGCGGACAGACGCCACAGCGGAAGCTGCCTGGCAAGTTAATGCATTCATCGAAACAGGGATTCTTTTCCGGAACACATTCATCCACATCGCGGCTGCAGGAACTCGGACTCGCAGTGGTGGCATTGGTATCTGCCCACGTCCACCCCTGGTCACAGATGCACACATAACCCGCTGCATTCTTGGCCGGTAAGCAGGTGCCATGGCTGCCGCACAGTTCGCTCGACTGATTGGCCAAGCACGCGTTCTGCCGCAGCCGACAATGGGCACCGGAGTATCCTGGTCGGCAAACGCAGCTAAGGAAAGCATAGAAGATAAGTAGAAGAGTTAAAGGAAGAGAGAGAGAGAGAGAGATCAAGCTTACCGAAAGCTGCCGGGCGTATTGACGCACTGCGCGTCGTTCATACAGACGCTACCATCGGTGCTGGCCAAATCAAAGCACTCGTTCACATCGTCCTCACAGCTGACGCCCTGCAAGCGAAGGGTAAGCAAATAGTCATCAGGCGCACTCAATAATAAGATAACCTAACCTATACCTGCTAGAAATTCTCGTCATAGCAAAGCTTCAGACTTTTATTTAAGTAAGGTAAATGATTAAGGGGCACCCGTGAAAGTTTTGCACAAGGGCCGCCTGCGCCCTTTGTGATAGTAGCGTCTTATTAAGGATTATAGAATAAGATTAAAATATAATTCTTTAATTAATTCTTAATCTTATTTGATATAAGATACTACTTCATAATTGTTTTAAGCTGTGAATTAAGGTTGATCCCCTTTGCCAACGAATAGAGTAAAAATCATAGAGATAAGCCCTGAAATACGCCCCTTATTGAATGGTTCTTTAAAGACGCCCACCCGGAGAACGTACTTGCCAGCCAGGAGCGCAAATGCACTGAAAAGCTTTGTAAGCATCGTAACAAGTGCCGCCATTCTTGCAGGGACTCGAGTGGCAATCGTCACGACGCATATTCATCTCGAGAGTTTGGAGAATGTTCGCCACCGTCTGGGCACGCTGCATGGAACGTCGCATCACACGCTGATTGATCCCATTGCGTCGCGTGGTATTCTGCATGTTACCCAATCGACGAGCCAGACGCGACAGATCCCGTTGTACGCCACGAAACTGTTCTTTGAGCGCGTCCAGCGACATTGGCTCACGAAGCGTCGCTGCCGACTGCGCTGCTATTACCCGGCGACGTCGCTGCAGCAGAGAGGTTAAATCCACATCGTTTAAAAGTAAGGCGGCAGTATCTCCCATTAGACGAAAGGTGATATTCTGATCGGCGGCAGCCTCAAAGATCAGGGTGCCATCGCTGGCGCCGTGAAGCAGTGCCTGGTGAGCTGCACCAGCAGTCGCCAACAGCAGGGAGAAGGTGAACAATGGAGCGAATACAGATTTCACAGATTTATTTCTTATACACATGTTGATTATCTTTTTTTTATTCCTTCATTATTCAGTTCACTTTTGCACAAGGTTTTTGAGGAAGAATATTTTCAGTATTATTAAAGAGGAACCACTCGATTTGAAATCCGCGCGAAAACTGGAGCCCGCGGCCCAACTGGCTCCAATTTTATACCAGTGGGGGCGTATACACAGAACTCTACGATCATATTACGAAGCTATCTCTTTCAAAAGAGAAAACTAAAATGGAATGGAATAGATAGAACCGAAGAGAATGGAACTGAAACGTTTTATGGTGTCCTATCGTAGATCATATTCAAATTTAAATTTATTATGTAAATATATATATGATGAAAAATATATTGTCGCATGCTCGACTGATTTTAGTTTTCTTTTCTTCTTAAATAGTTGAAATTTATGCTGTCCTTACTGCCAAATTAGTTACCTTAACTAATGAACTTCTACGGATTTTTAAAGTTTTCGTAGGATTGGTAACGTAAAATTAACATTACAGAGACAAACAACGTAAGAGCTAACAATTCAAAATCCAGAGAGAGAGAGAGAGACAGATGTATTGAGTTGATCTCTCTCATAAAAGTTAACAGCAGAGATCAAAGATTACCAAATTGTTGGTTATCTCTGGTTAACAGTCTGCACGATTACAGAGTTCTGTTAAGTTCTGTTATTCAATTAAAAATTAAAATGCAACTTTAATATTATTTTATAATCTATATATAATTTAACAAAATAATACAATATATCAATTTAGGGACAGATTAAAAAATGATAAGCTTTTGAAGGCATTTATCTTAAAGGCATTATGCTACTTTAAAATGTAAAATATTCATTCAATGTTGTTAAAACAATACAATTTAACCACCTCGTCTACTTGCGACTTAGAACCTATTAGTCACACCAAATTTTATTATTTGATATGCCAATCCGCCAATACCAACAATTTCCATCGAATAGAAAACATTTCGTTTATGTTTCATAAGAAATTCGTGCGCGAATTATAGGGTTCTATGGTGTAATGGTTAGCACTCTGGACTTTGAATCCAGCGATCCGAGTTCAAATCTCGGTAGAACCTGTGCAGAGTCTTCATTTTTTTTGTTTTTTTTTTAATTTTTACAATTAAAACTAAATATTTATGAATTTTACTGGCTTACAAAGCTTTAAGGTTAAATCATATTTTGAATCGTCTACATAATCCGACGGTATTCCTCTAGTGTTTGCTCTTCTTCTTTTTCCCTTTATGTTTTGATTTTTCACTTTTTTTCGACTTTTTCTTTGACTTTTGTTTTGATTTTTTACTTTTCTTTGAGCTGGAACTCTTGTGGGACTTTTTAACTTTAGATTTCTTAGCCCTGGGACTGCTGGAGCTGGAACTATCCGAGCTATCGCTGTTATCTTCGCTGTCTTCACTGCTGCTGTCCAGTCTCTTTTCCACCCAATTCTCTGCCTTGCGTTTGCTTGGCGCATGCTGTTGCCAGAGCTGCTGAAGCTTTGCGTCGATGCTGGCCTCGGCCGTAGGTTTCTGCTTTGCTTGTGTGTCTGGTAGCTTGGGCCCGTAGAGCTGATCGCTGGGCACCTGAGCCATTGCCTCTTCCTTGTCATTTTTCAAGCGCTCCTCACGTGATTTGTATGAAATTTTCAACTTATTTCCCTCTATGGGCGTGAATTTGGGAGGCTGTTGAGCAGCAGCCGATTCAGCCGGCTCCTCCGGCGGTTTAAAGAGAGCTGCAAATATGCCACGTGGTGGCGAAGTGTTGCGTAGAACATTAGCTGCCGCTGCCGATTTGCTGCTGCTGGGCAGCCCCAAAGCTTCCTGCATCGCAGTCAATTTATCTTCCTCCTGTTTCTGCGATGTTACTTCTGTTGCTGCTGGGGTTTCCATCTCCTCATCGCTATCATCGAAGATACTCTTAAAGAGGTCAGTCTTTTCGGAAATGGGCTTATCGCGTGCCGCATCAACAGCCTGCTCCAGTGGAGTCGTTGGGACGAAGCTAGGCTTGGGCAACGTTACGGCTTCAACTGCTGCGGCTGCGGTTATTGGTTCAGGCTTCTCCTTCTCTTTGTTGACAGTTGTGAGCACAGGCAGTTGCGTTTGTGTCTTAGGCACCTCAATGTGCTTGGGTATAATAGTGGGTGTTTGGAAATTTGACTTCGTATTGATTGAAGTTTCCAGGTAATCAAACACAGATATTTTTGGCTTGGCTTTAAGTTCCTTATCAGGTTCTGGAAGTGCACCACCAAATGGTTCAGCGATGTTATATCGTTTGCACAAAAGAGCGTTGGGTTTCCAAATGCTTTTCGTGCGTTCCATAATAGGTTTAGACTTTTCGGACGGCTGTGCTTGTTTCTGCTCCTCTTGTGCCTGCACCGTTGCCTCCGAGACGAATCTATCAAGCATGAGACCAGCTAAAGGTCGATAGATCTTTGCAGCTTGTATGAATTCTTTCTTCTCCATTTCGCGATCCCACAGCGAGAGCGTCATTGGCTGCAAGTCGGCTAGAAAGCTTGTAATTTCCGTTTCATCCGTCAATTTCGCGGCTAGGAACTTTTCATAACGGCTCTGCTTGGCTTCGTCGGCAAGAAAGGGTTTGAAGCCACTGGTGGACCCGCTTGTGGAGGCTAAAAAACAAAAGAAGCAGTTAGTTTTGATCCAATTAGATTAATTGCCCACCACTTACCTAAATTTTTGGTCTTGGCTGCAGCCTGCTTCAGAAGCGTCGCATTGGACTGTTGTAGTTCTTTGTTTAGCTCCACAGTCTGCTCCTCGCCAGCTGGTGTAATGATTCCACCTTTGGTAAAGTTATTGCTCTTTGAGCTGATGAGTTCAAGTAGAGATTTTCCCCGCTCCTGTTTACTGCTGACGCTGCTGGCTGACTTAAATGGATTCTTCTTTGTCTGTGATTCACCCAGCAGCTGAGCGCGTTGCTCGGGATCAAGATCGTGCCGCCCCAGTCCTTTCTTTTTATACTCTGTTTGGTCTTGAAGCGTTCGTGCTCGCTGTGCATCCATGGGCGCAAATCGACTTTTCCGCTGAAACCAATTTCGTGGCGTAAAATCGCGGGGCAAATCAATAACATAAGGTTGGTTGTGCGTTGTACCGTTCTTATCCTCACTGAACCCATCAATGACGTGTAGCTGCTGTACATGCTGAACCTTCTTCTTTTTAGGTTGCTTGTCACCGAGAGAGAAATCGTAACGAGTTATATCGTCCCTCGCATAGATATCATCATCTTCTTCCTCAAAGGCGCCCACACCAAACGCCTGGCCACGAATAGACAACTGCTTCTGCTTTGCTGATGCTTCTAGTTGGCCGAACAGATTAATGTGCTGCATTGGTGCCGCCATGGAACTACCTTTGGAAAGCACGGGCTCTCGGCTCAGACCCGAGTAGCTCATGCCAAAACGATTTTCCTTGGGCGTGTAGAAAATGGGTTCGTAATCATCAGGTGCAAAGGTTATATCTTCGTCATCTTCATCATCAGTTTGATTGTCAGAGTCGTCATTCTCATTTCCATTACCACTTACACTGGGTAACCCTTCAGCGCCGTAGTGCTCCAGTAAATATTGTTCTCGTTTATTTCGCGCCGTTGCCTGCCGTTTCTCCTTGCGTGTTTGTCGTGGCCCCACACCTTGGCCCTGTTTCCAGCCCATGCTTTTTAGTATGCGTACCGCGACTTTGTCGCGCACTGGTCGCAGTAGTTGCTGGAGCACTGGTACACCTGGAATCGGTCCATCTTGCTGTGGCTGCATTAGCTTACGTTTGTGTTGACCCGTACGTTTCTCTTGCTCACTCTCCTTGGCGAACTCATCTCGGGTGCGTATTCCTTGTGGCGCAATACCAAATTCACCCAAGTCTTCTTTGTCCATAAAGTCCTCGGGTCTTTGTTCCACTTTGCCAGCTTTCTCGCCACGTGAGCTTTTGAAATTCTGCGGCGTCCAGCCCTCCAGTGATCCGACAGTGTTCCAAAATCCAGCGCTGAAGCCGCCCGTGAAGGCACCATGAAATCGACGCTTGCCATTCTCATCTTTAACAATTTGATCCTCAATCGCCAGTGGTTTTTTTGTGGGCGCCTCATCTAAACGTTTATTGATATGAATATTTATTATTTTTTTACTTGTGTTTATTGTAATGCTTATATACCTTTCTCTAGTGGCTCCAAAGGTGTGCCAAAGCGATGAAGATGCTCCTCTTCGTCCATTTATTTATACAAAACTTTCTTTAAAATTGCTGAAAAATCATCCACAAACAACTTCCTTGCAATGCTGCCACTCAGCTCTCAGCTGTTTGACTAAACGTAAACAACAATGCCAATGTTCCCAGAAAGCTGTAAAAACCGGCAAACTCAAGTATCGATAGAAAATGGCAGTCACGACATACTATCGATTGTCCATTGATATTGGCCTTACTCACATCACTGTTGCACAGCTGATATATTGTCTGAAAATTTGCAATCATCAAACATTTTTTTAAGCAGAATTTGTTACCAATAAGACATTTATTCTTATTAGCTGTAAGTAAAAAGTTATAGATGTAATCCATACGCAGAGCATGAATTGCACACACTGTTCTAAGCATTCGGCGCAGTGCACAACTATTTGTCTATATTTATATGTGTTGGTGACTAATGATGTCAACATTTTTCGGTTTCTCTTTTGCTTTGCAGGTTTCAGCTGGACTGGCATTAGCCATATTTGAAAACTAGACGTGAGAGTGGCAGGTTCATAGAATACTTGATGTAAGTTGTCCAGTAAAAGCTTAAATCCCGAATTGCACACTAATATATTTGTCTTTCTACACTATTCGCACAAACGCCTGCACACACACACACACACATGCAAACATTCGCCACCTCAGACAGTTTCATAGTCTACACACGCACAAAACTGGAAAGGTGGAAAGATCGACATGTCAGAAAAGAACATTAAGGTGGGCGCTCGGGTCGAACTGACCGGCAAGGAGCTGTTCGGCACGATCGCTTACGTTGGCATGACCAGCTTTGCCGTTGGCAAGTGGGTGGGCGTGGTGCTGGACGAGCCGAAGGGAAAGAACAGTGGTTCAATTAAGGGCCAGCAGTACTTCCAGTGCGATGAAAATTGCGGCATGTTTGTGAGGCCCACACAGCTGCGGGTTATATTGCCGGCTGGTGGCGGCGATGCTCCCGGCAGTGGAGGGTCGGGTAGTGCCACGCCCACAACAGCACCTACAAGGGCACGGCTCAGTGGCTCACGCACCTCACTCTCATCCAGTCGCCAATCATTGCTTGGATCACGCACACAATTGACCACATCCCTAAGCGAACGTACCGGCTCCAACAGCAGTTTAGCAACGCGTAAGTCATTGGCGCCGCAATCTAGTAAGGACAAGGACAAGGATGCCTCCAGCAGTGGATCCGCTGGCGCCGAAGGAGGCCCAGCAGCAGCTGCAACAGCATCCAAGCGTGCATCATTTGTGGAGACAGGCTTTTTGGAAATCCTTAAGCCGCAGTTCACTCCTTCCCAACCTATGCGTTCGCCCTCGTTTACGACACCTCCCAATACGACAGAGGATAAAGTTGCTTTATTGGAAGCCCAGAAGGTCAGCGCAGAACTCCAGACACAGCTTGCTGATGTCACCGAAAAGCTTGAGACGTTGAAACAGCGACGCAATGAGGACAAAGAGCGACTACGCGAATTTGACAAGATGAAGATTCAGTTCGAGCAGTTGCAGGAGTTTCGCACAAAGATCATGGCCGCTCAGGCGTCACTGCAAAAGGAACTGCAACGTGCAAAGCAGGAGGCAAAGGATGCTGTGGAGGCCAAGGAGAGACATGCACAGGAAATGGCTGAACTCTCGGACAGCGTGGAAATGATAACGCTTGACAAGGAAATGGCTGAGGAAAAAGCGGACACCTTGCAATTAGAGCTGGAGTCTAGCAAGGAGCGAATCGAGGAGCTGCAGGTAGATCTCGAACTACTTCGTTCTGAAATGCAAAACAAGGCAGAGTCCAATGTGACAGCCACAGAGGGAAGCATGTCCACGTACGAGTTCAAGCAGCTGGAACAACAAAATATACGACTTAAGGATACGCTGGTGCGTCTGCGTGATCTCACGGCCCACGACAAGCACGACATACAGAAGCTCACCAAGGAACTGGAGATGAAGCGCTCCGAGGTCGCCGAATTGGAGCGTACCAAAGAGAAGCTCAGCTCCAAAATCGATGAACTGGAAGCCACAGTCGCCGA
Source organism: Zaprionus ghesquierei (assembly GCA_018904095.1). Lineage (NCBI taxonomy): Eukaryota > Metazoa > Arthropoda > Insecta > Diptera > Drosophilidae > Zaprionus > Zaprionus ghesquierei. The sequence goes on along the minus strand of JAEIGP010000850.1, from coordinate 20,453,500 downwards.
CTTGCAGGTGAGAAAAGAGCTGAAAATATCTTTATATGTGTATAGTAGGACCTATTAGAGTCACCCTCACAGCTCGACGCTTGAAGCTGAGCCTCCAAAATTCTAATCACTTAAGTAGAAAGCTTTCGCTCTCTTTCCCTAACGCTCTCTCTTACTTTGCACATACCGATTTCATTGCTTCTCTTGCTTTGCTCTAGTCTCTTGTTTCCTTGGTTCGTTTTCTTGTGAAAAATTTGCCATTTTCTAAATAACTGTTCGTTTAATCTTTCTTTGCCGGCCTACATAATGTATAAAAAATAAATACTGGTTTGCAGGAGGTAAATTCAATTCAATTTCATACATATCAGCCAAATTCATTTCCCGCATAATTTTCCTACATTTTCATTCGATTTTCGCAAACAAACAAGACCTCCAAATGTTAAGAAGAGAAATTATAGTTGTTATTGTTGTCCCTCTTAAGGAACAAGTGGATGCTGCACTGGGCGCCGAGGAGATGGTAGAGCAACTGGCCGAAAAGAAAATGGAACTAGAGGATAAAGTGAAGCTATTGGAGGAGGAAATCGCTCAGCTGGAGGCACTGGAGGAGGTGCACGAACAGCTGGTCGAAAGCAATCACGAGCTGGAACTGGATCTGCGCGAAGAACTGGACATGGCGAATGCCGCCAAGAAGGAAGTGCTACGGGAACGCGATGCGGCAATCGAGACAATCTACGATCGTGATCAAACCATTACCAAGTTCCGTGAGCTTGTCCAGAAACTGAACGAGCAGTTGATTGATCTACGCGAGCGCAGCTCTAGCAATGAGCAGAAATCTCTGCAGGATCCAAGCCTGAAGCTGGCCACCGAAACGATCGACTACAAGCAAATGTTTGCCGAGTCCAAGGCCTACACGCGGGCCATCGATGTGCAACTCCGCCAGGTGGAACTAAGTCAGGCCAACGAGCATGTGCAAATGCTGACGGCATTTATGCCGGAATCCTTTATGAACCGCGGAGGTGATCACGACTCTATACTGGTCATATTGCTTATCTCACGGATTGTCTTCAAGTGCGGCATTGTGGTTTCTCAGACACGTGAGCGATTCCCCGCCGTCGAGGCTGTCACACGGGAGGCTGTGACCCAAGGCTATGCGGTGCAACAATATGCCTTCAAGTGTCGCTTGATGCACTACATCCACAATCTGCAGTGTGCCCTCCATCAAATACTGTACGGACTTAATAGTTGCCAACCGGATACGCTGCTGCGTGCAGGCAACTCCCTGCCCGAAATGGTAGCCCAGGAGAAGACAGTCGATGGCATCATTGAGCTGCTGAAGTCCAATCAATTGGACGAGAACAGCACCACGGATAATATCGAGAAGTGTGTGGCCTTCTTTAATGCCATGAACTCGGTTCTTCTTGCTGGCGAGCAGCTGCTCAATGAGACGCAGATGATACGCGATTGTGTGGCTTCCTTGGGAGCTGCCTGCGAGTCCATACTGAGTGACACGGCCATTGCCAAGGTGATTATCGAGGAAGCGGGCGCCACAAGCGATTCCATGTTGCTTATACAATTCCTCAACGAGCACATGGAAAGTATTCGTCAGCAGGTGAAGCTGATCAAGCGTCGGCTGCCCAACGACCAGCAAGTCATCAAGTGCGGTCTATCGCCCCACAAAATGGACGCCATGCGTGCACTGGCCCAGCAGATCAGTCGGATTATGTCAGCCATGCACTTGGCCACAAAGCAGTCGCTCGCTGCCATTGTGGCCAATACGGAGAGCGACAATGCCGCAGAGCATACGGTGCCCCAGGACAAGTATTGGTCCTTATTGTCGGCCGCCTGCGAGAGAATTTACGAGCAAGATGACCGTGGTCCAACACAGAACTTCAAGGCGTTGTTGGGACAGGCCAATTCGGATCTGCAGCATATTGCCCAGCATCTGCTGGACAAGGAGTATGAGATTATGTCCGCTGCCGGAGCAGCTCCACGTCCCCAGAGCCACAATACGCCAATTATTCAGCGGGCACAGTTGATCAAGAAACAGTTAGAGCAGAAGAACGTACTTGCTGCTACGCTGGAGAACCGCGAGGCGGACATTAAGCAGTTGAAGCTGTCGGCCAAGATGAAACTGAATGAGCTGAGCGAAATGCAAATCCGCAAAGATCTCGCCGAGAAGAAGCTGAGTGTGTTGCAAGCGGAGTACGAGCATGCAGTGAACAAGTGGAAGCTGCAGTTCGAGGAGACGCACGCCAAGCTGCTGCAGAAGGAGAAGGAGTTCGAGGAGACTATGGATCATCTGCAGAGCGACATCGATGCGCTGGAGAGTGAAAAGAGCGATCTGCGTGACAAGCTCAAGCTGAATACCAGTGTTGGCAAGAGTCAAACCTCCGACTCCCACTCGTCCGTCGCTTCGATACACAACCTGTCGGGCACAGTCATGGGAACGGGTAGTGCCAACGCCAGCTATACGGCACCCGCTGGCACCGCTCCACTGGTAGCCGAGGAACTGCAGCTGCTCAAGTGTGCCTTTAATAACGAGCGCAACGAGCGTCTGCGCCTGCAGGCACAGGATATGCGCGCCAAGCTGCAGCAGTTCGAGCCCATCTACGTACCACAGCCGCAGGATCAGCGTATCAGTGCTCTGGAGTCACAGCTAACCAGGATGAAGCACGCGTGGGTGCTGTCCCTGTTGCAGGTGCAGGCCAAGGGCTCCGCTGCCGCCTCCATTGATATCAATACGGTGGCCATGCAGCGACGCCATCAACCGCTGCCCCAGAAGTCAGAGATCAGCTCACGTGCATCCCGTCTCGCCTCGGACATCCTGACGGAATATCTGCAACGGAAACCGCATCGTGCGGCCAGCGGACAATTCGCCGCCTTTCCCACCGTCGATGTGAAGCGAGTGCTGCAGATTTAATTTGGCATCACGAAAGGATCGTCTAGCAAACGGTAGCTTGGCTGCAATAGGACTAGTTAGGTTCTTAATATATTATATATTTTATTTCTAATGCTAGCACAAAGGTTTTAGATGCGAAACGGTACGAAGGGAGCAGCAGCAGGAAGGGTATCTGAGTTCCATGTTAGCCCTTTCTCTTATTGCTGCTATATCAATACATGCTTTTGCCGTAGCAGCTTCTAATCCACCCAAACCTATTGATACTAACATTCACTAACCCACGCATCCTTTCTCCCTACTCCCTCCCCCTAACTCCTTAGTATCTGCCTTACATGGTGGCCGCTGCGGTTCTGCTGATGTTCTTGACGGTCTCCTGGCTGCGCTTGCCCAAGAACTTGCGATATGCCTGGAATACCGAAAGGCTCTTTCAATGGTTATAAACGAGCTTTGATTATTTTATATTATATTTTATAATGAATTATCTAATTTATGTTTGTACAATAATCAATGTAACCCCCTGTTAATCTTACCAGGGCCTCTTCTGAAACCAACTCAAACGAACCTTTTTATAACTTTATGGGAGAAAAACATGTATTATCTATCCGAGAACTATGTGAATAAAAAAAGACACTGATACATACTGAATGCAATCTATGTAACTGAAATAAACAAATCTAATTTTCATATGAGAGTCATGTACGTACGCAGAAATAAACAAGTATATTTTCCAGATGTTGTTTAACAAATAAAGGGAGTGTTTCATTATGGTCTATTTTTTACAAACAGAACACCCGGCAAAACTAACTTTCTTTAAAACTCAAAGGGGCGCAAAATTGAAAACAGCGGGAAAATCTAGCTTTAGTTTTAAACGAAATGTTGAGCTACAGGCAGCTGACAACTCTGGTGCGGCAGATCACCAATCAGCTGTTTCCTCCACCAAAATCGATAAATTGGCTATCGACCGCGTCTTCTTGAACTGGCAAAAAAAATACTTTAAAAAATTCCATTGCCTACTTTTAGGTCAAATTTGAGATGTCAAACATGGGGGATACGGGAAAATCGCTGCCACCGACTTTCTGACGAACGTGTTGGCTTCAAAATTGTACTGAATTTTCTAAAAACAACAATTAACAGTTTGCACAAGATTTCAAAACAATTTATCCACCCAGTTTTCTAAAACAATTCCACCTAAACCGTTGTACTCGTTCCCTTGCAATACGCTCTTTTGGCGCGTGTGCAGTCCATAATTCTTAACTTTTTGGAAAACCCTCTCGAACGAGAGTAGCCAGGACTGTTTTGAAACAGTAAAGTTTGAAAATTTTTATTTTCGCTTTTGAGTGAGTTTTCGAGAAAACCGTCAATAACTTTGGGAGCCCTTGATGGTCGGCTCAAAAAGTTTACAGCCTTGCCGACTGTTTTTAAAAAAGGTAAAAAAAAATCGCCCTAGCTGAGCTTGTTTTCCCAAAATTTCAAATTGAAATTAAAAAATAACTGCCGTTATTCGAAATAAAAAACTGACAGGCGCTGGCTATGCAGTTCTCCGGCAACTGCTTGCTAAAGTCCACTTGGCATCCACTTGACGCGCTCTTAGAATCCACAACGCGCTCTCTTTGCGCTCGCGCCCGCTCTGTTCCAACGAAGGCAGCGGCAGCAACAACAACCACAGCTGTGTTCAATGCCGCCTCGGTTACAGCAACAACAACAACAACGACTGCAATAGAAACGACGACTACACTAGCCGACCATTAACCATGATGGTCACAGCATAAAGTCGCCCCTCACGCTCACTCTTTCACCCCCCTGCCCCCTCCACATTGTCGATCTATGCAAATTGCCGTCTATTTTCAATCATTTCTGCGTTTGCCCTTTGCGCCTGCTGCCTGATCAAAGCTGGAGCAGACGAGAGCAGAGATGATCTACCGGTTGCATTAGGTTATTGTTTCTTTAATTGCGCCCCTTGCGGAAGCCCAACTCCATTACGATCCCCCCACTCCCTGCCAGGGCTAACTGTGCAGCACAATGTGAGGTAAGCTTGCGTTGGGTTCTGTTTAACCGTTTTTTGTTGCTTTATTTTTTTATAGAGCGGCTTTAAACTATGGCAGCCCGACTCACTGCGGTTCGGCTCGCTTGGGGCTCGGCTCGCCTTTTCTCTCATTGTCAATTCTCACGCTCGGCTCTGACCTTTTTACGGTATTTTCTGTGTTTAGGCCAAGTTTTTCGGAGCTTTACCGATTGTAGTTTTGTAATACGTCTGGTTTTTGTTTTTATCGCTGGGTTCTGTACATGATGAAATCAGAATTCATATTCCGACTAGGGTTCTAGTTATGCGAGTCGTGTTCGTCTCGCTCTGCTTGCGACGTCCCTCAAGAACCCAGAACGGAGAACAGAGAACCGAGAACAGAGAGCGGCGAGATCCTTAACTGTCACTGACACACATATCCAGTAACCACCAAACAAACTGACCCGAGTTCTCTTGTCATTGCGAAAAAGCGAAAAAAACCAAAGCAAAAACGAAAAGTTGCTCATAAAGCACAGCTTGTAATACGCCCGGAGATGTTGACTCATGCCAAGAACTGCAAATAACAAAACAAGAAACATAATTATGGTATTATAAGACATGTCAGACATGTCGTTGAGCTGCACAGGGCGAATAGCAGGGATACCCTGTAGTTTTCGAGTATCTAGAAATGATGTCGGTAACAAACTAATATTCCCTGTTATTCTGCAATCAGATTGAAATTAAACTTCTCCCACATTTATATAACAATATTAATAAATTTTAATTATATATTAACTTGATTGCCATCTGATTAGTCAATCCACCCCACACTACTTTCCCGCACAGGGCATCATTGAAAATAATTAAACACAATTGTGTGCGGCAGAGCAAAATCAAAGCCGAAACCAGTTTGGGCGACGCCAGAGGAGATCGCGTGGAGGAGAGGGTGTACAGTGAAGGGGCTCCACTGACTGACCACAAGCAGAGAGGCAGAAGAGCGAGAGTGCTGTCAGCCAGGCAGCTCAAGAACGTTTGTTACAAGCGACTGCAGATCGCATGAACTGCAAGTCGCGATGCCCTAGAAATGTGTTGTACGAGAGAGAGAGAGAGAGAGAGAGAGAGAGAAGAACCTCAAGTACCAACGAACCTGCCCCAAAGCCGGCTCAAAAAACAGAAAAAATATGAAGAAAAATAACTTAAGATCAGAAACGGAAGCGGGCAAGTTTCACTTGGCGCTTCTGTTGGTTACGCCCGGTTAATCTTCAATTTGGTAAATGACCACACCACAGTAGCCATCAGGTGAAGCAGAAGAAGAAGAGCCCCAACTTCGTAAACATAAACAAAAGACCACGCAACTCCCCAGCCACAATCGGGCTAATAGCTTGCGGAGATGATGCCTTGTCCGTGTCCGGGTTAGAACAATGCATCCGCGCTCGAGTCGACTTCACTTGAGAGCTTGTTTTGTGCATGTTCTGCGCCATTGAAGAAGGCAACGACGACGGTGTGTAAGCCCAGGTGGGGGAGGGAGGCAGAACACGCACTAGCCTCTTTGTCTATGTACACATGTCTAGTGACTCGGCGCTCCATTGTTGTGTTTGTGCCTCTAGTGTGTGCCCATTGTTGTTGTTGTCTGGCCTAACCTGGCCTGGCGTCATATGCAAATTTGGAGGTCCAGAGCCGACATCGCACTCCCCTTTCCCCTCCCTGTCGAATGAGTTTCAATGTTCGGTTTCGTTAAGCGCTTTCGTAAGTCTGCCACAAAAGGGTTAAAAGAGAGCAAGAGAAAGAGAGTAAAAATGTAACAGCTGGCAGCCAAGAGAGACGCTTTAGACTCTTGTCGGCTGTGAAGTTGCATTAGAGCGTGCAGGGTTGCCAACTTGTGGCAGGACTTTGAATGAACTAGTGGGTATTTCTATCATATATTACTATATTACTCAACAACGGAGCAGTTATTAAAAGTAATAAAGGTATAAGGTATTTAGAAGCTATTTGCTGTTTGCCCTTCCTTTGGTAATTTCTAGATTAATACTTGGAACCTATAATATAAGGTTGTGAAAAATCCTACAGCTAATCGAACCACCCGTACATTATCAATAAAAGCGAACTCTATGTTTCCTATTGCAAGTCTTATCTTCCACCTTGCGATAAACGCATGGGTAGATATGCCAGCCTTCAAATGCAGTCAAGCAAAGTACAAACTTCACCTAACTTTCGACCACTCGACAACCCTGCTGGCAGCTCGCGCTCTCTAGCCGCCATGCTCTCCGCTCTCCGTTCTCCGCTCTCACGCTCTCTTCGCTCACGTCGTGTCGCGTGTTTGGTTGTTGTTGTTGCCAAGTTACCAACACCGAGTTGGCTTGGTTACTCACTTGTTTTGCCAATTTTCGTAGCGTTTCAGTTAATACCGAGCACTCGCGGCAGACAGACGTTGACGCAGAGCGCTGTGCAGACACCCCCCACTTCCCCTCAGCAGAAAGTTGAGCGGCAAAGAGCAACAAAATCAAGCTGAAAGCGAACTTCGCGTCGGCAACGGCAAACGGCAACGGCAACGGCAAACGGAATCGGAATCAGAGTCGGAAGTTCTTCTGGGCTTGTGTTGACGTTGACGTCGTGACCGAGGTTTATGTCTATGCTATAAATATGTAATACATATAGACAAACATGTACAAATATCTATGTAGATATGTAGATATATAGTTGGATAGTTAGTTGTGTTGTTGGTTGTTGCGAAAGTGGAAAGTGTCTCTCGTAGAAACCTTCGCGCGCGCGTTTGTTTTTCTTGTTTTGTTTTGTCAATAATGAAAAAAATTGCTGAGAACTGAGAAATACCCATAAATGAATATATAGAGAGATACATCCAGTAATAATGCCGATGCGACTGTGGCGCAAATAACGGAAGTGCTACAGAAACACAACTAAAACGGTGTACTCTGTGTGTGCGTGTGTGTGCGTGTGTGTTGCTAACTAACAACAACCACAACAGTAACAACAGAAATTAAATGTTGGCCAAAAACGAATGCGTTAAGCACTGTTTATATTGGCTTAAACAACAACAACAACAACAACAAAAGTTGCTGCCACCAAATGCAGCTGAGCGTGAAGTGCTTGCCAAATGAATTTTCTATACACAAAAGTTATAATAACAAATACGAAACTTAGCGCTAAAACAAAAATAAATTAGAAATCTGTGTCCGAAATTGGCGCGTTAAAACTCGGTTTCTAGGCAATGCGAGGGTTAAAGCCAACAACAAGTGCAACGAAAACGGGCTGTTAACCCTTAAAAGGTCTCCTGCCTTTGCTCTATTGACGTGAAAGCGTGCTAAGGCCAGAATGCGATAGAAATAATAACTGTACTGCTATCTTAACTAAAGTTTGATAACTGAAAAACAAGATACCCTACCTTTTTGATCAATCAACACATTTTGTAATTAAGGCACGATAACGATAACAAACCACTCAACGTACCTTCTTTGTCCTTTGCCTCACATGAATCCCCTCCCTGCACGCACACATCCCATATACAGATGTAGATAATAAGAGCCCCTTCCTAACCCTGCCACGGCCTCATTTTAACACTTTTTGCATTTGGCTTAACTAAATTTACGTTTAAACCTAACCTAACAGTGGAATAGGCAACCTCAGTATTTGTATGTCATCGTTGTCGTGTATATATATTGTCTCAGTCCCCAAACCACTTACCCTTCCACCCACCCTTCCCCGACGGCTTCGTCACTCCTGCCTGCACTCCAAAAACGTGCCTGCAACTGTGCAACGTGACCGGCGCTCCTTTTGGGTAGCTTAGTTCACTTTACGTGCCGCCGCTTTCGGGGCAGAGCAGCTGTGTAGCGCTCTAGCGCTTGTATTATATTTCCACATTCGGCTAGTTGGCTCTAATTCACATTTACCGCTATGTACTTACCTTAACTTAACCACTTACTTACCAACTTACCAAAACTGCAGTTGGATTGCCTCAAATAAACGCATGCTGAGCTGCTACTGGGCAGCAGACCCCCATGGAGACATCAACATGTGGCTGGGATCTGTCACTGGCGAGGCACAGCAACAGCAACAGCAACAAACAACAACATCATCATCAAGAGAACCAACAACATCTTCAACGACTACCGCTAGAAACAGGAAACAAGTACAACAAGTACAGCGCGTTGGCTTGCATCTCAAAACCTAACCATACTTTGATATATCGATAATCGCCAATCGATTCTACTTGCCGCTAACAAATTAAACGTTAATCGATCTCGCCTGCTCGCTTCACCATCAATCGTAACAAGCAATAATTATAATATTAATAACAACAACAACAACAACAGCAGCAACAAGAGTACCTATCGCATTTGTGTTATGTTTGTGTGTATGTGTTTTGTTTGTTACTCGTAATAATAATATACATATATACCACCCAATCACCTGCCTGTCTGCCTGCCTGCCTGCCTGACGCTAACGATCATGCATAGACCAAAGCTAGCAAATCCTATAACTGCTGCCGGTATTGCCTCATCCATATCAAACAAAAGCAACAACTACAACAGCAACAACAGCAAATCAAAGCGCACACGTCAATATAGCAAGTTACCTGCAGCAGCAGCAGCAGCAGCAACAACAACCGGCGGCGGCGTCGGCGTCGGCGCCACAGCGATAACTAACGATTCGTCTGGAATCTACGAACAGCATTCGAACTCCTCACTAATCGACGCTTCAATTGATTTAGAACATTACATCAGCGCCATGGAGGCACGACGCAACGACAACGAGCCGGATGTGTGGGCTCAGTTGCAGCAAAAGGAATCGGATATCTTATTGGCCGCCGAGCTGGGCAAGGCGTTGCTAGAGAAGAACGAGGATCTGGTTAAACAACAGGAGAAGTTAATCGAGGACTATTCGGGAAAAATCGAGGTGAGTTTCATTTTTAAATTTTTTCGATAAGTATCGGGCAGCATTTAAATTTGAATTTGAATTTGAATTTTTGCATTCAGTGGCAACGCCGATCAAGGGCTCTCTAGTTGTTAATCGATCCCATTTAACTCTTCCTCCTGCTGACTCATCCACGAGTTTTCATTGATTTTTAAATTAATTAATGACACTTTACTTAATAATAGACTGCAAATGTTGCGCACCTGTCTGAAATTCCCAGTGCCCAATGCATTATTCAGTGCATATTGATTTTCGTGTTGGACAAATAAACGCGCTGCTCCTGCTGTCACCAGGCAAATTGCAGCTACTTTGTCAACTGCAACTGTATATGTGTGCATTAAATATTTATGTGTGTGTGTGAAGAGGTAATATGTACATGTACATTAGGTCAGTCAGGCTTACATATGTATATACCGAATGGATGGTCAGCCAAATGTTTGCTCAACATGTCATATTCCACGTACGACAAAAAGTGCGCAGTAAACTACTGAACTATTTACACCCACACACTGACACACACACACACACACACACACACAAGTGTATAGATATGTACTACGTATGTACTTGTGTCTGTCTGCCTGTGCTTGCACGTAATGCTATCGATTTTTCATACCCGTTAACTTTGCATTAGTTGCAGGCCAAGCGATTTAAAAACCGCTGCAACTTTACCGTTATTTAGCTTTGCGTTTCTTTTTTTATCAGCCCCAAACGACACGCGCTTAGCTGTCACGCCGTTTGATAACGCAAGACAAAAACAAAAGCAAGAAACAGCCACAAGTCTTGTTTGTCTTTGCGCTGTGCGCGACCTTGAACCACAGTGGGTGTTGTCTATCTATGCCTGCACCTGTTCACACAGACACACACAGACACACACACACACCACACCCGCGCCACAATAGAAATTTCCTATAGATAATATCCCAAAGGCAGCCCGAAAAGGTTCTGGTTCATGGCGTTACAAGCGCCTGGCTCAAGTTCGCGGTCGTTCATTAGCATTATTACTAACTGTTCAGTTACCCGAAACTATACCCAACCGCCCGCTAGGCGTAGATAGTTAGCCTAATGGCTATGTATTTCTTTATTGCCTATGTTGACAATTTCCCCCCACGTATTTCTTATCGATACTATTGGCTTTCGGGTATTCGTCATGGAGTTGGAGTAGGAAGAGTATGGAAATTACGCGGCTCTAGGAAGTTAGTGCCCTCAGGTGTCACTAACCCAGACATGGCCGGCACAAAGCGTTGAACTTGACTTTCTGTATGCGTGAAAGAGTAAGAGAGAGGGGGGAGTCAGTGAGCTTTAGTCATGCAACGAGTTTCGACATTTTTTATTTTAAATTGTCGCATGACTTCATCTTCCGAAAGTGCGACGAAGGCCGCTCGAAAGGGCTGGTGACCCATAATATCAGTATTCCAAGGACTTACTTCCAAAGACTTTATAATTGAGTTCCCATAACTTCCCAATTGATGATCGATCGATGAGCTAATCGCACGCTTATTTAAAAACCATCACCATTGTGAACCATTTGCGAGTGTTCATTAAAATTATTGCGCCCATCCAAAAGCGAAACAAAGGCGCAAGAAATAATGTGTCTGTGTGTTCCCATGGTCCACTTTCCATTGGCCAAGCTATTGCTCTGGCCCTAATGAAATTGGTCAAGCCGCAAAGGTCAACTACGTCGCCAATGGGGGTCGGCTATGCCATGTGAATAGAAAAACAGTCCAAATACAGGGGGAAGTAAGTATATGCTATATTTTCGAAATTCAGGACTTTTTGGCATGTGCCTGTCGCATTAATTTCGCCTGCTGTCTAACCTTGACAAACACTTTAAGCCGGGCTGAGATCAACGCTTAGCCAGTTTCGTTTTGGACTGCGGTTTTTGCGTGTTTCTTTAGCATATGCAAAACAACTAAGGAAAGCTACAGTCGAGTATGCTCGACTGTTATATACCCGCTACCCAGCTGCTCCGCCACAATCATATTTTGACTGTAAAAGGCCATGGACTTACAATATTGATGTAAAGTCAAAATCTAAATAATATTAAAAAGTAAAAAAAACTACAGGCAGCGCTGCTTACAGCCATGGAGAACCTTGAGTTGAATAACTTCTGATAATATCTGAAATTATATTATAGTTAGTGTATAAACCGAAAAAATGCAATATGGCATCAAAATTGCGCTTGTAATCAATTTTGTTCGATTTACGTGGGCGAAAGGGGGCGTGGTCAAAATCCAATAATATTGTCACCAAATTTGGTAGTTATAGCTCTTATAATAGCTGAGATCTAGATTTTCACACGGACAGACGGACATGGCTATATCGACTCGTCTGTTGATCGTGAGCCAAAATATATATCTTTATGTGGTCGGAGATGTCTCCTTCTGCCTGTTACATACATTTTCGCTTTGAACAAAGTAATAATACCCTTCTACTCTATGAATAGCGAGCATAAAAATGGCGTCCAATTTATTTTGTTGTGTTTTACGCATCTTTTCGGACTCGCGGCTCGCTGATGCGTCATAATCGCAATGCCATTCGCTGGCGTTGGTCATTTTAGTTGATATATATACAAACTACTTATGGATATTTCTGTTAGTTTTAGTTTGGTAGAAACCTCTGGCTAAACCCATAGCTGACTGACGTAATTAGACTGGGGACGGGCACGGGTTGTTTGCGCTAGTGTAGGTGTTGGTAGGTGTTGGCTCTCGCAGTTCCAGTCAGCAGTGCGCGCCTTTTTTGCGGTCTGCTGAAGCGTGTGCGCCAATTTACGAGCTTGGACTTTTATTTTTAGCCAACATTTGTAATACACACACATAACATTTAATGACTCTGCCCAATTCTGCCATGGAAATTGGCCAAAAACTAGCATTAACTGAGAAAGGAACACGGATTCGCTGACATAAACCTTACATAGTTTATAGGAAACCCATTGCTTATATCTGGTTCACAGTTAAGTCGAAGCGACTGACTACGTTGCCATTGTCTGCGAAACGTGTTTTTACGCCCAACTGGCTGACCAAGTTATTCGTATTTTCTAAGCATTTTTTTCGAACTAAACTCGCACAGAACAATTGTCGATTACGTCTATTGAATTGAGCTTATTTCGAGTCTACCGTCTCTCGTTTATCACGATTTACGGCCAATTGTTGTTGGTGTTGCTGCAGAGACCTCAAATCTCTCCCCAACTCGTTTTTTGCCTCTCTCTCTCTCTCTCTCTCTCTCTCTCTCTCTGACCGAATACGCATAAAACGTTTTGTGTAGGCGTTTGCCACGATTTATTTGCTTTTGTATACTCTATATACTAGTTTATTTACAAATATGAATCGTACAACTTGTTGTGGTTACCCCTGGCCTTTCTAACTGCTTTAATAAGCTGCTGTGGCGGCTTACGGATTTGTGTTTTCTGTCGACTTTGATTCATCGGGATTAACCGGTTTTCTATTTACCAATTTATTAAACTGTCCGCTCGCCATTCTTTTAGATATAATTTGTGCACTTAGCTCCCAAGAACCTTGATAAGGAATGTTAAATGCATTTCGATTAGCTGCTGCCGCCCGGATGCATGAAAGAGCTGCGTCGTTTACGTAATTAGCGGAAACGTTGCCGTTGTTTTCAAATGGTTGGCAACGCGAGCCGCCAATAATTTGCAGCCTGTTGTGGCCACTCCAAGCCCTTGCCGATAGTAGCTGGTGCGGAACCTATCGATAACCTATGCCTACAACTGCAGCTTGATGATCGATGATGGCTAGTGATGTGCGTTAATTATGTTGTTCCGCCTTTCGCCCGCCCACAGCAAGTGAATCACTCGATAGCTGACCAAATCGAGCAGACCCAGGCGCAGAGAACAAATAAAGCTCAATCTGCCGCATGTGAGCAAAGGCAACCCACGCTATACAGTAACAAGACATATAGTACAAACACATGTGTATATATAATACACATATATATATAGTATATATGTATTTGTATTTAAACATGTGTAGTTGTGTGACAACTCCGGTTAGATAATGCCCAGCATAAAGACGTATTCTTGGGCCTCTCTCAATAAGTTTATCTACTTTCAAAATCAGAAATCGCAGCACGTATTCGAGCTCGCAGCGAACTTTTTGAGGTGAAGTCATCAACACATTGTCTCGGCGATTTATCGACGAGTTTGCCAAAAACGAAAAAAAAAAAAAAGCTGCAAAATTTCAAAATTAACTCATTTGCATGTGTGAGAGAGCGCCGAGTTCCGAGCGCGTGGTGTCCGTCCTCAATCGTTGAAACCAGTTTCATAAAATTAAGTATAAAAAATAAATGTATGTGTGCATGTGTATGTAAATCTATATATTGTTGTTTATTCTGCGCTTTTCGAGTTCATTTAGCATTTCGCATTTAGCATTTCGCATTTCTCTCTTTCTTGGCCCTACACTCGAATTCTTCCGCGAATTGCGTGACTTGACGACCTGCTGCTTGCCTGATAGTTTTCGGGTTTGTAGTACCTCGGGCGAATTAGGGTCGCCCAACATAGTTATAATACTACAACTACAACTATTACAAACTGACCCGTACGCGAAGAGTAATGGCATTAAGTCTTGGAGTCTCCTTTGTTTCTATTCGCTGCTGCCAACGTCATGGTGACTTTTTCTTGCTGTTTTTCTTATTGTTGTACAATTTTACAAATTACTTTCCTTGTACTGTTTTTTTTTTTTGTATGTCACGAGGGGGAAACTCGAGTTTTTAATGCGGATTTTCCGGGCCCTTTTGCCTTTCGAACGCAGCTAATGAGCTAATAAAGAGTTTCCTTTTGGCAAAAAAGTTATTGCACTTGCCTTGACACTTGGACATAAAAGAGTGCCAGTTCCCTATATCCTTGAATTAGGTTAGGATTGATTGATAAGTAAAGTCTTTATAGCCTAACAACTACAGCGAAGAGAAGCAGAAGCGAACAGGGAAATTCCCGTACGTATACACATAATTCCATGATACTTAATGAAGGAAACAAAGCATTAAATACGGCTACATGTCCGGTATAAATTAAAAACATAATCCGTTTACTACCGATTCAATTTGCTTAATTACATAATGGTACTCGGATAGATGGACGGGGGGGGCGGGCAACAACAAATCGTTGCTGCGGTGCTGTCAAAGTTTCATTGATGTGCGAATTATAATCCCAACTCCGATAGTGGCTCGTACGAAGACTGCAATTATCTCTCTGAGAAAACCAGCCTATTTGCTTGCCGAGTCGCGAGCAAGAAGACTCCCATCCAACAACGCGACACCTTCGGCCACCTTCTGCTCATTGTTAACGCTAGCTCCCATGTGTGGTGTGCGTGCGTGCTAGGGTGTGTGTGTATAATTTTATTTAATTTTTCTTTCTTACTCGAACATACAACAAACATTGCCATCATTTTAGTTTTTTTCATTTTTTATAACGAATTGTTGAAGGTGAAAGCATTTTCACTTTCCAAAACAATTTGATGTCAAATCGTAGCCTGGGAAACAATACAAATAGAGTTCGAAATTTGTGAATAGGACTGGCAGATCATAGCCTAGCCGGGCAGGCGTGAGTCACGAAACCTTGACAATAATGCTGGCTTTTGGTTCAGATAAGCTCTTAAATCAACTATAGTAATAATCAAATTCTGGGCAATTATCGATTTTATATGCAGGAAACATATGAAAAGTCCATCACTATAACGAAAGCGAACCAAACTGAAATTATCGATTATTTTTCGCACTTAAAATCGATACCTAAAATGTTGGCAAAGCATCGATTACATGGTAATCGTATTTGGAACTTCTGGGAAATGCGATAACAGGTACTAATGTTCCGCGATAAGAATATCGAGCCTTGCTTAGATAGTAGATGATATATCGTATTATATGATACCATATCAAATCGCATTATTTAGATATCTGCACCCACGAAGGGGGTGCGAAGGGGGCTCAGTGACATTTAATTAACAATATCTCCGTATTCAAATCTATATGCCGCACAGCACACACACTCCACATACACATGATGTAAGTACATTCATGTACATATGCAAATGTGTGAGTATGTGTGTGTGTGTGTGTTTGGGGCCTGCTAATTGGCCGGCTTTCATTGGAATAATAAAAATATTTGAATTGTGACTAAGAGACAATAAGCCCAACGAGCAAAAAGCCAACAGACACATGCAAATAAATATATGTATGTACATGAACAAGCTAACACACACACACACACACACACATACGTACAGACATGTGTGTGTCATGGCAAATTCATACGCTTACCAATTCATATGTTCGTATGTGTATTGGCAATCGAACGTTAGCATGATGACAATAATAGACGATTTCACAAAATACGATGCCCCGCAGCCGAAGTGAAAATAAACAAATATGTGTTACACTAAACAATACCCTGCAACTGAGTTGCAATGTCGTTGCAAAAGTTTTTAATAGAAACTGTTTACAGCTTAAAAGAATATAATAATAAACTCAATTTTTAAAGTGTAAACTAGACCACCCAACTAGTTGAATACTTACAGGGTATCAAGGAGTGAACTATAAATACAAATACACTACAATCGCATTGGCCAAACTTTGTTCGCCGTCTCTCGCCTCACACGCAAAATCTGATAGCAAACTTGAGTGTCAGCCAAAGTGGCCTAAACAATGTGTCAAAGTTTGAGGCGAGGGGAGGATGGCAGGGAGGGGGCCTGCCAGTGGCAAATTGGCTCCAAGTCTTTTGACAGTACTTTTCGCGTGTTTAATTTAATTTGACTCAACTCCCAGTGCCAAAGACTATAATTTATGCACCCCACATACCCCAATCCGCTTCCCTCCTTGCTCGCAGTTCGAATACGAATGCTTAAACCATAAGCAGAGATATTGGTTAATTACTGTGCTGTCTGCTGTCTGGGGCTCTGTTATCACGCTTGTTTATGTAGAATGTGGCATAAATTCAAAGACATGCCTAAAATATGACAGAAAATTTGTCTGAACTCAAGCAGGAATACTCCCATACTCCCATACTTCTTTTATAGAAAAACTATTAGATATCTTAGATGGGAAACTTGTGCACAAAGGCTTCTTGATAAAGACAAGTTAATGTATTTCTATCCATACAAATTAGGGTTTAAATTTAGACCCATGAAACCCTACTTAAATTTACCCAACGGCTACAAGGCAAGGTCGCACAGAAATCCGAACAATTATCTACCAATTTGATGCCCAATTAACAACCCGATAAGCCCTGCAGATCTGTATGAAAGCAAAATGAAAAACCAGCTAAAACCGAGCGATGAGCAGATGCCCAAATCCAAGATCGACTTGGGCATTGCACAATTCGATAAAATTAGTTAAACAAACAACAACAAAGTTGACCTGTTTCGAGTGACTCAGCGACGCGACGCGGCAGCTCTGCCTGCGCATGCGCGACGGCGCAGAGAACGAGAAACAGCAACAAACGGGCGAGCTTTGAGCTGTGTTTGTTGCTGCTGCACTACGAAATACTCTGTAAATTGGCAATTAATGAAATATTGTAATTAATATCGTTGCTAATCTTGAATTACAAAAAAAAACATTGTTAACAAGAATTATAAATAAAATTTTGATTTGAAACTTTAAAAATAAACAGATATGTTTTTAATACATTAAAGTAAACTGCCAAGTCGAAATTCAATTTTTTTCTTTTGTAACGGAAATAAGTTAAGAACATTTCTAAATTCAAATGTTAAAAAAAAGACAATTTTCAGTTACAGAAAAAAATATTAAGAAATCTGTTTAGTAACTTGGAAAATTCTATTTTTTGTAAACACGATTCTAAATTAAAAATTTCTGACTTCAAATTAACAAAAGAAAACTTTAGAAAATCAATAAAAAATGCATATACTTTTAGAAATTGACATCACTTAATAAAATGTTTTTAAAAAGTCTTGACTTGATAGAAACCTTAAATTAAACATTTCTGACTTCAAATTTAGAAAAGAAAACTTTAGAAGATCAATAAAAAATGCATATACTTTTAGAAATTGACATCACTTAATAAAATGTTCTTAAAAAGTCTTGACTTGATAGAACCCTTAAAACGAGTGCAACAATCATTATAGCATAATTGTCTAAGTTGAAATAGAATTTAGGGCATAGACTGGGCTTACCCTACAATAATGCCAATGCCCAAAGGGTATATTAAAAGCTGAATTCGAAATAGTTTAAAGACTTCAGTGTGCTATTGCAGAGTACGGCTAGTTGTACTATGTATATGTAGTGCAGTGTATTGCAGTACAATGCGAACAACACACACACACACTCTCTCAGTTCGTTCGCCTTCTTATGTAACGGTCTTTTTGACTAAACGGCTATATTTTCGCGCATTTTGCCAAGTGTTTTCTGCACTTTTTTTTCGGTAGATTCGTGTTTGTTTGTTTTATGCCTCGTCTTTAGCTTTTCCATTGTTCGTAGTTGCAATGGGCTCTGCACTTTTCCAGACTTTAACTCGATTTACTCCATATATACAACACGCTCGCTATCTCCATCTCCATCTCACTCTCTGTGTCTGTCTCCCTCTGTCTCTGTTTTTTGTCGTGTAATTAGCGCTCTTCTGCCATTGTTTTTGCCGTTTGCGTAAATGCTTTGCTGTTTCTGTTCGCGCTTCTTCCTTCTTCTCCCTCGCAAAGAGCCGATTGCAAGTTGAGTTTTATTTTCAGGGCGCATTTTATCGGGCTACAGGAAAGCATTTAGCATAGCCTGAGAACCAAGTCGCCTGTCACCTGGAGTCGGGCCTGGTCTGCAATTATTCGCCAGGCAGCACCAGATAAAAGGTGGCAACTATTTGCCATTGTTGCTGTTGTTGTTGTTGGATAATGTGCGCCTAAGTTATGGGCAGATTGCCACACAATACCCGTACTAGAGCGTAGCGGTATCATTATAACAGACTCCAGACTCCAGAGGAGACATACATAGCTCTCTATATAAGTACATGTGAGTTTATGGTAAACGATAGCTATAAACCCAGCATGTCGCTTGAAAGATGTCTTAGATAGAGCCACAAAAAAGTTAACACTTTTTACACCCCGATGTAGCGTGGGAATGAAGAGAATTATTATTATTAATTTATTGTTCCAACGGATCTTGAAAGTACTGCGATTTGGCATATCTAATCAATAGACTGATATCTGTGAAAGTATATAATAAATACGTGTACTCACTTAATTTAAACGTTTTATTTATGACTTAATCGTTATTTCTGCCAAGTTTCATTGGTTTGCGATAAGCTGCACTTGCCCCAATTCGAGGTCAAAACGTTGTCTCTGTTTATCTTCTAAGTAAATCAATATTTCCGCCAAAAAATTTACCCAACTTTGGGGGCTTGGATAAAAGCCAACTAAAAGAGAGCAAACAGACAAACCACTGCAAATTAATCTTGGGAACACTGAGACATAAAACATGTTTTTCTCATACATAATTAGCTCATAAATATTGTTGTCTGTGCTCGGTTGAGAACAAAGAAACTTAGGAGTTTGCAGTTCTTGGGGCTTCTTAATGCGAGATAATCTGAGACGTCAAAATTTTTACTGCTCAGCTCAGCTCATCTCCCAATGGCCACGCCCTCTTTAAGCTGTAGAATTTATTACTAAACAGGAAACTAGAAGGGATGGAAGCCAGTCTAAAGGTACGACAGTGAAAGGTATCAGCTAAATATGAATTTATATACATAAAAATAAAAAAAGTAAAGATAATTAAAAAAACCATTATAATTTCATCTGATTTCGTTTTTGTTTCCAAAAAAAACAACACCAAAAGTTAAACATTTTTGCCTTAACTTTTCGTCGCTTATTCGTGCAATCCGTGTTATTATTTATATTGATATTTAAACAGTTGTTCGGGTTCGTTTGCTCGCAGCTTTTTTAGCCCCAACTTCAGCCACAACACAGTGATAATTGTTTTAAAATAATTTGCTGTATTATTTTTACATTTTTTAGCGTCTTTTGCAATCTCCATTAGCGCAGGCAGCATAATTAAAAAACTGCTCAAACTCGACGTCTTTGGGTTGTTTAACTTTTGTTTAAACAAAAGAATTGCGGTCGAGAGGCGCAATTAAAGAAGCAAAACAAGACTTTACGTAGTATTGTTTATTATGAGCATGTTTTAATCGCTTGAGGAAAAACATATGAGAGAATCTGTTTAGACAAAGTGTTGCCAACGTGGTTATTGGCCTTGTTGGGTATGCTTTGGTAGCTATAGGGCAGAAGAATCGAGTCGCCTCAAGACATAAAGCTACAAATCGAAGAGTTTCCAATTTCCAAATACCACCAACATTCAGTTATTTCTATAGACTCTGTGCCACATTATTATAAGCCATGAAATTTGCGCCCACTCACAGTAATAGAACCTCTATAGAGACTGTTGTATAGAGGTACCCCAAAGCTTTGTGTACTCTATCAGACATTCTTCATCTTTTTATTGTAACGAACTTGTTTGGCCTCGACGGTGTTTTAAGTCCCAACGGTGACTAATTGTAGAAGTTGCCTCTCGACTACCCTCCCGGGTTGCCCCACCAAAACGATCTTCCAACACGGGGCAACTCTCTTTGTGGCTTTATTTTGCGGCTCCCACTCCCGGCTTTGTTGACTCGACAAAAGGCAAACTCACGCACTTGTGATTCGTAAAAGATGTCGGGGAATGTGCTGGAACCTGCCGCAGCAACACTAGATGGTAGCCCTCCTCCTGCTTCGGGGGTCTTCGCGCTGTGCGCATGCGCAGTGGGCGTCACAATTTGCCGTAACATCTCGAATTTATGGCCTAATAATTTCTGCCGCTGCTTTGGAAATACTTTTTTTTTAATTAATATCAACTTGATAAAGTTGACTCTCCCCTCGTCGAGACCCTCACTAGCTGCAATTGCTAAAAAAAAAGCACGGAATTGTCGCTTGTCGTTGTTTCGCCTTATCGCAGCTCTGATACCGGGTCTGATTTATTTCTGCTCTCTGTGCTCTTTCGATAAGATAAAAAAATATTGTATGGTGTTTACTTTTCCCATGACTCATGGGCCGCTATATGTAGGTTCTATGTCAGTCAAAACAACACATTAATTAATCATAATTAACACAGAAAGTACCTTATGGAGTAATTAGGAACCTTCAAATAAATTTTATCATATTTAAGAAAATCGATTAATTTGCCCAGTTTATTTTAATATTTTCTCACTTTACAATTCCTCAATCTGCCTACCTTTAATTAAACCGATAAAAGGTTTTGATCTATTTTTAATTAATCATCTCTCTCTCTCTCTCTCGCCTTCGACTTGCATTAAACTTAATCTCCGCAAAAATGCGAACTTAAAATTAGCTTGCCCAACTTCGTTCAGTTTTATTTTTTCGCAATTTCTTTTACAATGGCAGAGCGCAATTACAAAAGAGACAGTAACAACAACAATGGAAATTGTCAATGCCAAAATAAATATGAAATGTTAAATTAACTGCAATGAATTCGCTTCGGTTTTAAGTTTTTCCTTTTTGCAATTGCTCAAATTGGAATTGCCCAAAATGATAAATGGGTTGTGCGTGGTGGCATGGTGCTAAAATACCCTATAAAGAAAAAGTATATTCAGAGTGAGGTTAAAACGAAAAAAAAAAAAAACAAAATGAAGAGACAACGGGGAAAAGTGAGGTTAAGAACGATAATAAAAACGCTGAAAAATATAGGAAAAGAGTTAAGTCACCAAGAAAAACCTGCATTAGAGGACTACACAATCCGTTATAAATTAGGCCAATGCTAAGAGCGTTAACTAAACCTAAGCTACCTTATTATTTCTACCGTCGCTATGCCCCTTGGTCAAAGTGATGCGAGCTTTTTCACAGATTTGCTGTGTCAACAATATTGATTTCGCAGACATTAATCGGCCGAGAAAAACATGAGATCATGATCATTGATCATCAACAGTGACACAAACTGCGAATGACTCTCAAAATTGTCTTCTTCTTCTTTTTTGCAACGCACGCTGGGCTGGTCGCATGGCCAACCTCGACGCAGTCCGACTTCGGTCCATCGGACCATCCATGCAGCTAGGCCCAACAGTGCGTCGCGCATTATGTTATGTGCCATTATTTTGATGGTTGTTTCCATTATTATGGACGGCCACCGCCGTCTTTCGGCTACCAACTGGGCAGTCAACTGTAGCGTCACGCCCACCGCCCCACAAAACGGGCGGATTGCGACTGTGACGTGACCTTAGCGCATAAACAAAACTTTGGCAATTGTTGGAAAATTAGCATGTCGCATTGTTGTGCGAGTTTTCAAGTTTTTGGGGCCATCACAAATGCACACACACGCAGCAAGGGTTCATTGTCGAGCTGCATAACAACTCTGTTTTAATACCCTAGAAATGAGTTTCAAGAGCTGAGAGGTGACCCAAAAACTAGGGTCACTATATTTCCGTGTTCACATTTGCAAATGCTGCATTCTCACTTGCTCACTTGTGTTTTCACTGAACAGAACGTATGGCCTATCGGCGATTGCGATTATCGCATTATGTAGAAACTCGATTGGTAGACTAATCGCATAATTGTTGCATTTCACACTGCGCTTTCGATAGCTTTGCAGCCTACATAAGCTAATCGACAACTCTGGCAACTCTTTTTTTTCTTGCCAGACTTCCCGCTTATCGTTGGAACAATTAGTTGGCAATTTAAATGCGCTCGATTGGCAAAAATACAATTAGCCAGTTGGTTATGATCAATTTGCATAATGTTTTTCATGGCAATAAAATGAAAATGCAATTTTCCACTATGTGTGAAATTTCTATGCCGCGCAGTCTTTGTTACTCATTAAAAGAAAATACTTTTTTAATTGCACAGCGAGTGAAAAGTGGGCGGCGTTGGTGGCGGACGGCAAAAGGGGGAAAACTTTAAGCGAAGAAATAAAAAAAAAAACAGCCAGCTGAAACTGAAAGTTTTACCCCTGATTTATCGAGGTTTTGCCTCAGGGAATGTCCATTAAATACGCATAAAAATGCAGTTAAAACACTGTGAAAATGTTTGGGAATTCAGGTAGAGTGAATTGCTTAATGGCTTAAATCTGGCCATTGACTCATACACCCCCCTCATTGTGGTGGCTCTCTGGTGGTGTGAAGCTTAGCTCACGCTCTTGAGTCATTTTCAAATGTTTATTAATAGGCGCTTAGGTAATTGCCGCCACTTGACATTCGATTTAGCCAGCAGAAGAGTTGGCAACAGGTCGGCCTGAGCCTGAGCTTGGCACGATTCTGGGGACAATGGCAATTTAGATAATTATTTACAGCAATTATCGAATGCATTTTTGCTATTGCTGCAACCGCTTTCGACACCTAGCAAAAAGCGGAGAGACAAAAGCGTCAGCAGGTTGCGGCAAAGTGTTCGTCATGCAGTTGATGAATCTGTGACGTCACGTTTTCTAGTTGAAACATTCAAAACTAATTAACGAATTGGTTTGGCAACGCTGAGGCTCGTTACATTTGCCAAGTAATCGCAAACACGACTCGTGCACTAAATATCGATTGCAGCAACAACTCCCACTACGATTGGTGTTGTTGCCGCTGCCATTGTTGTTGTTGTTGTTGTGTGTACTCAGGCATTTCTTTCGCATTTTACCACAATTTATTCGACACTAGACAAACGCGATTTGCGTTTGTGGCCACACTTGTTGCATCGATGAGTCAGAGACGGCATTTGTGTGTCAATTGCACTCGAGCATTTCCTGTCCCGCAGCCTATGCAATTTGTGCTGCAAAAATAATCATAATTTTTTCTTTGCAATCCAAAATAAGCACTCGCACCACTCGAAAGTGGGTCATGTGTTACGTCGCATTTGAATGCAACACGGCGGTGTATAAGGCAACAACAACAATATAGTTTGAATGCATGTTAAAGGCGTTAGCCATTCAAGGATATCGATAAAAGCGCAACTGAAATACATCGGGTGTATCGCACACTTCTCGAAAAGTTTGAAAAATGCGTAACACCACTTTTAATTGTCGAGCAGCCCTCGCGTCAAAGTAAATTACAACTCCCGTTTGCTGATCATGCAATTCCAATTAGCTGCGACTATGTGTGTATAAGAAAAATACGTAATAAAATTAACTCGAAAACAAAACTGGCCAACACGAACAACGTTGTTGTTGTTGTGTGGGCTGCGCGCATCTCTTTGCTGCGTATGTATGTATATTATATATTTTAATTTAATTTTCCACAACAATTCAAATCCGCTTCGCTCTACCCTGGTCGTCGTAGTATTTGAACTCATTTTTGCGGCTGCAAGAGACGCTGCTAACTTCCGCTGTTGTTGTTGGCTGAAGTTAAAACCGCCGCCTCAGTTGCTGCCACTGCCACCGCCGCAGCCGCAGCCGCAGCCGCAGCCGATGGTTGCGAGCATCATCAACACATTTCATTGAGCGTGAAATAGAAACAGAGAAAGTATGTACGATAATATTGTATTTTTTGTTGTTATTTTTTTCTCGTTTTGTTTTGTTTTTTATTTGGCTGGCAGTGGCAGCGCTTTTGGTCGCCAGTTTCGCAAATTTGTTGTTGCCTCTGCCAAAGTTTGCCATTGTCTGACTGCAGTTTTCTTTCTGCACACAATTGCAATTGTTGTTAAGGGGTGAGCGCGCGCGCGACAGCAATTTTTGTGGTTTTTTCGCGGAGTCGTCGCATTTTATGCAAATTACTTGCAATTTTATTAAAGCTTTTCATTTACAGTTTTGTCGCTCCAATTTATTAGCGCAAGATTTGTGTTTGCATTTCTGCTGATAGGCCGAGGCAGGCGACATAAACCGCGTTGACTTCTCATATTTATTGCTGCCTCTTGATTTTCTTGGCGCTACGTGTTTACTGTGCATTTTCCGCATTAACTTTTGCCGATAACAACAAATAACCACTTTCCATTAGTTGTATATCTTGAGCTGAGATAATAAATAAACAAATTGAGCTTATGTGTCGTTTAGTTGCCTTTTTTACTTTTTGCTACCTACCTACCCCACCTGAACTAGCTGAAGGCTTCTTACATATCGATTAAACTTTGCATGCAGTTTTCAATGTCGCCGTGAACCTTGATCTAAAAAATGCTCCGTCATTTGCCACCCCTGCCCCACCTCTTGCCACACACACTGGCAACAATAATAACAGCGAACGCTCGTCAATTATGCAAATTTGAGTGAATGATTGAATTTCTAATTGGTCATTTGATAACTTTTCTGCTCAGAAGCAAATGTCCAATAAGATTATCGATATCGATTGCTGTGGCGGCAATTAGAAATAACGACAGCAGTTTCACGCTGTTGTTGTTGCTGCTGCACTCCATACAATCGGCGCGCTCAGCTGTGAGCCAAATGGCGAATGCCTGCGGCTGCTTAATGAGCAAATCAGAGAGCGCAAAGCGCAGACGTTTTCGCGTTGGATGCACCGCAGCAGAAGAAGTGAAAACTCAATTGCAGTTTAATTTGAATGATGTGAATTTCGTGGTTTCTTGGCCTGGCAATGGTGTCAAGAGCCTAGGCGCCATTGTTGAAGATTTCGCTGTGCACAGTGGGGAAAAGACTGCACAACTCCAACTGATGTTGTCTTCCTTTAACATTCAAAAGTAAAGTACAAATCTCGAACATCTCCACGCTTGATTTGTGACACAGTCTGTTTCACTCTAACCTCTGCAATTATACTAATTAGCCGCTGCGCTAGGGTTGCCACAAATATGTAAATATTTATAAAACAAAAAAAAACTATAATGCAAATGTTATCTGTACATTTACTCGTCGAGCTGTGTTAACCTTGTGGTTGCCTTTGTTGTTGTTTTTTCCTTGCCTTTTTAATTTCACGTACGTGCACATTGTTTACCTTACTTACTTTCATTGTCTTGCGGCTTGGCTTGTGAGTTGCTGCTGCTGTAATTGGCGACGAGTCATAGAACAAATGATTGTGGTGTTTCTTTCAGTATTTGCTTATGTACCGCTAATTAACTTTCCATTTGTCTTTTTTGCAATTGTAGAAACTTGAGCAAGAGAAGCATGTGCTGCGTCAGAAGCTTGCAATTGCAGAGGACGAAAGCGATCAGCGTGTGCTAGAGCTGCAGTCTGATCTTAACGAGCTAAAGGAGAAGCTGCAGACCCAGGATGCGGCCATCAGGCAGGCGGAGAAAGAGAAGACCATCCTTATCGATGAATTGCAGCACCAGAACACGCGACTCACTGAGCAGATACAAGAGGCGCACGCCACCGAAATGAAGCTCAGTGCACAGATCCAGGAGCTCAAGGATCAATATCACTACAGAAACAGCAGTCTACAGGTAAATACTTAGTTCATGTGTACAACTATGAAAACCAACTAAAACATGCCCTTTGTTTTCCTCGCAGGAACACGTCAACAGCTTGGAGTCCATCAAAACCGAACTTAACCTCACAACTGGCAAGCGCCAGGAGCTGGAGCGTCGCTTGCAACATGCGCAGGAGGAAAAGGAGAGCCTCACCTCGTCGCTCGAGGAGGCATCCGACAGAATTCACATGCTGGAACGCCATGCCCGCGAGCAGGAAACAAAATTAGAGGTGAGCTCAGAGAAGAAAGAAGGAACAGCAAACTCTAATGTTATCACGTCCCGTATTCAGTCTAAATTTAAACGAAAGCGAAATCTTGATTCCTAAATTAAAAGATTATTTTTTGTCGTTCCACAGAACAAACCAACTGCGCAATTATTCAAGTGCTTTCAACTTATCTCATAAACTTTCTTTTGCTCAGTTTTTTTTATACGGCAGAAGATTGTAGTTTGAAGTTTGAAATCTACAATTATGATATATGTTTTGCCCTTATCTTCAAAAGCTATTCTTAACCAAGTGTTCCATCTTTACAGACCACCTTACAAGCATTGGAGCGTTCCCAGCGTGAGAATAATGTGCTCAGCGAGCGTTTGGGCGCGGTAAGTTATATATCCGTAGACATTGCCCCAATTTATAACATAACCTCAAAAGACATAAACTGATCCCAAGCTAAGTTTGTCATCTAAAGTTAAAAAAATTGACGAAAATACCGATAAAAGCTCAACGATGGAACGAGAAGCTTAACTTAATCTCAACTCATTCTATATTCATTTGTGTATGTACATCTTATATATCGCAGGACTCCAATACGCCCGGCAAAAAGAGTCTACAATTTGAAATGGAATGTGACGAGGACGAGGCTAGCTTTACAGAAACGGGAAAACCCAGCCAGATGTGGGTGGAGGCGCGCTCAGTTTACATACAGTTAAAATCCCTGGTGGATTCGCTTAAAGTGGGCCATGATGATGACTCAGGTAGGTTCCCTGATGCTTCCTTCAAAAGATAATGTACCTAACCGGTTCTAATTTTAGGTCTTAACTCGGATATATCGCTGGATCTGGAGTCAATGGATAATACAATGTCGAGCAGCGAACGCAACGATGGCGACCTTATGGGCGTTGAGTTTCGCCAGGGAATGCTGTCAGCTATGTCGGATGAGCTGACGCGCCTGCTTTTAAACCTGGACGCTGGCAACTTTAAGAAAATGCTGGACCAAACGCGCAATCTTGTGCTAGAGCAGGAGGATGAGATCAAGCGCAGCCATCAATTGATACAACAGCTGGAGGCCAAGGTGACAGTTACAGATGTGGAGCTGCAGAATGTTAAAGAGGAACGAGATCAGGCGAGAGGTGATCTCGTGGACAACACAGATCGCGATGAGCTATTGGCTAAGGCGCAAACGGAGCGCGATTCGGCCAACGAGCGTCGTACTAAGGCCGAGGTGGAGCTGGCCAAGAATCGGGTGGAACTAATGCAGGCCAATAGCCAACTGCTCGAGTCTATTCAGCAGAAGGTAGAGCTCTCACAGCAGCTGGAGCAATGGCAAATGGACATGCAGGAGCTGATTGACGAGCAGATGCGTTCCAAGCTAATCAACAACCGTCGCCTGGCCACCACCGAGACGACCCCGGCGCCACAGAGCAGCGCAGCCGCCCAACTGGCCAAGCGCGTTTCGAGCTACAAGCTCTGGAGTTTATTTCAGCGATAATTGGAGGAATCTGACGACGCGCTGGAAGATCTATGCAACTCTTATATTCTTGATGTAGACCACAAAAAAGAGCTATATATTTTAATATTTATACACAAATGAGAGCCTAAGCATATGTATCTGTATTTGTATTTGTACTTGTACTTAAACGTTGTATATTGAAACGATGCGCCCTTTTTTGGTTTGTAGTGAAATCTTTATAATTACGCTTTATTAATCTTAAAAAAACCCCCCAATTATTATGTATTGTATTGTTATTGTACACTCCTATATAAGTTTAATCCCTACGTATTTCTGTATCTAAAAACACTTGATCTGCCGCTCTCTATCTCAACTTGTACCTATCTCTGTTTAGTTAATCTTGTAATGCGTTAAAGTTGTAACGGAAAATCAAAAACAAAACAAAAAACATATCGCGCCATTTGCTTGAACGTATGGCGATTTGGCTTTAAGAAAGCCTTGGCTGGTTCAAAAACTGGAGTTTTGCGATTACTAAAACCAATATTATAATCGTATCTCTAACCTTAACTTTGTACGTAAGCATATTTAAGTGTAAGAAAAGCATTTACGTTAAATCAAAACATATATACATATATACGACATATATTTTTGAAGAAGGCAGCCGGAATGAAATTGTACACGGACTTTGCGTCCAGACACTTGCCTTAAATGTGGAAAATGAAACATAGTTTAACATACAAGATTGTTAAACTCTAATTTACAAATAAAAACTATACAAAAAAGTTCTTGAAAATTATTTAAAAACTATTCAGAATAAAAGTTGTTATGGTAACCAAATTTTGTTTTTAAATATCGATAGATTCATGGGGTATCGATATCTCTCCAGTGTAAAAAATTCGTTTCTTACGTTGGCAGCCCTGTTAATAAATACTGATTTAATTTAACGATTCACTCATTTCATTTGAACATTTATTGATATTTTTCTAAAAAAATGTTGTCCAATAATTAATATTAAAATGATATTTAAATTTAAATACTGAATTGTTGGATCAAAAAGTCTTTAGTAATTTGCTATGAAAATATAGGGCACTGGAATGGTATTTTTTGCTCGGCATATTCTTATTGTGTCATTGTCATATTCTTGTATTTCTGAGTCGGTCACACTGATCTCTAAGTTTTTCGAAGAACAAAAAGAACGGCAGGACAAGGCAGCAGTTTCTACTTCATTCCTAATTTATAGTAACAGTAGTAAGCAACCAGAAGAACACACGGCAAACAATGCCTTCGGCTGCTACCACATTCACCAACAACAACAACAATAGCAAGGAGAAACGCGCCTCGGTCAGCTCAATTGGTGCGAGCAGCAGCGTCGGCGGCGGCGTGGGTGGTGGCGGTAGCGGCGGCTGCAACAATAGCAATGGACCGCACAGCAGTAATACCAATCTCGCTGAATGTACCAAAACTATTGTAGCAACCGGAGCAGCAGCTGGCAGCGGAGGCAGCCAAACTGATTTGACTAACAACAATAATGTCAATGCCAAAGCGTTAAAACTGACGGCTGCCGCCGCCGCCGCTGCTGAGCCATACAACCCGTTAAAGCAAATTCTGGTCACCATTGAGCACAAGATTCGCAACCTGGAAAAGCGCAAGGTATGTGTGCAATTGGCTAAAAACTTCAATTAGGACATAGGACAGTCGTTGCCCACCATTTTTTATTTTCGTTCGTCGCCCGCTTTGTTTCGGTTTTTTTTGCTCGTGTTGCTTTTTTCCCCTTGTGCACGCAGATTTTTCGCGACGCCATGTTTGCTATCTTGCAGAGTTGCCAGACCGGTAATCGTGACAAAATGCAAAAACTTTGTTGCGCTTAAAAATGTGAATTATTCATATGTGTTTTAAATAAATTCCATAAATTTATAGTATATTTAGTAAAATCGCTTAAAGAAAACTTTGGATATTTTAGCGTAAACATAGATACAATTAAACAAACAAAAAGCCCATCCCGTGATCTGGCAACTTTGCAACCGCATGTGGCCCGAAATTTTTGAACTATTGTTTTCCTATTAGTTTCTCGCTTAGCGCATTGTTTGGTTTTTTTGTTTCCAAAATTTTACAACGCAAATATGAGAAAATTTATTTAATGAGTCATTTGACATTCCGTTTTTAGACCAAATTGGAATCGTACCGCGCCATACAAACTGGCGGCAAGGAACTTAGCGCTGATCAGGCCGCTGCCGTAGCCAAATACGATTCTGTCCTGGCGACTCTGGAATTTGCTCGCGATGTGTCCAAGCAGACGCAGTTGACGCTCAAGGAGGCGGAGAAGGAGCAAAAGAAACAGGCACGCAAGGTAAAGTAAAATAATATTTAATTTGTGAGCGAATTTGCATTAATAATTTTGCATATTTCTTCGCTGCACAGGACAACCAGGCTAAGACACTCGCTGAGACTGCCAAGATCCGTGATCTGCTGGTTATGCAAAACGTTCTTACCTGCTTCAACGATGAGCAGGTTCGCAATGATTTTCTGGCCGGTGAAAATGGTGCCTGTAAGCTGGAGACCACCGATTTGGAAACGCTTGAGAAGTTGTAAGTTGAATCACCACAAAATAATACACGTCCAAGAGAAGACTGCAAAATTCGTTATTCCGCAACAAAAAGTAAACATGACACCCGGTCAAAAGATAAGATTAGAATATAGGAAAGTAGAAATGTGCATTGAAGGAAGCTATACTCTAAGCACGTAAGACAATATGAGAGTTATAAAAAAACATTTGATAATTGTGGAAAGCCCCTGTGAGTCATCAGGAAGTCAGTTAGAATATTACAAGAAGAAATACTTAAATTTAATGGATCTTTTAGAACCACATCAACATTACTTTTAACCACTTCCATTAAATTTGATCAAATATTTGCTTTTGCCATTTAGCTGCATGGAGGTGCAAACGCGTCGCCCTGAGACGGCCGAAGACGTTAGCTTTCTGGCCACCGCTCAGAAGGCTGCCGAGCTCTTTACCATGACGATTAATGCGCGAGCCAAGCCGTACGGTGAACTGACCTTCGAAAAAGTGCGTGCCCTCTTCCAACAGATTCAGGACAGCGGCTACTTGGACAAGTACTATCTGATTCCACTGGGCGAGCAGATCAACAGCACGGAAAGCGGCGTAGTGAGCGCAGAGGGTGATGCGTTGCTTAATGATGGGATAACTGGAACTGGAAACGATCCTGATGCCCTCTTGTCGGAGCCATCTGCACATAATTCTTTGGAGGATGGCCTGGATAAGCTGGCGTCGGGCATTGAAACGGGTAATGCACTGCCGGAACTGCATCAGCCTGAGCATGCTCAGCAGCTGTTGCTAAACGCGCAGCAGCCGCAGCAGCATCTGGTGGTGCAGCAGTCGGGTGTGTATAATGCTACCCCTGCAGCTGGAGCTGCAGCCGCAAGCAATACGACACCTGTACATGTGCTCTACGCAACTGCTCCGCCGCCTCCACAGCAGCAGCAGCAACAATCTCAGCAGCCGCAGCCGGTGCAGCAGGCAGCGCATGTACCACAGCCGCCGAATCAGCATCCACATCCGCTGCTAAGCAGCCCCGTGAACCTTCAGGCCTTGCATGCTGTGCCACCGCCCCAGGTGGGCGGTCCGCCCGCTGCTGCTGCTGCTGCTGTGCCTCCGCCGCATCATCAACAACAGCAGCCGCAACAACAACAACAACAACACTTTGCCGCAACCACGGTGCGTGCTGTGGAGCACAATTACTTCAAGCAGCCGCCACCGACGCCACAGCAGCAGCAACAGTTCATGCAGCAGTTGCGTCCGCTTGCCGAGGTTCTGGGCACCGGCAGCTTCCACTTTCTGCAGGACAGTGAACTGGACGCTCCGGAGGTGTTGCCCCCGCAGCAGCCACCACAGCAGCAGCAGGCACCTCCGCCCCAGCAACTGCCAGTGCAGGGATTAGTCTTCGAGCCAACGCAGCAGCAGCAACAACAACAGCCGCCGCCCCAGCAACAACAGCAGCAGAATCATGTCGACGAACCGCAAACCATAACAACACTAACTTTCACCAATCAGTCCTACCCGTCCCTGCAGCAACAGCAGCAACAACAACAGCAGCAGCAACAACAACAACAACCGCCTCAGCAACCACAATTGTTCTCACCCGTGTTGATTCACGAGCAACAGCAACGTCAGCAACAACAACAGCAGCAGCAGCCAATGCTGATCATGACTCGCTTGCCGCCACAACAACAGCAGGCGCCTCCCCCTCAGGGCATTGGCATGCAGCCTGGAGATGTGACGGCCGTGTTTCCGTACGACAGCGCCGTCGTTAGCTACGAGCAGCAGCTGCAGCAGCAATTGGGCCTTAAGCAACAGCAGCAGCAGCAGCAACAACAACAGCAGAAGCAAAAGGTGCAGCTGGACGAGCAGCAGCAGCAACAAGTGCAACAGCAGCAGACGGATGTGGAGGCCAATGAGTGGCATGGACGTGGCGTTGCTGTCAACGATACCAATGCTGCAGCGACAGCCGTGCTGACCAATGTGCTTAAGACGCAATCCTCGGCGCTGGCAGAAACAGCGCAGTCGGCAGCAACGCCGACAGCGGCTGCAGCAGCGTCCGTTTCAGTTGTGGCAAGCAACAAATGGAGCAGCGAAATGAACACGATGAGTAGCGCAGCTTCCAATGGCAGCAGCGGCAGCAACAACAACAACAACAAGCAGGAATGGACATCGGCACGCGACAACAGCAGCGACAATGGCGGCAACAACAACAACACCAACAGCAGCGGCGGCAGCAGCAACAATCACTGGAACAACTCAAGCTCGCAGCAGGACAACGGCAACCAGCTGCGTCGCAACTCTGGCAACTATCAGCAGCGACGCAACGGCGGCGGCGGCGATGATCGTGGACGCAATGGCGGTGGAGGTGGTGGCAACTATCGCACGCGCCAATATGGCAACTCCGGCTCGGCGCAGCAGAACGGACGCAACAGCGGCGTCTACTTCCGCAATAATGAGTCGAGCGGCAGCG
This sequence comes from Zaprionus ghesquierei, assembly GCA_018904095.1. Classification (NCBI taxonomy): domain Eukaryota; kingdom Metazoa; phylum Arthropoda; class Insecta; order Diptera; family Drosophilidae; genus Zaprionus; species Zaprionus ghesquierei. The sequence goes on along the minus strand of JAEIGP010000850.1, from coordinate 20,420,687 downwards.
GCGGCAACAACAGCTACTATCAAAATGGCGGTGGCGGAGGCGGTGGTGGTGGAAGTGGCGTTTACAACAAGGAGTCGCGTTATGACTCTTCCGGCGGCGGCTCGTATCGTGGTCAGCGCGGCGGCAATCAGCGCAACGGCAACGGCCCCTTCGGTCGGCCAATGGGCGATCGCGTACGCAACGCAGGCAACGGTGGAAGCGGCGGTGGCGGTGGCGGTGGTGGCGGATACTTAAATCAGCGTCAATCACAGCCGCAGCAGCAGCGCATGCCGCTGGGCTTGGAGAATAAAAACTGAACGGCGACAGCGACGGCGCGCCGCAGCTGTTTGCCCGTGGCACATGTATTAAAATAAAAGCTCCTCTCACACACACACACACACACATTTACATATAAATACGCATGCACAGTCACCACACAACAACACACACACACACACAATATAAACGTACACACCACCTCCCTACCTACTACACCCACACGTACACATAGAAAAGCGAAAAAGCGTTGCCATGTTGGCGTTCAATTTACCGTTAGTCAGCAACGTTAAGAAAACGATAGAAACAGCAAAGGAAAAATACGAAATATCTAAGAGAATGAATGAATGAAAACATACAAAAACGGTTTGCGCATTTTTTTTTTTTTTTGATTACAATTAACTGTGTCTATAATATGATTTATTTAAATAATTAATAAAAACAAAAACCAACATAGTTTTTAGAACACTAGCAACAACAACAACAACAACAAACGACAAGCATACAGGAAAGTTCAAAAAACAACAACATAAACATAACAAAACAAACAACCAAGTAACAACAAGAAGGGGGTTTCTAAAACCCGACGACGCAGGAAAATTCAAAACCAATGCAGAAAATCAAAGGTACAAGTGCATGGAAACTGGACAAACAGCTGCAGGAGAAGAAAGGAAACAGAAAAGCGAAGAAGGCGGAAAGGAAGAGGAGTATTGAGGAGTGCGTAAAGCTTTTCAAGCTAATAAATACATGGAAACCGAAAATAAAAGTATTTATACGTCTTAGCAATTAAACTACAATTTTGAAACATACAAATTATATTTAATTAATTAATATAATACATTGCGAATGAAAGATGAAAATATGAAAAACAAAAACAGAAACAGAAATGCAACTTATGTAATTTACTATAAACAAATATATTTATAGTTTGTGCTCTTACTACTACACATTTTTTTTTTTTTACACTTCTATTTTTTCCGCAAGCTCTTGGAAAAAGTCGGCAACATGCGCGCATATTAACTAGATATAGTACATATACATATATACATTATTTGTATGTAGGACTACTGTACGGCTAACAAGTACAGATCAATTTATGCCCCACTTATGTGCATTATAAATGAGAAAAAAAGATAAATATGCATTTGCAAAATAGTACATTAAACGGAAGTATATAAGAAACGAAACTCGCATTTCTTAATGCCAAAGGGGAATTTCCTTTACAACTGAATATACACATAAGTACATAAGTAGAACAGGAACACAATACTTAACCAATACTACAGACATTTACTTTTCTTTCTATTTCCTTTCTGTGCTGGGGCTGTAGAGGCATCGCTTAGAAACCACAGGCCGGTCAACAAAAATGTTAATCCCACCCCAGATAACGCTGTCAGGGGCTCCTGATAGACAAGTCCACCGAGCAGGAACTGTAGAATAATATAAAGCAATAAGCATAAACCATATTATACAAATCAACGCACCGATATAACGTAGTTCGAGGCGGCAGTTAGGACGGTCGCTGTCAATGTATGCTGCGTCGTCTGCAAAGCCTTGAGAAAGAAACGCAAGTTGGCTACATTGCACAAAAGCATCAAGGCCACCGGCAGGGCATGTATTAAAGCGAGTTCTAAACAAAGATAAGTTGGAATTTATACATTTTTTAACTATTTTAATACATACCGACATATGACGAGCCTTTAGCGGAATGTATGAAATACAGAGCAGTGAGAAAACTAGGCAACTTTCCAAAGAAACTACCGCCTGCAGCACAGGCGCCAGCCAGAAAACTGTAGCGGTATTTTAACAAAAACGTCTCCATTTAGGACGGCTCTGAAGTTTGCCAAGCAATGTTGCTAGCCAGTGTTGTGAGGTCAGCTTTTTTCCCGTCAAAGCTGCCAGTTCAAAAAACAGCTGTTCTGCGCACACAACTATCGTGTTTCAATACCTTTTGTCCAGCTACAAATTTGATAGCCCGCGTAAGTAATTTTTTTAAAATGCAAACATTTCATTGCCTACTTCAGGGTCTAATTGAAGGTGTCAAATGAAGGCAGACTGCTACTGGTATTAGAAAAAAAAATTTTTTTCGAAGATTTCAAATAGAGTTATTGATCTAGGTTTTTAAAACAACTCCTTAGAATAGTGTACTTTTTCTTAGGCATAGTGTACTTTTTCTTAGGCAATGTGTTTTTTGGCGCATGTGCAGTCTATATATTCAACGTTTTGTGAAATTTTCTTGAACGTGAGTAGCCAGGGCTGTTTTTATTTAGAAAACCAAAGACGGAATATTGAATACTTAGATTATGACTTACCACTTTACAAACGCATTCAACTTAAGCACAATTCGCATAAATCCTAGTTTGAATGTTGAGAGGTGCATAGGAAGACGTTAAGCAAGCAAAAATCTCATAGACGAAACATACACACATTTTCGTCAATGCAAAATTTATGGTTTGGCTTTTTCCGCTAAAAACAAAAGTTGTCAACGCTGTTGCCAGTCACATTGAATCAGCTCTCAGTAATCGAATCGATCAATTAGGGTAATTGCGTCAGCCATATAAGTTATCGATAGTGCTTTACACATCACAACGGGCAAGCACATTTTCGTGTAGTACTGCGACAACCGAATTTCTTCCTAATTGGAACGTGAAATGTACGAGCTAAAAACTTTGTTGCCACAATTCGATATTAAACTGCCCACCTGTATGTACGAATTAAAGAACGTCAGCCTCTCCGGAGTCGGTGCAACAGGCCCAGTAGTAAGTGTGCTTAGACTTCTAGCAGCCGTGGCGAATACAAGAGATGAGCATATGTATCTGTGATCAAACGTTCGCAGTGACTGCCGTGGCAGTGGTTCCCTTTTCGGTTGCCCCTGCTCAAATTACAACGTGTAAAATGCATACAAAATTGTTAACATCATTTATAACGCAAACATTTCACTTTAATTAACTCTGAAACTATTCAAACAAGGGCATAAACGTTCAGTGCAATGGTGTTAAGGAGAGTGCGGGCAAGCCAGGAAAGTCAGTCACTTGTGCGCTTGATTTGGACATATTAGGCCGACAAATACAGCAGTTGCTAAAGGTTAAAATTAAAATTGTTTATGTTAATACTAAAATATCGATCGCCTAATACGCACGGTGCTTGCTAAGTGTAACAGTGCTTACATTGGAAATAGGCGCATGATGAAATTAAATTAATAAGTAAAATTCAAATGGGATGTTCGTTCGTATGTAAATAAAATAGATTATTAAAGTCGACTAACTTGAATATATACAAATATACAAACATTGATTACGATTAACAATTTTGTCACGCGCCCATCACTAGTTATTACACACGCTGCAGCATATGCGATAATCCTCTGCACTTTTCTAATATGAAGTCTTTCTTGCAGCAGGAGGACACAACAGCTGTGGTGCAGCGCCAAGAAAAGGTACTGAAGCAGCTGGAGGAGCTGAAGGCGCAGCTGAGTAAAATCCGATCCAGTCTGTCAGTGCCCGTTTGCGGCAAGACCGTGCAACATACGACAGCCTTCCAAAATGGTGGACTCAAAGAGGTGAGTTGCAGATGGGACGAGCTGTGAGTCGTTAAGCTGATACAGTTATCTTGATTCAGGTGCCACTGCACGATGTCGTCATCAATGGTCACCCAAACTTTATACCCTATGCATTGTTGGCTTTAAAGAATGCTTGGCGGGACTTGTACACTATCGATGTGAAGACCTTCACACACTCAACAATGGCAGACATAGGCCCGGCGGCACGAGAATTCGAGGTTAATCTGGCCAAGGTGCCCGTCAATGCAGCGCTGCCCAAAATCAACGTTACGCTAATATGGAAGAACTGTAAGTGGAACTAGAATTTCCATCGTTATTGATTACTTATATTCCACATGTCTTCACCTGCAGGCGAGCACACCGAAATGATCAGCTCACCCACAATGTATGTGCCCATCTATGGCGAAGTGAACATCATCAGGTATTTGGGTCGTGTGGGCCCCAACGAATATCGCTACGAGAACTCGCCACTGTGCAACGAAATCGATGCGGTGCTGGACATTTGCTATCAACTACTCCGTTGCAACACGCACAAGAGCCAAGTGGCTATGGTGCGTCTGCTGGACAAGCGACTGCAGCAGCAGCAATACTTTGGCGGCTCCCAGATGTCTGTCGCTGACATCGGTGTCTACAGCTCCCTCATACGCATGCCTGCCATCACCGATAAGGATCTGACGCCGGCGTTGCTGGCCTGGCGCAAGAGAGCCAAGCTCGTCACTCAAATCTGAGATTTTTCCCCCTCCTTACACTCAATGAAAGCAAATAAAAAAATAGTATAAAAGATTAAAGAAGCCTAACTATTTTAGCAGTAACTGGCAATACTTTTGTGGTTTTTTTCATCATTTTATTTGGCTTATTTATCTTTGCAATTTATTTTATACAATGCGGTTTTTCGTTTCTATATTGCAGTTGGTATCTGTTTTTTGTTTTTTGCACTTACAAATCGCTTAATTGCTATGTTTCATACTTTCTTCATATACTTGAAATCCGTTGATTGTATTTTAATTGTTGTTTTCATTTCATATATTTGTATTTCATTATAGTTAGCTTGTTTTCTGTTAGGATGTCTCACGCTCATGCTCGCTATACAGGTTACAGGTTACAGGTTACCTAGCCTGCGCCCCCCTCTCAATCATTGTCTTCAATCAGTATCAATCAGCGTGTATCTGTAGAGTATATTTTTAAATAATAATTTATAGCTAATACATATGTATATGGTTTATATGTATATGTATCTCGTCTAATCATATTCAGTTGTTTTTAGTAGCTCCAGAAACTTTAAAACTTGACTTTGGGGATTGATAACGGATTGATTGGCTGACAGTACACCCCCTTTTTTTTGTGGGGTTTTCCTCGTTTTGCAATTGTACATAAATCATAGAAAAATAATAATTGGAAGAGTGAGAAACTTGCGAATGGCCTTTTTATATGACAGGCGGCTGCGCTTCCTAGCAGTTCGATTCGGGTTTGTTTTTCTTTTTAAATGCTATGCAGACGCCTAGGGCAGGAGAAGAGTGCAGGGGGCAGGAGGGTATTGTGGTGGTGGTGGGGGTGTTGGTGATGCTGGAGTTCGGCTGGATTGAATTGAATTAAGCTGCATTATGTGGTCTCTCCCTTGCCGCTGTCATCGGCGGATTCAGTATCATCTGCTGCCGCAGCGGCAACAGCAGCTGCTGATTTCGCAGAGACGAGACCATTGTTGTTCTTGCACTTATTTTTGCTAATCACGGCGCCGTCACCCTTGCCCTCCTGCTCAACTAAATCATCCTCATCTTCCTCGTCCACCTCATCATCGTCTTCATCATCCTCATCCGAATCTGTGGGCAAATCTTCTGTCTCCAGATCGAAATCATCATCGTAGAAATTTGCATCCAGTCCGGACTCTGCGCTGGGTTTGACCGTCGGTTTCAGGCAGTAATCCTCTAGCGTCATTGGCACCACAATTCCTTCCCGTTTGGCCTCCGCGTTGGCAGCCAGCGCCTGTTTGCGTATGATGTTCGGATACTCATTGTCCTTACCCTGTGTGTAACATTTGATCTGATATGCCAAAAGAATTTTATCCGATCAGAGCTTACCTGTGAGTCCCGCCATCGGCGATACATCACCGAGGCATCAACATTAGCTGGCGAATATGTGTTGGGCTCGTTGAGCAGCGATATGACCGAGAGGAGTATGGTGCGGACATTCTGTGTGGGATTCCAGCGTTCGCATGGCAGCTCGCCGCTCTGCGGATCATCCACAGGAGGATGGAGTATGGATATGCATAGGTCTCCATTCTCATAGACATTCGGATGCCATACCTTGGTGAGGAAGCGTATGGATGGAGGCGAATATGGATAATCATGAGGGAATTTCATATGCGCCTTGAAATATCCACCCTGATACAGTGTATCGGGCGGACCAAAGATGGCCACCTCCCATTCAAATAGATTATCATCGTTAATCAATTTGACTCGAAATCCTTCCACGGGCTCCTCCTGCAGGGACTTGTATTCCATGGCCAGGGCGCGCACGGCAGAACTACTGGGTGTCGGCGTAGAGGTCAGTGATGTTGTTGTTGATGAGGAGCCCAAGCCGCCGCCGACAGCTCCAGCGTTGGCCATCAACGTCGACGACGCATTTTGCGATGTGGAGGCAGCGGTGGTCATTTGTTGTTGTTCACCTAAAAATTATTAAAAATCGTTTGCCGTGCAACTTTTCTATATAACGTATAATAATGTATATCTATGTGTTGTGTTGTGTTTGCTTGTGTGCGTGTGATTGAAATATGTATCAGACGTACAGGGTCAATATCTTTATACGTAGACGATGACGGAGAAGGCGAGGGGCCACAACAACAACAACAACAACAAAAACGACAACCGCCGACGGATTCAAGGTGAGCAGCGGCTGCAGCACTCACACATATGTATGAAAATTATTTTTGCCAATGGAACTTGAAAATTTTGGATAAGCAATTGGGACAAATTTTGGTTGTCTTCTTCTTTTCTGCTTTTCGTATTATATTTGCTGCTAATGTTAGTGAAATTGTTGTTGTTTTTATTGCTGTTGTGAGAAGCAGACAACAAAATAATTGATACAAACAAGAAGAAATAATATTTGAATTTATATATTGGCAGCCTACTGGGCTCTACGTACGTTCAGGTTATTAAATATCTGCAATCTAAATATGCGGCTTAATTATTGACAGCTTTAGTATTTGTTGTTATTTTCTCTCTTGCAACAATTTCACTTTACACATATTCGCCATAATTAGAGATTCGATACTACTCAATGCTGGCAGGGTGACATTTTCAGCAACAGCGACGATGTATCGATACATCGTTCGCAGTATCGTGAGTTCAGCGGTGAATTGTGAAATATCGCTGCATTTTTACGGGTAACATAGAATATCGATGAGCTGCTGCATGCAACCAGGGAAAAACTGTTATGTTAACAGCCTTGGAAAATAATTATAACAATTTTCTAACAGCTGTTTAGTTTAAATTTATTGGATATATTTTAGTTTGGTCAATAATTTATTAGTAAATATTACTTTATTTCCATGACTTGTTTATTTTACGTTTTAATTCATCTTTTCACAATTCAAACATATATTTTTGAACCGATAACCGATTCTGCAGACTATTCAATTAACTCTATCTGTTAACAAACAGAGCGTATTCTGTTAAGATGCTGTTGTTTGCGTGTGCAGTGTTAAGCAACAGTGAACAAAAAGTAGTGCGAACTGCAAGTCGTGCGTGCGTGCGGAGATGTGAAAAGTTATTTTAAGTGGCCACGAAAACTAACCAATTAATTTAATATACATATAAAAACCAACAACAATCAATCGCCGCGGTGTTATATGGGTGAATGTATTCTCCGTTTAATATGCTGCAACGCGACGCACAATCAACAGTCAAATTGTAAAGAGACTATAACGGAGAAAAAGATAAAGCAGTATCAAAGCAAAAGAAAAAAGTGCATACAGGAGTGGCTGCGCGAGCATAAAAAATTGAAATTGCCAAATCAAAGCAAGCATACACAGGCATATATACATACTAACCCATAATTGAGTACATTAAATAAACGTCATCTTGTCAACTATTCAATCAACATTCGAAAAATCGAAAAAATTAACTTCTTAACGTACGAAGAAAATTCAAACAACGCCCAAAACAAAAAAAAAAGAAGAGAATTAACAGAAACAAGTAGGAGGAGCGCAGCAACAACAGAAACTACAACGACACAACGAAAGATAAATGCATACAGATACAAACTAGTAACAACAACGCAGTTACATTCCAGTGGAAAGTAAAGGGGCTGACAGGAACGAACATGTTTTTAACCAGCATAAGACAGCATAAATTTGTGAGCGAGCACATTTTTCTGTGAAAAACGAACGCCCGAAAGAAAAGCGCTGCCCACTCACATATACGCTTACGCACACACACACACACGCATACATACACAGGCGAATAACCGCACGCATACAAACCAAATAACGTATACACATACTCACACACACAAACACACAATGTCCAGCTGGGCTGAACGCGTGCATCGACGGGCCGCTGATTTGGGCAACGTTGTCACCTCCTGCGGCCATCCTGCCACAGCTCCTGCCTACCCCTACCGCTTAGAGAAGGTTAAATTCGGGGTGCCTCTGGACGAGGTATGCAAGCACAACAACAACATTCCAGGACCGTTGCTTGTGCTGATACTAAAACTGAACAAGGAGTCGCCCAATCGACGCGATGTTTTCCGTGCTCCAGGACATCAGGGGGCCATGAAGAAGCTTATACATTTCCTGCAGGCTGGCCGACTGGTCAACGTTGACAATTATTCGGTGTTCACCATAGCCAGTGTCCTGAAAAAGTTTCTGCGCAAGATTCCCAACGGTATCTTCGGAAAGAATGGGGAAATGGAACTGTTTGCCATATTTGAGCTGCAAAACGAAGCCGAACAGACGGATCGTTTACACAGGTGAGTGTTTTAATGATTAGTTAAAAAAAAATAGTTGGATAGTTGTTAGGCACACTGTGTGCAGCATACCCAGCTTGAAAGAGTATTTTGTATCGTACCATCTCTAGTTTCGTCAGTTTTCTCATCTCGGGTGTGTGTGTATGCGTATACTTTTGTATGTGTCGAGTATATTGTAACTAGCTTGCGGTAAACTTGCTGAACCGGATCTAGATTTGGTTGCAACTCAAGAATCTTCGCAGGCAGAAGTTAGGTGGGTGTGTTTAGAGGGGGGGGCCGGGTAAAGCGGGTGCTGCCGAAAGCGTAGCTGCTATCGCCGCTGTTGTTGTTGTAGTCGTTGCGTTTTACTGTGGCACTTGTTGACACATTTTGCCAGATTTTCACCAATTTTCACTTAAGCGCTAAACGCAAGCGACAAAATTGCCTTTACAGCGGGCTGCTCTTCTGCCCCTCTTTCTCTCTGTCTCTGTCTCTGTCTCTGTAAGTACTTCGTTCGCAGCTGTAAGTTGTTTGTTGTTTTGCTTGCTTGGCTTTGCTTTTGTGTTTTGTTGTGCTGCAATCGATTTCTAACCGAACTGAATTAGAGCATAAAGCGTGGGCCCATAGACAAGGCGAAGAGACTGGCAGACAGGCTGACGGACAGGCCCACGCATGCTCAATTAAAATAAAACGAAATGATTGCAGTTTTATGATTCGCAATTGTTTTGGCAACTCGCTGAGGTGTAGGTGAATGGCGGCGACGGGCAGTGGGGGCAGCACGTGAAGTGAGCGGCGTTTGCAATTAAACATTAACAGCCGCAATCGAAATCGCAATCGCATCGCAATCGATATTATCGCTGGCTTTTTCCCTTTATTTTTTTTTTTTTTCGTTATTCTTGCATTGGCGCAGCTAACTTCACGCTGATGAATTGGCAATTTGACAGGCGTTTTATTAATGACTACTCTAGAAGTACTAGAACTAGCTAAATATACTGTACTAATTGACGGCACTTTGATGAATGAGGATGAGTGTTAAATGCGGCAAATGAATCTGCGTCAGTAGCAGCAGCGGCAGCAGAGGTCAGAGGCAACGCAGCAGCAACGCGTGTTACATTAATGCTAATGTGCGTGGAAACAAATAACGTCAGCAATAAAACATAAATTTAAATCTGGCTGGGCAGGGGCAGGGCAACAACACAGAGGCAGCAGCAGAGGCGCAGTACATGCGTAGAAATCGACCGCCAAAATTTAATTTCCATATCAGCTTCTCTTCTCGGCCTCTTCTTCGACGTGGGGCAAAGTAAATTTCTTTAATTTCGGTTATTGTAATCTATACAATACAACGCGGGCGCAAACGCACACACAGTTATTGTTGTAATTGTTTATGTGTTGCCTTTCTTTTGTTTATTTACATTTTAGGGCAGGCGCAGGCCGCCAAACCAACAACAGCAATAGCAACAATAACAACACGTTAAGCAATCGCAATCAGATTCGTTGCCGAATCAAACAAATGCGCGAAAATAGCGACTCTGCTGGCCGTAGATGTTATAAATAGACCCTGTTGAGACGCACGTTCGAAACTTTGTAGCATTTAACGTAAACGTAAACGTAAGAATAAACCACAGGTCCATTTCCAACCTTCACCCATCCCCCCTGTCCGATTTAGCAGCCTTCTAATGGCACTCAATTCAATCAGTTGGCACATCGTTTGCTGTTGTTGTTGTGCTGCTGTTATTGCGGCAGACGTTAGCGACGTCATTGTTGCACGTTTTTGCAATAGACCAAAAATATAAAATAATAGTGTGTGTGTGTGATATTGTTTCTGTAGACTTGTTTGTAAATTACATGCCACAAAAGCAACAACTAACCAAATGCTGCAGCAGACGACGACAACGACGACGTCGCTGTTGACGTTGTTTGCCGCTGCTGCTG